>JBAMBI010000464.1:1200000-2400000 GCA_037043535.1 Drosophila putrida
TGCAAAATACACAATATACATATTTATTCAATACGACGACCAGTCTAAAGACCTGAATGACACGCTTAATGCTGCCAACGGTTAAGTAGATGCTTTTGATTAATTTCATTAACTTGTTTTTCACCGTGTTTACAACAACAAGCTAAAAACCTATCAAGCGATGACAGTGGATGGCGTGAAATAACAAGTTATAAACGTTATCTTGCATTTCCATTTACACTTAAGCTTTATTTCAAATAAATTGTTCTCCTATTTATCATTTTGAAATATACGACAGCTATGGCATCACAGGTTGTTTTTCAAATAGATTTAGTGTTGTTAAATGCTCCCGCCCATTTCCAATCCTATTTAACAACACATTAATTCAGGTGTGGAGGAAACCGATTTCCGATAAGTATAAGTAATCGATAAGGGAACAGTTTTTCCCATTTTAAATGTTTTTACAAAAAATTCTTAAACAGCATGTAACAACAAATTTAAATATAACTATTTTAATCAATAAAATAGAATATATCAATCATATGCCCTCGCATTTATATATTTAGTTTACCTTAGGTATTGATGCATTTTGGCCCTCGTGAACTCTGGCCACACTGCTATAAAAACATAATCTGCTTTCGGTGGACGGTTCGTAAACATTCAATTGCTGATTTCGGCAGGAAAAACGTAACGTAAATTGTTGAAAATGCGCTCTGGTGTATACAGTTCCAATGCAAAATGAAATGAAGTGAGTGCCTTGCTTAAAAAAGCCACAAATTACGAAATACTGCTTCAGCCTGTACCAGTACCTACACCAGACCACCGTCCGCTGATAGCGACAGTCAGCAAGCGTTTAGCTGGGCAGCAATTGTTCGTTGCACTACATTTATAAAGAATACTCATCCCGCATATATTATATTCGTTAATGCATACTACTAGGAGGTCAAACATCTTGATACACGAAAAGCTGGCGGCAAAACGTGAGAATTCCGAAACAGAATGACAAATTTTTAGCTTGTGTGAAGTCTGCTGCGCGCAATTTGTAACTCACGCAAAGTTGGCCGCGCGCACTTTCTTACTGACGTGAAGTTGGTAGCACGCACTTTCCTGCTCACTATATGTACTCTTTGGGCTGGCAATGCTCAGCCAGCGCAGCGACCTCTAGCGACAAAAGCAAAAATTTTCAGCGTTGCGTTTTGTCTCGCACTTTTATCGACGTCTTCTGCTTGTCTCTTGCGCGTTTACTGTCGTTTTGCACGCGCATTCGTGAAAATGGCGGCGTTGTCGCTCGGTCGCTGCCAAATTTTTTGTACATCCAAAATAATCAAAATAAAGCGACAATAAATACAGTGCTCAACAAACAGTCTACGCTAGAGGCCGCGTGCGCGCGTGTGTGTGAAAATACAATAGAAAAACCAACTGGTTAACCCAAAGAAAATATATAACAAAAAAGTCAGAAACTAGTGACAAGGAAGGAGTCAACGTCGTCGTTGCTGTCGTTGTCGCTGTCGCCAGCGCAGCAGCCGCGTGAATAAGCGAGTGAGAAGAGAGAAACGAGAAGAGGGGAAGCGGGTTAAGTTGTCAGCGGAGCACCCGAAATCCCAAAGGCAAGGCTATTGTCCAAGGTGATTACGGATATTAATTATAATCGTTTGTCGGCTTTCACCTGCATTAAAAAACAACACGCCCTCCGCCCACGCCCCTGACTTGAAACATCTGCGGCAGTTGCATTAAAAAAAAAAATTGTTTTATGACCCACAGGTATAATATCTGTGTCAACCTGTATATATATGTGAATATTTTGTTATAGATAATAAATATAAATGACTAAAGTGTTTACAACTTTGTCTTACAGAATGCAAGTGATAAGCCACAGATGCAACAACAAGAATAAAAACAACAACATCATGCCACAAATGCACAGTTGAAACCCAATTAAAACAGGAGACTGAACGGATCTTGATCTTCGATTATCGATATCGATTTCCAGTTCAACGAAATTGCCACCGCCAGGAACATCAACAGCAACAGCAGAAACAGCAACTACAATGAACAGCAGCCAAACGGCAGCAACTGCCACCTCGGCCAACAACAATCGCATCACGTTCACCAGCCAACAGTTGCCGAATGGCACCATCAACATTGGTGGACAAGGGGGAGCGGGAGGTGTTGGTCCGACGATCATCTCAACGGCACAATTGCCAAATACGACGACGATCAAGACTATAACAGCTGGAATTGGTGGACATGGACATGGTGTACCTGGATTATCGCAGGTGCATCATCAGGTGCAGCAGCAACAACAACAACATCAACAGCAGCAGCAACAACAACAACAGCAATCAGTAGGTGCCACCCAAACACAAACCTTAGTTATTAAATCCAATCACCATGCTGTTGTCACCCTACCGGCGGGTCTAGTATCAAGTGCACCAGCAGGAATCGTAACAATGACCAAGACCATCAATCAGGTATCCATCACAATCAATGTCCAGTTACAAAAACTCCAAAGGTTACATTACGCCACACACATTCAGGCGCAT
Organism: Drosophila putrida; assembly: GCA_037043535.1. NCBI lineage: Eukaryota > Metazoa > Arthropoda > Insecta > Diptera > Drosophilidae > Drosophila > Drosophila putrida. The sequence goes on from JBAMBI010000464.1 coordinate 1,202,523, forward strand.
CTCTGTTCTCTCTCTCTTTGCCTGCTCTACGTCCAATGGTCCCACACTCACACACACACAAACCAAACACACACACTCTCTTCTTTTACCACATTTGCTTAATTCTACTGCTTTTCATTTTGGCCACGATTAGCGTGTACCATACAAAAAAAAACTGTAGCTCCAAAAGTCTATTTAGTAGTAGTTACGACAGTGAATGTTCGATATAAAGAACGAAAGACAATTTCTAATTTATTTAAACCATTGAAAGTCACTACATCGCTGTACATAGTGAACGATTGATAAAAACAATCAATGATCTAAATTAAAATCAATTCATTGAATGTTCACTGTATTTAAACAATTGTATGTAAACCATAACCATTGGATGTTTTATTTTGTCATTCCTGGAGTTCATTTTCTTGATTTGTATGACAATTTCTACCAAAATTCAAAAGCTTTAAGTCAACTGTCTTTTATGTTTTTCTCAGTCTAAAAGATAAGATTCTTTATATTCTGTCTTTTACTTTATGCTTTTATCAAAAATATTTATTGTTGAGTTTCTTAGAAACGAAGACCTCTTAAATTGAATCAATATTATAATTTTATTATACATAAATAGTATTTATTTCTCTTTATATTGCTGTGCACATTTCTCGACTGATCTGTCATCTTTGACCTGTATCCCTCGACGTTACGCGACCTTACGTGAACTGCTGCATGTGTAGTTAAACGAAAAAACAAAAACCAAATAGAAAAAGCTGAATTTAAATCTGTGAATCCTATTAAAGCTTCTATGTATGCCGCCTATAGATACCTCACAGTCTATTTTACTATATATTTAAGATCTTGCTAATCCTGTATTATATTCACAGGGAGGTCAACCGCTGCTCAACTCGATGCTGCCAGCTGGAGTTGTGGTCGGCATGCGTCCTCAGGCGCCGACGCAGCAGCAGCCAAAGAATATGCCCGCCAATCCGTTAAGTCGCGTGGTCATCAGCAATTCCCATATGCCGGGCGTTAGGCCACAAAGTCCATCGGTAAGTTCTGAATACTTTTTGTAAAAATTACAAAACAAAACCAAACAAAAAGTATAACAACAATGAAGAAAACAATGTAGGGATGGAAAATAAAAAGCAACTAAGTAGGAAATTCAAAAAGGAAACACTCTTAGAGTTTGAATTAAATAATACAATATGATTAATAGCACTGGAAGAAAGGAAAGCAAAACTACGAAATTCAGAAATGAAAAACAGTTGGAACATAAATATAGTTAAACAACCATTTCTTAAATATTTGGTATTTTAAAATATTATCTTACATTCTATGGCTACAATAAATTCCCCATAATTTGTATCTACTTATCTACTAGTCACAATGTATAAATTTACTAACTATTTAAATTCTTTCATATTAAAAACCATTTTATTAAATATTCCTGTTCTCTTGGTCTTCCAATTTGTAAACTAAATTAAATTTTGGAACAAGAAAGTTGCTTAGTTTTGAGTTCCTTAATTGTTTTCTTCATTTTAGGTATTATTGGTATTACTTGTGAAACAATATTCTTATAGGGAATTGTGGAAGTGAATGAGTTTTGTTGTTGTGGTGGGTTCTTCTCTACTAATCCACAAGGCTCCCACTTGCACCCAACCCACATATGCATATACATACACATACATTTACATATACATATACATGTACTAAATAATCAGCGGGTCAACTATTCTCTGTCTATTCTCTCTCTTCTCTCTCTGCTCTCTGTTTCTCTTTATATTTTTTTAGATAACTTTAAGCACAATTAATGCAGGACAAACGCCTGCACTGTTAGTGAAAACGGATAATGGATTTCAATTGTTGCGCGTGGGTACGGCCACAACGACGGGCCCGCCAACGATGACACAGACCATATCCAACACCAGCAACATCAACAATAACAACAACAACAACACAACAACAACCACAACAAATCATCCCACAACAACACAGATACGGTTGCAAACTGTGCCGGCTGCAGCTGTAAGTAGATATCATGGCCAATCGTCATCACAACAACAACAACAACAACAGCAGCAACAACAGCAACAGCATCAAACAACCACACAATCATCCTCACAAGCAACAACTGCCAGCACTAGTATTGCACTGCGCAAAACGATTGTCCGAACATCATCCACAATCCTCCCATCCAGCAATAATAATATTAATAACAATAATAATAATAATAATAACACCACCACAACCACTACCAACAACAACAACAAACCCGCTACTAACCTGCAACAGCAGCAGCAACAACAGCAACAGCAGAAGCTACAGCTACAATTGAAGCAGCAGCAACAGGCACAGCAGCAACATAAGCAACAGCAGCAGCAGCAACAGGCCTCTGTCAGCGCCAGCAGCGCAGCCGCCGCGGCCGCCGCAGCTGCTGCGGCAAATGTGGCAGCCACAATAAAGATCAAGCAAAACGTAAAAATCAAAAACAACCAAAAACCAACAAATTTAACTTGCTTGAAATGGAAATTCTCATAGATTTCCAAATAATTTCAATTTCTTAAAATACTCGTACAAATTCTCTTAATTGCCTCTCTCTATGTCTGTTTATGCATTTGATCTGTTTTTTTAAAGCTACGCTTCAGTTTCAATTTTGTTTAGACTTTCCGGTCTGACATCGAGTAATCGATCAACTTTATCAATTTTGATTTTCAATATAAGTATATTAATATATAATATATTTGTACCTTTTGCTCAGTTTTGCATGCTGCGTTGTAACTGTGTGTATTTAACATAAACATATAAATATCTATTTTTTTAAATTTAGTTTTACGCTGCGATAAGTTGCTGTTCAAAAAAGATATCGTAACCTCATTGAACTTTATCATTTAGCCCATAAGAATCGATATCATCAGAAAGGATCCCTTGGCTTTTTGGGTAACCTGGTGTATGTGTGTCTAAAAACATACTTGTTCATTGTTTTAACATCAACTAAGAACAGTCAAAGAAAATAATACCTCATCCCTTAAATTGGTTTCTTAAAAAATCACACACACATACGTTACTCCAGAGCCCTTAGGTCTTGAGAACCATCATAAAAATCATTACCTTTATTTCTAGCTATAACTTTATCGCTTATCGCTCTTATTTTGCACTGACTAAACACTATTTATTTATGTATAATAATTGCTTACGTACAAATGCTAATAATTTGTAATTCTGTATTTAATCGCAGTCGATGACCAGCACCACCGCGTCCAGCAACATCATTGTGAACTCGGTGGCCAGCAGCAATGCGCATACGCATAGTTTCGGCAATAGCTCACAGCCACCGCATTTGGCGCAGTTGCAGCAACAGCAGGCTCCACATCTGCCGCAGGTGACGCAGATTCAAACGTTACCCGCCGTACAACCTCAATCGCAGGCAAACAATGTACAAGTTGCAAATGCAGCGGCAGCGGCGACAGCATCAAATGCGGCTGCAAACACCGCAGCGGCAACGACAACAACGGCTGCACAGGGCAATACCAAAGAAAAGTGTCGCAAGTTTTTAGCCAATTTAATTGAATTGTCGACACGCGAACCGAAGCCGGTGGAGAAAAATGTGCGTACGCTTATCCAGGAGCTGGTCAATGCGAATGTGGAGCCCGAGGAGTTTTGTGATCGCCTGGAGCGTTTACTTAACGCCAGTCCACAGCCGTGCCTAATTGGGTTTCTAAAGGTACTGAAATAACAAATACAATCTTGTGATGTTGATGATACTCAATGCTTTATCTGTGCTCCCACAGAAAAGTCTGCCACTGTTGCGCCAGGCGCTCTACACCAAGGAACTTGTCATTGAGGGCATCAAACCGCCTCCACAGCATGTATTGGGATTAGTTGGACTGTCGCAGCAGCTCCCGGTATGCCAATCTAAGCAATATACTCAATAAATTCAGTTCATCATGGGAATTCTTCACAGAAAATTCAAGCGCAAATCCGTCCGATTGGGCTTAGCCAGACAACGACCATTGGACAGACACAGGTGCGCATGATAACACCAAATGCACTAAGCACTGGACCAAGGCCAACAATTGGACATACAACGATATCAAAGCAGCCTCCAAACATTCGCTTACCCACAGCGCCGCGTCTGGTTAACACAAATGCCATTCGCGGCCAAATGCCTTCGCTGCCAATGCCCACACAGGCGGTAAGTATTGAATAGTGATCACTTTACTCTAGTGATCAGCTAATTTCTTTTAACAATCATTAACATTTCATTCTTGCAGAACATTGTGCAAATACGTGGCCCGCATAATGCACAGCTTCAGCGTACGGGTTCAGTGCAAATCCGTGCCACGCCTCGTCCGCCAAGCAGTACGCCCACGAACAAAGTCACTGCCGTTAAAGTTGGCCAGACGCAGATTAAGGCCATAACGCCCAGTTTGCATCCGCCATCGCTGGCGGCCATATCATCAAATAGTGGACCACCTCCAACGCCAACGTTATCGGTGCTATCGACAATAAATTCGGCATCAACGACATCGTTGCCAGTGCCGTCGTTGCCGACAGTTCATCTGCCACCTGAAGCGTTGCGAGCACGTGAACAGATGCAGAATTCCCTGCATCACAATAACAATAATCATTTTGAACCGAAGCTGGTTGAGATTAAGGCACCACAATTGCCACATATTGAACGTATCAATGCCTCGTTGACGCCGATTTCGGCCAAAACATTGCCTCGTGGCGCTTTGCCCATGGCCAACAAGTCGGCGAGTAAAAAGAAAAGAGATGCACTTGATCGGGATGGCAAGGACGAGAAGGCGAATAGTGGCAGTGGGATGACATCTGCATCTGCGGCGGCGGCGGCAGCTGCGGCTGCCAATTCATTTTTCCAGCAAAGCTCGATGTCTTCATCGATATATGGTGATGATGATATCAACGATGTGGCAGCGATGGGAGGTGTTAATCTGGCCGAGGAATCGCAGCGCATTCTTGGATGCACCGAGAACATTGGCACACAAATACGTTCTTGCAAGGACGAAGTGTTTCTCAATCTACCAGCATTGCAGGCGCGAATACGCGCAATAACCACTGAACGTGGACTGGACGAACCGTCGCAGGATGTTGCCGTCCTCATATCGCATGCGTGTCAGGAGCGGCTCAAGAACATTGTGGAAAAGTTGGCTGTGATAGCGGAGCACCGTATTGATGTCATCAAGGTAAGCTCATTTCAGTCTGACCCAACAACTGATAATAATTGTTAATAATCCACAGTTGGATCCACGGTATGAGCCTGCGAAGGATGTGCGCGGTCAAATCAAGTTCTTGGAGGAGCTGGACAAGACGGAACAGAAACGACACGAGGAATTGGAACGCGAGATGCTTTTGCGAGCGGCCAAGTCGAGAACACGTGTCGAGGATCCCGAGCAGGCGAAAATGAAAGCAAGGGTAAGCATACAAAAAATCAAACCACATTTCAAATGACTACATGTTCCAAACAATCTCTTTTGTAGGCAAAGGAAATGCAGCGGGCAGAGATGGAGGAGCTGCGTCAGCGAGATGCAAACTTAACAGCACTTCAGGCAATTGGACCCCGTAAGAAACTCAAATTAGATGGCGATGCGAGTGGTGTTGGCATGGTGAGTAAAATTTAACCTGAACAAAGAGAAGACATCGGTATATTCCTTACTCTCCTACAGGGTTCCAGTGGAGGCGGTCTTTTAAGCAGCAGCAGTACGACAACGACAACATTACGACCGCGGATTAAGCGTGTCAATCTGCGAGATATGCTCTTTTACATGGAGCAGGAACGTGAATTTTGTCGCAGCTCGCTGCTCTTTAAAAATTACCTCAAGTGATCGCTGCTGGCGCGGCCGTTGTTCATACGCACCTACGCATCTGTACGGCTCCTTCTACTCCTACTCCAACCCGGACTCCAAATTCAAATCCAAATCCGAGTCCGAGTCCTCGTAACTGTCCTTGTTTTAAAAGCGCCAGTCAGCTTCGTTCATTAATTTGCAATATACTTTAGCTGTCACATTTAACTGCGTCGTCCCTTTGTTATTTTTAGTTAGACCCTCACCTCAACGTAATTTGTATATCAATTTTTTTCAAACTCATTTACTTATCGTTTTTCAATTAAAAAACGCCTGCAAACATTTAAACCAAACCAATCCAAAAACCAACCTTAATAACAACTTAAATGAGAAGAGAAACATAAAAGAAATATCAACGTGCAGTCAGCCAGCGTTTGATTTTGTAATTTTTAAATATAATTAATTGCAGTAATAATAATTGCATTGACGGCCTTATCTAAACGATATAAACATATAAATGATATGATTAAATTGTGTAGCTTAGTTTGTTAAACGAAAAATCATGCGTAATTTTAGGCTGTAAGTTAGCGTTCGGTTAGCATTCGAGAGATCATAAGATGGTTTTTAAAACCATGTTGCAAGCGAAAGAAAGAAAGTGCGAAAGAAAGAGAAAATTAAGCAAGTAAAATAAAAGAAAAGAAAAGAAATATCCACATTATGCATACATTGAGCTAGTTGTAGTTGTTTAAACAAATTGATGTAATTTTAAATAGCTTATGTATAAAAAGAAACAAAACATATAACAGAGACAAAAAGAAAACAAAATAAAATAGATGTGTATAAAGTTCAGACTAAGTTTTTTCTATAGTTTAACTAGGTAAACAAACACATCGTAATTAACAAATTTACAGCAAAAAGAACTAAAACCCGAACGTAGTTTTAGTCACTAAGCATATGTTTTTTTATTATTATTATTAACATTATTATTTTTATTAGTGGCGCCTCTGTGTGCGTATTATAATGTTCTTGCAGGTAGATTTTCATTTGAACATTTGCACCAGCCACAAAATAGTTCAATTTTATACAAAACAAAAACAAAACTTGCAAATAATCCCGACAAAACTGTAAAATACACTGGAATAAATTGACTACGTAAATATTTAAACAAAAACAACTTTCAATTCTGTGTGTGTGCTAAAAAGTTTACAATATGATCATGCAAATTTCAAAAGCGCATAGTTTAGTAGGCATATAACTGAAAATATTATATACATCTATAAATATATACATACATATTATGTTTTACAATTAATAAATAAAACAAAATAAACAAAAACCTATTGTAATTTAAGTTTAAAATGAAACAAAAACAAATACAAAACAAACAAACAAAAAAAAGAATAAAACAAAATTCAAAAAACCTATTTATGTGCTCAAACAAATGGGAAGCTTTCGATTCGTATTGAGAATGTGTAACGGTATCTCAGTTAATTAGCTAGTTAATTCATTAAATTATATGTAGTTGAATTAAACAATTTTTTATTTTTATAATCACTTTTAAAAATTCAAATTAAACATTATTAAATTAACATTAAAAATTAAACCAAGTGGACAAGTGTCGATTAGATTTTGATTTGATTGTCAGCTTCTTCCAAGTATTAGTTAATCCTGTTTTCCTTCGTTTTATAATCGTATTTTTGTAAATATAAAAATCATTCGATATGAATTAATTTTGTTCATTAACTTTATTATTGTTTCATTCATTATTATCAACATTTGCAATTACGTACTGTGACGGCTAATTAGTTCATATGTGTCTAAGATTTCTTTTGCTAAATTCTATGAATTTTTTTAAGTTAAGCTTATTTAACCTACGCCACCGATGCGGCGGCATCATCCAATGGATCTGCTCGGGCATATTTCAAGTATTCCTTTATATCATAACCGAACAGATCAAAGTCAAATCTGTAAATAAAAATCGTATTTTAATGATTATACTCCACTGGATACACTCTAGTCATACTCACTGATAGTACTCGTATAGGGCCATCATCTCCTGCCTGGTCAGCTGAGAATAGAACTGTTGTTGCAGTTCCTGTGTCTTTCTGCCTCCTTTGCCCATGTTGCGCCACACGGGTGCTATGACACGTTTGAGGCCAGTCTTTTCTATAAGATATAGTTGATCCTCTGCCAGCGATTCGAACTTTAGTATCATATCGAATCGGATTAGACAGGGGGTACAAAATGATGTCGCCGACACAAAGTGCATGTCTATGTAATTGCCACGTTTCACCTGATCCAAGAGCCAATGCACAAACTCCGGAAATGACGGATACTTTGTGTTGCCAGCACGGGCAATCAGCTTTGGCTGCAATTAATTAATTTACTAATTAATTAGAACTCAAAGAGTACTCAAACAGAATATAGTATGTACCTTCTTTCGATAAGTGCGCACAATGCTGCGTCCAAGCTTGTCGTGAAAGGAATAGGGCAGAGCGAATACGATTTTATCTCGATAGGCGCTCAACAGTCTCTCGAAGGGATTTCTTGCTATGATAAACGTAATTGAATCATTTTGTGCCTCGCGTAGCTGTAATTAAGTAATAAATACTTCAAGTATTAAATAAAATATATATATTTATTTATACATATTACATATGCAATACTTGTCGGTTTCAAGTTGAGTTTTAAACAAAGTTATGGCTGTTGACCAAGTTGAAACTTGCATAACTTCCTTAAAACTTAAACTAGACTTGATTTATAAATTGATTCTGCATTTAAAAATAGTTGCCAAAATTTGTTTTCAATTTTTAAGAAATATTTGTTACTCACCTCTTGAAGTGTTACACGTGGATATCGCTCCCTGGCCAGGTTAAGCAGAATCTTTTTGGTTTTATGCAAATAATTGGGCGTGTAACCGGCCAGGACATTGAAATTGAACATCCAGGATGAAGATGCCGCCTTGAAGACATTGCACCTGCAACAGAGAGCATCACATTGAACTCCTCCTCTATCACTCTCTCTCTTCATCATCAATGCAGCCTTACCATATAATATGATACTTTTTATTAACCAAAAACTCCCAAGTGTTTGGCGTATGCCACGAATCGTGTCCTATAATAAAATCATAAAATATAGATTAGATAAGTTGATAGCATCCATATAAATTGGTGCTCACCCAACACATCCAATCCGTATTCCGAGCACTTGTCCCTCAGTCTTTCAAGTCGCGCCTCCATACGCTGTATTTATAAAAATAATATTTGAATTATGCCTTAAATACATATCTTTATAAGTAAGATAATATTCTTTTTTTTGAGATAAAATATTCTTTAAAAATACATTGCTACAATTCGAGAACACATCTTTTATTATAAAATGATATTTGTTGTATTTTTCTATAGCAGTTATGTTAGTTTAAGAAACATATTTTTTAAAATATACTTTTATTTTTCTTTATTTAAACCTCTTTTCTGTCAGTGTACGGAATGGAGCTTACCACAGACATTTCCTGCATTTCCTCCTGTGAAAGCGTCTGCACCGCATAGTCGGGAATAAGCGAAAGTCCTGTTTCATTGTTAATCTGTGGGAGCAGTTAAAGAAAGCACTTGACAAATGGGCCATCATAGTACGATAAACTAAACTTAATAGCTTTGTAAACACAATTTTTCGAGGTACTCTGATGTTGATGACGCCAAACCCAAACAAACTGCCAATCATTCATTTGAATGAGAAGACCCCGAGACCCCATGAAGGTAAAGAATTTGAATACTTGCGCATTTAAATGCACTATAAATTTAGCTGGTGTGTGTGTGTGTGTGGGTGTTGGGTATTGTGGTGTTTTGTGTGCTCATTAATTAACTGTTTGTGTTGGTATGTGTGTGTGTGTTAGTGTGTGTTTGGGGTTACATATATATTTACTTTATCAACATAGCGCCACTTATTCTTAGTCTTGCCCGTTGCGACCACAGTCAGCTCCTTGTTTTTGTTTTTGTTCAGCAGCAGCACAGGATAACGAAATGTTTGACCCCCTGGCAGCGGATGCTGTTGTTGTTGCTGTTGTTGCTTTTGCTCTTGCTGTTGTTGCTGCTGTAGCTGTTGCGCATTAAAAGCCTAAAAAAGCATTTGCAGTTTACATTTACAAGAATTTTTGTCAGAAAGAGAGAGAGAGAGAGCGAGAGGGAAAGGCGGGCGTTCATTTTAAGCAAACATGACGTGGCGTATGCGTAATATACAAGCGCTTTTTTGTTATGATTTCTTTGCATTTTGGTTATATAAACTGCAAAATGGAACTAACACCGCACGGACTGACTCATATTCACTGGCATGTCAGTGTCACTGTCAGAGTCAAGGCAGATCTCAGCCCAGTCAGCGATCCCAATTAAAATCTCTCTGAGCAGCATTGTCAGTCACATAAATTGTATGTAAATAGACGTAGGTATTATTATAAATCTAGAAACTAGATGATTGTGATGTGGACAAGGTTCAGCGGTCATTTAGCTCATGTACTCATGTTTCTATACCCTGCAGCTAACTAAGCTTAACTAAAGGTATATCGAACTAAGTCTAAGCTCTTGTGTAAAAGATTTAAAAGCATATGATATCAGTATTGGTTATTATATTTAAAGTATAATCTGATTTCAAATTTGATTAAAAGTTACGAAATATCACTTTTTTTAATTGTTATACATTTATTTAATATGGAAAAACACTTGTTTTGATTTATAAATTTTACTTTAGAAATAAGACTTATGGCTTCTATTAAAACATAATTAATTAGCGGAACTGTGCTACTTTTATTTTTTGATCCAACATTAGTATATTAAGGAATTTTTAAATATATATTTTTAAATTAAAATTAAAGATAATAATAATAAATTTTGGTCTTTCGCTGATTTAAGACTTTGTTATATTTTCTTCAGATAGATTTATTTTATCCCAGATCTGCTAATTATTTTAAATTTACTACAATGGTTTATACATTCATTTAATTAGCCATTTGTCTGATTACTACCAAATAGTAAGTACATTTTTAAACTTTATCCACATTACAATATAATATTTTCATGGCCTACTTTTAAGCGCACTAGCTGTCGCATAAAGATAGTAACGGGTATCTTAAAGTCCCATCTCAACTAACATTATATTTATATAAATTTACTTTTTAATTTTTGTTTATTTTTGGTTTGCAACAAAAGTGGCGCTATGTGCATGACGTGAACTGTGTGAGGTTAATAAGTGTATAAATATGATAGATGTGTGATGTAGGCGTAATGTGGGCGGCTTGTCACTTAAACAGCAAGCGTATGTGTGCATGTATGTGCATAAATATGCTGGCAAGTGTGTGTGAGTGTGAGTGAGTATAGGTGTGCCCGTGTGTTAGGCTCTGTGTTTAATTATGCCAATGTTTGGCGTATGCGTGTTTTCTGTTTTTTTTTATTCGACATTTGGTTTGTTGCCTAAGCATTGAGTCACTTAAATAATGTAACACAAATTAGACAGCGAGTTTTCATTGATTTTCGTTAGCCTCTGACGTGTCCTGTCCTGGCAAATGTTCCTCATCTGCCCATGGCAATTAAATTCAAATCATGCAAATGTAAGGCCCAAGGCCGAGTTGTCATTTGTTGTTGGTCTCAAGCTCTGACCAAGGCGCCTTTGTGTCTGCCAATTGAAACAGAAAGCAGCAAAAAGCAAAGCAAAAATAAAACGCACAAGCAGCTTAGGGCGTTACAGGGGCGTGGTACAACATTTAATTGTTAATTGAACACATTGCCAATTGCCATCGACTCTCACAGACAGTAAAGAAATTCTAAGCTAATTTTAAATTAATTTACACCTTTTAAAAGCACTTACACAGTGCAACGAAGTGTAAACTGAAAATGCTAAAATCTTTGATAAACAAAACGAAACGTTTTCAATAATAAGCTATTGAGAATTACTTTTTCATACCTTGCCAAGTAATTGAGAATATGTATTGAGAATACTCATATTATAAATCTATCTTCTGACTGCCCTTCACACCATACGCGTCTAAACATAGCATTCAATAGCGATAAGAATCTAATAGATGCTTCAGTCTTATGCGGATTGAACTAGTTTCAGAATAATTATAATTTATTCTACGAAAAGTAAACAAAATCGAAATAGGAAGTTGCATAAGTGCTTGAAAATGGTATTGGCAATATTTGAGTAGTAAGTAATTAGTCAGAATTACACAAGATTGCTTTACAATTTTTATAGTTTTCTTTAATAACTTTAAGCAATTACAAACTTTTTAAAATGTGTTCAGATAATTGAATTATTTGCTGTACTGATAACAAGGCGATGGAAGTATATTTAAATAAAAAAACATATGTACAGCCTGCTCTATAAATCTTTATCAGCTTAAAAGCTATGTTAAATCAATTTTCGTTTAAATCTCTAGAGATTATTTGAATACAGCAAGGCATTAAATACATTGCAAATGAATTAACTTAGTGTATAAGTTCTGTCAATAACTGAAAATTATTTTGGAATTGACAATAAACTTATGACAGCCGGTCTTTAAGTATATTGTAATGGAATATTTAATCTCTGACAGTTGAGCTACAAAGAGTTAACTAACTATCAAGAGATTAATGGATTACATTTTTTTAATCACAATTAATAGACGTATGTTTTAGCTAAACTAAGTTAACCTTTTTAACAGTGTACAAATAACGAGCAATCGATCGGAGGCAATTTGCTTGTTGCCAGGGCAGCCCTTGCAAACAGTTGTACTACTGGTAAGTGTGCATTGTGTAATACACTTACTAACTATGTGTGTGAAAGTGGAATGTTTGCAGGGCACTTAAAAGTCAGCAGCAACCAACAATTGCAGCCTTAGTTCATGGCCAACACACACACACACACTCGCACACATTTACCACACTAGTCGTATACACAATGGATTTGTATTGTAATTGTGATTCATAGACTCACCTCGTATCCCTTGATCTTCTGCAGCTGCTCATTCCATACCAAGTAGATCAGTGAGAGGGGCAGCAATAGCAGCGATAAGGCCGTAAAGATGAGCAAATATCGCCGTACGCGACAATTTGCGTTGCTCTTGTTTAATTTCATTTAATACACAAGGCCAAATGCATAGGAACTGTTTGTATTTAGTTGTGTACGATTATTGGCTCTCTATTTATTCTTCTTATTTGTGTTATTTGTATTATTATTATCTATTTTTATTTCTTTGATATATTTCTCTTTGCTATTGACGTTCGCGTGGTACAACATGCTGTTTTTTTTTGTGTTCTTTCCTTTTTTTCTTTTTTGGCTGCTACGCGGCAAATTTTGCGTGCAGTTGACGACAGTTTCTGTACAATTTGCTCATGTTCGTTCTCAATACAACTCGTTGTTGCTGATGTAGTTTTTGCTAAATTTAGTTAACGCTGTGCTATTTGTTCAGAGTACAAAAATATAAAATGTTACAGCTGAAACATAAAAGATGACAAATTACTTGCTCTCGTGCAAAATATCTGTTCAAATCGAGAAATGCTTTTACCTAAAAAAAACAAAACCTTTAACATTTAGCAGAGGACAAAAAAACCTGTCACTGCAGAGGCAATAAACAGAGAAATTGAATTTCGGGTTTCTCTAGTTTTTATTGAATATTTAAATTTATTGTATCGTTCATCCTAACGCTACAAGTAAGTTTATAAATAATTATGATTTATGGCACTAGTCACATAAAAAAATTCAATTCAAATAGAATGGATAAAATATATTTATTTTATCTTAGGGTTGCTTTTAACAGTGTGTTTTTTTTGGTTACTCCCCAGCTGCTACTGTAACTTCCGCTTGTTCCGTAACTGATGTTGCAGGCTGTTGTGAAGTCAAGATGTCAATTATTGATTTTTTCGTCAGGGGGGAAGTTTGTTTGTTGCTACCAGGTGCAATGCCATTGCCTGACTTTCAGCCTATTTCAGTTTATTTCAGTTTATATCACTAAAGAGGCAAACTCTTTGCACTTTAATTTGTTTATAAAAGACGAAGAGGTTGCAAAATATAAAAATCATTTAATTGGCACGCTCTTTGCACATTTTTCGCCAACTATTTAGGCAGTGCTCCAAGTTTGGCTCGGTATTTATATAAAATTCATCCAAATGGGCGCACGACTCACACACATACACATTAACACACTCACACTCACATCAGCACACACAAACAATCACAATCATGCAAACAAAACAAATGTAGGCACACGCGGCGTATACGTAATTCTATCAATTGCTGCTCTGCCCTAAACTCAGTTGCCTTTTGTGATTGTTTTTGTTGTTGTTATTCGATTGTTTGCCAATTGAAAGACGCTCAATCAATATCAATTGACTTGGCAAACTGTGATTTGCTATTCGCTAAACGTAATTGCCATTTTCAACTACAACTAAACTGCAAAAACATTATCAAATGGTGGGCGTGCGAAAATAAAACATTCTCCGAATGAGAAAGGCGTCAGCAAACACAAACACAACACCACACAACACAACACCACAACACCACAAAAGACCACACATCACCACAAAAAACACACCGTTCCGAGCGACGCACATTTTACGAATGAATTCAAATGCGAAATGAGCACAGGCTGACACAGACTTTGGTCTTCCTCCGATTGTACCGACTGTCGGTTTCAGTTTCAGTTTCAATTTGGATTTGGATTTTGTTTGCGCCGACGTCGCTGTACTGCAGCTCATATTGCCATATTGCTCTTCTTGTTGTTATTGTCAAGGGAGAAAAAAAGCTGAGTCCGCACATTAGATTTGTTTATCGGCGAGAGAACTCTTGGAAAGTACTCTCCAAGTATGCCAACAACATAGGGCAAACATTTTTGTTTATAGCTGAGCAAAAGACAAGGCCGGCAACAAAACAAGAGAAATTTCAAATGAGCATAGAGATACACTTTGAATACTTATGGCCGGACTGAGAGAGACAGAGAGAGAGAGCGCTCAAGAGAACTTAGGGTTGCTTTGAAAAACAGTGGGTTGCCATGGGTTGCTTATACAATTCTCTATAACATTTGTACAATGCAAAATTTCATATTATAACTATTTGTAAAAGTAAATAACAAAAATTGAATCCTAATATTAAATTTTTTAGTTCAATAAGATAGTAAAAAAAACTTTTTGGTTTGGTTTTTTATTAAAAAAAAATAGTACTTGCCTTTTATTTGCATTTAGTTTTGTTCGCTTAAATTTTGTACGCTTTAAATATTAGTTCGAAGACTTTTTATAAAATATTACAAACCTATTAACATATGTTAAATTAAAATCTGAGTAACTAATTAAAATATGAAATATTAATATGTATATCAATAATAAAATCATCTTATCGGTTTTTCGGTTGATTATAAAAAAGAATATTGCTATAATTACGTTTGTATAGTTTTAATAACAGAACACAAGAATTTTATCGCAATTTGTATTCGAATATATATTTATATTTTACAAAATTGACTATATTTTATAAAAATTTAAAAATTTAATTGCAATTTAAAAACTCCAAAAATAAATAGTAAAATCATCTTTGGTTTTCGCTTTGTCATAAAAATGAATATTCCTCTATTTACATATGTACATAGGTATTAACATATTACAAAATTGACTATATTTTTAATCGTAAATAAAAACAATTGAATTGCAATTAAAAAACTTCATAATTCAATTATAAAAACCTCTTTGTATTTTGTTGTGTATAAAAATAGATATTCCTATATTTTCACTATTTTTTTGTTCGAACAACCATTAAATATTTTTGTCCATAAGAATTTTCATAAATATTGAGGTAAATATTTGAATGCCAAATGTAAATGCAAGAAAGTTCTGTCTTATTTTCAGTACTGTATCAAGGAATGCACATTGCCCTTCAATTTCTTGCGGCCTTCGAGTTCAAGAAGCTCTATGACAACCAAGCTTTCCAGTACAACGCCTCCCACTTTGTGGATTAGAGCATTTGCTGCGGAAAGTGATCCCCCTGTGGCCAAAAGATCATCCACAATGACAACCTTTTGGCCAGGTTTAATAGCTGCCTGCTGCATTTCAAAGATGTCCTGGAAAATGGATTAAATGAAAACTGCACTTGAAAATAAAGGATTTGTCAGGCTACTTACAGAACCATACTCCAGCTGATATTCCATGGAGATGACTTCTCCTGCTAGTTTGCCCTTCTTTCGGATGGGAGCACAACCCACACCCAGTTCAGTGGCTAGAAGCAGATTGAAGAGAAATCCTCGTGAGTCCAGACCCACTATTAGCTCTACGTCAGGATATTTTTCACGTATGTGCCGCACCAACAAATCCCGCAGATAAGCACAAGCCTTGCCGTCTATGAGGGCGCCAAAAATATCACTGATAAGAAGATAAGACCATAAGACAATGAGCACATGTTAATCGACTGATAAGCTAAGCAGGCATCATAAAACAAATACATGTGTTATTAAATAGCAACTATTAAGAGTTAGCTGCCTGATTGACCTACTAAAAAATAACTCCTTTTTTAGGGAAATCCATGTGTTCTCCAATCTTTGACTTTACATAATCCAATTTATCTGCATTGCTTAATTCTTCCATTTTCCAAGCCGGTTTATCTCAAGATTTTTTGATAAATGCGTGAGATTTAATAAATTTTAAAATTAAATTGCAGTTTTTATAGCAACTACGTGAGGTTTACTCGACTATTTTTTTGGAACTGACAATTTTAGGTTGGTTTTCAACAGCTGATAGTCCACAGCTGACAAACTACATCTGCCTATCAGGTGGTTGATTGTGGTTGACTCAGAGCTGCCTTGACGATAAATTCATGTTATTTGGCGGCAAATTTAAATTGTACTCAAGTAAAATTATGTAAATAAATTCATTGCGATTCAAGATATTTACTTTGATTATGACTACTTATGATTGATGGACTACACAGCCTATAAAATCTTTTTGAGTTAAAGTTGTATAGTATTTGAATAATTTATTTTAAACTTTGTTAAATTAAAACAATTTTTACTTGGTTTTTATATCATTTATAGAGGGAAAAATGTGTTTGTCCAGTTAGATGGTCAATTCTAAAATTATCTTAGCTTACAAATTTTATATTATTCAAAAATGTAGTTGCTAACTGTTTTGTTTAATTCCCATAAATATTTATAAATTCTTTTTCAAATGGCATAACACAAACAAAATATGGAATATAACTTAGTATAAAGATCGTTAGACCACAATTTACAGAATTTATAGTATGATATCTTTTTCTTACTTATTAAACATGTTTTCTTGTATTTATATATTCTTTTCGTTTTGCTATTGTTTACTCAGGTATTTCCTGAAAAAAGATTAAAGGAAATGAAAAGAAATTCGCCGAGATCCTGCAGGTAGGTAGGAAAATCTCCCAACAACCACTGAATGAAGAGATAATTGGAGAAATTTCTTTGATTCTTTCCAAGAAAGAGATTCAAACAGATTCTGAGCATATATGAACTTGCATTTATCACAAGGTAAGAAAAAAATAATTGAAAAGAAATTTAAACAATTTGCGTTGCACTTATCATAGTCACTGCCAACTGTCACGATTCTGCACTCTCCTAAATATCTTCAATATCGCTCTCTTTATCTACTTCTGTCCAGTGATGCCAAATATTTATATAAAAAGCTAAAAAGTATAAAAAGATAGAAAAATTTCTGAAAACTGGTTATTTATTGCCTGCAGAGTCTGGATATTTTTTTGCTTCGGACCAATACTTTGATGCATTTACAATATTGGCGCATTTTAGAAGGTGAATGGTTGTACAATAGAATAGAAGGGCAGATTTGCGCTCAGGAGATGTTTGAGATTTCTTCCCGATTGAAGCATTTAAAAACTGGTCAAATCTATCCGGAAAAAAAGGCCAAATTGGCATCACTTCTTGCCAGGTATGTGAAGGTGTTTTGAGAGAGCCGAAAGAGAGTGGTTTAAAAAAGATGGTTGTCTCCCAATGCCAAGCGGATCTTAAGACTTGAACCGCAGTTCGGTTTTCAGCGCCAAACGCGACGGTTGACAACGGATTTCGTGCTTTATTCAATTCGTCCGATCATTTTTCATTTTTAATGATATTCGCGTTTTTTAAATACTTATGCACAACGCACGTCAAACAATAACAACAAAATTGAATAACTTTCAACAAAAAGAAGTATTCAACCGGTTCTCAACGCTCAACTTGTCAAAAATTAGAATTGTAAGGCACACAATAAGTTGCTTAACTTAATAGTAGTTAAAAAATATTCAAAGTAAATGTCAGTTGACGTAAAAAGAAGCCAATCGACAACTTTGCCCAGTTTTGCGGGTTTTGACATTAAACAAACGGCAAAGCAACAAAGTTCATGCAACAACTGCAACAATATTGCAAGCAACATTCACATTCACACACATACTCTCACTCATTCACACACTGAATGTGGCTCTCACATATACACATAGAACACCATTTAGTGACCATGTTCCCTCCGAAGACGTGCGTTTCAAAAACTGCAACAACTGCAACAAGAACAACAACAACAACACCAACAGCAACATTAACAACAACAACAACAGAAGACGGCAAAAACCGCGCTAGTAACGTGAAAAACCAGAAAAGAGGCACAGTTTTTTTTTCTTTTTTGTTTTTATTCAAAACGAATGTCTGCGACTTTGCAGTGCCGTTTCACACTTGAAGCGCCCTAAATGTATAAAAATGACCCAAATGGAGCACCTCATATTACATAAGTGAAAAGCATATGCTGATTAAACAGTTCTGGTTAGAGAGTATGACGGATAGATTTAAAGTGAAAGGCTTAACTTATTGTGGAACACTTTATATATTTACACATATCGTAAAAAGGAAATAAATATATTAAATAAATAGAGCACAGAGTTATCCACATAAACAATGCTTTTATTAACATAATGTCGGTTTCAATTAGATATTATAAAAGCAAATCAAGTACAACTTCTTAAGAGGGGTGTTATCAATCAAGTCTAAATTAAATCTTTATCTGTTTCAACAGTTCAATTTTTTGTTATGTTAAAAACTTACTTAGCCTCTTTAAATACTTCGATAATCATGAAACGAAGTATTTAAATTACTGTCTATGTAAAACCAATTCCTAGGCTAACTGTAATCGGGCCCAACAAGTTTTTACTCTCAATCCGCTCCTGGCAAAGGTACAAAAAGTTGCAGAGGAATCTTGGTGTGAGTTACTATTAGGTATATGTATGGAACCTACATTGTTGTAGTTGTTAATGTGGTTTCTGTTGTTGTTTATGAGTCTGATGTTGTTGTGATTGTTGTTGCCAGCTCGCTGGGCTTTTGGAATGCGCGAATGTTTGCCAACATTAAGAGTCGTGATCTAATAAAAAGCAGATTCATAGTCACAGTCACAGTCACACCAAAGACAACCAACAGACTTCCCACATAGTTCTATAGAAGCTGTATTCTGACTCTCTGGGACCTAAATGCTGTCCATATAGATATTGTTGAATAACTGACCGCAATATTTAGACACGGGTTCCGTTTGAGTTGCTGAAAAAGAAATCGTCTGCCTTAAAAAATATGCAAAAATCGATCGAAAGGGGAGAAATAAAAACCGAAAAGAAGAAAAAAATACATTCTACAACTTTGATATGCCCTGGCAAAAAAAGGTATCTGTTTAACAACATTTCCGCATAATTCTGAAACGGTCTTGTTGCTTTTATTGTTGTTGTTGTTGTTGTAAAAGGCCGTCTTTTGGAACAAGTTTGGTGGTGGCAACAACCACAGACATATGTAGTAACTATGGATGTGTTAATCAAAACACTGTCGGTCTTTTTACAAGCGCCACAGCTTGTTGTTGTTTAAGGTTCCGCTTTGTTGGTCAGCCCAAAAAAAGTAAAACAAACTATAACAAGTTAAAAAGAAAAAAAGAAATAAAATCCAAAATACAAGCAAACAACTAAAGATCGGAACAATGCGGAACTGTGCACTTAAGTAGCTATAAAGAGCGTGCTTAAACGATATTAGCTGAGAAAAGCTGAAAAGCTGAAAATCTAAATGTGAAAATGAATAGTCGTAGTCAGGCATCAAAGTCAAGAGCCGTCTCTGACTTGGTTGGGCCTACCCCTCTATCTCAGTCTCTTGTTTCTCCCCTTTTGTTCAGTTAGTTATGCCTAATGTGAAATTTATGTTTAAACTTAAAAGTAGAAAGTCCAAGAGCGTTCGCTTGTGTCTGTGTGTGTGTGAAATGATGACCAAAAGTTAGTTAAAAAGAAAGCCGCAAATGCGAAATTGCAGTTGCATTTTACAGTTCTTTCAAGTCTGTCAAATGTTGCAATACATTTACTTTGCCACGTTTAAGGTAACAAAGAACAGTTGGAATTATTACCCAACTGACCTTATTCCATATGGCATATGCATATGCAATTCTCAGCACATATGAGGTTATACATGTTATTCAATACACATACATAGAAATGTGTACATTAAGCTTCTCCAAAATGCCATTTCCAGCTTGCGAGCGTCTTGAACGCGTTTTTTGCCGCGCCAGCACAAAAAAAAGCCGCTTACGATTGCAGCTCAAAGAGCTTTGGAATTGTGAGGCCGTTGTTATTGATGCTAAATCAAACGCTGATTTCTGATTTCTGTTTGTCTGTCTGCAAGAGAAACTTTGTATTTGAAGCCGGGCATAACATCAACAACAGCATCAACATCAGCACACATCAACAACTCCATGGGCGAACGGATGTAGATACACCATCTTACACATCTTACCCATCTCTCCATCTTTGCCACTCACCATCTTGGCCATGGACTTTATTGCGGAGTCATACCAATAGCAATACCTGTACCAATACCAGTTACAGTACTCACAGCGTCTCTGTATGGTCACTTTCTTTTCTTTCTTTCGTTCATGATCGATGTGAGTGTCCGAAGAATGCAGTCAAGTACAAATAAATCTCACACACACTGAGCGTAAAAGTGTTAACAATAAATTATATTATTTTGAAATTTTATATGTATTCAAGAGATACATTCAATATTACAAGTTACTCGGACGGGTGACTGAAGAATGCAGTCAAGTACAAATAAAAGCACAGCTACACTGAGCGTAAAAGTGTTAGCTGCAAACAGATGAGTGCAAGTACAAATAAGTAGCATAAACACTAGGTGAAAAATCGTATTGCTTTATAAAAAGTAATAACTGGAGAGTCTGTAGAAAATGGTAGCTTTGCATAAAAACTATAAAACAGGGGTTAAAGTTATTTGGAAATTTTGTATAACGAAGTCAAATACAATTAAAATTAAACAGACACGAGCGTGAAAGTGTTATTAACAAATAAATTTAATTGCTAATTGAATATGTATACAAAAACACTCCGATTTTCTCAAATGAGTCTTTCTAGCTTCAGTGACTTTAAGACTGGATCAACTCTTTTTTCAACGCAATCAAGCACATATATATTAATATGTACACTAGGTGCTAATTATAGTACATTTAAATGTGTTGGTCTATTTTATTTATTCTCACTTTGTAAACAAGTCGATAACTTTGTTAGCTCTCTATTCAAGACTCACTTAACTCTTTCTCTCAGTGTACCCCACAGTTAGTCGAGACAGAAACCAGTTAATTGCAAATTGGAAAATTGCAATATGCAATTACACCACAGAACTATGTACAATATCTATCTCCCCATATTCACGTTCAGTTTTCATTTAAATTATATGCCGATCAGTCGCAGTCTGAGCTGCAATCGGAGGAAATTATTATTTGTCTGGGGCTTGTCTGCGTCTATGTCTCAAGAGTCTCACAATGTAATGCAATTGACATGACAGACGGACACTCTGCAGACCCGTTTTCCTATTTTTCTCAGGCCTACTCAGGCTCTACGTGACTCAGGCTCAATTTGAACTCAAGTTTTTCCATTGTTGTTGACCAGAGACCAGACTTGTTGTTACTCACGTGCCTTAACTTTCAATATGTTTGATCAGCACATATTTATGTTAATGCTAATAGGTTACTTGGCTGTTCTTAACTTGGCTCTCACTTATTAGCAATATTATGGTAATTACCTTGGACTCGGACTTGTGAGTTTTCTTTGCTTTAATTGAGTGTCATTAACTTTTTCTCTTCTGTTGTTTTTCGTAATTTTCATTTACTTAAAACAACCCGTTTCTTTCTTGAGCTATTGTCTGACTTTTCTCTCTGTCATTTACGCTTTTTCTTTTGTTACATTTCCGCCCACCGAAAAAATTTTTAAATTTAATGAATTACTCAATTACGCATACGCAATGTTGTCTGTGAGATCGTGATAGTAGCAAGACAATGCCCTACAAATTCACTTGCATTTTTTGTGTTTTCCAACCCAACCTTTTGTTTTTAATGTTGAATTTTTGATTGTGGCTTCAATTTGGTTGCCCATCTACAATGAATTGAACTGAAATTTACCACACTTTCAAAAAGAAAAACACGTTTATTGATAGGTAGCTAAGCCTGTTGCTCAGTTGGTTTTGGCCATTTGCAAGTTTTTTTGCCATGAATCACAGTTAAAATTAGACAGACTCAAGATTTGTGGTCTGTCTGTCTCGTCTCTCACTTTGTGAAATTATAATTTATTTTGGCTTTTTGTTTTTGCATAACATCATTGGATATTTCTCTTTCCATTGATAGATTTTTTGTGTTTTGCTGTTCGTCTCGTTTATCATAATCATTAGTTTTCAAACATAGAATTAGTGGTGAAAATTAAGCAATATGCGAGAAAGATTGCAAACAATTCTCTTTCAGATTTACATAAGTCACAAAAATGTTGTAAATTGTTAACCAAATGCTATTGGCGTTTGAATTGGCAAACATTTCGTCGTATGGTTGTAAAGTGAAGGGGAAAACGAATTCAAATATTTAATGATATGAAAATTAATTATACGAATAAAAAGGAAAAGTCAATTTAATATTACGATTTAGTCAATCAAATTCAGTCAAAATTCTTTCTATTAATCTCTTTCTAATTAAGATTTTATATAACTATGTATGCAGACAAATTGTATTTTATCAATATTTTTTTTGTACACATAACAAATTTTAACGTTCTTTGTTTACGAAATAGTTTTTCTAGAAGCTCTTTGCACGGGGTATATGACAATTCCTCGAAACTTTCCGCTTATGAAATGTGCCAAATTTGAAGCTCCAATTCATTTCTTAAAACGATTACTGCAAACTTAAAATAACAAACGAGGTCAGCAAACTGAAATCGGACAAAATTAATCAGCTTACACCTGAAATACACAAAAAATACAGATTCATGACTGACAAATATCAAACACAACTCATTGTTATTTTTGCTATAATTTATAACTGCCAGCATCATTATTAACTTTTTACTTATATTAATGCGTTACGTTTTTAACAGCAAACAATAAACAAACAAAGGCCAAGATCTCCCAATTCACTTCACACCTCACCTGAAAATGGGCACTAAAATTGAGTACGTCGATACGACGCATCTATACGCTTCCAAATACATCAGAAACTCAAAGGCCATTGGAGTCTTATGGGCCATCTTCACAATGTGTTATGCCATCATTGGCATTGTGGCATTTGTGACACCAGGTAAGTCTCTTTGTTGTCTTTAGTTTTCGTATAGCTTTCTAACACTTTGTATCCTACTTTCAGAATGGATTGGTGATCCCGATAGCGACAGTGCAGGTCGCTTGGGTCTCTGGCAACAATGTCAGCGGGATGAGATCTTTGACAATTGTCGGCGTCGTTGGGAGAACATCTTTGCAGTGCCAACATTTTCATTTCAGGTAAAATTGTCATACTACACTCTTAAGAAAATTCTTCCTAATGGTTAGTGTAATCTACGTTGATCTTCTCTCTTATAGTTGGCTACTTTCTTCATGATCGGCTCCGTTGGCTTGGCCTTGCTGACCATATTCTTTTTGATCTGTTTGCTGTTTATGAAGTCAACGCGTGTTTTTCACATTTGTGGCTGGATGCAGATTATATCAGGTGTGTATAGCCCAAATACAGGCAGTCCCAAGATCCAAGCTTCAAGTTGTCTTTGACGGAAGTCTACGTATGCTTGATATCGAAGTTTGAAATTGAACTTTGAGCACGTATAGTCGTAATGCAATCTCAAAGCGAAATTCCACCCTTTATTCTTGTTGTCTTTGAATTCTTTTGCTTCGATTAGCATTTGGCACGTAATTATAATCCATGTTTTTGCTTGTCTCTTTAGCTATTTGCATGATAGTGGCCTGTGCTGCGTTTCCTTTTGGCTGGAACTCGGATGATTTCCGTAAGATTTGTGGTCCGGAAGCAAATCGGTTTGAATTGGGCCTTTGTGGCATTCGCTGGGCATATCCTTTGGCAATAATTGGCTGCATTGATGGTGTTGTTCTTGCCACATTGGCATTCATTTTGGCCACGCGACATGTGAGGCTACAGCCGGATCCCATATATCAGAATTCTCTGTACAAAGGTAAGCGAGGATTATATTTAATTAGGTGCATTTGTAATTTCCCTTTATTAAAATTCCAGGCGAAATTAATAATGCTTATCTGACGGACGCTATTAGTTTGGCGGGCTCACGAAAATCAAATCCGCACATAACTGGTTTAAATTTGCAACCGATTTTATTGGTGGCGCCACCTAACGAGGATAGCATTTCTCAGTTTTCGCGGTATCACTGAAAATGTTCAGATTCCTGCTAAATGATGATTTTCCAACACTGAACAGTCGATTTGGACAGCAACCTTGGGTTGGTGTCAATACTAAATTGAAATTTAACGAATTCTATACGTCGACTCGTTAAGTTGAAGCTATTTAACGAACACTTTTGCGTGCTTAGCAAGTATACAAACCAATAAGTTGGCGAAACATTCGTTAGATTTAAAATTGCTTTTGGCTGTTACAATTAAAAAAACCCTTTTATTGAATGATTGTGAATATGAATTTTATGTGTGTGTATGTGAGTGTTAATGTTAGACTGAATGTTAATCGTAAACTTATGTTTTAACTAATTTAAATATTTGTGTATACATAGCTTGTGCCTAAATTGAAATGTTAAGTATCGCTGCCTGTAATATATATATGCCCGTAAATATAATTATGTACAAAATATTTTATATTCAACATAAAAACAATTGCATTGCCTCATTTAAATTTACCACAATCACAGTTATTGCCCATAGCCTCAATTATGCTATCATCATTATGCTATAAACAAGAACAAGGTCAGCAACTTTTTGCGCACTTGGACAAATAACAGAAAAATCAAATTATGCTCCACTTAGCCACTAACCTACGTTCCTCTCCCCCCAAACTTCCAACTGTTCAACAGACGGCACACATAAAAACCAATAACGGGCAACTTAGCGCCCAATTTGTTTGTGCCTGGGCCTCTCCCCAATAACCATTTGGCACATACTTTTCCAATAAAGTATTTACAGGAAACTTTTTGTGCTGCTGCCGCCAATTGAAATATTCCGCGCAAAGATGAAATCAAATAGAGGAAGGAAACAAACACAAAAAAATAAAGAGGCATTTCTTGGTCTGATGCTTTTCAGTTGTACGATTTCTCTCTCTGGCTGGGCACGTTTTAATATTCTTGTATAATTCATAAGCAATTCCATCAACGCTTACAAATGCGGCCTAAGTGGCCAACCAGCTGTCGCCAGGAGATGCTCAAGACAAACATCCCTCTCTCCTCACAGCATTTTATATACTTCAGCCATTTCTTTTGGCACCACCCAACCACCCACAGTATAGAGCCACCCCCCTAACAGCGGAGTGCAACATATGGCCAACGCTTTTGGCCTATTTCGACACGCATTGACTACGTGGCCAACAACCCTCCTCAATGAAGATCTCTCTCAGTGTGATTTTTTGATGTGCCAATTGTTTTTATTCGATTTTATGGCGCGTCATAAATGAATTTTTAACTTTTGTTGTCCTTGAGGTTTTTGGTTTGGCTTTAATTTTTACACAGAAAAAAGATAACAAAGTTTGGATGACTGAGAGCTTTGTTAGATTTTTCATAGATTTTGAAAATTAAGCCAAATAGGATTTTATATTTAGTTCTTAGCTAAAATTTTATTTATCAAAATGTATTTCATTGAATTTTTAATAAAACTTAATTCCTTATGCTTGTTTGCCTATTTTAAACTTCTTACAATCTTCATTTAAAAATTATATTCTTAATACATATCCCAAAAAATTCTAGCTAAAATTAAGAATTTTAAGCTTAAAATCTCGACTTATTTTTTCCTGTGTATGTGTGCAACATGTGCCCCAAATATGTTGCCGCTTATTAGTTTATCACTTGGCCATTTTATGTGTTTCCAAGTGCTCGTGAAAATGAGGAAAACAGCAAATGAGCAGCAAACAACCATACACACTTACACCCACAGAAGAGAGAGTGTAGTGTGTGTAATTAGAAAAACTGGACATTAGTTGACCTTTGGCGATGACTGCCATCAGGGGCACATGCCACGCCCAGCAATGCGCTGCCTCTTTCTTTTCTTGGCATTTTTGCAACATTACAACAAAGTCAAAGGGTCGGGAAAATGAATTGCGCCTTTAAGGTTTTCGTTTAAGTGAAATGTCAGTAACAGAAATTGAATCGAAAATTGTAAAATTGGTTTTGTATAAACATTTTTGCCAAATGAAATGAAATGAAAATGCTTTTGTTATAGTAGCTCGCAAGGAGGAGGCAGTTACAGCTACATCCAAACCCAATTCTCAATCGGAAAACCCTCCTGATTCCCCTACAGTCCCTACAATTCGTCTGCTGCCTGTGCACAAGTTCTGTTATTTTTTTATTCCTTCTTTCTTGACTTTTCAGCATTGAAAACATCATATTTCTTGTGCCTGTTTTTTATTTCCTGTGCAAAACAAAAGCATTGCGCTCCCTTCATTCTCTTTCCCCTCCATGTCCTGACCCCACAGGCACTTGTGTACATATAATTTATTGCTCATACGACCCGTATGTTTTTTGTGTACGTTTGAAGAAAAACGCAGCGCCCTGTTTTGAATTGTGCTAACGTTAAAAGGGCGTCAATCAAAAGCTTCAGCAAAATAAGAAATATGCTTCAGTCGGGAGTGCTCGTATAGGAAATGAGAAACCCTCAAGCCAAGCTTTACTGTATCCACTAACAGTCGTGAAAGATTCTATATCATTAAAGTCAATGCTTCCAAGATAGTTTCAATTTTGTACTATCCCATCATTTTGATCGAAGATATAATTTGAACCATAGCTTAAAATATTTATTTACAGACACAGTTCGGCTTAATGAGCAATAATATCTGATTTATTTCATATACTAAAAATCGTATAATCTTTTTAAAACATCCGCTGCCTAAATCATTAAATATTTAATAATTAAAAGTAACTTAGATTAATTAATTTAAAAGAACTAACTAGCTAAGTAGAACTAGAAACGAGCTCGCATTTTTCACATTGTAAAAATGACTAGTGAATTATTTGTAGCTTTAACAATTACAAATTATAATTATATACAAGTATTCATAATAACTAGATATGTATCTATATGTATATAACTAGCAAACCCGATTTGGCTTTTGGTTGCAAGAAAATGAATTATGGAATCGAAGATCGCTTATGATGTGCTTATGAAAAATGAATAAAAACCCTGTAACATCGTAACCTTATTTTGTCTTGTTTTGGGTGAAGTATATATGCCACAATATTGGCCAAAACGTGACTAAACCTAAGCAAAAGTCATACAGATATCACACAGACGCAGACACACACTCACACACACACACACAGACAAACACACATACACACAACTAGTACTAATATTATGTTTCCTGGCTGGCCATTGAACAATCAATAATCGGTTGACCATCATCGCTATCCCTCTCGGGATCGAGGCAAGCGGTCATGGCATGTGGCATAGTCCGAAGTATCACATAGCTATCCCTGTGATGAAGGTGCAACTTGTGATGTTGATGGGCAATAAAACTGCTGCCCCTTCGTAGGGAACGTCTTCCCATCTCGAGTATTTCCAGACTTGGATCACGACCAAACACAAAGTTCTGATAGGCACGAACCAAACTGAAGATAACTGCCGATGCTCCACCCACGATCATCAGATAAGATCCAATGGGCACCGCATGCGGGGCAATCACAGTGGCCAGGTAGAGCCAGCGTTTAATAGCGGGTGTTAGCTCCGAAATACCCTAGGAAATAAATTAAAATTACATATTTCATTTGGATATCAGATAAGGCTGTTAACCCACCTCTTCTAGCCACATAACCGGAAATACAAAATCTCGAAAATCACGCACCGGATGAACGTCCTTGGCGTTAGTGACCTTCAGGTTGAGCTGTATGCGCACCTTGCCCTCTAGGGGAACTCCAAGTTTCTAGAAAAGAAGAAGATTAGAATAGCTTTGAGTCTATTAAGTCTTAAAATACTTTTTTTAATTTTGACACGAAATGTGAAACGCATTAAAATCTGGCTACATATAATTTTAAGATAAACATACGAGAAACTTTTTCTTTTTATAAACAAAGTGATGACAATTGTCATATTGGGTTGTTAAATCCGTACAAGTAAAAATCTGACTAGTATAACTTATTACAGTCATAAGAATAAACAGTGGAATATTAAATACAAGACTCGGCAAGAGTATAATATCTTTGGCATGCCAAAAATAAAATTTCTATCTTGTTTATTATTTTACCGGTTGTATTTTGAAGTAGGTTTCATGTTTCTCTCGCTGTGGCTCAAGACCTTCGACCGCATCGAGTAGCTCGGGATCGGCTTCATAGAAATGCGGGTTTGATATGTAGACAGGTGCGCCATACTGACAAGGACTGATGTTTTGTAGTCCTCTGACAGCATCATAGTCGCTGGTATCGTAGCACTTGTTCTCTGGATTGTTCGCCGAGTCGCCATAGGTATTATTTGGTAGACGAAATAGATCTGCTGTTAGACCATCCTTTTCCACACTTTCAACATATTTCAGAGGTATTATGCGGCACAAATCCTTATCGTAAATATGTACTGTATCCGATTTGGTAATATCCCGGGGCGGAAAGAAGGATCCCTCGGATCCGGCAATGCTAGTACACGGTCCTTCCTCCCAGTGAGGCAAATGATTCATGCCATTGAGAGAATCAATATATCCGAATTGATCCATGCCCTGGTATCCTGTCTTAATGCTAGATACTTCTGTCAGTGTTCCATTTCGGGCCAGAAGTAAACCCATCCTTTCCATAGGTCTCATATGTTTCGGATAAAATCTATGAGCCAGGCTAACTAACGCGTCGTCATAGCCAAAAACCAGTTGATCTGCAGTCACATTGATAAATGGCTTAAAATTGGCGGCAGTTAACACAAAGGATATAGTTCTCGACAGTAGGTATCCTAGTTTGGGACTCAAACTAGTTAAGGTCTGTTGAGAGAAACGGAAAAATAATTGAATGCATATTAATGTTATTTATTCTATCGTTAACCAAACTTTTAGATGAAAAGAAATGTGTTTTATAATTACTCACCAGCATTGGAATATTGGGCGTAACTATGGGCGTGTTCTTATCAATACTCAGTTCCGGAACAAATTGTAGGATTTTCTTATGCTGATATGACACCGTGTAATTGTTCTCATGGAATTTAACATTCACCTTCTCCATGTCTTCTCTGTAATGACATAATAAAACAAAACCACAACAAAACAAAACATTAACATACATTTATTAACATTTTAAAATTATGTTACATTCGTTTTGTAATCTGTGTCTTAATCGCATTTCAGTTCATTCAGCACGTGTCGATGTCGCAGTCAAAGTCACTTGGTATTCGCTGTTGTTGGTCGATGACAGTTGGCAGTTAGCCCTAAGTCCCTGACTTTGGTCATAAAAAAAGATCCAAAAACAAACCCAAACCCAGCTGAATGTCAAGTTCATTTGTGGCAGTTAGAGAAATGTTGCCAACAACAACAACAATAGAGAAAAAAGATACAAGCAGACAAAAAATAAAAGCCCATATAATAATGACAAATATTTTGACGTTTTTGTAGCGTTTTTCTGACGTTTTAGCTACCGTTTGTAGCTGTCATTTGTTGTCAGCAGATTTGTGTAAGTGTTTTGTATATTTTTTTGTCCCTAACAAAGTTTTTTCATCTGAAAAGTGCAAACAACGCTAAAAAAAACTGGCATGTCAACAATTAATTTCAATAAACTATGATTAATCAGCATCTGAATCTCGTTTGTATCTGTATCTCTATGTGATCCACACATTTTACATGAATATCTTAATCTTCTGTATTTAAATACACGTGAGCTGCATTTATATTCTGATTTATATCTGCGTCGTTTTATTTATTTGTATCTGTAAGATTGATTGCCAAGAGTCGGCTCTCAGCACGATATCCTTCAATTAAACTGGTTTAATTTCTGGGCGGTCTCGCAGCTTGTCAAAATACTTTACATAATATTTACTGATACTCATGTTATATATACACTCTCTCATATATTTCGATTTGGTTTAATGACTCAATTATTGGAAATGGCAACGGCACAGTGGTTCCACTTTAAGGTGTAAATTGTAATCACTTTTTTGTTAAATCTCTTTTAGTTGCAGCTGCCACTGAAATTATTACAACTAATTGCGGTTGTTGCTCAAATTATGAAGTGTTAACATTTTAAATTGTAAAATTGTTGCAATTGAATTTGGATTGTTTTAAATTGCGAAATTTAATTATATGCGCTTTTTATTACTCATAATTATACATACTATTGAAATATAATAACTATTAAGAGAGCTATTTAGACTTATATATTATGCACATTTAAGTCAAGTGCTTATAAATTAATAAGTTGTGGCTCGTTTTCCGCTAGCTAATTACTTAAGCAAAATTAAACAACGCTTTCTATATGTTATTGTTAAGCCAAAAATTTATAAAGAAACCTATAATTATTGTAATTGCACTCATTAAACATGTATTTCCTAACTAACCATGACCAAAGAGCATTTTTACTTAGCTGCCATGAAAATACTCATATTAAAGTAAGTGGAATATTTAAGTAAACCTAGAATCAAAAGGCGTAACAACTTTCCCCCTTGACATTTAATACTCGGAACAGAATACACATTTAGAAAGATTATAATTATTCGTAATTATTTAATTTTAATGTTGTGCTCACCTGTAGACAAATGGACCAACTTCCTGCAGTTTAGGCTTCTCACCGCTGAGAAATCCATCCGGATTAGTTACATTATAGATATATACCTTGGTTAACCTTATGACCCCGGGTCTTTGCCAGTAATGATAGCTTAAAGTGTCATTCCACAGCCTTAAATTCTGTTAAGGACAAAAAAGTATATTAAATATTTGCGATCTTTCTGTTAGAAAGACTTACTTGCCTTTAGTATAAAATAATCCAGCCAGGGTATGGATGTTAAAACTATGCCTAAGATTAATGTAACTATACCAATAATTATCACAGCTAGTCTATCTGAAAGTAAATTGTAAAGTAAACCAAACTTAGTCATATTTCTTTAGTTAGTTAAGCAAATCAACTAGTATACGTATTTAACAATTATGTAGAAACAACTTGAACTTGACATTGCAGACAGACGTCAATCTGAAAGTGTTTCGTCATGCATCCGTTAACAAGATCCCAACCCAATTCCAGGATTACTTCACACCTTTTTTATGGCTTGCAATTCAAATTGTGACGTTATTGAATTTGCGGTATTTCACGGCTGTCACTCGAACTTTGAGATCTTGGTCTTGGCCGACTTAAAAAAATAAAGTGTCATATTTTGTGGATGTTATTCATGAATAACAAATTGAGCTTATCACTTGATTGAAATTGAAATTGAATTTTGATTACAATTTCATTATGTTTATGGGCCTATGCACTTAGTACCATCTTCCATTACCTTGTTGGCATTTTATTAAAGTGGGCGTAACTGACATGTTGTGGGCGTTGGCCAGACAACAACAACAACAGCAACAATTACGTACAATGCCAACGGGTTTTCAATCCCGATCCGATCCCCCCTAAAACAGTCAACGAACTAATTGAACTTCTGTACTACAAAATGTGCATTGCACGCGCCAAGAGTTTACTCCAAAAACAAAAGGTGCAACGATCAGCATTTAAACATAAATTTAATTTATTTACATACATATACCTTTATATGTCTGTATGTTTGTTTTCTATTTTTGAGTAAAATTCATTTATCGGGTCAGTCTAAAATCAGCTAAAGTCAGCATTTTGATAACGACTTTTGGGATTTCTTAAATTTATATTGAGCTATAGACGCGAAATATGTTTTGTATTTTTGCGACAAGAAAGCGGCAAAGTTCAAGTGTTTCATTGACCCTGAAAGTCTCTTTTTCGCTCAGCGTCTCATCGCCTGGAAATCAACAAGAGTTGACGCAGAGAAAGTTACGTAAAATGTCATAAAATCAAGCACAAATGTTGACATTGTAGTGGTTGTTTTTTTTGTATATTTTTTTATATACCTTTTGGCTTTTTTTTTGGGGCAGCTGTCAGTTTCAAGGTCAAGGGAGTAGAGCACTCAACAGTTGGGACAATCTGATCACAACAAAAAAGCCTCAACATTTATTGCCGGTTTACATTAATCGTCTTTCGTCTTCATCTGGTTCATTGCATTATTAGTTAATATCGATAATTATATATCTATATATTATGCATCTTTATGTATTCTCTTTTCTTTATTTTTATTTTTGTTTACATTTTTTTTTGTACTTTTGTTGCTGCAACTGACAACGCTTGCCTGAGCCTATGACTGGCGACATGGTCAATAAACATTTGGCACACAATTGATACGTCAGCGCCTGCCTCTGTTGACAATAATGCTGAATTCTCAGATATTGTTGTTTATGATTGTAACAACTTCTGCTGTAGTTTTTGTTGTTTTTGTTATTATTGTTATTGCATGTAAGAAATTGTTGTTATTTCAATATTCCTATTTGCGCTTCAAGCTGTCTTTATACCCTAACAGAGAGTATTTCAATGTAAGCCTGGAGTATGTAATGCATTTATAAAGAAATTGTCTTTGCTGGTAGTTTAAGCTGTTTATCTATATATAGTTTACTATCTACTAATCAATTATAACTATAATTAATCAGTAATGCAAATATGTGAAGCCTACTGCAATAATTCATTTTTAAGAGCAGTTATTATAATATATAATTATAATATATAATTCAGCATTATCTCTCAATTAAAATAAAGCTGATATTATGAAAAAACGAGCTTTAAATTTTAGGGCGAAATAAAAGCCAAATTATAAGAATTATTGCCAGTTTTCGTATCATAATATTATGTAAACAATTAATTTGCTTTATGAATATCTGCTAGAATATATTTTTAAGATTTGTAATCAACATAAAAATTAATTAACTGTGACTATATATAATGAGTATTTCACAAGTGTCTTAATAGTCTTCAAGAATATTTAATATTCGGCAAGTTTAAAGTACTTTTTTTCCTTGCAATATTTGCAAGGCTTAGAGTTACAACAGAGACAGAGGCTTGGCTAATGAGGGATCAATTGGGAACCAATTGCTTTAATTTATGTTGATAAAATATACGTATATATTAATGCTCTCAGTTTTATATATGAGTTTCCGCTCATTTTTATTATTTTTACGCTTCACTTATCCAATCTGAAGCGTTGCATTCACAGTGCATCCCCTTTGCATTAAGCCACTGGCTCAGACACTTAATACTGGTGTCATATGCTCACTTTGTTGAAAATTACAGCTAAGCATGCAACATAGTATCTGGTTTCCATCCGTTTGCTGAACTGTCGAAATTTATGCATGTAGTGAACTTTGCAGTCACTTAGGAGCAACTCGAAGTCAATTGTGGAGGCCTAGTTTAATTTAACTTGGCCCTCTCTCTATTTTTTATTAACATTAACATCAACATTAAATATAATTATCAATTTCACAAGATATTAGCACTTGAAAACTACAAGCTATAATTTATAACACAGGTCGACAAATCTGTTTGTAGCTCATTTTTTTAAAAAGGAAAATTTGAATAGATGTGGACGCGGAATTGCTGTCTACAACAATGCAACAATGCCACAATGCAATAATGCAACAAAGCGGCTTCAACAACAACTACGCCAACACCAACAATAACTGAACACTTTGCAACGCTTGCAGCTTAACAATTAAGCTCAGATTTCAGTTCAGAACGTGCCTCATTGCGGCACTATTCATGATCTGACTGTCAAGTACCTGTGTGTTGCATTGTGGCATTGTTGCACTGTTGCATTGTCTTGCTGCAATGTAAACACTTTTGTTTAAGCAAATTATTACAATTACTGTAGGAAATGGAAGTGGAATTGCACTCGGACACACTTCCTTGATACGCCTTACAATTTGCATCACATGCCGAATCTTCAGATATTCCGATCTTCCGATCTTCGATGCCAATTAGTCCTCTTTACATATATGCTTAAGGTTCATGTTCAGGTTATGGCATTTTCAAAACCGGTTATTGGGCTATTCTTCGTTTCTTTCGTTTTTTCGGCAGGGACGTGCCTTCTTGGGTAATTTTGGCTTTAAGTTATCGCATATCGGCCCTTAATTAAAGCACTTACAACTGATTCCGATGCTGGATAATAAAGACGTTCCCTGGAAAGTTTTTTTGTTGTTGCAGTACCAGAAATGAATTGCAGCTAAAGAGTTGGCTAAAATTTACGAGGGCATGTAATGGAAAGTGAAAGGCTTGAGTGGGAGAAACCCATGTAAGAATCGATCGAATGGAAGTAATTCAGGAACATTGAAATACCAACTGAATGAGAAAAGATGAAAGACAACTCATTATAGTTGTTTATCAACAATGAGGCTATTTATTTTAAACAGGGAAGCTAGCTTTCAATATGAGTTAACTATAATCAACTGATGCGATAATCGTCATCGTGTGCATTTATGGTTATCATAAAAAATAATTTATTTTAAATCCTATTTGACTGAAAGTATTAAATTTTATTTCAGTTGTCAATTAAAGAATTCTATAATTTATTTTAATTAAATCTTTCTACTATAACTTTAAATCTAATCACACATGATCTGATGAGGGTTTATTTCTCCGCGTTTCTCCGAATTATGAGCCAATCTTTTATTTTTAAGAATCTCCACAGCATTTACTTTTGAATATTAATATGTAATTTTCATTTTAAATTCTTTAATTGTCAATATAAAAATTTATTAAGGCATGATCATTTATTATATTGTCATATACTATTTGAGAGAATGCTAAAGGCTCTGTTTATACTAAATAACTAATGCTGGTTGCCAAAGTCAATTAAATCAATTCACTGCATGATAAATATTTCAGCATTTATATAAACATGCTTACTTAACTAACTTTAGTCCAACTTATCGTCGGTCTGATTGGTTTTTTCTGAATTTTCTCTATCTATTGATATCAAAGCAAACTTGTAGTTTAAATACTTTCAGGACATTTACTTTTTAAAACTTTAATCTAATTTGTTTTGTTTTTAATTAAATTAAAGCTTTCAATCAGAATCATCACACTTTTTTGAGAGAATGCTTAAAGCTCTGTTCGATCTACAGCTTATGGCCTAAATCAACTAAATCAATTGCACATTTGGTTATACAATCTTTAAACAGAAACTCACGCACACTAGCAACGCACTGAGCATGAGACTTGTTATTGCTAAAGACTCCATGTTATGAGCACATTGGCTAGTGCAGTTAGCCAGATTTGAGACTTCTTCTTCTTGCGAGACTTGAAAGATTTTGCTGTAGTTAGTTCACATGTGCAGTGAGTACTCGGTACAGTGGCAACTACCGCGCCTATTTCTATTTGTGCTGAGTACACAAACGGCAAATGGTAAATACTGCGCCCCGACGCCTCTTTTGAGTTGGACTCAGAATTGGCCAAAAAAGTGTTGTCTCGCTTGTGTTAATTGTGTTAATTTTTGGCTCACTCTCTTGAAGTTGTTTAACGCTCATGTAGATACCTGCAATAGTCCATGTCCCATGCCCATATATCCATGTCCAGAGCTGGCCAATCCACTCACTTGGCTGTCTCTATACTTCCATTTCCATCTCCGTCTCAGTCTCCTACTCCTTCTCCTTCTCCTCCTCCTTCTCAGTTTGGTCTTACTCAGTCTTCAATTTTCGGATTTCGGTATTTCACTGCTCTGGCTCTGGTCTCTGTCTCTGTATCTGACTCTGACTCTGGGGCTCGGCCTCTTGAGGTCTTGTAGTCTATTGATTTGGCAACATTTTCATATTTGCTTTGTATGTACGAGATTCGAGAGTGCTTATACTCGTACTTGTATTTGTTAGTTGTAGTATTTGGCAGTTAATAGTTGTTTATTTCTTTGCTTGCTGGTGTTTCTGCAGCAGACAAAATTGCACTGGTCAGTTTGAGTTTGAGTACTTGTATTCACTTTTCAATTGCGTTTCTTTATTTTGCTTATTCTGTCTTTGGTTCACTTCTATTTCACGTTGTTTTGTGGTTTCTCTTGGTTTGTTTTTTAGCTGTATTAAAATTGCTTAACCACTGTGGTGCGAAATCATTTGAAAGTGCGGCTTCAGTTGCCGTTGCATTTATTAACAAATTTATTAAATGCACAATATATCCAAGTATATATTTAAATAGATAGGAATCTCTAAACGGAACCTTTGAGACAAAACTCATATCTACTTGTGATACGCAATAATCAAACGCACAGCTTGGTCGACAATTATTCTAAAACCTGTAACATCAACAGCGTCATATAAATAATAGCACTGACTGACTGTAAACAAGTCTATCATATATTTAACGAGCCAATCATAAAGTGAAACATAGGAAACCTTTTTGCCTGATCGAAATACTATAGATTAGCGAGCGCGTAGTACAGAAGTATTTAAAATGGTCGCATCTGGAGGCAGTAGATTATTAGCAGATATTGTCACTTGTCACATTGTAAACGTGGCTATAAAGTCACTGAATAGCGCAGTCAAGTGCAAAATGGTTAAAAAGAAGAAAAAAACATATTCTACTCAAACATTAAATGACAACGAGAATTTGTCCAAAAAATGAAGGCAATCAAAAACGATATCCGAAACCGAAAGCGAAGTCAACGAAACCGAAAGCGATACAAGTCTTGGGCGATATGGCCAAGTTCAGAGAGAACAAGCTACAGAGAGAGAGACTGGGAGAGAGATAGAAAGAGAGTCAGTCAGTTAGTGTTCTTGGCCATGGTTGTTGTTTGCTTGGCTGCTTCGACTATTACACGAGTTCAGCACAGCTCACATGTCGTATACGCAATGTCGTCTATGGCACAGAACGCGGCTAACTAGGCAAGTTTCATGTCTGTGTGTCTGTTTCCTTGATTTCAATCTCTGTGTGCTTAGTTTAGTCGCAGTTGTTTTGTTTTTCTTCGTGTTTCGGTATTATTTTGTTTTTGTTTTTGGGTTTTATTTTTTCAAGTCTGCATCAGTTGATTGCCTTAATGCTTAATGTTGTTGTTTATCTCGGTATTTTTGGCCAAATACTCGTTTTGAATTGCAGTTGGAGTTGCAGTTGCATTTGTAGTTCTTGGATGACCAGTTTTGTAAAGACTTTTGCGGTATTTACATCGCTAGTTGATTTGTTGTTGGTTTCTTTATTTATTTTTTTTTTTTGTGATTTAACTTTTATCTATATAGTATATCTTTGTTGTAGTTGTTTGCTTTAAGCCCCAACCAAGTTTTTTTTTGCAAGTTTAAAAAGGCACACAACTTGTTTGTCTTTTATTTTTTGCTCAAGTAAACAACAAAAAGTACACCCAAAAAAACAGCAACAAAACGTTGCCAATTTGGTAGTTGATATTGACTTTAAACTGGCTAATTGCGCGTTTTATTGATAAATTTAATAATTAATTTAGTGTGAAAAAATCAGAAGTAAGAAGGAATTTTAATAAAATGGATCACTTTTGATTAGTTAAGCAGATCTAAATTATATTTATTATTAAATTTATAGGCCTCGGGTCTTAAATGATTGATTTCTGTATTAATTAATCTAATAGGGTTCGTATAAAGTTTTCAATGGAATAATAATTAGGTAATTATTAAAGCAGAAATAAAACGTTTGGGGCGTTTCAACGTATAATTTGTGCAATTATCAAGTTTTATTGATAAGTTTAATTATCAATTTAGTTTGAAAAGTTCCAAGAAAAAATATATTTCGAAATATTTAAAGAAATGTTAATTATAATTTTAGATTTGTATTTATATACTATTTAAAATATTAAAAGTGGTTCAATTAAAATTTATTTGTGTATATTTTTTACTACATGCAACTAAAGTTTATGACTTGCATTTCAAGCATACTTACTATTGCTAATCTTAATGCCATGCGATATTAACATGGAAAGAGGCGTCCCTCTATGTGTTACATGGGGGCGTGTCCGACGCCCAGTGGCAGCTGATGCTTGTGGTTGTTGTTGTTGTGGTTGTTGTTGTTGTTGTTGTGGTTGCTGTGGTTGCAATTGCTGCTGTTGTTCTTGTTGTTGCTGGTGGCGATAACCACGCCTACAGCTGGCCCAGTCGAGTATATGATCTCTAGCCGTGCGTCCATATCTCAAATAATGTTTTTCTAAGCCCATAATTCAAGTCTGTCAAATGAAATAGGAATAACAGAATTAATAAAAATTAATACATATATTCATAAATAAATGTTAAATTCAAATGAATTAATTTAGTTATGGCTGGTTTAGAAGTCAACAACGTTATTAAAATTTAATTTGTCTAATCTTTATTGCCTAGGGTCAGTCGGGGTCTAAGGTCTTTCATTTAACAAATTCTTAATTACACCAGGAGGGATTATATCCAGAGCAATGTATTCATGGATGCTCTACTTACAAGTGCCTACACTATTAGAATATCCGGTACTAAAACAGCAAGAATTCCTGAATTAATTCACTGAAAAGCGAACAACAAACAATTAACGGTTATGTTAAGTTCTTTATTATAAAATGCTTTGTTAATTTATATCTACATAAAGTAAGAGAAAAACAACCTATTAGAAAAGTCAGTTGAGAGTACTCTAGTCGTACGTACTTGATAAGGCTCAAAGTCTTAAAAAATTATTGCTCTATTTAATTATATATTTAATTACTAATTTAACGACAACTTCAACTAATAATTAAATATAATTACCAATATGATTGTTTATATAACAAGCTTACGAATTAACATAATGTCTAACGAGAACCAATTGAAAAGTACAGTGAAATTTAATTGACATCATTAATTGATATTTATTTTAAATATACTAATTATACAGATACATTTGTTATATATTATACAAAATAAAATCCGAGATGTCTAACTCTGACATACCCTTTCTGCAACTTACAAAGGGTATTGGCTAAGCAAATTATATTAAAATATTTGTCATTCAATGCATTATATGCAAATGTACTCGTAGTTGGGTTGGGGCTGCCCGATGTCCGGCATATTTAGATTTGTTTACATATTTCAAATGCAGCGATTTAATTAAAGCCAGAGATTCATTCATTGTTGTTCATTTGAACAGTAGGTAAGTCGGTAATTGATATCAGTTTGGCTGCACGACTCTTTACGATGATTTAAACTCACGCCATGACAAGCATTTTATTGTTGTTATTCGCACAGAAAACTAAAAAACAAAAGACTCAAGCAACGAACTTGCCAGCTAAGCAAACACTTTCATAATTAATGTCTCATGTGCAGCAGCTCCAAGTGTCATTTCGGTTCATCTTAAACTATGAATCATCTTTCGACTAGCTCTCTGATATAATGTCCCATAACTAAATGAAAACTTTACTTCTTTTAAATTTTATTTACTCTATTTTTATTCAGTTTGCTTTGCTACATTTGAGCGAGTTTTGTGTTATGAACAACGAAATGTTGAAAGGTAACAAAAAGATGAGCAAAAATTATTTAAAGACAATTAATGGCATTTAGTTTTTGCCCTGTTTTCTGTTTTAATTGCCGCTTGTAAGGCAAAACGTTGTCAACTGCTTTGGGCCAAGTTCAAAAGCCCTATCTGCCCTGGCGTCTGACTTAATTTGAACAAAAATGGCTAAAAGAGACAAACAGAGCGAAGATTTTTCGTCTTAATGAGCATGAAATAATTAAGGCCAGTTTTAATTTGCAAACATTTGCGCAATGAGGAAATAAGCAAGACACAGGCTCAAAAGCTGCAGAATAACCAAATATGGGCAAAAAGGAAAAGGAACTGGAAATACTTTAAATCAGGGAAGCTGACAATTGGGTTATTAATAAATATTTCTTTTTTTTTCTTGACATTGTGTACTTTTTCTGCTAACATCATTAAAACTCACAGTAATTCTGCCTATTTTTATGCTTTTTCGATTCGAAACTATGTAAAGCAGCTAATCAGTTTTATTGAGCACTTCATAGACCACATTCTTATGGTTCATAAACTGAACACAATAGTTGTCAAATTTGTATATTCACGTCAACTACAATCTAGCTATTCTTGACTGTGTTTTATGTCAATCCAATTTCCACTTTTCGCGAGCCCCAATTAACGGAACATAAACGCCAAATCACTTTCCCACAATTTACGGCTCATAAGCACCATTAAAGCCAATCCATTAAGAAGTCTCAAAGACAACATTATAAACGCCCCGGCGAACTAAACACAACTGAAACCGAAACTTAAAACACGTTTTAACAATTTTCTGCTTATTTTCACACATTGACTCCGGCATTTTGGACCCGGCTACGACTTGGTCACCTGGTCGTCTCGGTCGCCTCGACTTCTTTTCGCCCCGGCTCGTGTTCACTTTTGTTCAGTTTGTTTCAGCTTCTTTGGCATAAGTATTATGTAAGAAAATGCAAGTGGCACGCCAAGAAAAACAAAAAAAAAACAACAAAACAAAAATAAGTGAAAAATGATCCAACGAAAAGTGCATTTGCCTGAAAGCAAACTATCTAGAAATATCATTAAAAAATAGCGCAAACATTTGCGTAAATAAAGAAATTACAACAACAACAACAGAAACAGCAAGAGTAACAGTTAAAATAACAACAACGACAACGAAAACGACAGTAATATTGCAAAATTGCACAAATACAAAATCTATTGACCCAAATACAGTTTTATAACCAGTCGGGCACATATGGCAACCAATGCAATGGTGCAATTGCTCCAGCCGGGCAATCCAGCTCCAGCTCCAGCTCCAGTTCCAGTTCCCAGCTCCATTGCGGCTTTCTAACATTCCCAAACAGCTGATGACGATATTGAGTGTTTGGGCTTTGGTCAGCAGGCTCATTGGTAATAGTAACACTTTCGATTGCACCAGCCGCAATTGCAGTTAACAGTCAGCCAGCCAGCCAGCCAGCCAAATAACCAGCTAACCAGAAAACCAAACGGGCCATTCCAGGTAAGAAGTAAGTAGGTTGCTTGGCCAACAGGCCACTAAGCCAATAAGCCACTGTACCAGCCACTCAGTGGCTGACTGGTTGGCATTTAACGTACAGCCAAATCATCTTGCCTGCTTGCACCTCTTGCCTGGTGTTGTTGTTGTAATCGTTTTGAATGGATTCGAATTTTGAGTCAAAACATGCGGATTATTTTTGGCCTCTTATGAGAAGAGACAATGGACTTGAAGATGGGCTAAAAGCTGACTAACAAGCTTGTAATTTAAAATATATAAGTTAACTGATAGAAACGATATGATTGTTGACAACTTTAAATTCTTTTTAAAATTGTATAAAAAAGTTAAGCATGACTAGCATAATAATGTATAAGTTGTTAATTAAATAATAATTAAATAATAATAATAAAGGAAAGATCTAAGGTATACTATTTTAGAATGATTTAAATTGATTTTAAAAACAATTAAAATATATTTATGA
Source organism: Drosophila putrida (assembly GCA_037043535.1). Lineage (NCBI taxonomy): Eukaryota > Metazoa > Arthropoda > Insecta > Diptera > Drosophilidae > Drosophila > Drosophila putrida. Next base: position 1,244,185 of record JBAMBI010000464.1, read on the forward strand.
TATTATAATGTTCTTTTTCTAATCAAACAATGAAATATATTAAATTTATGTTTTTACAAAAATAAAAAAATATAAATTTAAATTAAAATTGTATTTTAAGTAGTAAGTATTGAACTTTTTATTTGTTCAGTATTTAGTTGAATCCAACGATTTGATAACCAGTAAATAAATTAAATAGTTTTAAGTAAAATTATAACTTTTATTGGTTACGGTCCCTGACTAGGATGTGGGATAAAATAAATATAAATAAAATGAAATATGTGTAGTAGCTGTTCATTCGAGTGCCATTGTTGTTGATTGTTTGACAGTTGTTGTAGCTACCGCTAGTCGAAATCTCTTGCACTTGTTTATTTTGGCTGTCTTGTAGCATTGTTGTTGCTTGTGCTTTTGCTTTTGCTGTTGCTGTTGCTTTTTACTCGCATTAATAAATTTCACATACACAACGTCCAAAGAGGGAGCCTGTCTACAGTGTGAAGGTCGCGTACCATTTATCTTTCTCTTGTGACAGCTGTTCCACATCCAGTTTTGTTGTTGTTTTCTCTCTTTTTTTTGGCTCTGTATGCACTTTGCCTGCATTTTATGCATTTTTAATAAATTTTTCGATAATTTTGTTTCCAACTTATTATTTTATGTATATAAAATTTCAATTTTTTGCAACTTGAATCTGAGCTGAGCCGTTTTTGTCTGATTATAGAGAGGAGCAAGCACATGAATGGCTTCATAAAGCCAATGCCAAAGAGGCGCCCATCTCATAATTGGCATCGTTGGGACGCGTTGATTGGCAAATTGTATGCAATTATTGAAACTGACTGCCCTGTAGGAAAAGTCCCCAAATGTTCGAATAACCGCAAAGTTCGTTCATCTTTTGCTCTGTTGACATTGAGACGTTCCCAATTTGCGGAAGTTGTACACAACCAGACAGACAGACGTCCAGCATAAGTATTTAGCCATAATTGTAGATTACACATCGCCCAGGTATTCATTAGAGCCATAAGCCATTCACATGTGTGTATGCCTTCAATTTCTTTGCCCGTCTTTTATTTCAGTAGCCAAGTTGCTGGTTAGCTTCCCCGAAAACTAACCTGGCTGGCATCTGAGCCATGTAAATCGTTTCGCTGAGCTCAATTAACTTAAATTGGCAACACTTCGAGCGCATCAAATCATTCTAACAACAACAACGATGGCAAAGGTAAAGCATTTTTTAAATGTTATTAAGTAATTTAACATTCAACTTTGAAATAGTTTTTGGTTATGCAATTTGCAATTGACGCTCGCAGCATGTGCAAAAATATAACAAAAGACTTAGGCAACGAACTTGACACGCAGTATGGAAAGGTTCATGTAAAGTTTTGTTATGTAAGCAGCCAGCTGGTTAACGTAAAATGAAGAAGCTGCCCGAAGGCGTTAACTAATTAACCTTATTATTATGATAATTTTGATTAATTTAATGGATAGCAATCAATAAACTCGCTGTTTGTTTGATTTATTTAAATTTATCAACTAAGATCTGTCGACTAAACAATTTAAAGTAAATATCAAAGGTTAATAAGATATAATAAATTTAAAAATATTTAGAAGTATATTTTTAATTTTTAAGGAAAGCCCAGAAAACTCGTATAAATTTAACCTTTTTTCTCTCTGGTTTATTTATTTAATATTATTTAGTATGAATCGTTGAAATAAATAAGAAAACCAAAAATGTTAATAAATTTAAAATGATAAACAACTTTTAACATCTCTCAGTTTTATATTAAAAATTCAAATATGTTAACATTTTGAAGTTTAAAGCATGAAGAATGAATCTGAATTACTCTATTGATAATTTTTTTTTCCTATGACCCAGATTTTAATTTTAATTTTAAATGTCTGTTTTAGCTTGTTTTGATTGTTCGAAGTTAGACAATAAATAAATAAATAAAACTAATCTCCTTTTCATCTTACGTTCTGCATACAAAATTATATCTATTATAACAAAATTATACCACTTTAAGTGAATATAACTTTTGTGTTGCATGCAATATGACAGCTACTATTTAGCTACCCTTTATGACCCCTACCAATTAATTCTTGCCGCTTCTCAATCTGCAACATTAAATCTTGAAAAATGCCCCAAAGCGCCAACACACCCACCATAATGTGTTCAGTAGCCGGTCTGCAATTCTTTTTTTCAATTATGGCCAAGTGGCTTTAAGCCCTCTGTTGCCACTGTTGTGAGTTGACTTGGCAATTCTTGCTAACTCAGCTAAATTGCCACGCGCTCTTCTCTTCTCAGTTTTCGGTTGGTTGCCGTGGCAAATCGTTGAAGCGTGTCCGCTTCAGCTCATTATTGACTAACAATTTTCCAATAGTATAACAACAACAAGTACTTTGTTTTTGTTGCTGTCTGTGCGACTAGTTAGCCGTGTGTGTTGTAATTTATACGTTTATTAACCGCTTCTCATTTTCTCGTTCTCTTTGTCTTCGTCTCTGTTTATCTTTTATCTCGTACCATTTTTACTTCGGCCTCTGTAGCACATTTCGCTAAATGCTCCAATTACGCTGTAGAATTTTGGCTGTCATATTTAAACTTGGCTTAAAAGCGTTTGTTGTGCAAAGTCCTTTCTTGAGTGCAGATATTATGTTACTTTTTTTGAATTTATGAATTTTTATGCCTGCCTCTCAGAGCTGACAGTTAAGACGAAGGCCGCCAACGAAGCATGGCCAACAAAACAGGCCTTAACAATAAAGTCTGTTTAAACCAAAGTCAGTCCTGACCTAAGTCACAGCATTTTTGATTGGCGTTGCTTGGTTACTTTGTCAGACTTTGGTACTGGAGTGGCTGTAGATTGATGGGTTTCTGGCACATTAAAGCGAACTCCCCGAAAGTTATGAGCTTATCAATGGGCAAATCAATTTGTTATTAAAAAGCATATATTATATAAACGTTGTTATAAGCTTGTCGCATGTTCAGTTTATTAGCAACATGTGCCCCAGGCACCAGCTACAATAACATCGTGTGGCAACAACGCCGTGCTTATGCCAATATTTCAATTTAACGGCTAAGAAACGCCAAAAAATATATTCCCAACAACAACAATGCAAGCACTTTGTCATGTAATTGTTGCTCTTTGAGTTTCATCGTTTTTTTTTCTCTCTCTCTCATTTTTGACAACTATTGCACTTAACCATTTTGCATTTTGCGGTTAATTAAGACGACTTCTGTGCCCAGCCATAGCCATAGCCAATTTTATGTATTTGTGGGCGTTTTGAATGGATGTGTGGATGATTAGTTGGTAGTTGGCACCGCTGTAAAGTTAAGTGGTCAAAAGAGTGTTGACAAAAATGGAAATTGCTGTTTCAGTTGTGAGTTTGAAAGTGAAACTTTGTCTTGTGGCATTCGGGAATTTTCAGATTTTATGATTATTAGGCAAGAGTACATCCTCAAAAGCGATTAACACCTGCTTAATAGTGAGCATACAATAGGTTTCTATACTCATGAATCAGTAAGGCAAATAAAGCCTTAGCTAATTATTAATTTTAGATGGGAAATTTTGCTCCAGAATTATTTGTTTTTCATTTCAGACTTCCGATCGAAGTGTGAGAAAATTAAACTAAAAATAAATCTGAGTCTATAAGAAGAGTTTAGCTGTACTGTTTTTGAATATTATCTCATATATTTGATTTAAGTAAATTGTAGATTTTTGAGAAAAAGTACACTTATAAACCTGTTCGACAAAAAATAGCTGTACTCATAAACCTCTAGCTAAGTTTCATATCAAATGAACTAAGAACTATGTATTCTTCGTTTCCAAGTCTATTCCATGCTGTGCCATCCAATGTCAATGACAATTCGTGCATTGAACTGCAAACAAGTTGAGCGAAGAGCTTAAATGGAGACCAGCCTTCAACTCTTTCTGTACTTTCGACACACCCCAATCTGTAACTAGCATTTCTTTGTGATGTTTGCACACAATTTCACACTTTTTTTATTTCACTTCGTTTGCTGAGCAATAACACAAATATCTATTATTTTATATCCAACATCCCAGCCTGACATTGACTTACATATTTTTGGTAAGCTCTTGTTTGTTTTTTAGCATAGGTAGGTCAAGTTATCGTAGCTCTTGTTTGACTAACACTAGTCATAAAAGAACGGTACAAAGATTACAAAATACTTGAAATTTGTAGGCTAAAATTAAATCTAGAAATTGTTGATAATCTTAGACTAAAAGTGGGCAACTACCGTTTTCTTTCTTATAAACTTATATGACCTTAACAATGACCAGACCTTTAGAAAATGAAAGAATTTTTAAATTGGTAGAAAGGGGGTGAAACTTATTAGCAAAACTACGTGATTCCGGTTGCATATTTGCACAGAAGCTACACTAGAGGTCAACCTCATCTACAAGAAATTCAACACCTACCAATAGCACAACAACTCTTTTGCAGCAATTGCAAAATTTTAGAATATTTTATCGCAGCACAAAATTTTGTTTAAACAAACAATCTACAAAAAAATTCACTTGTACAAACAATAGCTGAGTTATGTTTTCTTATTAATATAATTCAGATTCGATAATACTTTAATCAAATAACACTATCGAGCAGTGTTCGTTTATATATATTTAAGACTCAGAACTTTGTTTGGTTGATAAATTTATAGCACGCAAAAGAGTCTTGACTATTTGATGCCTTATATAAGTCAGAAGCTCAATCGATAAATAGATTTACACATGCACCTCAATTCATCATTTATTTATATTCACTTCAAGTTATATTTTTAGCTTATGATTTCACTGTGATTGATTTCTTAAAAGAAAACTATTTAAAATAAAGAGAAGGCAGCCAATTTCTTTATTTAGTTTACCACAAGACAGAACTGCTCATACGCCCTGTTGAACACTTTTATATTTTATTTAAATTCAACTTACTTTAGATTGAAGTATCTCTTGTAAAACCGCTAATCCAAAAAAATGTCGTTGTTAATTTCACTTGTAATATCTTTCGGTTAAGAATTGCTTTCTATTAAATTGCCTTTAAAGCTATCACATTAGCCGCATGTTCAAGGAATTTAAATTTATTTTCAATTGCTGCCAATTCAGTTAAAATTTCGCATATCCTTTTTTAAGCTTTTGAAACACTATGCCACATTTTCAGATGTGTGAACAATTTAATGTATTCTTTATTCATTCACTTAACATTCAATTAATCAAATTTCGCACAACAGAACTAAAATTGAAACTGAAATTGAAACCGAAATTGAAATCGAAATCAAAACTGAGACGCGATCGCGTACTGCTCCGAAGAGAGCATATGTCGTGTGTCGTTTTAAAGTTGAAGTTGACGCGTCGAAATGAAAAGCTCGCATGAATGGACGAACGAAGCCGCAAGACGTTTTTGTTCAAAACTCAAGACTTAAGTCGACGTCGTAGCTCAGTCTCTGCCAGAGTCACAGCCACAGTCACAGCCTCTGCCGCAGTCGCAGTCGCAGCCGAAGCTGTTGCAGCAGACGCCGACTAAGTTTCGAGCCGAGCACAAAAAGCCTCGGCTGCTGATAAACGTTTCTATGTATGTATGTATGTATGTGTGTGTGTACAAATCTCAGCTTGACTTAAGCTTCATGCTAATATTTTGTACCTGATTTTAGGAAAAAATGTTTCGTTTTCGATTAAAAGTTTACTTTATTTTAAAATATACTTTAAATGGCTAAGAACAGGTTCCAGAAAGAATGTGTTAGGATGGTTTTATTCAAAAAAGAGTTCAAGAAAGAAATGGTTACGAAAATTGATTGCCCTTCTATATCGAGTTATTATTTAAAGCTTTGAAAAAAATCATAAAATCTTAAATTTAAATATATTATATTCTTAATTCAGAATATTCTTAACAAATTTCCTTTTAACTATGTACCAACAAATGTTATTAACTTACAAATTCAAGATAAAATTAAAGAAAAATATTTTTATAAAAATTTTCCATTAAAATGAAAACTTTTTTGAATAAAACAAGCAAATTTAAATAATATAATAAATTACAAACTGTGTGGATTGCTTTAATTAACACTACCCTTGTTCCTATTATAAAATCCGCTTATTCAATGCAGTGACTAGAGCAATAAATTAGAAGTAATCTCTGTACTTTTCATCTACAAAATTTTTTATAATAATAGAAAACAATTAAATAAACAAACATGTGTATAAACATTTAAATAAAAATCTAATAAAGAAAAATAAAGATGAGTAGATCTATAACCTAAAAGTGTATCAACATTTAAAAAATGTACCATTTTTGGTACAAGTGTACCAAAGTCTCTTTTGCCGCAATCCTCGCTGCCAACTGCGATGTCGCGTCGCTGCATTTTTGCAGTACAAAAATTTGGCAATCACTTCATGGCGATCAACAGACTTCGTGACGTTTACGTCGACGCCGCAGTCAGCGCCGCTGCTTGTTGTTCTCAGCACTCGGAGCTATATGGTGAATATACTCGTACATTTTTACACGCTGTGTTGAGTTTTCCTTTTGTTGATTTCTACTCGTTTTATGCTAAAGTGTGAGGGGGTTTTTTATTTAACATTTTAAAGTCGACTTCTGCTGAGTCACTTGCTGTTTATCGTCGTCTGACTTGTGGTTCTAGTTTAGTGGCCGTAAACAGATCTTAAGTTGAGAGCATTCAATGAGTGCCTCAATTGCTTCCTACATTGTTTACTTTAGGCCTGTAATCGTTAAGGGTTTTTTTCCGAAGGATATTTGAAGCGACAGTTTAAGATTACTCATTCACGTGTTTCCTTTTACATTTAATTAGTCTTCTGATGCATAATACTTATCGCAAGAGAGCTCAAGGACAACTAAAAGAGCTGGAAGAGTCGAACCTTAACCTCTCTAAAAGCTTCGAGACTATTGCAATCGTTTGTCCACCATAAAGGTCACGTTGCGAAAATTCTACATATTTTTTAATACTCATTCAAAACAAGTGGGCAATTTAAAGTGGAAAATTTTATAAGCTCATAGAGAGCAGTTGTTATTTTTTATTAGGTACTGGAACTTAATGCCAACTATCAGACACTCGGTCTCGCTCAGCTAGCCATAGTCAAGCCTCAAGCCCTTAATAAATGTACTTATATTAATAAGTATGTATAAGTTGTACTAACTGCTTAGGTAAATCAATAAACAGTATCATGCACTGTTATTATCAGATTCGGTTTGTTCATAAGCAAGAATTATTGTACACCACATTTGACGTCATTTCAATTGTTATCAAATATGTGATATTAAATATAACGGCATCAAAGTTTGCATCGTTAAGTAATTGATTCTAGTCTTACATATTGCTAATCTGTTAAGAGAACTCGTGAAACATATAAAACATAACGTTATTTTTAGCTGACTTCCTGCATTTAAAGAATTCTTAAAGAATTGTGACTGCTAATAACAGGCTATAGCGTATTCAAAATATACATATCTAATATATTCAAGCTAAGATCTGTTTGTAGAAACTATGTAATGAAAAACGATTGCAAGTGCAATGTTTAATGGGCTTTTAACGATCTTAAGTCTGATTTGCATATTACTGCTCTTAACGGCAATACTTATATGACATAATCTATTATATTCCATTTAAATCCATTGCATAGATCACCTCAAAGTTCAAGCTTTGCTTGATTAAGCTCTCATCATATTAAACACCATGATAAAGCGGAAATAATCTTTTAAGCGAAACAATTACATTTGAAAGGAACAAATTAGTTGAAGAACTCAATCAACAAACTCTTAACTCCAAATTTCAGAAAACAACATCAATAAGTGAAACCAAGCGTTAAGAAGTACATATTTCCCATATTTATAAAAGTTCAGTAAAGTCAAGCTCAAGTGTTTCGGGCATTGTTTCTGAAAAATGAAACCTCAACCTCAACCTGACTCGGAACTGACTTAAAGTCCGTTATGGCAATACATTGCATAAGATTCGAGTAGTCTCATTTTCGTACAAGGATATTTCTGCACTTATGCAAAAGACCTTAATCTAATAAGCCAACGAAGGTTGCACTTTTTGGGGCTTAAGTTTGACAAGAACAACTTTAATTGTTGTCATGAAACGAATTTACATATTTGGACATGTTGTGCATAACAGGTATAAAAATTAAATGTATATTGTTTATAATTATAATTGCTACTCTGGTTAGTTTTTTGTTTGCTGGAAAAGGCCACAATGCACATTAAAAATGTCGCTATAGAGACACAAACAAAATATATTAACATATATATGTATATTTAAATTAACAGCACAGTTGTCCAGTAATTGCCAAATTGTTGTTTGGGCTGAAGGGAAAATCTTTGTTTTAATAGATCAAGTTTGCAGACAAGTTCAAGTTTGAGTATCACTACAAGAAAAAAATAAAACAAGTACCTAAATGCGCAAATGGGTGATAAGAATTGTCATGTCTAGGTATGACTAAAAATATAAAAAATCTAATGATGATCTATGAATAGAACCTACCTTTATCGTAGCCGCATTGCGCACCTTTGTGTACCCAAGGGCTTTTCTAGACAGCTCAGGGGGTTGTGTATGTATATAATTTATAATTTCACAATTCATGCGAGTCTATCACATCTCTCACATACAACAGATAGTTTAAGATACATAACATCAAAAAAGGGTGTGATCAGAATGTCAAATAACAACGTCAGCCTATCCTTCACATTGAAAGGTGAATTACCCTAGGAAACAGGTATAGGTTCGTAGCCTACTAAAGATCGAAAGATCAAATGGCATCTCATTGTCAAGCGAATATGAAATCCAATAACGCAACGGGTCCAACAACGATATGACCTAGCAAATATATATATATATATATATATATATATATATATATATATATGTCTATTTAATATTGTATAACTTGTTGCGAGCTAATTTCATTAATGTAGATAAAATTGATAGCACAATCAGTTAAATGACTGACATTAAAAAAGCGTTTAAAAGTGATCTCAACTGAATGTAACAAACTAATCTAATACATAAAATAATCTTGTCTTGTTATAAAATAATATAATGTTTCATTAAGATTATTTATATTTATAAGTCTATATTTATTTCAGAGGTTTCGGGGAAACTACACCCTTGCCTCGAGAGTTGGCGAAAATATGTCTTAAACAAGATACTATGTTATAAGTTATTTATTAATGGAGTGATATTGTATATACTCAACGCTGAAATCGCTGAAGTAAAGTTTTATTGATGCGCAACAAACAAATAGATTATTGGGATTTATGTATTTAAAATAACATCATACATTTTTAAAATAAAATCACAATCTCAAGTTAAAGTCTTACAAGCAACTTATAAAGTCGGGAAAAAATAAAATATAAACCATTTTGAGTACATAAATAACAGTATCGTTGCCTGTAATCTGATCTAAATACCCTTTACATAATATTATTTGCTTGTAATTTACAATTTTTTGTCCTGTTAGAAATTGAAGGAATCCTCATAGAGTCGTATCATTAAATATATCCTTATATAATTTATAAATTCAAAATTCTTGCGAGTAAATCAAATCTCTTATATACAACAGATAGTTTAAGCTAACATCAAAAAGGGTGTGACCAGAATGTCAAATAACAAAGTCAGTCCATCCTTCACATTGAAAGGTGAATTACCCGAGGAAACAGGTCTGGGTTCGTAGCCTACTAAAGATCGAAAGATCAAATGGCATCTCATTGTCAAGCGAATCGGAAATCAAATAACGCAACGTGTCCAACAACGATATGACCTAGCATAAAATATATGTATATGTCTATTAAATATTGTATAAAAATATTGCCAAAAATGTGGCGTGAAGTGCAATAATTTTTACATGTATTTCAATTACTCAAACGTAAATGGGCTCTCATAAACGGGTTTACAAAGCAGACAGTCAACAACTACAACAACTACAATGACTAAAGTCAACATTGTACTCAGCCTGGTCTTATTGGGCCATAATTCACAGACGGCTGGCTTAGAAGCCAAGCTCGAGGAGTTTACACAGCATTTACTTTGATTTCTTAACTTTTTTGTTTTCAATTATTTTGCGAAGGACACCATTTTAATATCGTTTCTGTTTTTTGTTTTTTGTTTTTTTCTTTTTCTTTTTCATTGCTTGTTGGCAGTGGAGTGATGTGGGGATTCCGTTTGCTAAGAAGAGAAATAATGCAAAATCTTTACAAAGTTTTCGTCGTTAACGCGCCATACAATAAAGGCGCTGATATGGAAATAATTACCCGCAGACTTTTTACATTAATTTACTTCAGGCTAAAGTTTCGATTTATCTTGTGACCCTGTTACTTGTATTTTATAATTGTTTTTCTTGTGATATACTTACATCATATTTGTGATCTAGAAAAGTTCTGTACTTAGAAATCTTCCCTAATAGTGCTAAATAATTTGACTTGTAAAGCTGCCAGTCCCAAGGGTCAACAGATTTGAAACTTGCATAACTTTGTCAAATCTAGTTCGATTTTCGTACGGTCTTTATATTGATTCTACAAAAATAGTTCGTTTTTAAATTTAGCTGACGTGTGTTAGTAGTATACTAATTAACCACAACGTAAAGAAATTTAAATAAATAAATAATTAAAAAAAGTTTTAATTTTTTCTTTAGCTATTATCGAGTTTTGTTGCATACTTTTTGGCTTAGAACAAAAGTTGCCAAGAGATGTTTTAAAAATCTTACTAAATAATTGTGCGGAATGGATGACATGACATTTGATCGGTAATTCTGTAATAAATTTCGCGAGATAGTTGAAAACTGGTTTTCTTGCATTACAGTCTAGTTTAATTAAGTATTCTATAAATCAAATAAGCTACAATCATACTTGATTTAATTTCAATTCAAACCTACCACAATTTGACGCTATAGTTTTACGTTTGTCTATCTAATTATAATAACGAGAAATAATTTCAAACATATAATCAATAAATTATAGGTCTGGCGTAAACAATTTTAATTTTATTAAGTGCTTTACAATTACAACTTGTCTATCTTTATTCAAAGAATTACTTAACTCATTGATGACAATATGAATCAAAACAGGATTCACACTTAATTAACTAGTTTAAGAATATCATTATATTAATTACAAATTAATTGCAGTTATAAACATCGAATATATTTATATTTTTATAATTCCAAATTGATCACAAAATTATGATAATCCCTTGAATGCTTTATTGGTACAAATAACATAACAATGGCACTTGTCACCCGTAAAACTGTACCCTATACAATTTTTTATGTTGACCCTAACAGTGGGTCATAAAACAGTGCAATCGAAACTCGTTTTATTTATTACACTTTGTGCACTTTTAACTACCCAAAGAGGCATAATTGTTGTATTTCACTCACCCATCGCCGGTTCTTTCGCTTGATTTAATTAACTCTCTCTCAGTATCCCCCACACGACCGACACTTAATTATGATTCAATTGTTATTTAATTATTAAACAATCGTGTGCAAAAATTTGTTTATTGAGTTTTTTTTAATACAAAAAAATACACAATGCTACCGGCAAACTATTTACATATTTTATAGTACTTAAATCCGTGTTTCATTAGGAACTATCAAAGGGTTTCCCGACTCTTGATGTCATATCTGTTTGACATGATCACGCGAATGTCTAAACACGACTTCTTGCTTTCAACTTTTAGGTAGAGAGCTACAGTTCAATTTGAGATTTCATTTCTACAAGAATTTCAACTTAAGTGGCCTGACCAGGAGCGGAGTGCGGTTAATAAATTGAAAGTTCAGAATACTGTTTTGTTCGTATAAAAGCGAATTGTTAAAGTGAAGAAACCCCCCGCAGCGCTCCTGAACTCTGGCACATTTTTAATATGCCTTAATTGAACTATGCGACTGACCTGATGATGATATTTGTGCTACATACATGTACTCATGTATGTATTTAGCACAATATTGCTTAGTTATGTGTAGAATGCAGAGCTATAGCTGCGATAAGAGCATGTTATAATTGTAGCAACTATATAATAACCATAAATATAATGGCAAAGATACAATTAAAATCAGCTGTGAGTAGTTAAGGCTATAGTTATGATACGAAGATGAAAGGTAATATAGATATAAATAGATAGACATAGACATAGATAGATAGATAGATAGATAGATAGATAGATAGATAGATAGATAGATAGATAGATAGATAGATAGATAGATAGATAGATATTTCCACTGCCATATCTTAAATATTATCATATATAAGTTTTAGATACATTTTCAATTATTCATATTTATATGGTAAATCAAATACATCCAATGCAAATATTAATTATTTTCCTGCTCGTATCTACCTAATTATGTAAATTGCAACCCTTTATTGTAATTTTTAATTGATTCTCGCTTCAAATGTCAATCAAATCAAAACAAATAAAACACAACTACACAGCTTAAATAGATGTAAATAATAATATCTGCAGTTGCCTATGCAAATAAATGTAAGCAGCAAAAAATGAGAAATTAAATTAAAATGTGCAATTGCAAAATTGTGTTGCATGCAACAAGAACCAAACCCAAATGCCAAATGTGCTTTGAAGGCTTCCCTCCGTTCAGAAACAGACGCCAAATGTCCATCAGAGATGCAACCAATGGACAGCAGGTTGAAAATGGAAAATGGAAAACGGAAAATGAAAATGAAAATGGGCGCAAGCCGTCTACGGGTTAATTAAAAATGTTATGCCTCGGGTCATGATGCTTTCACTCAAACTTCTGGCAGCTAGTTAATTAAAAACTGAAAATGGTCTTAGTACAAGATTTTTTTTTATATATTCTTAGGAATTAGGGCATTGATTTGCTCGAGCATTTAAATTAGTTTTGCATTTCTTTCAAAGTATTCATTTAATTCATAATCAATTCATATTTGCTGCTTTGTATTTTATAAGCCCATTTAAGCATCGCCTTAACACGTGACCAAAACAAATTTAATTATTATTTTCATTTCTATTGCACAACCTAATCGCATTTATAAGGCAACTATTGCTCTATATATCTGTTCGGATTGTCCACATTCATATATGACATATCATTAATCCACCCTTTCGTTTATTTCACACCGCATCTAATGAAATGCATCCCTTAAATCAGCTTTATTCTTATTGTTCTTTATGCCTTTATATTATGGTGAGTCTTCAATCTTACTATGCGATATATTTCAGCACAATCTGTTACCTAACTAAGCGTAACATCGTTGCCACTTTTAGGGTAGTGTGGGTGCATCATGTGGCAACATATTCTGGGCTTCCAAAACTTGTTACGAGCTAATTTCATTAATATAGATAAAGATGATGGCACAATCAGTTAAATGACTGCCATTAGAAAAGTGGGATTTCGAGAATATGTAATAAACTAATCTTACGAATATACAAAATAAACTCGACTTATTAGAAGATAAAATTTATCAATCTATATTTAGTTCATTTTTTTGAAGAGTCTACAGCTAGTAAAAATATTATAAGAAATATATTATTATAATAAATCACAAACTTAAGAATGAGTCTTATAAAGATATTATAGGCCCTAAAATTCAGAAAATATTAAAATAAATTAAGTAGCAATAACACATTTAGGGTATTCTGAAAAAATAGTATCCTTTTAGATACCCAAAAGCAACGATTCTACTTTATGATAATACCCTAAGCTTTTCATTTAAAAAAAATAATTAACTATAACAGAAATTTATTGAATCAAATATCAAATAATATTATACTTATGAATTCAAATCACGTATGTAGTAACATTTATATATGTATATATACTCTAAATATAATATTATAATGTTTACCTTCCCCGAAAGAAAGTGAAGGATTACTCAAAGAGTTGCATCATTAAAAATGTCCTTAATTTTCCATCTTTTGCACTCTTTGTACTCCACACTCGTAAATTACATAAATGTAGTTGTAATTTTTGACTAATTACTTACCACTAAAGTACAAACAATTCAACAGTTATTCTCATGTGATGCACAGCAGCAAGAAATTAAAAGAAAAAGGAAGCAACATAAATTTTTAACTTACTTACGCCTGGCTAAATAGATCCTGGAAGTCCACTTCACAATGCTGCCAATGCCCACAGCGAGTCACATAACTCAGGGCAACACAATAGGGCCAAACAGAGCAGACGGCAAATATAAAAATTAATTAAAGTCTCGCCTCAAGATGCCCCTTTTGACAACCCCTCCATCCTCTTGTATAGAGAAATCTATTGCTGAAGTAGCGGCAATGTCTTCTTTTTCCCAAATTGTTCACACGTTGCCCGCGACTCGATTGCAACATCTTGTGGCATGATACGCCTTAAAGGCTGCAACAACAATCGTCAGTGTTTTGCTGTCTAGCCTGGTCTTTATCCTTGTCTCTGTTTCTGTTTCTTTCTCTATCTCTGTCCTTGTTGCTGCCACATTTAGCAGCCGCGGCGTCAAGTGATGCGCCTTTTTATTTAACGCCCAAATTGCCGAGGCATGCAAACGGTAACAACAGCAACCCTCGTCGGCAATGTGTTGTTGCTGTTGCCGCTGCCGCTGCTGCTGCTGCTGCTGTTGTTATTGTTTCGAGCTGTCAAATTCTTGTTGTATGTTGTTGCTGCTGTGATTTTGTGTAATTTTATTAATCACAACAACACATTCGTTTGCCTCAACTTACACAAACCCTTCTACCTTTTATCTCACCTCCTCCCCTTTCAACTTTGCATCCCTTTCAATATTGTGCCCTCAGTTGCTGTCATTTAGTTTTGACTAATTATGCAATTTGTATGCAATAAAAATATTAATTACCAACAAGTTTTTGGACCAAACAAATTAGTATTATTATTTTTATTATTCTCAAAAATACAACTCTTGTTTCTCTGCACTTTTTTTGTGTTTGTGTTTTCATTAAAGCTACTGAGAACAATGTTTATTTATTTGTGGTTCTCGCTCTTCTGATTGTTGTTGACCAGGTTGGTTGAGGGCAAAAAATGTGAATAGCCACATGGAAATTTTCCAGTTGGTTTATTCTGCGCCTTCATGCGAACATCAATGCAAAAATCGGAGTTTCTGAGCTTAAAAAAATAAAAATAAATATAAATATTGCAAAATTGTACCCTTTATATATTTGTGGAATAAAAAGAGTTCGAATTGATTAAAATAAAGCTCAATTTAAAAATTAAAAATCATTTAAATGATGTGGTTTATTTCAATGTTTTTACCACTCAGCTGACCACTAAATAATATGGCCAATACTTAAATAAACCGCATCGGAAACCACAGGCAAACCACACACACAATAGCCCATTAATAATTATGCATTGTGTAATGTTAATAAATTAAACAATTAAGTTCGCAATTATTTCAATACAAGCACCTGTTTACTGTCCACTTTTAACCAAATTTACACACATTCGCATAAAAACTGTGTAATGACATTTTATTTTCATGGAGTAAAATTATGAACTTGCCTCAGTTTGCATTAAAAGTTTTCCGCGAGTAATATAAAAAAATTTGAAATAAAAGAATGGGAAGAAGTAAAGTTGCAGAACTTTTGAGACGGCAACTAAAAATCGCTTCATTCTAATTACTTCCTGTTGGACAGGGAATTTGAAACTCTGAGTCTAAGGAGCTCAGAATCGCGGGCCGCAAAAGGACTTCCTTAGAGCGTGCCAGGACACGTCTAGTTGAAGTAGTGAGTGTAGAACTGTGTGGCCGGGGCCACATAAAACAATCGTTTCGTAATAAAGATGAAAATTTTATTAAAAGATGTCGGAAACAGATGTCGCCGCTGCTCCAAGCTGCCCTCTTTCTACAGACCTCTATACCTCTATACACACAGGCTGTGCCAAAGCAAAATCCAAAAGTCAGAGCCAACAACCAAATGGAACCAACCAACCAACCAACCGACCAACAACAACAACACACACACACACACACAGTTTATAATCTTTTATCGCATTTTTTCTACTTGGTTGACACAAAGAGCGTATTTATGCGACTGTTAACGTTATGAAAAGCCCATAATTTGCCAGCCACCCTCTATATACTTGTAATAAAAATAATAAACGTTCTGCTGAAAATCGATAGCAAACAGAATTCACAGTTCAACGTTTAATGGAAAGGATGGGTTGGGGAGGGGATGGGAGGGTGGAGACATCAGGGAGCGGTATTATCGGGTAGCAGCTGATATCGACAGTTGACTTGGCGGCGGTTGTCGTGGCTCATGAAATCGTCTGCTCTCTGTACTGCAATGTTATGCTCTTCTATAACGTTCCCATTGAGTGTCGTGTATAAATGTTTGCGCTTTATTATATTGCCCATCCACGCCCTCAACCAAACATACACGTATCCTCCCACACTCCTGCCCCTCGTCTCGACAGTCAGCCTCCTGCCTTGTTGGGCTACTCCCGCGTGCAGCATCTTGTGACATTTTACCTTATTTTTAAGGCCCTGTACTTAACAGAGAACAAAGGGTCTCTTAAGATTGTCAAGGATTACAATCTGGTTCCTTTATATCATTATTCTTCAAACTTGCACCCAGGCAAGAAAGCTTTTTAACAGCAGAATGGGAAAAGATAAATATAATTCTAGAATTCATCCAAATTTAAATACCTGCCTGCATATGGCTCTATAAGCTTTGAGAGCTTTTGAGCAAAATTTAAGCTTTCTTTCCCAGGTGGAAGTTTTTACTGTTGTATATCCTATACAGATTTGGTGTGTATACGTATCTATTCTTTAGAGAACAAAAGCAGAGTCTATTACAGGCAAGCTTTCTCAATTGTAGCTAAAAGTTTTTTTTTGACTCTGCGTGCTATCGACGTCCATTGTCGTGGCTCTCATGCCGATACACCCGATTCGAGTAAACGATAATGATATCCATATAATGATGCGACTGTCAATTCCATTCCATTGGCAGTTTCACGATGCCATAAAGTAGCTTGAGTCTCCTTTTGCTTCAAGCAGTGACATCTTCGACTGTTGACAAGCCCTGATTTATCTTGAGTCTTTGAACATTATTGGAAATATGAAGATGTCATCAATATTGCTTAATCATTATTTAAAAGAAATTTATTATCAATTTACATCTACGTATTTTCAGTAAATAATCCTTTTGATGATGTAATTAATAAAAAATAATTATAATTTCTCAAGTGTTAAAAAGTATTTTTAGTACACAATTCTTTTCTGTAATGATGAAAGAATTTAAGAGAAATAATTCATTTTTATGTGTTAAAAAGAAGACAATTCTATTTTGCACTGAATTTTGTTCTGCACTGAACCATATATAGAATATTTTGAAAAAGATTTTACATTTGCTTCAATCAAAGCAGTTTTTGAAATAGTTTAATAAAAATCTAATATCATTTGTAGTGAAGTATTTTCAAAATACAATGCTTTTCTCTAAAAGCTAAGAGAAGAATTGAAAAAAAAATCATGTGAAGAAAAGTATTTTCAATACAGATAATAAAGACGGCTCAATAAATGGCTACAATCAGCAACAAAGCAATATAAAGTGAACCCTACATAAAAGCCAGTGAAAAGCCAAAAGCTGAGGCAACAATAGGTACCCAGCAATATTTAAATTAAGCACAAATCTCAAATCATTTACATATTTCCAATTCAGCAAACACTTTTAGACCAAACACACAAACACATACAGACAAAGGCTCGAATGATTCTCAATTCTGCGCTGAAAAACAATTAAAACTTTTGTTTGTATTCAACTTTGTCTTCAACACTTGGCTGGCAATGTTTTTGGGGCTTAGGGAAATCCCCAACCTTCTGAAATCCAGTGTGAATTGTGACCCCTTTTCAATTGTCAAGCTAAGCGACATCTCTGCACCTCTTCAGTCCACTTATCAAATAATTGTCCTCATATTATGGCAGCTACAAAAGGATATTCAAACACAAAGAGACTGAGGACACGTATGTATATAAAATTAAGGATTCGCAATGACAACTGGCAAAGTACCAAAAATTGTTGGCAAATTGAAATACTGGTAATAATTTCAGGCAGCCAAAAATTTAAGCCACCCACATGATGCAGAAGCCGTCGCTAGCTTTTGGTGCCAAATAAAAATGTAAGGACACTCACAAATACAAACACAAATACAAATACCCAAATACGAATACAAACACGTACAGAGATACAGGACACACAGACACGGGGAGCTGGTGAAATCCTTTGCATAAATGATGATGGCATGATGAGAACTTTTAATCATTATTATCACATATTTATACGCTTATATGAGCATGTTTTATGTACTAGCTGGCAGAAGCAGAGACAGCCAAGGATGCAGGATGCGGAGTAATCCTTTTGAAAGCAAAAACCCACAAATGGCAGCGCAAAAAGGCTGACAAAACAATGCCAGGATAACACACAAATACATAAACACGTACATACTAACAAAGAATGTTCTTTGTTATCCTTATTCTTATTGTTGCTCTGAGAGTGCTCCTCGCTCCTCAATGATGATGAGTTTCCAATTCGAGTAAGGCCACGCCCCCAAAACGATGAGGAGGAGAGGGCAACCACTTGCACTTTTCGTTTGCCACAACAAGGGTTGCTTTTAGCTCTATGTCTCTCTGTCTACATATCTGAGCACATACATATAAGTATGTATGTATGTACGTATGTATGTATGTAGTATACAATAGAGTAGCGCCTCACATAAAAGTCATAAGGAAAAGGCAGCTTTTTCTAAGCTTCTTACATAAACGGCAGACTAAAATGGAAGAGAATCCTTGTCACTTGGCCAACTTGCTCTATGTACTTGGCCAACACTCTGGAATTTCATTATTATTATTGTTGCTGTTGCTGCTGTTGTTGCTGCTGTTGTTGTTGCTGTTGCTCTTGGCTACCCGGCTAGTAAATAAGTCATCATTGTCGATTGTCGTCATCAACGCTCCGAGGACAACTAATTTGCGGTCATAATAAAAGTTAATCTACTGACTCTTGGCTCTTGTTTGCCAAACCGTTGTGTCCCTGCAACTGCTGCAACAAATTGCGTGTGGACACGGACAACTTGTGGCATGGAACTTTTAGCTCAAATGATTGAGCATATTTCATGCGACAACCTGCAATCAGTGTAGCTGCAACTAACTGAATAATTTACTAAAGTCAGAACAATATATGAACAACAAATAAAAAATGTACTTATCATGTTATACATTTAAATTATTTTAGTTAATAAAGTGTCCAAAATATGACTATTTTAGTAGAAGAATGAAAGTATTACCAATATTATATATGTATACATTGTATTTAAATAAAACATATCTTTCAACTAACTGAATATAATACTAAAAACTTACAGAAAAGTTTATCAATATAAGAAAAGACATATCAGAAAATTAAAAAATATGACTCGATTAAATTATTATATTCAATGTACTTAATTGTATACATTTCAATCAATCATAAGTTGCAGATAACTGAATAATAACTCATTTTTGAAAAGCAATAAAAAATAAATGTTAAAACTTTATTCGGTAAATACATAAAATATTTTCAATTTTGTATGTTTTTATATTTTGTATTTATAACATTTTAAATTAAATATTATTCTCTTAGTAGAAAAAAATATATTAAAATTAAACATATTCTTATGTATCAATAATTTGATTCAAATCAAGGAGAGCTTGAAACTAAGTAACTGAGAAATTTACAAAATGCAGACAGATATACAAACATTATAGAAATTATTAAAATATTATTTCAAATTATTGTAAAATCTATAAAATCAAATATTAACGCTCAGTGTATGTTTAGTTAAGTCGAATAAAATTATGAATATATTTACTAAAAACTCATACCAATAACCCACTGTGCCCCAGTGTGATCAGGACAACAAATCTAACAAAAGAGAGAGAGAGAGAGAGAGCAATCGAGACAGCAATAGCAATATGGAGGCGAAAAATAAACACGACGAAAAGCGAGCAGTTCAAGGCAACAACAAAACAAGAAAATTAAATTTTTATTGTTTTCACACAAATAAAATCAAATAAAAAGCGTACAACAATAATAGAAGCAAACTCAAAGGCGCCACAAACATACACACATACACATACAATGAGAGTGGAAATACTCGTACGTATATGTATGTGAATGTATATATGTATGTATATACAAAAGGAGGACGTCACGTGCCACATACAACAAGTACGACTGGGCAGGAGAAAAGGACCAACCACCGTAGAGCAACCCCTAAAATGTGGTTGATGCTGATGCTGCGCCCAGGGAGTCAGTGTCGAGGACTCTTGGTCCTTGTTCAGTACGAATCGAGCACTCGACGCGTACGCGGCGCGCACAGCATACAGCACAGGCCAAGCATATATAGACACATTATTTCAATTTAAAACCCAAGAGTTCTTACAGTGAACGTAATATGTCTACGGCATTTCTTGTGGACAGTTTATTGCATGCACAGCGCGCCCAAAGTTACAGTGAGAGTCAACTGAAATCGAGCCTGAGTGAAATGCTCCTGAGTCGTGGTCAAGGAGCCGAACCATCGGACAGACAGGATCAAGAACGCTCCAGTGAATTATTGTGCAATTGCAATTGTGCTAAACGTGGCTATAAATGTGATAAATGTCGTGAGAATCGTGCGGAAAGTGTTGACAGCATTGAGGAAATGGAAATGGAAGATGACGACGATGATGAGGACGAGGATGAGATTGTTGCGGATATTGATAGCGTTGAGACTCCACATTTGGATGATGAGGAACTGGATGATGAGCTCGAAATGGAATCAGGACGTGAGGCAATTAAATTGCCTAAACTAGAGCCAAAGGAGAACAATACCACAAGCAGCAATGGCACAACTATCCTCAAGGATAATAATAGCAAACCCATTTTGAAATTCAGCGTATCCGCCATTCTGGGTGATACCCGTGAAGGAGTGCGAGTTAGGAATGGTAAGAGCTTATAGAGTAAGGACGCAATAAACGCGGCTTGGCAATTAATTTGCCGTGGCTAATGCTAAACATAAACAATGCCAAATACAAAATACAAAATCAAAATACAATTGCAATATGAAAATCCAAAAGAATAACAATTTTGCCGCAAAGGGTCGACTGCAACTTTTAATTTTCAACGTGCTACGGGGATCAGGAGTTGCCTCAATTCCTCTTTTTTTATTATGCTCCCTAAGCCCCTTGAGGCACAACCTCGTATTCGGAGCAGGCTGTAAAAACACAACCAAACCTAATCATGTTTAAATTATTGTATCTGAGCCTCAACAAATCCGTCGGCGCATCCTCGTAAACCAGTTCCTATTTCCTAGTTCCGTTTCCAATATTCTGAGCTCGTCCTTTTGCGGCTGCGCGTGCTACTTACACATACACACACACACACCCAAAACAAGGGTTCATTGAGGGTATTCTTTTTTTAGCCGGATCGCCAAAAAGTAGGCGTGACGAATTGTCTATCAGTCACTGTAACTGCGTTGTATTTTATTCATCTTTTTAGCATGTGAATTGGTTTCAGAGGGTTTTCCGATTTGGATTGTGGGATTTTAATTGTCAGTGCTATTATTAATGAGGGGGCTGAGTTTTCCAACTGTTTTTTATGGCACTTTTTATGTGATTTTATGCGCCAATTTTTTGGCCAAAGATCAATTCACATACATTTTTATGACAAAAGCGTGGCAAGAATTGGGAGTTGAATAAATGTCAAGAAGGTGTTTAGATAAAAACACATATTCCTGCTGAATTTCTGAAAATATTTTCAAATAAGAAATTCTTTTCGATCGTACGATATTTAATACAATACTTGATATAACAATTTCTAAAACTTGTTTTGTAAAATATATTAAATATAAATCTAAATGTATTGAAAGGAACTGGAATCATAGGAAATCTAGTAATATATGTTCCAAAAAGCTATCTCAAAAAAACTTTATCTTTACCAATTAACTTATCACAAGGATTTCTACCAACGATCAAGAATTTGTTACTCTCTAAATCTTCTGCCCATATACTTTAATCTTTCATCTTTTAAGAGTCAATCGCCGATTTCACTAGATAACTAATGACCTCCAATTAACTAACGTACACAAAAACACTATCTATCTAAATTACTTTCTGCCTGGTCGAAGGCTGCAAATTAACTTTTTTGTGTCATAAACCGATTTGACAAACTTTTTGCCAGCAAACATTTTTGGGGAATATTTCGTAGCACAGATGCAAAAGTGGCCAAAATACGGCAGCGAAATAAAACAAACAATCAGAACAATTATAACTTAATTTGTGTGCTCATTAGGCACACATGTGACACCGACATACACACAGACACACAAACATAAAGACTCACACAAACACTTATGATATAATGAATATGGGAAACTCATGCTAAAAAGTTAAACCACAAGATTTCAGTTGGATGCCCGCCATCAAATTCTAACATATGCACAGAAGTAGAAGATCTTTACCAAGAGTGCTCGACTTTAAGAGTCCTTACACTTATTCTGTAAAAAGTTCCTTTAGCTTGATAAATAATTTTAAGGGGAAATAGTTTGTAGGATAAACTTTGTATAAGATGTGGAAAATTTAAGGCTCTAGCTCTTAATTCTTGTATTTATATTTTGAATTAAGTTTTGTTGAGCTTAATTAGGCGAGACAATTATAAGAACAAATTTTAACAGCTTTAGATATAGAGGATCCTATACACCAAGTTTGGTACCTCTAGCTCTTTTAGTCTGTTACATCTTGGTCTTCACACAGACAGCAAATATTTTGTCCAATTTAATAAGCCCCTTACAATTTCAGAGTGCAGGGTCTAAACATATACCACACACACATACACACGAAGAACTAAAGAGGCGTTAATATGTTAATTGTTTCAGTCGCTCTAATCGAATTAAAATCATATCCTGCAGCGTCTGTCAGTGTGAAAGTGTATGTATGTGGGGTGTGTTTGTGTGTGTGTGTGTGACTTTGTGTTTGTTTTGGTAAATGGCGTCTGCTGATTTTGGGGTGTTTAATTAGAAAATGAAACGCAGCCACAGAGCGCCAAAATCTTTCCGCAGGCTGAAATCCTGATGTCCCGAATCAAAGGCGGAAAAACTTTTGTTAGCGTTCCACATGAAATGAAATCGGAAAATAAAGGCAATGTCAAGGTGTGTGTGTATGCTCAAAGTTTTCAATGTGTTGGCATCTGTGGGAGTGTGGATGTTGATATGGAGGGGAGGTGAAGAAGGTGGCT
The DNA here is from genome assembly GCA_037043535.1 of Drosophila putrida. Taxonomy (NCBI): domain Eukaryota; kingdom Metazoa; phylum Arthropoda; class Insecta; order Diptera; family Drosophilidae; genus Drosophila; species Drosophila putrida. The sequence goes on from JBAMBI010000464.1 coordinate 1,267,373, forward strand.
GGAACTGAAAGCTGCGAATTGTTTAATTATGCCAGTTTGACACTTCAAAGCAGCATCTGCCGGGAAATCACAGCCAAGACTTCTCACACATACACACAGACACAGGAAGGGTAGATTTCAAGACAAGATGTGTGAATCCTTTATATTTGAGTGTGTGAGTGTGAGTGTGTTTGGTTTTGGGGTCTTCTTTTGTGGTACACGTTAAAAGCGCCAAGAAACACACTTTAGTAAAACTTAACTAGGTTGATGTCGAATCCTTAAATGGGTGTTGTTTAACTTAAATTGAGAGAAGATCTTCCTATTTCTTATTTCTATTTCTTATGCCATAACATTATTCGAATTTAAATTAAATATAAATTAAATATGCACTTCAATTCATTACTGAAATGATAAAAAGAAATTAAATATTAATTATTTGTTTGAAAGCTTAAATTAAGGAATTATAATTTGGTTTGATTCGAGAAAAAATAACAATCCGGATGTGCCGGGAATTCTACGAACTTAAGAGTCTATTTAAAAACTCTCACTACAAATTTTTCGTGTTGTTTTTTATTGACAGAGTTCATGCAACCGCAGCATATATGGCCTTATCTACAACAAAACTTTATGCAACAGCACACACATCAATATCACCAGCACCATCATCTTCAGCAACATCAGCAGCAGCAACAGCAACAACAACAGCAACAGCAACAGCCACCAACATCGCATCATCATCACCATCAGCAACACCATCAGGCATTGGTGGGGCAGGCGCCATTGGGACTACCACATCCACTGCATCATCATGCACACGCCCACTTTCCGCATCCCGCATTTCTAACGCATCAGCAGCAGCAACATCAACAGCAACAGCATCACGGCAATAGTTGTCAACCGCAAACCACAGCAACGACGGCCGCATCCTCGTCGTCACCTGGTAGCACAATTAGTGATAGCGACAACAATCACAGCAACAACAACAACAACAACAACAGCAACAGCAGCACCAACAACAGCAGTAGTAATAGCAACAATGTCCAGGATGGTAGACCGCATGAAATCGGCACTGCCAACGATGAGGACAACAACAATCGAAGATTAACGCAAGAAAAGCTACAACAGCAACAGCACCAACAGCAGCAACAGTTGTTGAGTGGACAAGCAACAGGAGGGCCACCAACAGCGCATCCGACACCACCTCCACCCCCGCCAATACATCCGGTTATTGCCAAACCCATGCCCAGTCGACCAACTCCATTTCTGCCCCACACCCTCAACCATCCGCATTTGCATTCGTTACTGGCGCATTGCCGAAATCCCTACATGAGTGGTAAGTAGAGAATTCAGCCATTACTACTGCTTTTGCCCGTACTCTTAATTCTAATCCCCTGACTGTAATTACTGCCTAACAATTTGGCACCCCATTGTGCTCATTAACAAGTGTTATCTGACCATGCCCCAAACTGCAAACTGCATCGTCTGATGCAATTCCAGAGGCGGAACCAGCTTTCCAACAAAAGGGGGCTACATTTATTAATTTGACTTATTTATTTAAATTTGTAATTTTATTCATGTAATAAAATTATAAGTCCACAAACAGAAAGCCCTGAATATCCGTGATATCATTACCAATGGTATTCTTGGAGTTTTTTAAATCGACTACAAAATAAATCTTTCATTGTAATACATTTTATCATTCTCCCCAAACAAAAGAGGCAATGACAAACCCCTCTGTGTATGCCCATGTGCATTTCCCCAATACGACTATATTTTTGTTTAATTGCAGTTGGTGCCCAAGTGTTTCCCCTGCCTCCTGGTCAGGGCTTTCCCTGGGCGCACTCGACACGTGGAAAGCCTCGTCGGGGTATGATGCGGCGTGCCGTCTTCTCAGGTTTGTAGAAAGGGAGAATTTATTGTGGGTTGGCTGCATTTATAACTGTTGCATTTCCTCTCTCTTCTTCTTTCTGCAGACTCTCAAAGGAAGGGATTGGAGAAACGTTTCCAGCAGCAAAAATATATCAGCAAGCCGGACCGCAAGAAATTGGCAGAGAGATTGGGTCTAAAAGACTCTCAGGTGAGTTAAGTAATTTAATCTACAATATTAATATGACTTTAAAATTTACTTGAATTCGAAATTGAAAATATCCCTAATACCACCAAATGTGTTATAAAAATTCTTTTAAAATACACATAAAAATACTTCGAAAACTTTTCAAATCAGCTACAACAAAGACAATAATAAGTAATAATTAGAACAACATCAAAATAACAAATAAGAGCATAATTCGAAGGGGAAATAAAACTCCGCCCTTTAAATGCAAAAACCGAAAATACGAAAAGCTCTCAGCAATGGCTGCGCAGAGTAAAATGGAAGCCAGGACAAGCTTAACATGCCAACAGGGGGTTGGGGAAGGAGGGAAAGGAAGGGAAGGAGATGGAAAGGGGAGGCGGTCTGGGCGTGCTTCCTTTAAATGCGCAGTCGCTTGTCTTCACGTATACTTATACATATACATATATATATATACAAAGGTCGCTTGTTGTTGGCATCGAAATACATATAATGAAATTATAACGAGCTATAAGAAATTCATTTCTGCTTTCAAGCCAGACGCCAAAGAGGCCGCTCTTATTGATTGTGCGAAGTCAGGGCATAATTAAGCTTATTTCTTTATTCCTTTTTATTTTATTCTTTTTACCAAAAGTTGAAAGTGGCCAAAAGAGAAAAGTAAAGAAGAGAACAGACAAGCAAATAATTTAAAATTATGGCTTTCCTCCTTTTTATGGCATTCTTATTACCAAGAAAGTGACCGTATGGGAAAAGTAAAGCAAAGAACAGACAAACAAACTGTTCAAAATGATGGAAAATTCCGTTTATAATTTAAAAAATATAATTTATTAATCTAAAATAGTCCAGAAAATTTTAAAATAATTTTTATTCTTTGATCTTAATAATACAAATATGAAATAGTAATTGAGTTCAACTTCCTATATCATATTTTGTTTAAATCAAATTGAATTTTGTCAACGAAATTTTTAATATTAAAATATGCCCTATTCAAAAATAGTATGTCTAAGATTTTTACAATTGATCTGGCTGAAAATTTAGATAGCGATATTTTCAATGATATAATATATGTTTTATAACAATGATTATACTTAGTAACTTACAAATATAAAAATTCGATAAAGAACTTAACAATGATTTGAATCTTTAATTCAGATGTTCTTTTTTCTCAAAGAACAAAGTACAAGTATTGTCTGATTAAAAAGTTTATCTGTAATGTATAAAATTTCAATAATTTATTACGATACCTTATTCCCAATGCAAGGGTATAAAATACTGAGGTAAAAAACGGAAACACAAATTTTCACAGCGACATTTTTCACATGACTGCTGCTTTTGTTGTTGTCGCTTTTGCTGTTGCTGTTACTGAACAGAATTTGGCATGACCAATTTGGCCTTGTCAAAATGTAATCGATCACAACTCAATCAGAGGACAATTGTGAGTTGTCAGCAACCGTTGGCGGCGCAACGACAGAATAACAGACGGAATAACAGACGGAATCTGCAGCCGTCGGCAATTGACAGTCTCGAATGATGATGCTGACAATTTTATGCCAAATTAGTGCAGCTCTTTTTTTCACTCTGGGTCTTTGGCCCACAATGCCAAACTGCAACGCAACTGCATATAATTCATAAAAATTTCATAATTACGCAATAAGCGTGTCCAGTTTGCAGTTGCCAGAAAGCAAGACATGAATTCATCAACATCATCAACTCAATGCAAAAGGCGTCACGCCCCTTTTTACAGGCTGTTGCCTGCTGCATATCGATCGATCATATTCACCTTAATGATCATATAATTCTCACTCATCATGTGCTATATGTATAGTCTGACCGAACTCATTCACCATTGGACTCATTAAACGTGTAACCTTGGCGATTACTTTTATAATTAAAAATTTAATCTTAACTTGAGATAGAAATCTGGTCAGTAGAGGCAAAATACAGTCGCGTGATATGTACGAGATAATTTTATTAGGGAGAAAAGTGTTGGAAATACAAAGACAGACAGAAGTATTTATACAAAGTGCAATGTTAAGTATATAATGCACTTTGTCTAAATACTTTTTTGTATTTCCAACTCGCAGTAAACAAAAGGGGCCAAACGCAAGTACTCTTAAAACAAATTTAAAATTTAAAATTTTAAATTAATAATGGATTTTAAATTATCAATCATGTTTAATATTTATTTATAATTTTGATTAAATTTTTAAACAATAAAATTGTTAATCGTCTAGGACAAAAGTTTTTTAAATATCCAATGATATCCAATAATATCCAATAATATTCAATATACATAGTAAATTGAAATCAAAATTAAAATTCTGTAAAGAAAAATTTTGATTAATTATAATTTTAGACTGATTTTACAAAAGTCAGTTCTACATATTTCTTGATGGACATAATATCAAGAAATATTTATTAACATGCGTAAATATTTTTTTAAAAGTATGTAATATAAGCTTACTCTCTGTTTATATAGATATTGTTATTTTAAACAAAGCGGTAAACTTCAAACACAAGCTAAATTTGTTTTGAGAGTTGTTTAAGTTTTGGTCAATAACCATTATTTTCAGTCCCAGAGTACAATATACACATAGTATATATAAAAAGTACTATATATTTATAGTCTATTGTTTCTAAGGCTTTTCATACTATGGACTTACAATTATTTTATGATTATTGTTCACAGTCCTGAGCCATTAATCTCGGTAGTAAAAAGAGCCATGTAGGACCAAAAATTCTCTATAGAATTTTGCTTATGAAGTAGAAGAAGAAAGAATCAAAGCATTCATCAATTGCACTTTATCAAATATGAAAATGGAAAAATAAAAATGTCGACGGGATGGCGTCAAAAACAAAGCCAAAGAGCTAAAAGAGAAACGTTTAAAAAAAATGTGCAAAAATGTCAGAAAAACTCACATTCAAATCGCAGCAGTTGGTCCATGTGTCCAAGGCTTTAGTCGCTGCTCCCTTGTCCCTGGTTGCTGTCCCTGGTTGCTGGTTTCTGGTCCCTAGTTGGGGACAAAGAACAAAGTGTTGTCCAGCCGACGGCGATGGCGACACCGGCTCCATTAACAGCCATATGGGAAAGGAATGGGAATTTGTGGTTGGCTGTGAATTGGAGTGTGTGTGGATGTGAGTGTGGGTGATGAACGAGTGCGGATATTCACACTCAAGTGACATTCTCACGTACACACAAATATACTCACAGCTTTGAGGTTGAGTCTGTGTGTATATGTGTCTGTGTATGAGTTGCACTGCAACGCGTGTCCTGGCGCCTAGTTGTATGCAACATGATTTAAGGACTTTGCTTCGCATTTGTATTTCTCTTACTGCACTTTTTGGTCTGTTGTTCATTTGCTGCACGCTGCCCTTTTGTCAACTTCATGCCATAAATTTTCACCAGTGCAATGCATCTAGAATAATGCAGGAAAACCAACCAGGGACCATCCAGTCCATATCCAGGATATGGCAGGACCTGAATGCGGCTTTAGCTTTTTGGCCTCGTCGCGTGCCTTGCGGTTGGCAATCGTTGCATTGATGGCAAACCACTCAGGTGATTCATCATTTCGAGTGTTGTTCATTGCAACTTTTATTGCGATTTTTACAAACGCACTCGAAAAATTGGCGCTAAAGCTGCCAAAAGACAACGCGTTTTTATTGCACTGCGATTTATGAGAAATTTTCTTATTTCTCGTTGTTTTTAATTGCGTTGCAGCCAAGGCTGCAAGGCGTCTCTGAATAAAAGGTTCTTTAATAAATTTATTTGAACCATCTTTTGAAATGAAAGCTGCAAGTATTAAATGAAATTAGATTAAAAATTTGTTTAAAACAATTGAATAAATTGAATCAAGTTTTAGTCCCCAGCCTTTTATTTAGAGATTCTAGAAACAGAACCTTAGTCCTTATTTATAATTCGAACTGCTGAGCCCTACCTTGACTGCAGTCCAAAAATGCATTGACTTGCTTTATAAAATAGAAATGGAGTTAGTTATACGTAATTTAAGTCAGTTTATTTTCTTTCCACTCTTGTAAATATACAAAAGACAGAGGTTATAGAACTGCAAGTGACAGTTACCAGCCTCATAATCCGCCAGCTATAAATTTAATTGCCATTAATAACACACTTCAAACGACGAAACCGCAAATCTCAACCACCGCCTGCCAAATTCACGAAAAGCGGAAATGAAAACATCTTGAGGGCAAATTCAATAAACAGATTTGCATTTTTAAATCAATGCACAAAGCAGAAAGTTCAAGGAATCGCGAGATCGTTTTCTATGAAATCAAAAACACCCGCTAAACGAGTTGGCTCTTTGGTAACCCTGCAGGCGGTACACACACACACACACAGGCACACCCACTTATACAGACACACACACACACACACAGGCACACGTGTCAAAGCTATGGCAGCAACTTTTTAAGTGTCATGTCCAAAACAAATTCGTCTGTTTTTGATTTGCCAAAAATGGGGGAAGCACACAGTAAACGGGGGAAAAAAATAACAACAAGAACAACAACAAGGAGAATATTTTTATATAAATACAGACAGTGGGAAAATCCTTGCTATCAATTGTGGAAACTCAGGCTTTTGGTACTTTTAGCTTCACTTTTGGAATTTTCACGTTATAAATATTTTTATCTTTATTTCATTTGTCTGCCTCACGTTCTTTGTGTGTGTGTGTGGGGGTAAAGATGTGAGCAAGAGAGAGGGGATTGGGAGGGGTGACTTTAGGGTGGATTACTGCACACATTTGCGGTATTTTTTTATTTTTCATTTTATTTGTTTGTCATTTCGATTTTGTCTGCTTTTTATTTACTCGACCAACATCAACGAAGGCTTTAAATCAAATTGAATGATAAACAATCTGTGATATAAAAGAGAGAGCTTACATTCTTGTATATATATACTCAAATAAGTAGTAAATTTAATAGACTTCCGGATTGTCCTTTTTTGATATCTGTTTTGCTTGTTTTTTATGAGTCTTGTTATCGCCTTAATAGCTTGGATTTGTATGGCAGGGAGGCGTGTTCAAAGAGTTCTGCAATTGATTTAAGATTGTTGAAATAAAATAAAGATTGCAGTTGATACAATAATTTAGAAATTGAAACTAGATAAATTATTAAGTAACTACGATTGGTTTTGAGTTGGGTAAAAGGTTCTACAGAAATAGGAGCTTTTGATTAATATATTGCTTGTATCATTTGCATTAAGATATGAAATTTTCTGGAAGACTTGTACAGTTGATTAGAAATTCTGTAAAAGTGGATAGAGATAAAAGCTTTTAATAAATATCTTTTTTACATTTTAATTCAATATATGGAATATCCTTGAACAGCCTTAGAATTTATGTAGGATTAAAGATGTTGCAATAACTTATTATTATTCTAAAATGCTGAATTGAAAATATTAATATAAAAAAATAATCACAATTTCAGCTGAGTTCTGTAAAACTTGATTGTGTTAGGAGCTATTATAAATACATCATTTGTTTCAGTGATTTTAACATATGGAATTTACTTATTGTTAGACGACTGCCACAATTCACATGGCAATCAAAAAACACTTTAACACAAACACAAAATGTTCATAACTCGAATTTCATTTCATGCCAAAATGTGCTCAACACGCAAAAACGATTGAGAAACACACACATACATTAAAAACCATCATTTGCAACTTTGGTTACAAAATAAATTTATGACAAATTGCTAAATAAATGCTTGAAGAGGGAGGAAGTCTCTCTCTCAAGTCGGTTCCGATTTCGATTTCAATGTCTACAGGACATTGGGCAGTTGTTGGTAACCCAAAACTCACTGGCAACTGCTAAATGACTTGAAATGACTTTGGCAAATAGTAGCAGACTATTTAATACGCTATTACGCAGCATATTGAATGACATGCCGGGAGTTAGGGTAGATGATGAGTTTGATGGGTTGATGGGTTGACAAAATCACCCCCATAGAGCAATTGCCTCATTAGTTAACATATGTTGCCACACTCAGCAACTCCGTCTCTGATTCTGACTCTGACTTCGTATCCAGAGTCCAGAGTCTCTCCCCATACACAAAAAGAACAACAGCTTGTGCTCATTGCCAAAGTCAATTTTCAGCAAAGCCAAAGCAATTTGTTGCCAAACTGACTGAACAAACCAATTTCCACCACCCACTTCAACTTCATTTATCCCACTTCCATCTAACTTGGTTTATAAAAACTTCAAACAAATGATATCCACGTTATGCAGGCGGCATGTCTGAAAAATCTGTTACTTACATTGCTTCTGAATTGGGGCTGAATATAGTTTTAGGATAATGTGTTGAATGCGAGTATTTAAGGAAATAGTGAGGGAAGACTTTTAATAGTTGATTAGATTTAATTCATGATCACAGCACAGAACTGCTTTAATATGTACTTATTATACATTCCTAATAAAAAAAAAATGTAACTAATAAACAGTCATATTGTAACCCTTACCACATCCACAATTCTGATACGTATAGGAACCCAGATTAGAGAAAAATTCTTTGGGAGTTTAAGTATTATTTGAAAGTTTAGCTTTATAAGTTGGTCAGCTTTTCAATTTACAATTCTATAAACGTTTTGGAATAATAATTGTATACTTTTCTTTTTGTTGTAATAAAAATAAAAAATGTAAATATAAATAGGGCTAAAATGATAAGCAAGCTTCCCAAAATGTGTTACACATAATTCAATTTTCAATTCTAATTTACAAGCTATACAATGTTAAGCGAAAAGAAAACATATCTGTACATTTTCACAATGCGCACAATCACATTATATTCAACTTTGCATAAATACAGCAATAAAAACCAAATGATATTATACGCGTTTAAAATTAATATGCCAGAAAAACAAGGCCAATATTTGTTGACAGCAGATAACTGAATTTATATGTACTCGTATGAATTAGCACTAATTGTATTTATTGTATTTTGATACATCACAATTAAATGCAGCTTAACTGAATATAATATAGATATTGCTAGGTCAGTTATTTGATTCTAATTTAAACAGGTTCTAGAGAGATGTGCATTAATTAGCTCTATGTGAGGTAATTCTGAGCAGACTTTAGCTTGTTATTTGCTGAACCAAAAGGCAACCTATTAAAAGCCAAAGCAAACATCATAATTTCAAGCTCATTAAACTTGCAAGTAAAGCATAGATTAACGGTGAGGGAGGGAAGGGGATTGTGGGGTATATCCATTTTCCAGTCGACTTTTTGCACGGTCCGTTCAACCCGAGACGCATACTAAATTGCACGCTTTATAATTAATTTCCATCAAAAACAGACGACCAAAAAAAGGACGAAGGACAACGGACGGGTCGACAGGACGAAGGCTGGTCCACAATTCGGGTTGGGCCATAATCATTAATCTTATCGCCGCCTGAGCTTATTATTTCAATTGCTGGGTGGAACACGGGGTGGTGAATTGCTTGGGTGGGTGCTGGAAAATTCAATGACCGGAAGTAAGTAAAACAGCAAACCCCCCAAAAAAACAGAAGGAAAGACTTGGCACGTGGCCTAGGAAGAAGGAAGAACGTTAAGCTCGACAAATCTCTGCGGTTAATCGCTTGTTCAACATGTCAGCACTTTTCCACTTTTCTTGTTTATTTATTTATTTATAAGTCTGACGATTTTATCGAGTATTAGATTTGTGTCTGTGTGTCTATGGCAGGACCTTTTTCTCTTCTAGTTGACTGTCTAAAAGTCAATTTTACGCATCAATTTTCTATTAAATTTAAACTAATTACATGCTGTGGGTCTGGCTACCCTATAAATTGTTGCAAGCTTGTTGCCTTGTTGCTTGTTGTTTGTTGCTACAAAGTGCGAGTGTCCTGCTGTGTTCTAGACAAGCAGAGGATAACAACAACAGCATAAACTGTGGACCCAGCAGAGGTAAACACCCATTGAATAATAACTCAAAAACAGTCGCAAACTTAGTCCCAGCAACCATGGTTGGTCACAGGGTTGTCAGCGTTGTCGGGATGCCTGCAATTTGCTTTGAGTGTTTGCGTCCTACTTGTGTCTCTTACTGTCCCTGTCAAATGCAGTCACACACATAAACATACTCTCACCCACATACACACACACAATAGCGTTTGGCTTACAGCACTTTTGCTGGACCAACTTTTAATCTGCACAGTGAAACAAAACAAGATCACATTACTAAAAATGTATGTTTAACTTGAATCTGTGAATTTTAAGCTGCATTGTTATAAATCATACTTATTTTGCTTTGATTAACTGAAAACAGCCATAGCTTGATTGTCCAAAAATATATTCGATTTGATAAATCGTAACATACCTCTATAATTATCAATAATAAATCTATTATTTTTTTTAATTATTAACTAGTGTTTATTAAACAATACTTAACACTACATATTAAACTTATTATGATTTTATTATTTATACTTAAGTAAATTGACTGCATTTCTTGTGCACTTTGTTACACTGTGCGGCTTCTAATCAATTTGTAGCCGCTAAGCAAATGTCTCTCATTTGCATTTATTATGGATTTGCTGGCATCTGCTGTTGGCATTGCAGTTGAAACTTTTGCCCTGGCCTGTCCTGTCCTGGCCACACCCCCACACACGTTACACCGCCCATTTCTACACCCTCTCTTACTTATTTTACCACAGAAACTTTCCCAGTCAAAATGCCCCAAAAAGTTGAATTGACCGGAGAGCGTTGGCATTTTGTGTGCTTTGGCCATGAATTTTATCCTACGCCTGTGGTCATGAAAACTTTTTAGGCCAAATCCTTGTCTACTTGTCAGTCGTGGCACTGCTGTAACGGACAGGTCAGGATAGGATAGCTTAAGGATAGCATAGGACAGACATCCATCCATCTGTAGTTGGACATTTTCAATTTACCCATTTCATTTGCACTTTGCAGGTAAAAATATGGTTTCAAAATCGCCGCATGAAGTGGCGCAACTCCAAGGAGCGCGAATTGTTGGCCAACGGCGGTTCACGCGACCAAACTTTGCCCAACAAGAATAATCCCAATCCGGATCTGTCCGATGCCAAATGCGATCGACCTCTAACTCCGCTCTCGCCTTCACTGCTCTCGCCCAATGGCAGCGCAACGCCACCACCAACAACAACAGGGTCCGCTGCTGCCAAGGATGAGTTGCTGGCAGGAGGAGTAACAGGAGCAACATCAGCAACTGCTGCAGCTGTCACAACCAAATCACCGCAATGTGCTAGCAACAGCAGCAACAGCAACTCACCGATTGAGGGTGCAACCAATGGATATGGCATGCAAATCAGTTCACCACCTCCTCTCCTCACCAGCATCAAGATGAACGATCAATCTGCCACGCCTACGCCCACGCCCACCACAACGGTATCATCAGCTGCCTCGTCGCCACCAGGTGTCGCTAGTGCTGCCGAGTTTCAGGCCAAGATCAATGCCGAAATGCAAAAGCAACTGGTTGCAGCTGATTTAAAGTTTAAACTGGAGAGTAGCATCCAAGAGGCCAAACAACGACGCTTCGAGCAGCTCCAACAACTTCATCATTCTCCACACTTTACAGCCATGAGAGAGGTTGAATTAGCAGCAGCAGCAGCTGCAGCACAACTTCATCATCATCACCAGCAGCAACAGCAACAGCAGCAACAACAGCAGCAGCAGCAACAGACGACACCGACCACTGCTGCTCACTTCCAAGGAGCAGAGTTCATGAAACTCTACTATGATGACTATGATGACTCCAATTCGGATAGCGATGAGGAAATAAGCGTTACGTGATTGCCAGAACAAGCTGAGGAATTGTATTGTAAATATAATCGTATGTTTAGCACTTTTAATTGTACATTTTACATAATTATTAATACTATTCTGATAAACTAACCAATTAATTAATTTAATAATTTATTGTACTTAACGTGTGCATATTTCTTTCGAATTTAAATTCAAACACAAAATAAAGGTCTTTGAACAATTCAATTAACTTGATGTTAGATTTCTTATTCTGATGTTAAATACAAGTGTATATGTTGGCATAAACTTATTGGTAAGTTGAATGCAAGAATCTTATTGAAGAACATAATTTAAACATGATTTAAAATGATTTTTAGACCCAGTACTTTAAAAAAGTACAAATGGGTCTATTACGTTTGTGCAAAAAAATGTTCGTAACAGGCAGAAGGAGGCGTGGCAGACCCCATAAAGTATATATATTCTTGATCAGCATCAACAGCCGAGTCGATATAGCCATGTCCGTCTGTCTGTCTGTCCGTCTGTCTGTCTGTCTGTCTGTCCCTTTTTTGAGTTCCTAGATCTCAGAGACTATAAGAGCTAGAGACACCAAATTTGGCAGTTTGTTTTAGATTTTTGCCACGCCCCCCTCCGCCCTCGCAAATTAAAATACAAAATTTCCAAGTCCAATTACATGAGCACCTTTGATGCTAGCCCCTTAATTTTCAGTACGTATAATACAGACTATGATCTAAACTTATCCTGCAAATTTTATCCAAATCAGATGATAAACGTCGAAGTTATTCAACTAACAATGTTACGGCCAAAATCAACTGATATCTTCGTAGTGGCGCCATCTATGGAAATTTTTTGAAACTGAAACAAACTGAAGTGATCGCTTTGCACTCAAAAAGTACAGGGTCTTCTACTGTCGAGCTTGCTCTACCGTAGCTTAATGCATTTTTTTTTCTGAAAAAGTAAAGGGGGTACCCTTACCTAAAATTCCAACAACATCGAAAAAATCGATTTCTGAAAAATAACTATCTTTAAAAGTAGAACAAATTTACAGATCAAATCATGACTAAAATGACATTCCGCATAAAAATCGTGTAAGATTTGCCAAAGTTACGCGAGTTTGAAATCTGGTGACCCTGGGGACTGGAAACTTTACAAGTCAAATTTTTTGTCACTTTTGGCATGATTTTTTACAAAAAAAATGAAACTCCTCAGAATCAACTTTAAAGTGTTCTTTTATACTAATTTTGGCACCAGGAGTTGATTAAAAGTACAAAATCAAGATTTTAAATTTTGAAAATTTTTTTTTTCTGAAAAAGTAAAGGGGGTACCCTTACCTAAAATTCAAACAAAATCGAAAAAATCGATTTCTGAAAAATAACTATCTTTAAAAGTAGAACAAATTTACAGATCAAATCATGACTAAAATGACATTCCGCATAAAAATCGGGTAAGATTTGCCAAAGTTACGAGAGTTTGAAATCTGGTGACCCTGGGGACTGGAAACTTTACAAGTCAAATTTTTTGTCACTTTTGGCATGATTTTTTACAAAAAAAATGAAACTCCTCAGAATCAACTTTAAAGTGTTCTTTTATACTAATTTTGGCACCAGGAGTTGATTAAAAGTACAAAATCAAGATTTAAAATTTTGAAAATTTTTTTTTCTGAAAAAGTAAAGGGGGTACCCTTACCTAAAATTCCAACAAAATCGAAAAAATCGATTTCTGAAAAATAACTATCTTTAAAAGTAGAACAAATTTACAGATCAAATCATGATTTAAATGACATTCCGCATAAAAATCGTGTAAGATTTGCCAAAGTTACGCGAGTTTGAAATCTGGTGACCCTGGGGACTGGAAACTTTACAAGTCAAATTTTTTGTCACTTTTGGCATGATTTTTTACAAAAAAAATGAAACTCCTCAGAATCAACTTTAAAGTGTTCTTTTATACTAATTTTGGCACCAGGAGTTGATTAAAAGTACAAAATCAAGATTTAAAATTTTGAAAATTTTTTTTTTCTGAAAAAGTAAAGGGGGTACCCTTACCTAAAATTCAAACAAAATCGAAAAAATCGATTTCTGAAAAATAACTAGCTTTAAAAGTAGAACAAATTTACAGATCAAATCATGACTAAAATGACATTCCGCATAAAAATCGGGTAAGATTTGCCAAAGTTACGAGAGTTTGAAATCTGGTGACCCTGGGGACTGGAAACTTTACAAGTCAAATTTTTTGTCACTTTTGGCATGATTTTTTACAAAAAAAATGAAACTCCTCAGAATCAACTTTAAAGTGTTCTTTTATACTAATTTTGGCACCAGGAGTTGATTAAAAGTACAAAATCAAGATTTAAAATTTTGAAAATTTTTTTTTTTGAAAAAGTAAAGGGGGTACCCTTACCTAAAATTCCAACAAAATCGAAAAAATCGATTTCTGAAAAATAACTATCTTTAAAAGTAGAACAAATTTACAGATCAAATCATGACTAAAATGACATTCCGCATAAAAATCGGGTAAGATTTGCCAAAGTTACGAGAGTTTGAAATCTGGTGACCCTGGGGACTGGAAACTTTACAAGTCAAATTTTTTGTCACTTTTGGCATGATTTTTTACAAAAAAAATGAAACTCCTCAGAATCAACTTTAAAGTGTTCTTTTATACTAATTTTGGCACCAGGAGTTGATTAAAAGTACAAAATCAAGATTTAAAATTTTGAAAATTTTTTTTTTCTGAAAAAGTAAAGGGGGTACCCTTACCTAAAATTCCAACAACATCGAAAAAATCGATTTCTGAAAGATAACTATCTTTAAAAGTAGAACAAATTTACAGATCAAATCATGACTAAAATGACATTCCGCATAAAAATCGTGTAAGATTTGCCAAAGTTACGCGAGTTTGAAATCTGGTGACCCTGGGGACTGGAAACTTTACAAGTCAAATTTTTTGTCACTTTTGGCATGATTTTTTACAAAAAAAATGAAACTCCTCAGAATCAACTTTAAAGTGTTCTTTTATACTAATTTTGGCACCAGGAGTTGATTGAAAGTACAAAATCAAGATTTAAAATTTTGAACATTTTTAGACCCAGTACTTTTAAAAAGTACAAATGGGTCTATTACGTTTGTGCAAATGTGCGTAACAGGCAGAAGGAGGCGTGGCAGACCCCATAAAGTATATATATTCTTGATCAGCATCAACAGCCGAGTCGATATAGCCATGTCCGTCTGTTTGTCTGTCCGTCTGTCTGTCTGTCTGTCTGTCCCTTTTTGAGTTCCTAGATCTCAGAGACTATAAGAGCTAGAGACACCAAATTTGGCATGTAGGTACATCTATATCTTGCATTGAACGAGTTTGTTTTAGATTTTTGCCACGCCCACCTCCGACCCCACAAATTGAAATACAAAATTTCCAAGTCGAATTACAAGAGCACCTTTAATGCTGGCGCCTTGACTTTGAGTATGTATAATACAGACTATGGTCTGAACCTATCCTGCAAATTTCGTCCAAATCGGATGATGAACGCGGAAGTTATTCAACTCACAATGTTACGGGCAAAATTAACTGATATCTTCGTAGTGGCGCCATCTATGGAAATTTTTTGAAACTGAAACAATCTGTTGTGATTGCTTTGCACTCAAAAAGTACTGGGTCTCCTACTGTCGAGCTTGCTCCACCGTAGCTTAATGCATTTTTTTCCTGCAAAACCTAAACTCTATGATAGGTATGGTGTGTGTCCTTACTATTGGTTTCTACATTTGCTAAGCGAGCAATCTTACTTACGGTGGTGTCCAAAATCAATGTACAGCTAGAATTCAATATTCGATTTTATTGTTAACGCGACAAAAGACGTTGTATGTAGATTAGCCTAAATCTAAAGTAATTATATTCGCACATAGTAAAGTTTATAAAATACTGTACGTGGGTAACAGAGACTTTTGCTTATACTTAGATTAAAAATCACTCTTTCGACTAAACTTAGTAAATAATGTTTGCGACTCGAATTGACTACAAACTATACGACAACTTTGTACATGGAGATTACATTTACAGTTACAGTACCAGGAATATATATTTGGTTTCGATGTCTTAAGGAATACGTATAAGAAACCTATGGGGAATCACCGAACTCATCGTCGATGTGTATGGCAAGATTAATGTGTCCTGCCCTTATAGCCTCAGGACTCTCACTCGTGTAAACCTCATTAGAGATGGCAGGATTATCAATGCCCTTTCCAGTAATCTTCCGTACACGACGTCGCTGCAGAGCATCAAGGAATATTGATATAATCCAGCCTAGAAATACGGTTAACAGACAACCGATCATGCTAAACCACATGTAACTGATACGGAAAATTGCCCAGGAACTGTTGGAGTTGAAATGTAACAAGATTTATATTTAATTAGCAATAATGAATTAATAATCTTATCTAGGGATGTCAAAACTTGCAACTGGGTAGAAAAGCTTTTGGCTTTTTAGCCAATAGAGAGCGTTTTTATTTGTATATGTCACAAAGCTTTCTCACCAAGGTGCCAATTTTTACAAACACTGATGTAATTATACGTACGTAAAGCCCTCCTGAACTGTCTCCGACCGTAAACTTTCGCTGAGTAAACCTCCAATAATGTTTGTAACATTCACATGACAATCACACTGTCCATCGGATGTGGGCAATGTTGGAGTTTCCACATCGCCACATTGTGCCACCACGCCTATAAATATGACCAAGGCTAAGGATAGAAGACCACCATAGAAGGCACCTTTAGTATTGGCCTGTTTGCAGGCAATGCCCAAGACAAAGAGTCCCAAAGTAACACCCCCAATAAGTCCATTGAGTGTTAATGTCGCCTGAAGAACTCCGCCCAAATGCTCCACAATGAATACCAAGCCAAAGGAGCTTACACCAAAGCCCAAGGACATCCATTTAGCATAGGTTGCTCCTTTTTCTGGTGATATCTTAATATTCATGCCATTGATGAGCAAATCCTCGCAAGTGACAGCTGACAATGAGTTCAAAGCTGAGGCGACAGTGCTGCAGAATGCAGAATGTTTGATAGTTACGAAGAGTTTAAAATATAATTTAGCTGTAAATTTACCCTAAGCTAGCAGCAAAGATGCCAGCCACAAAGATTCCAGCAATTGTATAAACATTCTCATAGGTATTAATCACATAATATGGCAACAATTGATCCGATGCCGTTATGCGACCCACAAGCAATGGATCACAATCTGCATAATGATTGAAGACCATCAGGCCAGTGTAGAAATTAAGTAGAAATACGACAATCAGTCCTATTATAGCAAATCCCAATGCAATCTTGGCCAACTTCAGGGATTTCAGTGACATGCACTTCTGCACAGAAGCCTGATTTGTGCAGAAGAGCGAAGTCCAGTAAAAGAAGCCACCAATGACCACAGACCAAACAGTGTGACGTGTGGTTGGATTAGGATCAAAGCTGCAAATTAATTATGAAATTAATAATCAATAGTTAAATAATAAAATTGTTTGTAAATAATAAATAAGTACTCAAGGAAAGCTACTAAATAAATAATAATAAGTACTCTGAATGTACTCACTTGAAGAACTCCAAGCGATTGCGATCAGCTGCAGTTTGAAAGACCTGAATAGGACTGCCGCTATAAAACGAGCCCAGACCGACAACCAGGACTAAGGAGACAGCCAGAACTGCAGCCTATAAAGAAAATTAATTAAAAACAGGTATTTTAGGATAATATCTTTTTCACACTTACTTGAAAGGAGTCCGCAATGACACAAGCCTTGATGCCGCCCATTGAGGAGTAAAAAACACAAACTACATATATTAAAACAACTGCAATTTTCGTATCTAATCCCGTAGCCTTGGACAATGCAATAGCTGGAGCAAGTACAGCAACAGCTGTATAAAAACACATCTAGAAATTAAAGAAAGTCAACAACATTTCTCAGTTTATTTATAATTTTCTAATTAACCTGTATGACATAGAGAACAGCTCCTAGAATGCGAATCTCCTTGCCAAAACGTATTCCCAGATACTCGTAGCAGCTGGTGAGTTCCATTTTAAAGTATATGGGATAGAAAATCTTTACGGCGATAGGTATGACCAGGACCATGGGTATTACAATGAGCACAAACTGTGTGCCTTGGAAGTACATCTCGGAAGGATTACCTAGTAGCTCGATGGCTGTTATAAAACTCGTAGTTAAACTAAGTGTAACTGGGAGAAGGTTCATTCCCGAACCGAGCAGAAACTCATCGGAGGAAGTGCCGCCAGTTTCAAAGAATCCATAGAAGATGCCAATGCCCAGTGAGACAACCAACATGGACAGGAGAATAAAGTAATCAATTCCAGAGAACGTGGCCTTATGTTTAGGCTCACTGCACTCCTCAATCCCATCTGAAGCTGGAATCTTTTGAGTCTTAAAGGAAGTCAACAGCAACTGGGCTGCATCATTGAACTCCAAATGTTCTTGGGAGCCATCAGATGCCTCTCCACGCACAATCAGATACTTTTGTTCCGGTGTGATGGGTTGCTCCCTCACAGTGTGTGCAATTATAAAATGTGCCAACGCGCACAAGGTTAACAATTTCAAAATTGTGGCAAACATTTTAGGTGATATTATAAACTGATCGAAAGGTTAGACCAAGTCAGGTATAATTTTTGATTGTTCAGATAATTAATTATTTAATAAAAACGTTGCGTCGTTTTATTTACATCTCACAGCCACATAAAATAAACTGAAATTAAAAGAAAATAATAGGTATATAGATTTGTTGGATAGCTTTTTCTCAAATGGCAAGTTCAAGGTTTTATTTGGAAGAGAAATTGCGACAGGGCGGCAATTACAATTCAAAGAGCTGTAGGCGTCATTAATTAATTAAGAAATGTCAATGTATCCGTAAGATACATTCAGAGTCGCAACTGTATCTTATGGCATAAGTATCATTTTTAATTGACTTTATATTATTCGGTTACATAAACAATTTCATTTAAAAGCCATTTGGTATTATTAATGTCTCTAATATTATAAATATATACATTTTTTGGCCAGTTTTATTTTTTGATACTAGCCTTAATAAAAGGAACTTATTTGGTTTTTTATTAGAATTGAGAAACCTCAATTAACTGCAAAGTGACATCCATTGAAAGTGATTTGTATCTGATGAACATGCAATCTGAAAAACTATAAAATATATTTGTATACGAAGAGCAGCTCCTGTCGCATGGGCGCAAGTCAGATTTAAGCGAATTTAACTGGTTTTCATTGGATATTTTGAGCCGCCTTGCGCCAGTTTTGGCTGGAAGTTAAATATGGTTTGAAGAGCGAACAAGAGCAAGCTAAGAATCAAGGAGAGCGGCCCAAAGGGCTAATGGAAAACAATTCTGATTCAGATTCTGCTCTTTCTCTCGATGTCTCCATATCTCCATGTGGACATAAGCTTCTTCTTCTTCTTCTTCAGCTCCCATAGTCTTATCAAGTCTCAATTGATATGCGAGCATCTCTCACTTCTTGATGCTGTCTGGCCATTAATATTAATTATAATGTTAACAATTTTTTACAATAATAAAAAGAACAACGCTGCCACGTTGTACGCAATTCCATTTTGACATTTTGCAATGTGTACAGAAATTTATTAAAATTTATTACAAGCAAACTCTGAAGATATTGGCTAACCATGTGATTTAATTGTTAAGGCGTACTCTAAATTAGTAATATATGCGTTTTACTTGGTGCGGTAATAAATTCAAATTGCGTAATAATATTTAATATTTATGTAGCCAACAACCTTTAATAACTAAACTGATAAACAAGTACTAATCTTAAACATGAGTTAAAATACAACGTTGAAGAGCTATTATTATAAAGAACTGTCGTTTTGTTTTATTACTAGCAAATTTTGTTAATTTTAAATTGAAAATTTTAATTAATGGTAATAATAATATTTATCTAGTTCTCTTAAAATTAGTCGGGCTTTCAATAAGCTTTGCATGTCTATACAATATTAAATTATTTTATAAATAAAAAAGGCAATTAAATTATGACATAATCAACAATCTCTTATTATAATTATTTATATTAACCACATACTGCTCTAACACGAAGCAATTAACTAACTACAAATTTTGTGATAGGTAATTCTCACCTTTAAAAATGTTTTATAATCCTTTTGTAGAATATCCTTTAATTTCGCCAACGATGTTCTTTATATTACTAATTTACAACTGAAGTAAAAATGTTCTAAATTGTATTTGCAAGATTGTACCACGATTATTTTTATATTTCATTAACGTTGTTTTTAATAGGTTAAATTAGTCAAAGAAAAAACCAGCACAAAACTTTTCCAATCACTATGATATAAAATGATATATCTCGCAAGTTTATTCGATTCGTTTAACTTTGTCCTTTTCACTTTTTTTGGGATCTAACTGAGTCGATTTATTTCCAGCTTTCTAATAGTTCGAACAGTTCGACAAATTTCAAATGAATGAACTGTGGCTAGCGATCGTTTTGGGCTTTTATATGACCGACCGTCAGACGATTGATCATCAATTTACAGAGCTCCAGCTTCGTGCTCTGTTTCTTGGTGTAACAAAAGAGCGCAATAAAAACAAAAGTCAGTAAAGAGAATGAGTATGGCTAACAAATTAAGATGGATATTTTTGAGATTGCCATTACTCTCGTTGGTGCATCAAGTGAAAAGAATCTTAACTGTAATTTTGATGAAATAATTATAATTTTCATAATAATAATAAAAATACTTTGGGCTATAATCAATCTCAACTTAAGTTGTTTAAAAATATATTAATAGTACTATCTCTATGACTACAGATGTCTACGCTAGTGACAAAAGCAGGCCCCAAAAAGGAAGTTTATTTAATATGACAAATTTATTTCATCACAACTTTGATATAAGACTATTAGGAAGTATGGTCTTATAAATTCAACAGGTTTCGTCACTAGATGATAACTTCGCTAAGGAATTTTTATATGATAATATTTACTTAATACTCTACCATAACATGTCGCATTCTCGAATAATTTGCTTGGGTCAAAATACGGCAGTGCAAAACTGTAGTTAAATGATTCACGCACAACAATGTAAAGGGATTGGCGGAAAATACCGGAGACAACTTCTTCAAGGCGGACACTTGAAGTGAAATACATCAACAACTGTAAACTCAGCCAAAGGCTAATCGGAGGCGCCTCCAACACCCACAAGCAACACACACTCGCGATTTGCGTGCCACAGTTTAATTGTTGAGCAATAAAGCGTCAGATGTTAATAACTTTTTGGGTTCTGAGTGATGAATCTTGTGGTGCCGCCCTGTATGTATTTCAAATATGAGAATAACTCAAGGAAGTCGCAAAAAAGCACACCAATTAATATTTGAATTTATCTACAATACACATATAATTTTATCTGTACTATTTAATTGGTGCGGGCGACTTTCGTCTCCAGTTATGCATATTTTGTGCCCCAAGCTTGGATAACGATAACGAGTTCGATCTGGATCCGATTTACATCAGGCTTTCGTATAGAGAGCTCGCGTTCTTGTTAATAGAAAATTATTTGTTTACAATTTGTTTTGGTCTTGCTCTTCTTGCAAAATACTCAAAGTGTTTAATTTTAATTGAAACGTATTAGAAATTGGAATTGAAAACATTGACATAGGCGCCGCATATAAATACCTATCAGCCTATAACATTTTCTCACATTGGTGCAAAATTTTCACGTGTTCACGGCATATGTGATCTATTTAAAGAATTTAAATGAAAATAATTTCTTATGAAGAGCAACACCATGTCTAGAAAAATGGTTTTTGTACTTAAGCTTGCATAACTTCGTCAAAGCTTGACATATTTTTATGCGGAATGCCATTTCGAATTAACATTAAAAATTGGTTCAATTTAAAAACTCAATCAAAAATGTAGATTACTGACAATGAAAATTTTTTTAAAATTTTTCGTTTTCATTATAAATCAATTCGTAATTCTAAGCCCTTCTCAATAGCATGGCCACAATCTTTAACCAAAATGTGTAAAAGCAATTTTTCCCCTACTCTTAAAAATTCAATAAAGTTTATGTTAAATGCATAGGTGAAAGATTTAATGTTGAACTAATTAAAAGCAGAAAACAGTTTTGGAAAATTCCCAATGCTTTGGCCCAGAAAGTGATGGACAAACTGGTTGTTGATTCAAACACGTTGTGGTCAGAGCTATTAATATCAACAAACATTTTCTCAGCTTACTCACTCGTTAAATGTTGTATGGGAATTTGATATTATTATACTTCTACATTGCATTAATTCAATAAATTTAGTTCCCTTCTAGCCTGGTCGTCTAGTTATCCCAGAATTTTATGAAAGAAAGCGTTAAAGGTCAATTGATAATTGCTTCCGCTAATGAAAGTGGGCGTTGAAAATTGCTAAAATTGTCGACGTGTAAAATGTATAATTAAAAGAAGGTTATAATGTCTGTGATGATTCACTTCCCCTATACTTAGATCATTTAAAATGGTAAGCGAACATTTTGTTAATTAAACATTTTTTATTTTTAGTGCTATATTAGGAAGAACAATTTGACCCACGCACAAAATATTGCAATTGCTAGCTTATTTTTATTAATTTACCAGTATTTTGATTAATTCAAAAATGCATTATAACTGAAATAAAATTCGAAAACTAACGGTTACGCTGTGTACGCTGTCAACATCTTTCTGTTCTGCCACCCATTCAAATTAGTGGCGCCATCCTTTGTCTGTAAGCGAATCATAAGAAAATCTTTTGTTATCTGTGCGAAACATAAATACGCCACCTTTTGTCAGCTATGCGAAACATCTCCACCACCAAAGATTCTTTTCGAACGTCCCTGTGATTTTTGCTGTCTGGCAGCCCAAGACA
Organism: Drosophila putrida; assembly: GCA_037043535.1. Taxonomy (NCBI): domain Eukaryota; kingdom Metazoa; phylum Arthropoda; class Insecta; order Diptera; family Drosophilidae; genus Drosophila; species Drosophila putrida. The sequence goes on from JBAMBI010000464.1 coordinate 1,290,072, forward strand.
GAAACAACCCTGACTCCTGGGGAAAATAGAAAAATATATTTGTTTAGATTTTCGTTTAACACAAAATATGAGTGCTCCATCAGCCCCCACGGGCATACAGTGCACCGCAGGAGCAGTCCCCGTCCGCAATGAAAAGGGTAAGCTACTAGACATTCTGAAAGTCATAGGAGAGCTAAAATATTTGCCTCTGTTTCAGGCGAGATTTCCATGCAAAAGGTTAAGGTGCAGCGTTATATATCTGGCAAACGACCTGACTATGCACGCGCAGATTCCAGCTCAGATGAAAGTGATGAAGATGATTTCGTGGACAATAGGAAGCGCTTGGAGCGTCACAAGGCGGAACGCCATAAACTTGACCTGGCGCGACGAGAAGGAGAGGAAAAGGCCATCGACGAAGAAGACGAAGCTGAGGTGGACGATCCACGATTGCGACGTTTGCGTGCCCGTCCAGCCGATGTAGAAGACTTGGAGCGGGAACGTCGTGAACGACACAGGCATATTCATGAGCCGGAAATGGTAGAGAGCGCTAGCGAAGATGATGAACCATTTTTGGATGACATCGAGCAGCAACAGCGCATTGAACGTGCTACCAACAAAATTACGCTGGCTTCCGAATCCGATACAGATTCGGAGCTTAGCGATACAGAATTGGAGAAACGACGTTTAAAGTTACGTGCACGTATGTTGCAACAACAACGGGAAGAGGAAGTCCTGCAAAAGGAGGACGAAAAACAGTCGGAATCATCGGAATCGGAGAGCTCCGAGTATGAGGAAGAGACAGAAAGCGAGGAAGAAAATGAACCCCGCCTAAAGCCATTATTTGTCCGCAAGCGAGATCGTGCTACCATCCAGGAAAAAGAACGTGAGGCTCAAAAACAAAAGCAATTGGAAGCCGAAGCCAAAAGGGCGGCCAAGGAGCGAAGGCGTGCCACCTTGCGTATGGTGGAGGAGAGCGTCAAAAAGGACTTGGAGAAGGTCAAGCCAGAGACGAATGAAGCCTCCATAGATGATGTCTGCACTGCCGATGAAAACGATGAGGTGGAGTACGAGGCCTGGAAATTGCGTGAACTGAAGCGCATGAAGCGGGATCGCGAGGAGCGTGACAAGTAAGCAACTTTATACATTTCTGTTGAATAGCTAAAATAACATATTTTTTTCTCTTACAGTGCTGACCGTGAAAAGGTGGAAATTGAACGTATGCGCAATCTCACCGAGGAGGAAAGGCGTCAGGAGTTACGTTCAAATCCCAAGCTCGTCACCAACAAAGCCACCAAAGGCAAATATAAATTCCTGCAGAAATACTATCATCGTGGTGCCTTCTATCTGGATGAAGAGAACGATGTGTTAAAGAGAGACTTTGCTCAGGCCACACTCGAGGATCACTTTGACAAGACGATTCTCCCTAAAGTGATGCAGGTGAAAAACTTTGGACGCTGTGGTCGTACCAAATATACGCATTTAGTCGATCAAGATACAACGAAATTCGATTCCCCTTGGTATGCTGAAACCTCCAACAATATGAAATTTCATAATGAACACGCTGGCGGCATGCGGCAGCAATTTGACAAACCAACGGCTTCCAAACGGAAAAAGTTGGAATAAAATAAAAATGATTCAGAACTGTAAAGACAATTTACAAAAATAAACAGTTTAGCATGTATTATTAAAGAAAAAACGTTTGCAAAATCAGCTTCTTGGCTTTACTCTTAAATCATAAAAAGAAAGGTGCCCCTCAACAGGGATTTTTTTACCTTGGCAACCGAAATTCATTTATAATTACCTATGAATGATTAATAATATATTCATTTATCTTTCAAGAAACGATATAAGTATATTTACTAAGCGGTTGTGACATTCTGGAGTAACAAAAAACGTTAGTCTACAAAAATATTACAAAAAGTTGTTGCTTATCAGTCAGGTAAACGATCAAATATTTTGATACTTATGCATATCTAACAGGAAAAAAAATTATAAACAATTTGTTATTAGTTACTTAGATGTTAAGCTTGTAGTTATTAAGCAGCTCTGGCTTATGCTGTAGGAGCGCTTGCATAACGCCCTCTGTTTTGATATATTCAATATTCGTATAGTTCCTGAGTAACTTCAAAATATATTTATCCTGTGGACTGGCTACCACATAAAAACGCGCTTTGCTTGCTATTGGAGGTGGTTTGTTGTACACCGTGCCACCTGCACTTTCAATGATTGCTGTAAAATACATAAAATTATCGATTTAGATATGTAAGTTTCAAAAATGTCTGTTCATATTCAATCACCTTTCATATCCTTTATATTTGGTTGTATGGTATTACCTAGCATAAAGTTAAGGTCTTTTAATAAAGTGGGATGCTCCATTACCGACAATGGATTGAACTTGAAGAGCTCCTCGAACTTTTCATCTTTGAATATGTGATTCGGTTTGACGACTATGGAACGAGTTTCTTTAATGGAGTGTAACCAACGAGTCGATAATATGGGTTTATTCGATGCAATTCCCACCAAAAACTTGTAAGTGCGTTCTCCCTTGTCCATGAGGAGTAAATCACAGCTTAGTGGATTCTCTGTAACTTCAACAACATCTAAAAATGGTGAATGGAATATATTAGCAGCATTGTTTAAAGCACAACTAAATTTAGACATACTTCTTAAGGAATGCAACAAGGTATTTAGCTCTGAATAGTTGCACATTGATAATGTAACTTGGATTTTTCGGCCTGAAATTTTAATTTTTTTAAATAGTCGTTTATACCTGGAAATAGAAAATAGTTATTAAAGATTTTCGTGTTTTCGAGAAAGACTGTGAAATATTAATTATTATTATTGGAAAATAGAACGTACTATTTATTTGTTTAATACTGGTCGTTTTCTCCTCTTCTCTGGGTTCTGTAGATTCTGGATTTTCTGATTCTTTGTTGCCTTGCTTATTTTTCTTGCGTTCAACTATTTTGGCACTAGCAGTTTTTTTGCCTTTTACAGACTTGGAGCAGCTTGGCTCTGCAAATAAAAGGTTATAGGATTATAACAGTCTGCTGTACACGATTGTGGATTTAAAGTTACCTTCAGTATTGCTGGAATCTGTATGGGTGGCTACAGTCCTAGCGACAGTGTTCCCTTTATCAGACTTTTTAACTGTTGAAGATTTTTCTCCTTTAATATTGTCCTTGTTTGTTTTATCATTTCTGGTTTGTCTTTTATTCACTGGCTGTGAGTCTGCGGAGCTTGCTGCTTTAGTAGCATCCTTTGAGTTCTCTTGCATATTATCATCTACCGTTTCTTGAGTAGCTTTTCTGGTACGTCTTTTAATAACAGGTTGTGGTTTCTCTGCCTCTTCTGATTTCCTTGCACTTTTTTCGTTTTTTACTTTTACTACTAGCTTTTTAATGGTCGTTTGTTTATTATCATCTTTTGTGTCTTTTACAGTTTCCACTTGATGCATCGATGTAACCTTATCCGCAATTAATGGTAATGATTCAATTTGAGATTTTTGTCCAACATCATTGGTTACTGCTTTATCGACAGACAAGTTATCTTTGGATTTTTCGGAACGTATTTTCTTTGGAGCTAGAGGAGATTAAGTTAATTCTTTAGCTACCATACAAGCCACAAGGAAATATTTAAAACTTACGCGAAATTGACTCTTCACTGGGCGCTTTTGATCTCTTTCGTAGTCTGATTTTTGGTATTATTGGTGTTTTTGTTGGAGTAGGCGGCTCTGAGGCTTTCCGTGTGCGTTTCATTTTGCATGCTAGCAAAGAAGAATAGTTTTGAAATAAATGCAATATTTAATATAGACTTCATAGCTTACGCGGTGATTCAACCGATTCTGAGCGAAGTGAGAATCGCTTTCTTCCCAATTTCGCGCTTGTTTCTGGCCTTTCCAATTCCTTATCGATTTCCTTCGGTTGACATAACTGCAAAAGTAATTAATTATTATTTTCCAACGGCTATACGATCTACTACAGATATCCCACCTTATTTTCAAGTTTTTTTCCTTGGATGCGGCTTGGTTTAATAATATTGTTGTATGTCTCATCATCCGATGATGAACTTGTCATTTCTGAAAGCGCCATGACTACTTTAAGCTCTCTATCCATATCATCACAGATACTTATCGAATCTGATATTAGAAGCCGCTCACCATTATTCTGATCTATAACAAAGAAGATAAGTTTTAGGTAATTGTCATATTGTTTCTTGAAATAATACCTGTATTTTTATGGCCATCAAATAATTCTATTTCCTTCAAAACTTCAGTGGTACCCGAGTTGATGCGACCTGAATTTTTCGGAGTTGATTGTGGCAAAAGAAAAGATTTTCTGCTAGGAAATATCTCAGTTTCAATAAAATCCTCATTATTATTTGAGTTATTTGATGTCTTTGACTTTGCTAGTGGTGTAAGAAATGGTTTTCCGCCGACAAATGCCTCAGGTGCAATTAAATTTTCCATATGTTCAACATTATTTGAGTTATCTGAGGGTTTAGACTTCAACTGTGATAAGGATAATGATTTTCTACCGGGAAATGGCCGAGTTGCAATTAAATCCTCATTATGATATTCATTAGTTGAGTTCGATGGAACATGGGATTTTGGTTGTGGAGCCGAAAATGATTTTCTTCCGAGAAATAGCTGATTTTTTATAAAGTCCTCATTATCTTCGTCTTTACTAGAGCTACATGGAAGATCGGACTTTTGTTGTGGCGAAGAAAATGATTTTCTTCCGGGAAATATCTGATTGTTAATAAAGTCGCCATTATTTTCGTCTTCACTAGAGCTACATGGAAGATCGGACTTTTGTTGTGGCGAAAAAATTGATTTTCTTCCGGGAAATGTATGAGTTTTAATAAAGTCCCCATTATCTTCGTCTTTGCTAGAGCTAGATGGAAGATCGGACTTTTGTTGTGGCGAAAAAATTGATTTTCTTCCGGGAAATGTATGAGTTTTCATAAAGTCCTCATTATCTTCATCAGTACTTGAGTTAAGTGCTAGCTGCAAATTGACTCTTTCAAATGCTTGCGTAGCAGTAAGATTTTGGGTATTGGCAGCTCTTTCAATTGGTTTTTGTAGTGGAAATGCCTCAGTTTCAATGTAATCCTGCAGGTTGTCTGCTGGATCTGCTGGAGTGGTTTCTGGAGTGTCAATGCTGGCGACCAAAGGATGCTCTGCTGTGCAGAGTTTATTAGTGTCAGCAGCAATTTGATTAGATGAAATTGAATGCACATCTGCATTTACATTAATAATTTCGGGTGCTTGCGAGTCACTACTTTGAAGATCATCATTTTTCAAAAAATCAAATAAATCAGGCGTGCAAGGAACATCATCATGTGCTGTTGATGTTTTTTCTGCCGCTGACAAGTCTGGCGTCAAACAAGCCTCACTGCGGGACGATACTTGATCAGCTTTTGTACTGTTTACGGCAGTGCATTTTGAATTAGATGCCGACCAATTCAAGGCACTCATTTCATTATCAACTCCAGTGATATCTAAAAAGAGTTCATGCTTAATTGGTTGGTAAGTATACTATAAACCGTAATTACCCGCAGTTTCCTTAGGAGCAGCTTTACCAAAGATGTCCAATTTTCCATCTCCAAGTAAAAGAGAGGAGTCAAAATCATCAATAGCATCTTCTTCAATTTCATTGAATTCTTGTGTGCAAATGCGTATTTGAGTACCCAACTCCGATGCATCGTCTTCGTCAAGAATATCTGGATCTTGAAGGCTAACAGGCTGGACAGTAGGTTTATTGATGAATGCGAACACATCTTGGGTTTCGGGTATTAGAAAATCATCGCCACATGAGACCTTCGACACTTCAAAGGATCTTGAAGGTCGAGTAAAGGAAACAGCTTGTGTTTCAGGAATGATGAAACTGTCCTCCTCACGTGTAGTGTTTGTAGATTGAGGTCGGCTTTCAGGAATGACTAAACTATCAGTAGATGTATTTACCGACTTATTTCTATTCCCTTCCTCATAGCCACTGCTATCATGAGCCTGCAACCAAATTAATTATTAAACTAATACAATTTTATAGCTTTAATCTAATTTACCGCATCGTTATCTAGTTGCTTGCCATCATTAAAGTACAACTTGGCATTCACATTACCAAAGCGTAAATCCACAAAATCATTGACAATATCCGAATCGTTAATACTCTTTGTTTCTACTTCCTGGTCATTATTTACGTATACTTTGCCAGCCACGGCAGATAAACGCACAATACCTCCAGCTATAAGTGTTATAGTTGCGTGTGCAAGCTCAATAGACTGAGGGATTTATAAAATATCAAGGAAAGGAGGAGTTTTTGGTTATTAAAGGTTAAAAAGAGTATTACAACACATTTTCTCACCTCATCGTCACTATGAAACTCAAGTCCCGATCTACGTCCGATGCGATATATAATATCAGGTTCTATTCGGACCGCTGTTTCCCTTGTGCCATCCAAGCTCAAAGCCACAAATACCATATCTTCTTTTAAAATTACAATTACAAACAAATAATGTCGCAAATCCAAAATGGGCGCCAAAATTGTTTCACGTTATTATTATCTTTACTAAACTCTTGTGGCATGCGGCAAAAAAACAAAATATGAAAAACAGAAATCAATTGAAACGTAAACGAATTACAAATATATTAATGTATATAACTATTTGACGTTCAAAAACAAAGCACAAAAAATTATAACAAATCGACGCGTCGGATGCCTGCTGCCAGCAGCAGAGTTATTTGTCGGCGCTCACTATCGATAAATTTTCAAAGAGATATCGAAAAATGATATTTTTGTTCTGACGTTATCGATAATATTTATCAGTCACTTTTGACAACAACAAGATAGAGAACGAAAATACGACATTTGTTTGTAATTTTCTTGTAAATACTTTTTCACATGTACAAATTGGCTTAGTAAATAACAAAAAGAGAGCATGTCAGCACGTATGCTAAAGAAACTGCAGGGCGGAGCCGATAAGCTGGCCCCACCGCCTGACGATGAAGTGGGCAATGACCACTTAACTGACAATGACGAACTGGACACGGTTCGAGGGAATTCGCATTTAAATCCATTCGATTTGGTAAGTACAAATATGTAAATGTTTAACGTGTCATTGCTGAAATGGGTTAAATCTGGTTCCTTCCAGCTAAATCAACAAAGTCTGTCGGAAAGCGAATTTAAAGAAGACGACAATGAGACGGAACACCCATCGGCTGCCAATCACACAAATGCCGCTGCTAAAAAGAAGAAGAAGAAACGCAAGAAGAAAACCAAATCGCATGGTAACCATATAAGTAGTGAAGATAACGAACGACCAGATAAATACTTTGAAACTAACAATCCATTGTATGGGAAACTCACTGATGGGATCCTCAAACAGTTGGAGAAAACTCCTGCAAGCAAAAAACTGCTCACGGTGGAGCTTAAACATCTGAATCAACAAAACGAAATGCGCCGCACTTTTGGCAAGCGTGTAGTCAAAGTAGAGTAAGTAAACAGCCACATAATTACCAAAATGTTAAATGATGACTACATCATAATACTTTCCTTGTCTATTAGAAATAAGCGTGGACGCCAGAAGCCTACGCTGAAATCAACTTATATGGTAACTGCTAAGGAAACATGGCCACCATTGACCAAGAATATAATTACAATGAAATTGCTACCAATACCTGAAACACCGAGCACATCGAGTAATCCAAAAATTCAAATTCCTGGCGAAGATAATGTACAATGGTTTAGTTTCCAACATAGTCAGTACTATCAAGGAGTACAACACATGTTTCTTTCAGCTCTTGAACGCATAGATTCAGAGTTTTTAATCACGCTTATTAAACGCTGCCCCTACCATGTGGATTCTCTGGTCCAGCTCAGTGAGGTGTGCAAAATGACGGAGGATTTTGCACTAGCCTCTGAATTAATAGAACGTGCACTTTTGCTTTTGGAGTCTTCGCTACACATCAATTTTAGCCTGACATCAGGCAATTCTCGTTTGGATTATCGGCGCCAGGAGAATCGCGCATTTTTCATTGTGCTGTTCAAGCATGCGCAGTACTTGGAGGAACGTGCCTGTTGTCGTACAGCATTTGAGATCTCCAAGCTAATATTGAGTCTACAACCTGATGTTGATCCCTTGGCCATGGTACTTGTCGTTGATTACTATGCACTACGAAGCAAACAATATGGTTGGCTAGTGGAATTCTATGAACAATACAATGCATCCCGGAATCTTGCCCAGCTCCCCAACATGGCTTACTCTTATGCATTGGCTTTATACACGCTACACGGCAGCTGCGAACGTGCCAATGAAGCTCTGCAGTACGCTCTATTAATGTTTCCGGGTGTACTACGTCCTCTGCTGGACGAGATGTCTGTGCAAACAGATAAACGCGTGGTTGCTTCATCATATTTCTTTGCTGACGTCTCTGGCAAGTAAGTAATGATTAATTCCTTATCTATTTATATGACTATTCCAATATCATTTCATAGCCAATCACCAGCATTGCATCAACTGGTATGTTTGTATGTTTGCCGTGCCAAGATTATCTGGCGTCAAAATGATGTTCTAACTTGGCTGGAAACGAATGTAAATACTGTACTGGATCGTATTGAAGCCAAGGATCCGATTATTGGTGATTACAAGGAGAAGCGCTTTGTACGCTACGGTGGCACACCACCGCGTCCCATTTTACGTCATGTCATACTCTCCGACTACAAGGAGAAAGTGCCCTTAGCCGTGTTTGTATCAAAGGAAAAGCAGGCCATCATGACTTATGATCCGCTGCCTCCAGTTGACAGTGTTAATTGCTATCAGCGGTAAGAACACAACAAAATGTACAAAATACGCTAACTAAATTACATACTTCTCATCTCTACAGTAAATCATCTTCGAGTAGCAGTCCCACAACCAACGCCAACAACTCTGTATCCATGTTCTTTCAATCGCTTTTGCCATCATTTAATTTGAACAACATTGCTGCCGGACAGCAGCAGCAACAACCTGAAGTTGCTGGCGAGGCGGCAGCTGCTGCTCCCGCTTTGTTAGGCTTTCCACAGCAAGATCAAAATGCTCGAGGCGAAGCTGAAGGTTAAATTTTGATTATATTTTTGTTTTGTTTAAAATCATAATTGTTATAACTCTTGTGTCTACTATTATTTCATTGTATATGCATTTATTCTTGTAGAAGCTGGTCTACCACAGTCGTTAACGGTTATGATGGATGCTATGCGGGAATTCTTGCAAAACTTCCGTCTTCCTGAACACTTGCGGTCACCAGAAACAGCTGCAGCTCAATCGAGTAGCAGCAATGATGACGAGGAGGAAGGATCCAGCGACTATGTGGATTAAAACAGTCTATGCCCTATATAATTATTCATTCTTCTATTAAAAAAATACTATTGTACCCTCCTGCACAGCCACTTAAGTCGATAATTTGCACATTTTTATCTATCAAAATACGAGTTTATCAATTGCATCGCTTACTGAGCTACGCTCTTTGAATATTTTTCAAAAAAAAAAACACCTTGTTTTCTTACGCTTCAGCGCCAGTCACAAAACTTTTGCATATTAAGAAATGTTTATTACACATATGTATTGAAAATATGTAATGCATTAATAAAAATTTCTTGTCAAAGCTTTAGAACAAAAAACTGGCTGAGTTTTCTTTGCTAAAAAATTAAATGATGGACTCGAAATATATTTTCACCTTGAGCTTATAGAATGTTTTATTGATTTAATGATGAATGCTTTCAATTACGCTTATCAATATAACAAACAGATTTCTCATCAATATTAGTTTTCATATTTTTTCCCTTTTACATTGTAATCATTTTGCAGTTATTGCAATTGATAAATATTACTATGACAAGTACAATTTCATATATAATTGGGTTTAGACCGGTATTCAATGGAGCGCCGTTTGGTGTGTGTGTGTGTTGTGTTGTTTTGTGTTTGTTTGTTTGTGTAGATTATAAAAAAGTTACACATACAATTAGATAATCTTGTAGAAGTAATGCACCTTATAAAAAGTTTAACTGGCAGACATTGTTGTTTAAAGATCATTTAGCTTAATTCAAAATCAGAATCACACAGGAAATAAACATTTGGCCAAAATGATTTACGCGTATTGCTGATATTACAAATAGTTTTTTTAGACAACTTTAGAGCTTAACACATAGAAAAATCATTACTAATGTCTAAGCAATACTATAGCGTGGAATACGTGATCGCATATAGAATACATTTAGAAAACAAAATCAAAACGAAAATAATAGGTTAGGCGCGGCATTTGAAATACAGCCACGAGAACATCAAACGATTATAATTATGTCATGGTACCAAAGACGGGATTATGACGGCAGATGCTGGGTCCATATTCCTCATAGGCAGCCTTTGTGTGACACACCTGATAAAATTCCGGCTAAAATTGGGGTAAAGTTTATAACTTTTATTGCATTTTAAATAAATAGTCAATTATTTACCGTTGAAGCCAACATACTGCCTCCAAACCAGACAGCATAACGTTGCATATGATGCGTAATCACCTGCACATCGATGGGTTTTGGCTATTAAATAAAAGTTATAGGGTATTGATTAATTTTACTTGCTGATGCAGTTAATAAATATTATAGTATACCTTAATGCGTCCCTCCGACAGATTTTCGCTAATACGCAAGCGTGTATCAACCGATCGCTTAATGTCACGTTGCAAGCGTCTACCGAAGTCTTTGAACATCGTAGATCCTCCGCTTAATACAATATTGTTGTATAGGGGACGTCGCACATCAATTGGGCAGTTCTGTATAACATTGTCAACAATCTCTGATAGTGGTATGGTAAAATCTGGGTTTGAAAACTCAGGATGAAAGAATATTTCCGGTCCGAGGAATCGTTCATAGCCAACATCCACATTAAACGGTTGCTTTGTGACGGTATTAAGGCCCGTAAAGTTACGTATCCATTTGCTTGGCTCCGAATCGTACTTTGCAAACTCTTTGGCAATATCTGGACATATATAGCAATGTTTCTCTTTAATTGCTTTGGCAGTCTCGAGGCTCTGTTCCGGCGGTATTCCCACCTCACGTTCACGCAGCAAACTCTGAATAAAGGATGTAATATTCCGACCAGCAATTGGTATATGCTTAATGCATGATCCAATCACATAGCCCTCGGCCTGTCATTGAAATTAAAAAGCGATAAGATAAGGCTCACATTCCAAATATTGTTAGACACTTACCACGGGTATAACATGCGTCACACCATCACCACTATCCACCACAATGCCAGTTAGCGTACGTTCTTCTGCGGATCTGGATGCCCAACTGGCAGCCAAGGCTAGCACCGCCTGCACCGCAATATAGAGACCAGGAACATTAAATGTCTCGAACATTATTTCGGCAGTGTATTCACGATTCTCTGGCGTGTTTAGTGGCGGCTCTGTGAGCAGAAAATGATGATCCTCGGGCTCGGCGCGCAAATACTTGAAGATGCATTGCTCCAGAAAGCGTTCCATCAGATCCCAGTCCTCCACCAAACCATGACGCACTGGATACTATGAAAATAAAATGACTCATTATTAAATAGTTTAGCTAAAATGACGTTTGCATGTTATGCTGGGTTCTCACTGGGTCATTGAGCTTTATATATATGTGACAGTGCAATGTAAGCGACATAGCATATGACACAGATATGTTGTGCCACACAAATTTGAAGATTCAATGTAAACACTAGGGTCATTTGCTGTCACTTAAACTGTTACAAAGTACTGTCATAGCGTCACATTATTTATATAATATTATAACAATATTATTTACTTACTTTAATGGAGTAACCGGTGGCGTCAAAAGCCTCGTCGCCAATAAAAAAGTCCAAATCCTCAATGCCTTTTGTGATACGTCGCGCATTGGTGTCGCCTACCCGAGCAGACTCCTTAATGGCAATGGCCGAAGGTATTATGAATTGCGGCTCCTTGTTGCCAGCAAAACCTAATTTAGAGTAACTGCAAAAAAGGAAAATATTATTCATCCATAAATAAGTCTAATCTAGCACACACGAAACTTACCCGGTGCCCACATCGATTACGCATGCCGGTAGCCTGCCTGCCATGTTGACTGAGGATTTGGTGATTGTTGTAATTGAACGGGATAAATTACACTTCAAGCTCAAATTTCACACTACTTTCAACAGAATTGCTTTACAGATAAACAGCAAAGTTTATAATTTTTCAACCACACCTCCTCCAACAACGATGTGTCATTTAGAAAACTTCGCTCTTTGTCACTCCTCTCACACACATTCACACTTACGCAAACAGTGTTGCATTTGATATTTAAAAAAAAGACGCTTTTCAGCACTGTTATGATAAACGCTGTAGCATAAACCTTATCGATACAAATGTTTTAATGCAATATATTTTGCTAAATATTAAATTTCAAAATATTTTAAATCACAAACTTTGCACGTTGTCATTATTTAAAATGGACTACAAACTAATTTATGCAATTATTTTACATTCGAATTAAAGCTTCAACCCATTACTAAAATATCGATAAGCGCAAAAATGAAGCATTCGATAATTTTCCGAAGTACGTTCGGACTCGGAAATTTCGGCGGTGTTGTGTGGCTGTGACAGCCTTTTTCCACGTTTTTCCTATTAGCACATATATTTTGCAATTGCCATAACCCGTGCGCTAATTGTATCGACATTTTAACCAATATCGAGCAAATTGTGGGTGCTTAGTGGGAGCTTCTTTGTTTGTGCAACAATCACAGCAAAAACCGGCAAATTGGACAAACCACTTACACGAAAATGGAGGCACAGAAATTGACGGAACTGTTGCGCGCAACGATTGATCCAAATCCTGAGCAAAGGAAAGCGGCCGAAGACCAATTAGCACAAGTAAGTCCCCAACTAATAGCCCAGTTAGATTAGCCAGTTAGACCATTCTACATCCCGCTCTTGTGGCGCTGTCGCCAAAGCAAGACAAAAACCATGTGCTTTTTTAATTGTTCGCTTTTAACCTCCCTCCCTGCCTATCTGCTCTGTATATGTATGCGAATGTGTGTGTATGTGTATTTATCGGTGCGGGTGTGTGCTAGTGTCAATAGTAAAATGATATTGGCCAAAAAGAGTAGAAGGCAACATTTACTTTTTCTTGGCTTCTAATTCATTTCTTGCTAGGAAACAGGCAACAAGTAACAACTGCTAGGAGTTGCACGGGGAGGGAGGGAGGGCCTCGCATACAAATGCAGTCCACAAATCTAAATTACCATTTGTGTGTTTGTGTTTAACAGTGTGTTGAATTTTATTTGAAATTTGTACAATTAGGACAACAAATTTAAACTTAATTTGTCAAAAGATCATTACTATGATTAAATTAAACTTAAGACTCATGGAGTACTTGGAGTTCATAAGATGTCAGATTCTCAATTAAAAAGTAGAAATAAATATGAAAAAGATCATAACTATTAAAAAGAAGCTGTTGAAAAATAATAACTATAATCTAAATTATTTAATCTATAAACTAAAGAAATATATTTTAGAGTTGACTAATAAGAATTAAATGAATACAAGAAAGATGTAAGATTCAACATGAATTTATGAATTTTACTATTAAACCTATCAAGAGTGAAGTATTTACGATTTGGCAAGTCCAATAAAAATTTAAGTGTCTTAAAAAGTATATATTAATAACTGTGAGCTAAAAATATAATTAAAATTTAAAAATCTTTGATTTGTATAAAATAGGAAGTAGTAAGTCTCTTTATATAAAGCAGAACAGATTAAATTAATCAAACTACACGCTTTAAATTGTCGTAGTTTTACTTAGTTGTCCGTAATTAAACATTTCTTGGAAGCACACATTGAACAATTAAAATATTTGCACCACTGTTCAAGAGGGCTCTTGCCTTCCGTCTGAGTCAGCTTCTAACGATTTCCATGCCCCGCCTTGTTCAATCGGTTAATTGACTTTATCAGCATATATTACTAACTACTGCCACGACCAGAGCACGCTGCTTGTAGCTTCTTTAATGGCAAAACGCATGCCATTTAAATATATATATACATATTCTTAAATCTATATATGCATACGTACTGTACACAAATATACAAATTGTGCTTAGAATTTTAAATGTTTGAGGATTGGGAGGTGCTGGTAGCTGGTGCTACATGCATTGCTATTGTTTTATCAATATAATTCTTTTCTAATTCTTCGCATTGGCACGCGAAATCGTAATATTTATTCATCCAAGAATCGCATTACTCATACGCCATGTTATGTTGGCAGCTGGAAGCGGCAGCTGTGTAAACAATTCCGTCAGCCGGAAAAGCTATTTACTCACTATACACTCTATTCACTTTCTCTCATTAGATACACAAAATCATTGGTTTTGTGCCTACCATACTGCAAATTGTAATGCAAACGACGCTCGAGCAGCCAGTTCGACAGGCGGGCGCTGTCTATCTGAAGAATCTGATCAACAGCAGCTGGTCGGATCATGAAACCAAGCCGGGTGAACCCATACCCTTCTCAATTCACGAGCAAGATCGCGCCATGATCCGGGGAACCATTGTAGATGCTATTGTCCATGCTCCTGAGCTGATCAGGTAAAATTCACAGTCACATTTATAATTTAAGTCAATCTCACATGTGATTTCCCATATCCTTTTTACAGGGTTCAGCTCTCTGTCTGCGTGAATCACATCATCAAGAGTGATTTCCCGGGTCGTTGGCCCCAGGTGGTAGATAACATAAGCATCTATTTGCAAAATCCGGATGTAAATGGCTGGAATGGTGCTTTGGTCACCATGTATCAATTGGTCAAGACATATGAATACAAACGCTTTGAGGAGCGAACGCCACTGAATGAAGCAATGAATTTGCTATTGCCAATGATTTATCAACTTATGATGACTCTGCTCAATGATCAGTCGGAGCAATCAGTGTTGTTGCAAAAGCAGATACTCAAGATTTACTATGCTCTGACACAGTACAGCTTACCCCTTGACCTCATCACCAAGGAGATCTTCTCCCAATGGATGGAGATTTGTCGACAGATTGCGGATCGTGCTGTGCCCGACTGCTCGCATCTGGATGATGACGAACGTACTGAATTCCCCTACTGGAAAACCAAGAAATGGGCGCTGCATATTATGGTTCGCATGTTTGAGAGGTAAGTTTACAAATGAATCAGATGAAGGCAGAAACCAAAAGCAGGGATAATTCATAGAGTTTTTATCATTCTCTCTTCTAATAAAATTGATTTTAATAACAACAATTTGTTCATTGCAGATATGGCAGTCCCAGCAGCGTAGTTAGCGAAAAGTATCAGAAATTTGCCGAATGGTATCTGCCCACCTTCAGTTCAGGTGTTTTAGAGGTGCTGCTCAAAATTCTAGATCAATATCGTAATCGTGTCTACGTGTCACCGCGTGTCCTTACGGACGTGTTAAATTATCTCAAGATTGCGTAAGTATTGAATTGATATTGTCAATAGACAAAAGATAACTTTAATATACTGTTTGCAGTGTGAGCCACGCCTACACCTGGAAGCTGATTAAGCCACATATGGTAGCTGTTATTCAAGATGTCATATTCCCTATCATGTCCTTTACCGACTCGGATCAGGAGCTGTGGGAAAGCGATCCCTATGAGTACATACGCCTCAAGTTTGGTAGGCACTCACACAATACTTATTGTGATTATTTGTTAGCTAATTCAACCACTTAACTCTGTAGATATCTTTGAGGATTATGCTACACCCGTGCCAGCCGCTCAATCCCTGTTGCATTCCGTGTGCAAGAAACGCAAAGGCATTTTACCCAAGGCAATGAGCACAATCATGCAAATAATTACCTCACCGAATGCGGACAACAAGCAAAAGGATGGCGCTCTTCATATGATTGGCACTCTGGCAGATGTGCTTTTGAAGAAGGCGCTTTATCGTGATCAGGTCGAGTCTATGCTCACCACTTATGTGTTTCCGGAATTCCAGAATCCGGCTGGCCATATGCGTGCTCGTGCCTGTTGGGTATTACATTATTTCTGCGATGTCCAAATCAAGAATCCTCAGGTTCTGGCCGAAACAATGCGATTAACCACAAATGCCTTGCTAACGGATAAAGAGCTGCCCGTTAAGGTGGAGGCCGCAATTGGCCTGCAAATGTTCCTATCATCCCAGGATGAGGCACCACAATATGTGCAGTCTCAAATCAAAGAGATCACTAAGGAATTGTTGACTATCATACGTGAAACTGAAAACGAAGACTTGACAAATGTGATGCAAAAAATTGTGTGCACATTCACGGAGCAACTGCTGCCAGTTGCAACGGAAATTTGTCAGCACTTGGCAACGACATTCAGTCAAGTTCTGGAGTCTGAAGAAGGATCCGATGAAAAGGCCATTACAGCTATGGGCCTATTAAACACGATAGAAACGCTACTCAGCGTTATGGAGGAACATCCGGATGTTCTGCTTAACTTGCATCCAATTGTTATCAATGTCGTGGGACATATATTCCAGCACAACATTACGGGTGAGTTGAAAAACGTACCTGCTTATTTTCTTATCTAATTTTGGCTGCTTTGTAGATTTCTATGAGGAAACCTTTTCGTTGGTCTACGATTTGACGTCCAAAGCCATTTCAGCTGAAATGTGGCAAATGCTTGAGCTGATTTATCAGGTCTTTAAGAAGGATGGCGTGGATTACTTTATTGATATTATGCCGGCTTTACATAACTATGTAACCGTCGACACACCAGCGTTCCTTTCCAATCCAAATCGCTTACTCGCCATACTGGACATGTGCAAAACTGTAAGTTGTTGGTTGTTTATGATTTTCAGCCTTTCGTAATTCTTTCATTTATATATAGATGCTGACCGGCAGTCCTGGCGAGGATCCCGAGTGTCATGCCGCCAAACTGATGGAGGTGATTATATTACAGTGCAAGGGTCAAATTGATTCGGTGATACACATGTTTGTGGAGCTGGCTCTGTCGCGTTTGACACGCGAGGTGCAATCGTCGGAGCTGCGCACCATGTGCCTACAGGTGGTCATTGCTGCGCTGTATTATAATCCACAGCTACTGCTCTCCATTCTGGACAAGATGTCGCAGCCCAGCAACGAACCAATTATCGCGCATTTCATTAAACAATGGCTACATGATACAGACTGTTTCTTGGGGTAATTCAAATGCCATTTCTAACTTTAATTACTTACTAATCAATTAACGATTTATTTTATAGAATTCACGATCGCAAACTGTGTGTGCTTGGTCTGTGTACACTTATCTCTCTAGGAGATGCCAAGCCCCAGGTGCTGAGCGAGGTGGCAGATAAGATTGTGCCATCACTTATATTGCTTTTTGACGGACTTAAACGTGCTTATGAATCCCGTGCACAGGAGGAGGAAGAGGAAGAAGAAGAGGAGGGTGGTGACGATTGCGAAGGTTGGAACTATTTATATTTATATTAATTTGTAATATTATTTCTAATAAACAATTGTTTCTCCTATAGAGGCTCTATCGAGCGATGAGGACGAGATGGACGAAATGGGACCCAACTATTTGGATAACGTAGCAGAGTTTGCAAAGGCGAAAGGAGCTGCAGCTGGTTTCGAAATAAAAGCTGAAATCAAGGATGACGAAGAAGATTCAGATGACGAGGCAGAGGAATCAGTTGGTGATCTAAATGAAACTGGTCTTGAAACATTCACCACACCTATTGACGACGAAGAGAACGAGACCGCTGTCGATGAGTACTGGACGTTTAAGGAAGTTATTACCGGTAATAGATGAGCTGCACTTTATTTAAATTGTATTGTTACTTAATCTATAATTTTCCACTCTTTTAGGAATTTCCACTCAAGATCAGCCGTGGTATTCGCTGCTGACCTCAAGCCTGACACCCGATCAGGCCAAGGCTCTCCAAGAAGTGGTCGTTACAGCTGATCAGCGTAAGGCCGCCAAAGAATCGAAACTGATTGAGAAACAGGGTGGATTTGCCTTCCCCCAGACAACTGTGCCCACGTCCTTTAAGTTCGGCTCTTAATTGGCTATTGTACACAGATTCTTCTGACTTCATTGTTTCTCATACTCTTTCCAAAAACGAAACGTAAACAGCAAAAACTGGCTTGCAATTGATATGATGGCTGTCAAAGGCATTCTCTAGATTCTCTATCTAGACTTCTCGTACATATTGGGTACAACACTTACATATTATACATATGTTGCATGCTTCGGCCCGGCGGTCGGTGGTTGAGATGATCGCTTTATATTTATTGTAGATTTATATTTTAAACTTCTATTTTGGCAAGTCCATGCCAACTAAATTATGGTAACTTAAGTTGAAAAGTCGATTGTATATCATTGTATGTAACTAAAGAAACGAAACTAATTTAAAGTCGCCTCATGGAATGAGGATAGCGCCCCCAGCTAGCTAAACAACGATCAGATCAGACACACTCCAACGAAAAATGGTCAGTGAATGAAAATTTAACGCAGAGCATTTCACATACATTGTCTTTACACACACACACGCATATAATGTACTAGATGGAACGATATTTTTGAAAATTAAAAACATTTTTAACGTTTGAATCAAGTTTGTTTTTATTGCAGTATACTTAATAAAAAAAGCCTACCCCAACTTTAAATTTAAATATTTCACTCAGGGCTGCCAATTACATTGCCCAAAACTATCGATAGCAATGTTAGCGCCAGAAAAGAAATCCATCGATATATCATTTTTTCGATAGCCGTAGCCGCATTTGTTTATGTTGCATTGTTATTACAAAGTTGAATTAAAACAGCATAAATATGAAAATTGCCATTGAGGGATGCGCCCATGGCGAGCTGGAGCGCATTTATGATACCATAGAAGGCATTGAAAAGGAACGTAATATTAAAATCGACTTGCTTCTGTGCTGCGGTGATTTTCAGTCAACCCGGAATGTTACGGATTTACAAACAATGGCCGTTCCACGGAAATACATGGACATGTGCACGTTTTACAAGTGATTAAAAGTTATTCTATAGCGGGAACAATTTGTTAAAAATATATTTTTACAGATATTACAGCGGCGAGAAAGTGGCGCCAACTCTCACCATATTCATAGGAGGAAACCATGAGGCATCCAACTATTTGCAGGAGTTACCTTACGGTGGCTGGGTAGCTCCTAATATATACTACCTTGGATACGCAGGCGTTGTGAATGTTAACGGCATACGAATAGCTGGCATCAGTGGCATTTACAAGGGTCATGACTTTTTGAAGGGCCATCATGAATTTCCACCGTATACGGATAAAACATGTAGAAGCGTCTATCATGTCCGGCAATTGGAAGTGTTTCGGTTAAAGCAACTTTCCGGTAAAGTAGACATTTTCATGTCCCACGACTGGCCAAGAGGAATCCAAGAATATGGCAATAAGGCGCAACTTTTACGCTTTAAGCCACATTTTGCTGAGGATATAGGAAGCGGACAACTGGGGAGTCGTCCTCTAGAGGAACTATTAAAGTGTGTGCAGCCCACATATTGGTTTGCAGCGCATTTACATTGCAAATTTGCTGCTCTAGTGCAGCATAATAGAAACACGAATAAATCGAAGAATATAGATGAGGAATCTTCAAGCAGCAGCAGCGATAGTGAGCTGGAGGAGGGAAACAACTCAGAGCCGGAGGCTACACCACCAGTAGCTCCGGCAGTTACCAAGTTCTTGGCTCTAGACAAATGCCTGCCTAAGCGTCGTTTCCTACAAGTCCTGGACATACCCACTGATACTGACACAAGTAAATTAACGTTGGAATATGATATTGAATGGTTGTCAATATTGTTCACAACCAACCATCTGATCTCCGTTAAGGATAATAATTACTATTTGCCTGGTAAAAAAGCTGGTAGCATTGAAGAGCGTTGTAATTTTACACCAACCGCTGAGGAATTGTCGCATATTCGCAACAAATTCAGTAATCCTGAAGTGCCGAAGAACTTTTGCCGTACTGCGGCCACTTTCGATCCAATTGAGGAACAGAACTATAAACAAACGTACGTGGATCAGCCAAAGGCGCAATTGAATCCACAGTGCACTGAATTCTGTTCCATCTTAGGCATTGACGATCCACTTTGTTTGGCCGTGTTGGCTAATGGCAAGGAATTACCTCCGACTGTAAGTTTAGAAGACAAGTCTACTAGCAATCATACTCCAGGTACCAACATGGCTGAGTCTACAGATGAAAGTGCTCCTATTACAGAAACTATATTAGCGCCGTCCAAAAGGAAATTGAATTTAATGCTACCAGCGCCGACTGTAGCAGAAATAGACAAGAATGTCATTGAACTTCCAGCAGAAGAAGATGAGGAAGCACCGATTTGTGAAGTTGCTGTAAAGGAAACTGTGGAGGAAACTTCTACTAATCCTATTTGTCCCAGTCCCAATCTCAAAAAGCTCAAAAGAAGAAATCAAAGTATTTACCAAGCTGAAGATAATAGCGATTAAAATGTATTTGCTATTTCTGTATCGGACAATCTAAGCGTTGATAATAAATTGTAGATATCTTTTAATAAACTTGAATGAAAACAATTGACTCATCGTTATAAAAAACAAAAAAATAAAGAGGTAATTTTATTGAAATAACACAGAAAACGCTTGACACTACCGTTTCTTGCAGTGATGTTGAGTGGAAATAAATTAAGATTACAATATAAGTAGATATGTATGTAAGCATTTAAAAGAAGTGTTCACTGCACATCGGTGACATTGGCAAATGCTTCGGCGGCACATATAAAACCGCATTGGAGCACAGAATCGGGCGTATCCGCCAAATCACAATAATAGCTGGCTGGTGAAGGAATGCACTGCAGCTCCACTTGATCACCACTTCCAAGGGATTTGGGGCGATAGAACCGGCAACGGCGTGGTCCATATATCGGCATATTGGCATCATAGGGTGGACTTAGTATATCAAAAAAGGCAGCAATGCCACTTCCGGCTTCTGTTATCTGATGATAATTGCGTTTACGTGGCGTGAGCAATGCGCTCGTTGTCTCGGCTGTAACCAAGCAAGGTTCCTCGGCAATAACTTTGACCAGGTCGGGATTCGTGTCATACGTTAATGGATCATCAGTGGCCAATTGTTGAGAATAGCTTTGGACATGCAATTTACCCCAAATGCATCGCAGCAGACCATACATCATCGGATGGTCATGCAAGGGAATTGAACTTTTGCCCCTCACAATAAACAAGCTCATGGAGAAGCGTTCATCCTCAAAGATGTGCATGTAGGTGCAGGGCGCACTTTCAACATTATCCCGGAAAAGATCTTCCCTGATGTGTAGATCCCGATAGGTTAATTGATCTGTCAACTGTTTCAATTGCTGTAGATTCGCATTAAAGCTGGCAAGATTGGCTCTGTCAAATGTCTTGAAGGCCTGGCGCAGCACACTCTTAAAATGGGTCGTCATTGCCAAAAAGCCTGTGATTTGTTGCACAATTCGTTGCACCGGCCTCAGTCAGAAAGTTTTTACTGACGTCAGTTATATTTTTGATAGCGAATAAACCAGGAAGCCTAGATAATTAACTGGACGACAATTGTGGCCAACAAAATTTGTAGATAAACAAAAAGACAGCTGTTCAACAGTGTTGGAAAAAACCACAAATCGCGACTGGTAAAAATCGATATTGGAATTTAAGTCGATAGAGAGCCGTTAAATTAAATGAAAAGTCACTTATTTATTTTAAACAGCTTACGTACTGTGGTGAACATTATTTAAAAAAGCAACATCAGACTTTTCTTCTTGATTTGACGTATAAAATTTTTTATTTAAAATTACAAACTTATTTTCGCTTTCAAAAATGAATTGTCTGCAAACTTTCCTGAAATGCTCACAGTTTGTAACGGATCCCACATACGAAGAGGAGAATATCGACGAATTATCCGAAGCAATTGCGGAAAAATGTGAGAATATTCTCAAGGGGAAACATTCGTCCAAATGTCGCTTGGAATATATAGACAAATATATGAGAAACGAAATTTGTATGCTGGATGAACCGATTCCATCACCCAATGTTGACCATATTTTAGAAGTTGCCATCGATAAGATGCTGGACCAAATACATTTTTAATCCATTAAAACACTTGTATATTTCGAACAGATACAAAAAATTCACGGTTAAATTAAAGTTTTACTAGTTGTTTTTAATCATAGAATTTTCTGGTAAATAACAAAGTAACAAATCAGTTGTGCAGATCAAATTGATGCAATTATTATATTATATTGCCTAATTATTAGTAAAGGGGAAAAAGTGATATTAATTACAATTTAAAGAGTACTTTCTATCATATAATCATCTGGTAAATTTGTGCATTTGAAAGAACAAAAAATAATCAATTTATAATTACAGCAGCCATAATAATAATAATAAAGTCAAGAAAATTAATTAATAATATCAAGAATACTTTCTATCATACAATGATGTGTTATTTTAACTTGGAACTTTCTTAATTTTTATGCTCAATTAATAATGCAGAAATAATTAAATAATTACATTTTAAAGTCTTTTTTTATCATACAATGATCTAGCACTAAAACTTGGAACTTGGTTTCTTGGATTTCTTGCGAATATGTCGTTGCACTTGTTTGGTTGGCGGTGCCAGCTCATATCGAAATATAATACAGCGTCTATCAAAGAAACACTTGAGGTCTTTAGGGTGATAGCGATGGCCTAGTTGCTTCAAGTACAGATAAATCTCCTGCAGATCAATGGGCTCATACATAAGGACACTCTCGTGCAGACTGGGATTGGCACAAAGTAAATTATGCCAGGCAATGTGGAGTGGCAACAACGGTTGTGGGGTCTTCTTGGTCACATTCGTTTGGAGCACATAGCATTCAAAGTCATCACACAGAGCCGGAGGCACAGCCTGTGAGAAACGCAACAGTTCCGTGCCACAGGCATCCTTAAACTTGTAGCTTAATTTGGCGTCTACTTCGGTGGGAGTCAAGCAATCATTGCTGGCGCCGTGAGGTAAAGGGCTGCTTTGTTTGCTCTTCCCGCTGGTCAGTGGCGTGGATTTAGAGCGTGGCAGTGGCAAGGACTCAGATTGGGTTGGCTTCTCTAGTGGCAGCATTATGGGATGCGTTTGATTGTAAATAAATTCTAATAATTTTACAGCCTGTTTTCGCTTTAACGGCTTTATGCCATAGTTATATAAATGCTGAAACAGCTCAGGTTCCGGCATGTGGAGAAAATCTGGCTTTGGCGATTGACAAACGCGCACAGAGTACAATTGTCCATTGACCTCCAGTTGTTCTGATGTAACAGGGACTTTTGCTGGACTTGTTGAAACTATAGGATCTTCATCCGTCAAGTTATCCATATTTATATCACCTAATAATAAACGATCCATTCCACTTGGCACTGTGTCTATTGTAGAATCCTTGGCGCTCTGAAATACCATCCTATCAAATTCATCGAGCTCATCATCAATATCTGCTCTTGCATTAGATTTAGGTATATTGTCTAGGAGCTCCTTAAATTTATGACTGCAGCTTGAATAACGTTTTAGTGGCACCTCTGTGGGTGAGTCTAGAAAGGATGCATCGTTCCAATCAATATGCACTTGGGACGTCTCGGCCTTTTCGCTGATCACTTGGGAGAGCGTAAAAGGTTGCGATAAAGCCGCATCCAGGATGCCAAACTCGGCACGTTCTTTGCTCAAAGCGCTCTTGTTGGGTGAGCGTGAATTGCACGATTTAATTGAAGCAGCTGGTGATGTATCTAGATAGGCATCCAAGTCGTCTATAGTTTTAAAATATGGCATGGTTTTTCTTTTCGATAAAGGTGAAATGCTGTCTTTATGGAGAGCTTGCTCTTGGTCACGATGCGTTTTAACAGCCTGCCAAATGGAGTAATTAATTTCATCATCGGAGAGTAGGACTCCATCATCCTCAGCTTCATCCTCATCACAGCTGTCTTGGGTTAAATCAATGCTAACATCGGAAGCGGGTTTATCATTAAATGAGTTGTTGCTCTTACGACTCAGATTGCATTCTGAAACAGATTTATCGGTAAAGGAATTGCTCTTCCTACTCAAAGGGCTTTTAAAACTTTGCTCCAAATTAAACGTTTGAGTTAAGCTAAAGCTCCGTGGTAAACTTAATGAATTATCTTTGGAGCTATGCGGAGTAGTTGTCAAATGGAATGATGAATTGTCTTTGAAACTTATATTAAAGGAATTGCTTTCCGACTTAATATCCTGCTCCTCATCCTTGTGTGCATATTTGGCATACAATTTATCGGAGATTTCGCAATCCGCAAGCTGTTTATCAATGCACTCGCCCAGCGTGCAATTAAGTTCATCACTCTCCCCATCAGATTCAATTGCTGCCAAGATTTGTTGTTCCAAAAGGGAGTTTCCAGAACTGGCATTATCCTGCAATACTGGTGATTCCTGTTCCTCTGTTAGATCTACAAAGCTTTCTATAAATGATGCTGGTGAAACACTTTTAGTTTTCATTTTCTCTACCGAATCCCCGGTAAGAGTCTTCACTGAAACAAAATTTGAATGCTTGCTTATTGGTAATCTTAAATACACGAATATTATTTTCTTTACCTTCATCACTGGAGTAAATTTCATAGCAATTGATTTCCCTGCTGGTTGTATCCTTATAGACCTTTAAAGAAAAGTTTTGCATCTGACTAAGTGTTGTAGGAGTTTCCATATCCAATCCATCATCATCATCATCAGAGTCCGCAAATAAATCGGGTGAAGTGCAACGTGTGGATTGTGTGGGCACAGTTAACATAGATGAGGTGCTGGGCTGCAGGTTCTCCTTTTGCTCATTGATCTCCATCCGAGTCTGACGAATTGGAAAATGTTTATTTGCTTTCTCC
Source organism: Drosophila putrida (assembly GCA_037043535.1). Taxonomy (NCBI): domain Eukaryota; kingdom Metazoa; phylum Arthropoda; class Insecta; order Diptera; family Drosophilidae; genus Drosophila; species Drosophila putrida. The sequence goes on from JBAMBI010000464.1 coordinate 1,314,951, forward strand.
GTTTCCTCATTAATCTCTAGCTGAGGCAGACTTATAGGCGAAGTTCCCTTTTGAAGGTTTTCCGTTTCCTCATTAATCTCCAGCTGTAATAGAGTTCTTGTTTGTAGATTCTCATTTTCTTCCGTAACCTCCTCAGTCATTCTGGACCGTTTATCTGGCGGTTCCTTTACAGGACTGCTGTTTCTTAACGTGCTTTCCTCCTCAATCATATTATCAGCCACCAACTTTTCCAGCTCATCCAATTCAGCTTTCTCTGCATTTGTACTCATGGTTGATTCTTGATCTTCACCAAAATGGGCCTCTAGCTCTGCATAGACCTGCTCCAATTGCTGTTGACGTTGAAGACTCTTTTCACTGGGTCGTTTTGGTGATAAGTCTCTGCCTTGAATGGCCGACCAACTCTTTAGTAAGTGATGTCCAGGCGTTCTACAAACTTCAATTAGATCTTCAACATAGTAAGCACTGAGATTCGTTAAGGCACCTTCACTTGGTTCATGTGTAATGCGAGTTGTTGCCTTCAATTGCTGCAGACGGGTGCTAAGCAATTCAAAAGGAACAATCTGGAGTTCATCTGCGCTTGGCAGCTTTGTACGCACTTGTTGAGCCATTAAAGCCGCCACCTTATTCTCTACTTTCTTCAGCTGTTCGTCCGGCTTACGCAGCGTTAGGGCTGTAAATTTATTGGCCCATTTACAGCGTTTACCTCGTTTACTAGTTGCTCCAGCAATGGAGAGCACATTGTAATCTATGAAGCAGGACATTAGCGAGTATAATCATAATTCTTATTGGCTCTATTATACTCACCTTCTTTAGCGGCTGTGCGAAATCCATACTTCTGCAGCTTTTTACGTATATTTTCCGTTGATTGATTTGCCTTATTATCCAACAAGTTGACAACGTCATCCTCCTCATCCATAGTATCCTGCAGCCGTAATATGCCATTTTTTTCTGCCTCGGATTTGGACAATGCCAGCGCCATTTCAATATCATCTGGACTGAAATTGTCTGCCATGCAGTGTTGGGCTGTAACCTCTGCAAACATCTGTTCGTTGCGCAGGAAATCACTGATACTAGGTTGTTTACTTCGTCCACGACCCGTGCCACGACCACGTCTTGGAGGAGCACTAGATTTAAGTTTAGGCGCCTTCTTTGGCTTGACGGGTTTAGTGTCTTCGCTATCTCTTTTCTTTTTGCTTCTTGGCTCTGCAAAGAGATCATCTTTGTCTGTGTTTTCTGGCACAATTTCCGCGTTCTCAGCAGCCACATCATTTCCAGCACTCTCTTGTGAATTAAAATAGTCGGAGAGCGTTGTGGTCGGCAAGGCTGCTTTGCTGCTGCGCGTGGTGCTTCAGAAGAGTAAGAAAACAGATTTATTTATAGGAGTTGCAACATTTTATTGGTCAACAGCTGACAGGAAACATCTTATCTGCTACCTACCGCAGCTTAGTGGTTGCGGGGGGTTGTTGTAGTTTCTTAAAGTTTGCCCTACGTGTCTCTCTGTCCATCTTAGTGCTCTTAACGTTCCTTGGACAACGCCTCTGCCTCCTTAATAGTTTCCCGGATGAAGTCTCCTCGGCGTGGAGCCGCAAATTCAAACAAAGCACGACGATCCTTTTCCTGCTCAGATTGTGTTACTAGTGCGTTGAAGATTTTCTCGTTAGCAATGCGTTGTATGGGTGTTAAGCTAAAGAATCAAGATTTTAGTTTATAATTAATCCATGGTTTTAATTAACAAACTACCTCCAAATTCCAAAGAGCGCCGTACCAGCGGCAAGAAAAGCATATGCAAATCGATTACGATATTTAAATGATGGAGTGCCTTGTGTGCGTCTGGGTTTGCGCTTGCTAGTATCCATTGATGCCATTACCAAACTTACAAATTGTCTGTCTTGTGCAATTATATAATTAAATACATTTTATGTTTGGCAGCAAATAACTAAACAACATGCAAATGCGCTCAATGCCCAGGGCTGCACAACGAATAATAGAGTTGGGTCGTTTCGTTCTGAATAAGTTCAAATGAACGGGTCATCGAAATGAACAAATGAACTTATTCAGTATTTTATTAACTATATCGAATATTTTGCTTAGTTGGTCGATTGTTCGTCAACGAATTATTTTCGTTAGTTTCGATTATTGCGGCTATTTTTCACCAAGTTTAAAATATGCACAAATTGAAATATGAGTTGTTTAAACTTTAAATTGTATGTTTATATACCTATACCATTCAAGAATTAATTATGTATAATATATTGTGTGGAGTTGTCGATAATGAAGGGCGCAGTACGCACCGAGGCGGTCACTACCTGGCAAGTGTACGCGCCGGCGTCTGTATTCCGAATGCCCTCAACTTGCAGTAGCAAGCGTACTTAAATAAATGTAGCACGCACGCATACCAGTGTACGGCGCCTACCACACCAACAGCTCTCTAAGCAGTGGACGGTGATCCACAGAGAGCGGTGCTCAGAGCACTCTGCTCAGAGCGCGCTGCTCAGAGATTGAGATTAAACGATTGAGAGTGTGTGCGTGTGTATGTTCGCTGCTGAACGATTGAGAGTGTGCGTGTGTTTGTTCGCTGTTAAACGGTTCAGAGTGTGTGCGTGTGTATGTTCGCTGTTGAACGATTGAAAGTGTGCGTGTGTTTGTTCGCTGTCAAACGGTTCAGAGTGTGTGCGTGCGTATGTTCGCTGTTGCCAACTGTCTCCTTGTACTTGGCGCTTTCTCTCTCCCAACTGTTGCGCCGCTGCTGAGGCTAGTTGGCCGCTTGCGTTGTGTGGACCGTTCACAAGCAATTTAGATGCCGTCCGGTGCAGACCTTTGAGCTCGCAAGGAATAAGGATAAATTAATTTTTTTTTCGGTGCTGTGATATAAAACACAAACAAATTGTACTTATTTTCTCAACAATTATTGCAATTAAATTGTGCACAAATTGAAATCGAAGAATCAACATTCAATAACAAGCATTGGTGAATTATTTTTTTTTATAATTTGTCTTCATTATCTGGAACTATTCCAAGCAACAAATATTTTACAAGTTCAAACGCACAACACACACACACATGCACCCATACAAAATAAACGGCATAGCACAAATTTAAATTGAACAATCAAGTCAATATTTTTAAGCTTAACGGCCGCTCAATTTTTAAAATAAAGCGCCACCTATTACAAAAAGGTGTTAAAGCTATATTGATATATCGATATCAATAGATTCTCATTTAAACTTCTTCAAATCAAATAAATAAAATTGTTTAATTAAAAAGAGAAGATTAAATTAAAGCAAACCAAATTAATTATAAATTTAAGAATTTAAAGCGGATTTCTTTTATTTCGAGTAAGTAAACTGAACTAAATGACTGATTTAGTTCACGATTCAAAAATTATCGATTGAACTTATTCAGCAAATTAAACGGAAAATCTCAGCTCTGAATAAAAAGTATTTCACAACCACAATCTGACAACAATAGCTATTACAGCTCAATTATCAACTGTTGATTGTTGAATTGAGAACATCGGCTGCGGTTATTAATGCTTGCTATCTATTAAAGTATACATTTTAAATGATACGCAATGTTTTCATTTGTCAGCCCTGCAATGATACATAAGAATGAATCGATATGTAAAACTGATCGATAGCTGTATATTGTCTGTCGCATACGCAATTAACGTTAATTAGCGCACTGGTGTAGTAGGAGAAATCAAAATTGAAATTTTAGTTTTATTTGTACGCTAACAAAGTGCAGGTGCTCAACCACAACAGCTGTTCCGATTAAAGTGCGTTGAGTGCCATCAAAGCAATGTAAGTTCAGATGTAACTAGACTGTTTGATAAGAGACTGGGACAACAACAAAACTAACGCATAAAACTACTACGCAGACAAACAGCATCGAAACGATAGACAAAGAGCACAGAGTACAGTAAACAAAAACGAATGAGATAACAATAAACGCAGACAAAGCAAACGCAAAAAAAGAGTTGAAAAAACACTCAGCAGTGATAGAAATGTAGTTGTGTGTTGGTGTGTGTGTGTGTTTGCAAGTGGAACCAGATACAACGGCTTTTTGCATACTTTTTCCTCTCATTTACAGAAATCTGAAAAATACGACAACAAATTCGATATCAATATATAAAAACGCCCTTTCTGCGGGTCAACAACAGCCGTTTATATATCAAATCAGTGCAGCTTTAAACGCCGAGTCGTTTAGTCATGGCTCGTGAAGATGAGGAGCGTATTGTGGAGAATGAGGAGGTGTCCGCAGCGGAGGAATCGGGTGGACGTCAGGATAATGAGTTGGCTTTACCTTCGGGAGGATGCTGCATGCCATCGAGTACATGTCATCGGTTTTTGGCCTTGATCTTCATGTGCCTGCTTGGATTTGGCTCGTATTTTTGTTATGATAATCCTGGTGCACTGCAGACAGTCTTCAAAAGAGATCTGGACTTAAGTGCCACACAATTTACACTCATCTATTCCATATATTCGTGGCCAAATGTTGTGCTATGCTTTTTGGGAGGATTCCTCATCGATCGTCTATTTGGCATCAGACTTGGCACGATAATCTATATGTTAATCCTGTTGGTGGGTCAGCTAATCTTTGCCAGCGGCGGCATACTCAACGCCTTTTGGTTGATGATCCTTGGACGCTTTATTTTTGGCATTGGCGCAGAATCTTTGGCTGTGGCCCAGAACAGTTATGCTGTGCTGTGGTTTAAAGGAAAGGAATTGAACATGGTCTTTGGTCTGCAATTGTCTGTGGCTCGATTTGGAAGCACTGTTAACTTTTGGGTAATGCAACCCATCTATGACTATGTGAACAATTTCTACCAGGGACACAAGGCACTTGGCGTTGTCCTTTTGCTGGCCACATTAACCTGTGTCATGTCTTTGGTATGTGCTCTTATCTTGGGATTTATGGACAAGCGAGCTGAGCGGATTCTGCAGCGGAATAACAATCCTTCTGGAGAAATACCCAAGCTGACGGATGTGTTTACTTTCAAGGCGCCTTTCTGGATGGTCTCTATTATTTGTGTGGCCTACTACGTGGCCATCTTTCCATTTATTGCTTTGGGCCAGAAGTTCTTCATGGATCGCTTTGATTACACCGAATCGCAGGCGAATACTGTGGACTCTCTGGTTTATCTGATTGCAGCTGTATCCTCACCCATATTTGGATTCATCATTGATAAACTGGGACGCAATGTTACGTGGGTTTTCACTGCAACAACTACAACAATTGCTGCACATTTGTTGCTGACATTTACACAGCTAAATCCGTATGTGGGCATGATCATCATGGGATTATCCTACTCCATGTTGGCTGCCAGTTTATGGCCTTTGGTAGCACTCATTATTCCGGAATATCAATTGGGAACAGCCTACGGCTTTTGTCAGTCCGTGCAGAATCTCGGCCTGGCTGTCATTACAATTTTGGCTGGCATTATTGCTGATAAAAGCCAAAATGACCATACTTGGGTACAGTTGTTCTTTATCAGTTGGTTAACCGTAGCTCTGATTGCCACTTGTGTGATCTTTGCTTATGATAAAAAACATCGTGGCAATCTCAACATGACGCCTGCCCAGCGTGCCAATTTTGTGAACACTGCGACTTATCAAAACTTTGAATAGAGAAAATATGTTGGAGAGAGTACACTGTACAGGCAGAGCCGCAACTTGTCATTATCATCATCGTCATCACCAATCCCGCAGTTTCCCCAAGGAAAAACTTAGATAAACTGGTATGCGGGCGCCTTTTCCATATAAGAGCAAAACTATTGTACTTGGATAAAGAATCGTTGATGATGTTGGTTTTATGTATATTGTTGGTTGCTTAATCATTGATAATTGATAATGTGATGTGCGCATATTGAGTCGCAAATTGGTATTTACTAAATGGAATTGTTTATTGTCGAAACGAGTATATTACACACATACACACGCATATATATATAAACAATACATATACATATTTTAATTTACGCTATGTATTTTTAGAACAATTTATTATTATTAATACGAAAAACAAAAAAGTTATTGCATGTTTTTTTTGTGTAAATGTTTTACAAATTTTAAATACAAAAACCAATTAAGGATAACAAATCTCTACTAGGAACAAAATGTTAAACAAATAATCAAAAAATAAATCATTGATATTCCATTAAAAATAGTGTAGTTTAATTTAGAGTTCACCGAATTCCCTCTTAACTCGCTTTTTCAGCAAGTTTTCCTCGCAGTGGGCATTTTGAATTTGTTAAGAAATGCATAACGGTTATGCAGAAGGGGATTCAGACTTTATAAATTATAAAATTTGTTGTATCTGTTTATTTTAAATATCTTTACCAAGTTTGATTAAAAGTGGATGTATATAACATAAAGCTGCCATACAAGAGAGCCTTTTAATTACACCAAATTTTAATTTTAATTAAACGAAATAGAGTAAAATCTAATAGTACAATATACAATTTAAATATAATAACAATCTGCAAGGGGATTTAAACTTCGGTATGCCGATGTTAAAATTGCTTAATAAAGTGGCCACGTCTGCTTTATTTTAAAACATTTTAATGTCTGTCCGTCTCTCGAGCACCTCAATGCATTGTTTGCTGTCCAAGCTGAGCACGCGGAGCTCATGCAATGGTTTCGTCTTCTCCTCCGCCGTCTGGCCACTACTCAGAGTTTCCAGCAATAACAAAGCTGTGCCTCGAGCAGCAGTTAACAATTTGCAAGCGTCATGAATTCTGAATAACATAGAAAGTATCAGATATAGTTGTTTTTCTACCATCATGACGCATGGCGACGATGACTCACCTCTTAAAGAGCAGCTCAGGGCGTCGAGTATGTTGACCGAAGAGTGCAAAAAGCAACGTCATGTCATAATTAAATTGCGATGCTCCCGCAGTTGAAAACCTCGTATTCATAACCATATTCTCCAGCATAAAATCATCAATTTGTTGAGCTATCAAGCGAAGAGTTTGATTAAACAGATTGGCGGACATTTCACGCTCCAGATTGTGGAGCAAGGTAACCAAAACTTGGAACATTTCCCCGCCACTAGGTGAGAGTATAAAGGGTTCTTTGCAGTTCTGTTCCGGCATGCTTGGCCAGGCATCATGCCGGTAATTCATAGACTTGGCTTTCATTTCGTTGACCGCCTTGTTGGCAAGATTCTTCATCAACTGGCGTGCCCAATGTTCCAACTCCGAGACAGCATGTTCAAACACTGAGTTAATCTCGGTGGCATTTGGTCCCGCCAGTGCCGAGTGCAGATGCAAATAATGGACATTCTCGCCCCATTCTCGGAGCACCATGATCAGATAATTGATGGCGTTCAATATAGGTAAACTGGGAACAGCTCCACTGCTGTGTAACTGTACAAGTCTTCTCCGAAAACTGTCAATTAACTCCAGCTGCAGTTGCAGAAATTGCAGTTGATGTCCTGGCTGTATTAATCCATAGTAACGATCCTTAATGGCCTCCAGCAAACGCATGAATTGATCTGCACATCTTGGTATTTTTAGATCATCCTCATAGGTGTTGGGATCGATCAGCTGAAAGGGTGTCTCCGCCTGCAGTATGTCATCCATTTTCTCAGCACAAACTACGTTTTAAAAGGGATTAAATTTACATTGGTTGTGAGATATTTTGACAAGCTTACACTGCTCCTCCAAGGCAATCCAGCGTAGCAGAAATCTTGGCTGTGTAAGCACTGAAATTGCGCTGGGAAAACTGGCTGGATAACCAAAAGTCTGACACAGCTCTGCTTCAAAGGCCAAGGTCTCATCTACCAGATGAGCAAATAGATTCTCATCCTGCGCTATTTGCTCAGTGTCTACGGCCAGTTTTTCAATCGCAAGCTGAACAAGACCTCGTACAAATTCCAGCTAAAGAATATATTGATTAATAATTAAAGTTTTGTCTTTCGAATTTTGGATATATTCTGCATTCAACTAACCCTGAGATTGTAGTCCAGTTTTCCGGCCTTCATGGCGCTTGGTTGGAAGGTATTACCCACAAAGAAATGGGATTCCTTTCCCCAGTTGAGAATCTGTGTGTAGAACCATTCGGGTTTATCCAAGCGATTTGTCTGTCTCGTGCCCGTAAAATGGAACATGAAACGTTGTCGATAGGGTGCCAAGAGCAACTGCACCACAGGACTTATAGGTTGACAGACAATGCTGGGTGTGATGCTTTGAAGTGGAGCATGCTCCTCAGCGGGCGATTTAATGAGAAACATATATTCAGCTAGCAGTTGCGCCTTGGTAGTGTCGCGACTGGGGGAATAGTTTAGAGGCTGCTGTTCCATGTGTGCCCAGCGCAAGCTCTTGAGCACTGCTTCAAACTCGCTGGACAGACGCTGCATGAGCAACTTATGCCAATAGATGGCTGTGGATTCAGCATAGGATTTGAGTGTTCGAGCTTTAACTGCATGCAGACGTCCCACGATACTGTGCTCACTGTCATTGCCTTCGTAGAGCGTTAGATAGATGTTAACCAGCTTTGCCTCATCCTTGCCATTGATTGCACCTCCCAAGGCTGCGCTGATTTCCTGTACATCCTGCACTAGACGCAAATACTGTGTAACATTCTGTAACTGCCGCACCTGCTGTAGATCCTCTGCCACCCCCTCCAATGCTGGCTGGCACTCCTTTAGCTTTAACTTCAGTTTCGCACTAAACTGGGCCAATTTCTCCAGCTCAAAGTCAATGCTGTCGCAGACCTGCTGTTGACAGTGAAAAGCTGACTTGTAGCTGGACACATTCTGCGGGTCCTCATAGTTGAGCTGTCAACTGATACAGTGATGTGCTATGTTTCTTTATAAATCCACTAATGTACTCACGGTTTGATTCAAGCCCTTCAATCGCTCCTTGTAATTGTCCACCAATAAAGCGGCTCTATGCAGTTTATTGGCATCCTTGCCAATCTCTTTGTTTATGTGCGCAGCTATCCGCAATTCCATTTCACTCAGCTTCCCGTGCATTTTGTGTGGTACATTCAAATAAAAAGATTCAAACAAAACCTAGACAACGACCACGTATAAAAATTATTTGTTGTTAATCTCTCTCCTGCAAATTAGTTCCAAAACTAGACGGACTCTCTTGCTGGCGGCGCTAGCATCAAACTCCATAGTTCCAAAAGTCGGCCGCGAATGGTTTTTTGGAGGCGCCTTAGCACTGCAGGGCTGCAACATTAAATCGATCGACACAGAGCTAACAGCGGTATCGATACTTTTAATTCGATACTTAGAATCTCGTTTTCAAACCCAGCCGCCAGCAGGTGTTGCAGTTGGCGTCGCGTTGTTTTAATTTTTTCTTGAAGGAAAATTAAAGAGAAAATGTTTACGCCGAGACAAAAGAACCACACCCAAGGCGTAGGCGTGTCGCCGCATACACCGCTAAGTTTCAGTCGTGAACTTCGACAGGTTTTGCAGGAGCGAAATTTGTTGACGGCCAAGTCTCGTAAAAAAGGTAAGAAAGGAGGCGTGTCTCAAAGTAGGTGATATCATTAAAGTCTCAAATTGCAATGTTTATATTGTAGTATGCTCTATGCTGGACAGTAATTCGAGCAGTCCCATTGGATCACCAAATCCGGAGGCAGGCAAGCGTATGGGATTTCGTCTGCAGGCTGTGCAGGAGATCATTTCATCGGAGAAGTCCTACCTTGAGCAGCTAGAACTGCTGATGAATTTCTTTGTACGTCCTCTAAAGGAGCAGGCTATCATTGATGCCTCCAACCACACGGCGCTTTTTGGCCAGATCGAGATGATACACAATTTGAATGGAGAGTTTCTCCGTGAATTGGAAGCGAATATGGAGAATGTGGCTCAGGCTTTTTTGAAGATGGCTCCGTTCTTTAAGCTGTACTCTGTGTATGCTTTTGATTATCGCGGCGCTTTGTTTATACTACAGGATTTGATCAGTAAGAATCCAGTATTCCGCAAGTTTCTGGAAGAGACTGAGAGTCGTCCGGAGGTGCAACGCAAGCTTAACTCCTTGATGATAGTTCCCATACAGCGTGTGCCGCGCTACAAGCTGCTGCTCGAGCAGGTGCTCCTATATACTAGTCCAGCTGATGCGGACTACAAGTTCTTGAAAGGTGAGTGTAAACTCAACCATTTTGCATATTTTTAAGCCTAACTGTTTTGCAGAATCCGTCAAAGAAATCGAGGCCACAGCCTCACATATTAATTCTTGCGTGGAGGAGCAGGAGATTACACAATATTTGATTCATTTGCAGAACTCGCTGGTGAATCGCACACCCAACATTGTGAAACCCTCCAGGCGTGTGATCAAAGAGGGAATGCTTTTCAAGATAACCCACAAGGGGCAGCAAATTAAGCGCTATTGTGTGCTCATGTCGGACATATTCATGTACTGCAAGGTGATCAAGGAACGTCCACCTAATACCCAGGTGGAGAACTCCCTAGAATGCTGTTGTATTTTTCCACTGAAGAAGTGTAAAGTTTACGAGATGCTGCCAGGAAATTTTAAGCTAACTTGTCAGAGTGATGGCATTATCTTTGGCACCGATGATCTGCAATTGTCACGAACCTGGGTGGGATTCATACGCGATGCCATTGATCTGCATGTTCAGTGCCGCAAGACATTACGCAAAGATTCCAGCAAGCGGACACCCATCCGGAAGAAGGACATGAAGAAATTTGGCGCAGATTATGTACTGAGTCCCCAAAAGCGCAAATGCGTGAGTAGACATAATTTTAAGATCCTTGAGCAGGGAATTTTAATTTTGTTTTGTAGTACACATTTATTGTAAGACTTCATGCCAAGAGTGACCAAAAATTTGATTATTAATTAAACTATTTTTTTTCTGCAGGATTACGACACTGTATTTCGCAACAAAAATCGTTCCACAGACTCTGAAGAAGAGGCAGAAGTCTCGTCCAGCATGCAAAGCCATTGCTTCCAGCGCAAGCGTAAGTTACCAGCTGCTGCACTAAGGGCACAGAATCAGACCAAGTCCTCGACGGTGACTTCGGCAACGTTTGTTAAGCGTCCAGCTCCTCCACCGCCAACTGTGCAGCTGCGTCGTCCACAGGACACAACGGAGTCCACCAAGGAGAATCGTATTTCCAAGCTGTACAAACGGATTGCAGTCGGGGATAAGGTGACCAATGTGAGGAGTATCCTCAAACGGAGCAAGCCAACGGGCTCAGCCAACGATCCGGATCCAAGTTATGGCTTTGCCAGTCGCTATTCTGATTCCAAGTCGTATTTTCGTGCTCACAATGTGGATAACACTATACCCACGGCCATAAAGCGCGAGGATCTTTTTGATGCAGAACTGGGCGATGGAAACTTTCGGGATATACTCTTTCCCTTACGTTCCAGCGGTGGAAGTCAAAAAAGTGGTGGTTGGACAACGCCAGCGCAGACTTTAAAGCCAGGGCAAGAGGATTCACAGCCACAGAAGAAGCGTGTCAAGTTCGATGATACGCTAGATGCGTATGAGCAAAAACCTTTTGTATTCCCAAGTAGCTCCGATGGTGGGGAAGCTGCCACCCTTAAACCCACATCATTGCGTGATCGTATTTATGATTTTTTTGCCAATCTTTTTTAGAATTGCATTACGCAACATAACATATCATCATTTATTCAATTTCAATGCATTTATTTACACAATAAAATCATTTATTACCTAAACACATGTGTACTTGCCCTCTCCACTTGATAATTTTTAAAGTGTAAATCTACGAGAGGACATTCTTGTGACTGATGTATTGTCCTTTAATTAAAAATAAAATTCAATTAATAAATACTAACGAATCGTTAAAAATTATATCGATTCAACAATTCAAAGAAGTCGACGAAGGAAGTTCCATATTAATTGATCGATAAATGTTGAAGGAAAGTGATGTCGATAATCCTTTAATTACACGAGTTTACAAGATACGGCTCTGGAAGGCGACTTTTTTTATACTGATAGAATCGTAATTGCAAACAACATTCCTGTTCGTGTGTTCTCCGGCACTATATAACGCACTCGACCACTTAAAAGAACTAATCCCACAACGGGCCACTACCTGTTTGTTTCTACAGACAAGTAATTTTTTCTCTGGGCAGGACTTCTCGAACAGGTTGGCCGAGACGCCTCAGACTGGCCAGTGTCTTAACACATACGGATTGGCTTGCATATTCTCGATGAGCACAGCATCCCGTGGGGTAAGTGATCTTCCAAAAAATTGGAAAAATCATTGCATTTTAAAAAAGATATAGTGTATTTTCCCGCTTAAACTGTCATTTTATTACATTATCGATGACAATCGGCACTATCGGTGTATCGCATTTGTAACGAATATCAGTGCGATATATCGCAAACTTTACCGGCTTACTTAAACCCGTTGCGTTGTTTTTATTTAATTTTCCTACATAAACTAATTTATTCGTTCGATTTTCGCATCTCAAAGATATTATACATGAAATTCTTGACCGCTTGCTCATCAATATCCTCTTGCCAGCTGCCTTTATGTTTAAAGTGCGAACCTATGATGACCGCCTCCGCCTTATTGTAATATTGCTGTATGTTGTCTTTGGTGACGCCAGAGCCAATGATTAAAGGGACTTTCAGATTGCCAGAGAGATTCTCAAGATCTTTGGGACAAGCTGCTTGACCAGTTGCACTGCCTGTGATGATAATTCCATCGGTAAGAAAGAATTCTGCAGCATGTGCTGTTTCTAATAAGCTAACATCGGCAGTGATGGCATGTGAACTGTGCTTCTTTTTAAGATCTGTGAAGACCAACACATCCTCGGCATTGATTTGTTTCCGATAACGCAACAAATCTCCGGCACATGCATTTGTGTAGCCCTCATCGGCAACATGGCCAAAAACAAAGCCCTCGGCGCGTATAAACTGCAATTGGCTTGCTTTGGCAACGGCCAGAGCATGTTTATTTCCACAAGCCAGAACTTGAACGCCACAAGGAGTTTCTTTAGGAAGTATACTTCGTACAGCTTGCGATACACGCGTCATGCAGGCCACAATCTCGGGACCCAAGAAACGATCCTGCACATAAGGTATGTCATGCATATTCTCGATAAGCACAGCATCCTGGGGGCAAAGTGGAAGTTAGTGTATGCTCCTTATCTACATTATTTACATACCAGTTGGTGTTGCTTATAAACGTGTGCCTCATGTTTCACCTTCTCAATGGTTTTCTCCCAGTTGCCGGCATACTGCGGTGTGCCTTGAGTTTTTTTTTATTTATATATTAGATTAGAAAGCGTTGCCATTGCCTTTTTGCTTTGGCTCACCTGTGAGCGCATCCACATGTATCATGCCAATTATTTTGCATTTTTGCTTTCCAAATATTTGTAGAAATCGCTGCATTTCAGAATATAAAGAGAAATGAAATTCTCTCTCCTGCAAATTAGTTCCATAGTTCCAAAAGACAGCGTATGGTTTTTTGAGGGCGCTTTTGCGAGGTTCGCGTCAAAAATATTTTACACATTTTTGAATCCTTTTCGTTTTTGGGTACGCGAAAAATGTTCTTTCAGGAAAATGAAGGCTATCGCCCTGAAACTTTGCTTGGGCTTTTTGTGGGAATTTTTTTTAACTTTTCTAAATTTTTCAGAATTTTTCCACGTTGTGAAAAAGATCTCGGCCCATAGTTGTGCCACGCGCTTAAAACATATAGCAAAACAGGCCGCTTTAATTTAGAAAATTTTTTATTTCCTTTTTGTATTAAGAAATGTTTTCAAATTATTTTTATTGCACTCTCGTGAGCAACACGTGTGTGAAGGAGATAGAAGTAAAACAGTGCTGAAAACGGCTATCACAGCAAGTACTTACGGCAGACAAGAGGTGGCGCCACAGTACTCGGTGCTTGGCGCGCGAGTTCAATTAAATTTAGACAATTAATATTTAAAACGTCACAAAAATAACCAATTGAACATAATCAGAAAACTCAACTAACAATTTATATTACTATTATCTACATATCAATTGTTTGTTTTGGTAATTTATTTAAATTGTCTATTCGATTTTAAATATGCGCTGGTCTGATTTTTAAAGTTTAAATGGCTTTCAATGGACACCAGTTTTTTCATGCCGATAAAAACAAAGCAAAGCCTTATCGCTGCCATTGGACGTCATTGAAACAGAACAACTGGGAAAACATTGGCAGCTGTTTTAAAAATTGCAAAATGAAAGGGCTTCTCTTGTTGTTATTGCTGTTATTGTCCCCTATTACAATTGTTTGAAAATGTGGCGTTCGTTGTCCTTGGGTTTGATTTTCTCTAGGACCTTCCACGGGCCGGATCAGGCTGTTGTGGGTGGCTGGCTCCTGATTTCCGTGCCTATGTCTGATTGCCAGTGCTTACGGCAAACGCAGCCCGCGCAACGCCATTTCAATTATCACAGCAATGCCCAAAACCCCATCACTCCCCCATGTCACATCCTCCCCTCAACGCTGGAGGATGTGAATCGTTTCCATTTGTTTATTTATTTGTTTGCCATTGTTTTATTTGCTTTGTTTTGTGCCATTTACACGTATGTTTTGTGCATGTTACAATTGTGCTTTGTATTATTTGCAATATGTAAAAGTGCTTATGGACTTTATTGTCCTTGGGTAAGTGCCCTCCTGCGGGTCCATATAATAGGATTGCTATTGTCAAGAGTGCTTCATTAAGAGTTATCTTATACTTAGCTCGGAGATACCCTGTATGGGTTAATGGTTATTCTCCAGTTTGTTTTCTCTTCCTTGCATCCTTGCAAATTAAATTTAACTTTTATAATAATTTTATTAATAATATAAATTCAAAGTCGTCGAATACTCGCTTCTGTATACAATTTTCAAAATTTACGTACCTATGATACCCTATTTAGATAACTTTAAATACAGAAAGTTTCCAATTTAATTCTCGCTTATATACAGTGAGCTTGTGGGTCAGGGTTATAAGCTAATATATTTGTAGTAAAAAGCTGAAGGACTGATTAAATATGTTTTTGGGAGTCCAAAATGATATTTCTCGCTTTTAAATAAATAATTATCTTCAGTTTTCATGGACATGGACAAACACCTTCACATAAGAATGCCGTTTTTACACCCCGATGTGCAAACAATATAAATTATTTATAACGTGTGCTGAGCGTTGCTCTCATCACCTGGCCTGAATGTTGCCTTGTTGTGCATACACAGACAGACTTGTGTCTCATATACGCATACACTACAGTTGATTGTTGTTGCTGTAGTTGCAACAAGTTGTTTCCGTGTTTGCCTTTTGTTGCTTGCGCTTGCGATTATGCAAGATACACAACGCAAGCAAACAACACACATAGATACACACCGAGGCTATGTGTGTGTTGCATTGAAAGGCAAACAGAATAGGCAGGATATCCTTTCAGCCAGAGCAACAGTTTCCCGTAGCTCGAACAAGAAAGCCTTCATTTTTTTGCCGCTTTTATGGCAGCTAATTAGTTGGCCATAACTTTTGGCCAATATAATAATACAGCTACAACAAGTTGATGAAAGTGCTTACACTTGAAAAAAGTGGTATATAAAAGGTCATAATTAACCTAATTGAATTCTCTTCATAAAAAATAAACGACAACTAAATAATTCTGTAAGCCAACTTTTGGCTGTGTCTAATTGAAAAGTTTTTACCTGACCACAAAACGGGAAAAACAGCTTGCAACTTGCCACTTGCCGTTTTACAATATAAGAATGTTTCTAAACTTTTCATTAAATTCTAATTAAATTCGATTTTCACACTCTCGGCAAAACTCTTCCATCAATGTCCGATGACCAATTAAGAAATTAGCAATTCAATAATAATTTTTGCCACGTCGCGACATTGATTTTGTTATTACTCATGCGCCACGTTCTCCCGGAATTTTGATAAATTTCCCATTTTATTTGGCATTTGAGCGCTTTCATTAGTTAGTTCAAATGCAATTAGTCAATAAATTTAATGAAAATTACCAATTTCCATGCAAAGCACCAAGAGAGAATCGCATAAACTGGTTGACAAGATGGCCAAATTGACGGCGTTGGCGTGTTCCATTATCAGTGGTCATAATTTCTGCCTGCCATCGTCAACGCATCGATCATTATTGTTTTTCAGGTGTGGGTAATAGACATGGCCACATCACGCAATCCTGCCCAGACGTCGAGTCGGTGCAAATTGGAAAAGGAACAACTTTGTAGGAAAATGAGAGAGAGTACAGGTAGAGTCAGAGTCAAGTCAAGTCAGACTAGATAAAGGCCAAATACAATTTTATTAGCTGTGACCTTGTGGTCCGCTTAACTTTGAGGTGTGCCATGTTAGAATATTAGAAATATGGTTTAAGAAACTTTAAGATTGTTTTACAATCTTTTTGCACACATACATATATATTCTACATTTAAGCACTTTTCTTATCGCTTTTGTTTTTACACTTTTCCGAATCGTTTCGTTGTCTGGCTCCTTTTTTGAGACTTTTCGGTGTCATCCAATAAGTTCAACTCGAACCTTTGCCTAATTGATTTACGTGACAAAACTTGGCAGACAAGGTGAGAACAAAGAACAAAGCATAATAATAAATGGTTTCGAGTTTTTTTTGCCCTTCTCTAAACTAATGAATAATATATAGGTTGCACGTATCAAATGCAGGCACATGTTGCAAGCGTTGCACAAAACGAAATTAATAGAGTAACACGCATACGCCACGTGCTCACAATTTACTGAGCTGTTTAGGGTTTTCAATACTTCCACTTACTACATTTTACAGTGTATTGAAACATTGACTATTTTTAAATTATTGGGTTTTTTCGACATTCGTTTTTTTTTAACTTGAAACACTTATAACTTTGTTAGAACTTAGCCAATTTTTACCATCATTATCTTGATCTTCTAATTGATTCTGCATCTAAACTTAAAACTTTATGTCGCTAAGTTTTCTACACTCCCTTCACCCACTTTGTCTATACTCAAACTGTCTCTACCTAATACCAGTTTAAAAGTGTCTACACAAGCTGTGCGCTTCTGGGTCTGAACTGACTGCCAAAGCGGAGGAAAGGACAGGGAATTGGTTTTGAAAATAAAGCAATAATAAAAGCAACGAAATTTGTAGAAAACTTTAATTAAACTGCGCCACAGACAACAAAAGCAAGCGCGACGTCTTCGTGACCGACCCCAGGTGCAAATGCGGTCACACCCTTGAAGGACGTCAAACCAAAAGTAACAAGAGACAAATAAACAACAACAGCAGTAGCAACAACAACGGCTGTCAGACTAACGTATTAAAGTTATTTGTACAGCCCCCGAAATAGAGGCGTGGCAGCTCTGTTACCAGGACTAACCAGACTGAGCGCCTATCGAGTCGATTTATCGCACGCAGTAAAGTATGCTACACTTTTTATATGGTCCAATTAGAGATGGTTGTGTGAAAGCATTAAAGTGTGACCAAAGATCTGTAAATACACAATTATATGTCGATTTCAGAGGTTACAATTGAAAGTTTTGGACTTATGTGAGAAAGTCCCTGGGCTTTAAGTAAAAGAATACTTTTTTAATTTTTTTAATTCATGATTAGTTTTACAATTTTAACTTTCTAATATATCAACTCGTACCTAAATAATAATTTGTTGTTTTTTTTTTACTTAAGTTCGGCTTTCAATTTAAATATACCCATTTTAAATTGTAAACCTGTTGGCAGCCTCATGTTTTCTTCAAAGTAATTTCATGTACTCTTTTTAAATTTTCACGTGCGCATCTCTGAAGCAGTAAAAAGCGTTTAAAGCTCTGACCTGGTTTATTTATGGGGGCCTGTGCTATACTGTGATAATGGCAATAGACACAACGACACACGAAGTGTTATTGCCGTTTCTTCCTTTAATTACGACAGTTTTTCCATTGCGTGTCTAACCTCATTGCCATTTGGTATTTTTTTGTTTAAACTGAAGCGTTCCCAGTCCACGACTGATTAGATCTCGTTAACCAATAGGATCCAAATGAAAGCATAATTAGTAACTGTGATTTGTTTCGCTCGACAGGGATTCAAGTGTCTTTAATTTGTTGTTGTTGTCGGTGTCGCCTTTGGCATTTGTTTTTAGTTGTGGCTTTGACTCGGGCTATGGCTTTAAAATTGCTGACATTTCAGCTGTAACTATAGCTGCTGCTAGGGCCAATTCATTTGCATTCTCTGCCCGAAGCGGGTTGCGGAATAAGGATTATATCTACTTAAGCTGCAGCTCTATTGCTTTGTTTTTGCAACTGAGGCATCAAACGCAGTTTACCACAGTCGGAGTTTCAGAGAAGGGAGTTATCCTTTTTTGTGTTCCAGCTGTGGAATTTAGTTGCATTCAGTTGCGGAATTATATTTGTAATGATGCCTGAGGTAACTGAAATACTCGTTTGATGAGATTTCTACTCTCAATTACAATTTAACCTGCACTTACTTAATGAATTGTTATTTAAGGATTTCATAAAAAAGTATGCTTAATATAATTAAAGTTCTATGTATACTTATTTCTTTGAAATGCCTTTTACCGCAAGCACTGTTCTCAGTTACTCTTTTGAACACATTTCGCTACTACGAGTACAAATCAAGTTTAAATTAAAAGTGATATTTATTTATCTCCAATTCTCTTAATTTCTCTGTTTCTGAAATTAGTATTATTCTTATTAAACTATTGATTTAAATGGATGTTACCAATTAGCATTTACCCTACATTTCACATTATCACTTAACCTAATATTCTAGTGCTGTTGAATTGTTTGTAAAACGCTTACAAATTGTCTCAGAACTTTGCTAAATATAAAAAAAAATAATATAAATTGTGATTCCAGTTAAGGAGCCCAATTACCATTTAGCCTACATTCCCAATGCTATTGAATTGATGCTAAATAAAGATGAACATGGAAATCCGTGTACTTATGTGTACTTTACCTTCTCTTTCGCTCTTCCATGCTCTCACTTTCTCTTTCTGTGTGTATGCCAGCCAATCAAAGTTCTAAAGTTCACATCATTGACATGCCAACTTGCCAACTGGGCGAACTCAAATTAAGAAAAGATAGCGACAAGCTCCAAAACTTTTATCATTTGCACAGTCCAGAGAGGAGGACATAGAGGTAGAAAGGGAAAGAGTGGAGGGTATACTAGTTAGCTGTTGTGCATGGTTGCACATTGATGAGGGTGAAAGCGAGAATTTTTAGTTGTTGTCGCTCTGTTTAAGCTGGGCTCAGTTTCAAGTCCCTTTGAGTTGACTCACAATGTTGCCGTTGCCTAGCAGCCTTGCTGCATTCAGAAGTCCTAAGCGTGTAGAAAAGGTTACAGTCGAGAGAATCATACTGGAAAAGACCCTGTACTTATTTTACAAGGAAAAACTTATAAACATACACCTGATTCTGGATATCCAGTCTAGTGTATACCAGTTCTTATCCTCTGCGAAAAGGCACCTTAAAGCTGGGTCATTAATTTTCCCAGTCTGCTGTTTCACATTAAGCGCACAGAGAGGTTTTTTGTTTTTAAAAAATTTAAGATACACTTTATGTGGTCCGCCACGCCTTCTGCCCAGAAGATTTTGTGTACTTTTTAAGTACAGGGTCTAAAAAGTCACACAGGTACGCAACAGTGGCGTTAATGCACACATTCATACATACACTAACACACACACCACGTTCGCACAATCAATCACAGTTAGTTGGTTGGCTGCTGGAGCGCGACATGTTGACAAGTAATTGGCAGCTAGCTAGCATCAAGCATACGCCACGTAACACGCCCTCATGCACTATGCAAATATGTGAACTTTCAGCCTGTTCCCAGTTCACTTCCTTTCCCATTTCCCACTCTATCACTTTTCTTTGCTGCCTTCAAAATGTGATAGCGTACAAAAAGTACAAGTACAAAGCCAATCAAGCGCAAGGAATGACTGCAAAATCTGTGGGCACAGCAAATGCCTTTAATGCCAAGCATGCTCTGCTTGCTGCCAACAGCTTAAACTGCTCGAGATGATGTTTTCTGCTCCTGCTTTTTGCTGCTGCTTTTTGCTTTTGCTTTTGCTGAGCGCCGTGTACGTGAGGGCTCGAAATTGGGTCACAAGGCGGGCGGAGACACAACAAATGGCTAAGGGAATGCCAAGAAATAGCTCAAATTGTCTGCAGTAGAGAAATGTGAGAAAGGAGGTGGAAGAATGAAGGAATGAGAGAAGAAAAAGGAGCTGTAGCAGGTAGCCAGCTGGACAGAAATCAAGCGAAAAGCACGCAAAGCATTCAAAATGCTTCATCACAACAACAAAAAAATATGTAGCATAATTTTAAGGGCGCGATAGCGCACAAAACAAAACAAATCGACGCGAATGTCGCGACTTGACAGCAACATGTTAGCAGACGGCGATGTTTCAGCGACAGACTGAGAGAGAAAAACTGACTGAGAGAGAAGCCAGAGAAAGTTGTAAGAACATAGAGAGAATAACATCGAAAATTCTCTCTCATAAAAGCTTTTGGGTGTTCAAACTCAACGCTGAGTTGTTTTTTGCTATTGCTGCATAACCTTCATCTTGAACTTCATGGCCAGTCAATTGGGTGGGGGGTGTCTAGAGAGCGTGGAAGGGTGACGGTTTGAGCGGGGAGAAGGGTGCGTGGGGTTGATTTTCACCTACTTTTTGTGCAATAAAAACAAATGCAACAGGAGGGTGTTCATTCATGAAAGCTCACACCCCAAAAAAACTAGAAGCTAATACGTAGCAAAATGTGTGGGAAATGAGAGAGAATATAGGAGAGAAAGCGAGAGAGAGAGACAAAGAAGGTACAAGCATAAAAGTAAAATTAGCTAAATTAAACAAAGCGACGCTTTATAAAAATTCATGTAAGATTATTTTAATATATTTTTTGCTGTTTGTAGAAGATAGGTGTTTAACAAAAGTAACATAAAAAGTAATTTTAAAATCAAAGAGAACATACAAACTTATAAAAAGCGAATTGATACAGATGGGATCATAAGTCTTAAATGAAAATTATTTAATAAATTTCTTTGAAAAGTAATAAATTAATATTTAAAATGAATTAGGCACATATTTAAAGCTAATTAAATAGAGAGTTAAAATATAGAGAAAATTATTTTTAAAGCCTATTAAAATGAAAGAAATCTATTTAGACTAAAATAAATTATTAGAATTTTCTTTGATAATAAAAAAAACTTTTAATATTTATATAAAAATAAATAGAAAGAAAGAACTTTAAGTTCTATAAATGAATTGGATAATTTAACTAAGAATCAATTTATTAATTTGACATCAACAGAAAATATTTTCAAATTGAACATGATCTAAAATGTATTTTTGATATTATAAAGAGTTTTAACTTAATCCTAGAAAATTTAAAAACGAAAAGTTTTAGAATTTAAAATTTAAATTCAAATATTTTTTCTAACGGCTGTGCAAAGCTTCGCGAAGAAACATCGCCCATGCTCTCTGTGCCTTCCAGTAAATAAACTCTCTCTCTATTCGCTCTCTTTTAAATGGCTGACTCTCTCGTAAAGCACACACACAGACTAAAGCAGGTTCTTATCAAAGCAACGGGCACAGGCAGCTGGAAGCAGACAGGCAGACAGTCAGGCAGAAAGGCAGTCAACCAGTCGGGACTCGTCTATAAGGATAACACGGGAGCAGACACTTTATAAGGTGTAACACGAAACTGGAGCATTTCAGTTCGCAGTTGGCAGGCGTCGCAGAAGGTTGCAACAACGAAGCAACAGCAAGAGCAGCAACAGCAACATCAGCAGCAGCAATAGTAGAAGATACAGGGACAGCAGTCTCTGTTAAAGTAAAAACAAAAGTGTGAATAAGTGACTAAATGAATGGCCATTGAATACACGTTCATGAGTTTTAAAGTGCGCGCAACGTGAATGAAGTGAACCCAAATTGGAAACTAAGCCAAATTGAAATGAATTTAATTGTTAATTGAAAATTAAAATTGAAATTGAATGAGACAACAGATGAAACAATTAAAAGCAAATTGTGGCATGTGGAGACAGTAGCATATCCTGTGTGTGCTGCGTGTGTCCTGTATCCGACATCCTGCAGCTTGGCCATGTGCATTTGCACATAATTGCAAACTGTTGCGCGGTTTGCAATTTAATTTTTTTTTTATCACCCATGGCCATAAAATAAAAACCCATTTGCCAGCGACGTATTTGCCAAAGAGCAACGGAAACTGTTGCACATGCCACAAACACACACACACACCCACTAGCACACATACACACTGGTACTATAACCCATTGGTTTTACGATCGGTTACGGTTCGCCGTGCCACATTAAGTTTGCTTTTGAATGTTTCCTCCTGTAGCCTGGCACAAGGCAATAAAAAAGGCAGAAAAGTAGAAAGTGCACACACAAAATAAAAATAATGTAATAAAGTTTGAAATAATTATAAAGGCAAAAACTATTGGGAAATTTACAAATGAAAGCCGAAGAATTTAATTACTCCATGTGTAAATTTTGACCAACTAACTAAAAGGAAGAAAAGTAAAGTAGGTGAGTTCTTGTTCCTGCCACCAACAATGGCCACAGTTTTTCAACTGCCTCATTAGCAATGCGCAACATTCCCTCTACTAGTTTTTAATTATGATATCTGCATTTACCTACTGTCAATTATTCAGTTGTTAACAACATAAATATTTATCAATTAGGAAGCTTAAATAATTTATATACAATTTTGGTGTGGGATCTTTAGGCTTGTGAGTCTGTGAGAATTTTTAAATAAATAGAATAGAATTATAAAAAACAAACACATTTTTGATGGTATTTAATACAATTTACAGCATGTAAATAAATGCATTTGTTTGCTATTAAAATTAAAACTAATAAATACATTTTTACTCTTTACTTTTCGCTCAATTTATTCAGAAAATATGTTATTCATAATTTCATATCTTAATTTGAATTTATAGAGATTTAATTATCAAGTTCAATAAATATTAGTCTATCAAAAACACAGAGATGTATGCTGATAGTTTTTATTATTTTATTAAATATATAATTTTTACACTACGAAAATTGTTTGTGCTACTAAATTTGATTCCCAGGAATTAGACAAAGGCCCTAGCAGCCAGTGCCATTCAATCCTTGTTAGGTTATAAATTTATATGTAACCTATCCATATAATAAATAAATTAGTTTCCCAAGAATAAATAATAGCTTTGCTGAGTAGTTGAACAGAACAAGTAAACCCTGAAAGCTGTATTAATTTTCTCTCTTAAGAAGAATTTTTTGAATTAAAGTAAATTTAATAAAATTGGCTTGTTTATAAGATTCTTATTGTGGAGAGCTACTTAACAATAACCCTACGTGTGTGTATTAATATCAAGGACAATCTTGAACTTTTTAGTCAAGTAAAACCACAAAATGCAATCGAGTTGAACCTCTTAATTTGATTCCACTTTATCCCATTTCCATGGTCACTTGAGCAATTTGCTTTATGTATTCATTTGCCATATTTGTGTCAATATTGTTTAAGACAACAAACATAAAAAGAAGCCAAAATCTCTGTGGCATATTTGTGCAAGTGATGAAAAGCAAATAACGGCGTTGTTTACTATAAAGGGGCCGACGCGTTTACGAGTATCTGGGCATTATATAATGACCATAGAGAGAGGAATAACATATAAAACTGACGCTGATAACATTAACTACGCATATGCCATGCAATTTGTTGCCTCCATTTTTATTTATTTTTTGTATTTTTTTTTATCATTCGCACTTCATCCGACGGCTCTGTGAGAAATGCGCAGCTGTTGCCCAGCAAATGTAGCTATAAGATATTACACAAGTCGAGCAACAGATACAGATACACATGTGTGTGAGATAGAAATTGGGGGTGGGACCTGTCCAGCAATTAATTAAACTACGCACTTCAATATGTGACCTTTGTCCTTCTTCCCCACTCTGTATGTTGTTTTGTAATTAACTTCAACTAAAGCAAAAACTTATAAGCTCGTACGTTATAAAATCGAAAGTCACAACTTTCAAATTTCTAATCAAATTACCCAAAGTAAAGAGGAGTTCATTTATTTTGCTTATGACACACCTGGCGTATGAGTAATGTATTTACGCCACGTGTTGTGTCTGTCTAACTGACACACACACACAACCACACACACTCACACACACTGCAAATAATTAAGGCAAAGAAAGGCAGCGCAAACAACTGAGGCGAAAAACAAGTTCAAGTGCATTTTTAAAAGTATTCTGACCAGAGGATACTCTGTATTTCAAAATAATTTCCTCTTGGTCAGCTTGACAGTTTATGTTTTATAAGTTTTATTTATAATAATTCCTATTTAGTTAGATAACAGATTAGGAAGTCGAATCTAAGTTTATTGTACGATTTTTATGAGATTGTCTATATCTAAAGGTCTCTGTAGTTTTTCTTTGCTATAGAAGTGCACAAATTTATATGTTTATTGGGATCATGGTCAATAGCTTAAAATCATTTTACAGGGTATACAAAAGAAAAGTTGAAGCCATTGGCAAGCACAAGGTGCGGGTTTTCCCAATGGAGGGCCAAGCTTTCATGTCAACTTTGTTAATTAAATGAAGCACTTAACATTCGCGACATATTTTGCCTGCGCTCCCTTCCTTCCTGCTAAAACCCTTTCCCAAAAGCTGTTTTTTTGATGTCAGTCGCCGTTGTGGCAGCTTTCAAATTTCGTTTTTTTGCTGTCCTTGTTATTGTTTTTGTTGTTTTTGGACTGCATAATTTGCGCGCGTTCCATTTTAATGACTGTTCAGCCACTCGAGAAGGAAGAGGGGACTGGAGTGCTCAATGAATGCTCTTCAATATTGTACAGTTCTTCTTTTTTTTTTCTTTGTCCTTATCATAATTTTCGTTTTGCTTCCGTTTCTTAGCCTCGGCCACTTGTGTGCTTTACTGCCTGAACTGTTTCTACTGTTCCCCCTTTGCAGATGTTGAGAGGAGGTCAGGGAGCAGGCGCAGGAGCAGAAGGTCCTTTAAATGGACAACTTCAAAGACCCTCGTGGACATTTGATTAAAACCACTTTCAAGTGTCGCCTTTTGTCCTGTTGACTTGTGCTCCACTCATTTCTGTTGTTATTGTTATAACTTGTACTCTAATTTGAGTTAAGATCCACAAAAAATACCCAAATAAACAAAAAATTATGATGGATGTTTTGTTGTATTTTTACTTGCCAACTTTTCTACTCATAATTATTTTTATATTTATTTTTATTGCATTTGTTTGTTATGGTTTCTGTGGTCAGCTTGCAAGCGTGTCAGCCACACGATACACAACAAACACACATAAATACACACACAAACACACACCCTCTCGTTTTGCCAGCTGGCTAAACAACAATAAAAACATATGGAAATAGTTTTACATGGAAAAAGTTTTTCGCCTTTGGGTGTTATGTACCAAATAGTTGGAAATTTTTGTTAAAAGAAATGTGAAGACTGTTGGGAAAGTATGTCTATAACGAAAGGAAAATGTCATTAAGAGTGAAAAGTAAAGTATAATGTAGGAGTCCAAAAGGTAATTAGAGCTTTGAGTATGTTTGTGAAGTGACAAAAAATGTCAAAATTCCGAATAAACAAAAGTAATTAGAAATAAAATAAAAGTACTTGAAAACAAAGTTACTCTGGGTTCTCTTGCTGTTGGTTTTAGATGTGTGACTGCATTTAAAATAGTGGTGATTATAGCTGTATAACTATAAATAATATTATCATTTTATTTAATTTATAAAATGACGAATGTCCAAAAAGTGCTTGAATAGAAGAGGTTTAACAGGCTATAAGTAAAGTAAAAAATAAATTACAAAGAATATAACCAATTAAGAACTCCTAGCACAGACTTTAACAATAGCTAAACGAATATTTGCATTCAAGAAAGGAAACTGTCAATATAAGCTAATTAAATATGCAAATTCCTTATAATATAGAATGTATGCTTATGAATATTCATATTTCTCAACGATTGTAATCTGAGATTCAATCAAACTTTTTGACGTTATGCGTAAGGAATGTTTAGCTAATCTCTTGAGCTATTTATGTCCTTGAGTTGGGCGTATTCATTTCATAGCCCATTATATATTTATAGTTGAATAACAAGATGGAATCCGGACCTCTATATAATGAGATGAAATTGAATATATTGCGCTGCAAGGGAAGGACATGCTTGTATTTGATGTCCTTCTCTAAGTGCTGCCACTGACAACAAATAACAAATACCAAATACGCACTCGTGTCTAATATAATATATATATTTTTTGTTGTCGTACTTTGTTGTTGTTGTTGTTCTTGTTGTTGTTGTTGTTGGTTGGCAACCCCCGCTGCTTTGACCTGTGTCACATACGTTCTCATGTCCTTGTCGCCTGCTGTGCGGATATTTGGTGGAGAAAGGACATTAGAAATCAGGCAGAAAAAAAGGCTGCCAAAAATCGGTGAATCATAAGCAGAAATTTAACAACAACCAAAGAAATGGGCAATTAACCTTATCAAGCAACGTGACGCGTTACGCCAAACCAAAGGAAGAGTAAAATGAAATAAAAAGTATAAATAAATAAAAAATAAATGAAGAAATGAAGAAAAAAGTGTCAAGAGCTTCGTCTACGTTGTCCTCAGGGCGAAATACCCTTAAAATACAAGTAGCTACGGTTCCCTAAAATTTATGCCATTAGAGCAGACGGAATGCCAAAAGCAAAGGCAGTGCCAGGTGCAGGCGGACAGGTGTGGCAAGTTCCAGGGGCAGGTGTAAGAGGGTGTAAGAGAGCAAGGAAGCAAAGCAAAGTGGGAAACCAAGTGAAAGGTTATGGCAAAGCAAAAAGCAATTTCAAATATTTTCGTTACCTGCTTGTAGAAATTTTTACGTCTTTCTGATTACGGCAGTGCTTGCGTTTCATTCTTTTTCGAATACCCTGTAAATATGCATTGCGAAACGTTGGTGTGCTAGACTACAGTCACCTTAACAATTGTGGCTGATTAATTTTTATATAAAACTCATTTAATTTGGCTTAAGAAAGATTTTATGCTCATGGTACTTTCTACAGGGTAGTTAAAAGTTGTTCCTTTAATAAGTGCAGCATTCTTTGCAGTACAATTTTTTTTATTGTTGTGCTTGTTGTTGCGTAATTGTGCGCAAAAAACAGGCGACGAAATGGGTTATGTTAAGTGCGAATTGGGGTAGGGAGAGGTGACTGAAAGAGAAGGGAAAAGCGGGGAAAATAAAGAGAGAGAGAGAGAAAGAGAACAGTGTGGCAAGTGTGTGTGCTACAGCTTAGAGGCCAAACAATTGAAATGCTAAAGGCATTCTATACTTCGTTGCGTTAAGTGTCTTTTTTGAGCAATAAATGCGAAAGAGTGGAATAAGCAGGAGTAGAAGCAAGAAAAAGAGGGAGAAATGCGACATAAAGCGCGCTGAACAATTAAAATTCAACAATCATAGCATACTTTTTAAAGTCAAAGAGAAAGAAAAGTATCCTTTTTCGGACAATATGCTTGAGTTGACAGCTAAAAGTTTTTCCAAAGAAATAAAAGTACTGCAAATACTTTTAGTCTAAGCAAAATAAAAAGACAAAAACACTATGCCAAAATGCAACTATTTCAGTGGGAGAAGTGGGGAGGAAAAAAGGAACAATTTTTGCTCGTTATAAAAATAAATCATTTATATTTCTGTTACCCCAAAAGCATCCTTAAGAAAAGATAACTAAATTCTATACAAATTGCAATCAACAACTTTTCTAGGGTATTAAAATAATGCATATTTTCTGAAAGGGTTGATAAAAGAAAGGGAGAAATAATGTAACTTAATACCGAGTATTATTTTTTCTTATACAAATATTAATTAAAATATTTCTTAGAAACTCCTTAAAAGCTATGCTTTAAAGTCACTGCTTAAACGAAGCAACCTTTCCGCGCTTTCTAGGGTATTGAAGTAGAGTCAATAAAGCGCATATAAAACTGTTTTGTCGGAGCACAAAAATTGCTTTTGGCTCTTGGCGAATTTTGAGTGAAAACAGAATGCGTTTTATGCATTTTTTATGCAGCAACTTGAAATGAGAAAAATTGTGCTGCTTTAAGAGCAATTCGATGTTGCAGCTTGCCACTTGCCACATGCAACTTGAAGCTTTGGTTGGAATTAAATTTAGCTTTTATGCAAGTTCAAATATCTCTCAGGAACTATTATTGTTGTCGTGGAAGCTTTTCCGCCAGCTCATTGTCTATGAATAGACACAATTCCAACTGTTGCGTCTCCCTGCGAAGGGAGACACCACAGAGTCTATAAATAGCAGCGAGCCTTAACTGTGTGGCAAATGGCATGTGGCAAAAGCAGCATAAAATCCAATAAATGCTCCCTAAAGCAGGCTACCAAATTGCTTTGCGCTTATTGTCTTTAACGTATTTATGAGCACATATCGTATCGGATTGTATATTGTTTATCAAATATATATATATCTATATATGTACATATATTTACAGTTAGATTTCGTTGTGTATTTTTGATGGCGAATGATGTTTATCAGCTTGTCGCATGATTGATTTATATGCCCACGTTTATTATTAATGACCAACAAGTCAATTGAAACGACCCGCAGCACTTTCAAGCCGCTCGAGCCACTGGCTCATTTAATATTGATAATGTAAGCCTTACCACAGTCGCACCACCACCCAGTAAGACTTGACACCTCCCGGTACCACCCAACTACCAACTGCAGCAGCTGCTCGGTTGAAGCTAATTGTGACTCTCTTGGGAGCTCGGGGTCTACATAACTTTCGTGACTTTACTCATATGCATACACGCAGAGAAAAATACTCTGAAATTGTAATATTTTTTCAACTACTTTGTGAGAGGAATTAGCACTACATATGGAATTATTCGGTATAAAGGGTGTATATTTTCAATAGAAATTGAATATGAACATGTTAAAATAATGTACATGGAATTTGTATTAGAAAATTCTCTGAAATTTAATGTTTTCAGTCCGATTTAACAGCTTACCTAACTTAATGAATTACTGTTCAAGTTGAAATTCTGTGTATTTTAATTAAATATTTAGTATGAAAATGTTTAATTAGCTTACATAGAATTCATATTAGAATATTCTTAGAATTAAACTAACCTTCCACTTATGTTATCTGTTATGCCTAATTAGTTATTGTTAAATTAAGCATTTAAAGTGTGTGTACTTTAATTATAATTTGTATGTGAATATGTAAACTGTATTTTGAATTGATTTCATAATAAGACATTCTGTGTAAATCTAGAAACATCCTCTCCGTTATTCCCTCACATACTTTCTCTGTGTGTAGTGGTATAAGGCGTAGGCAGGGATAGGGCGTGTGGTAGTGGGCCTCATTAGCTGGCAGGAGCAGCTGTTAAAGTTGTGAGTCAGCAGGAAACAAAAAGACAAAGTGCAAATTTCCTTGTCTGTTGTCCTAAGTTACTTAAAGTTGCCCTCAAGGTATATCCTGCATCCTACTCAATCCAAGTCGCTTGCCAAAAACTTTCACCCAACAGATGTACACACACCCACATCCACACACACACACACACACATAAGGTATATACAGACACATATGTGCGATGCCTTTGACTAAACTTGGCCAATTCCCAGTTGTGAGCCAGGTGAGCGAACGCAGCTGACTGTTTTATAGCTCAATCATAATTTTTCACACTGTTAATGTGCAAATGCGATGCTTGGACGCACTCTCAGCGAATGGCAGACAAACAGATAGAGAGACAGTCAGACAGTTAGACAGACATACACACACACACAGACAACAAAAGCGAGACAACGCGCACACACAAGTGTGTGTAAAAAGTTGCTCAAGTGGTAAATGAGATAACGCAAACATTGCGCTGTTGAAAAGGTGGCTGCTAAAATCTCCATCCTTTTCTAACTCTCTGCCTTACTCTCTCTCTCTCTGTGTCTCACTTCCTGTCCCTACATCCTACTATACTGGCAAAACACCCTACTACACACACTCAACCACTTAGCTGACAGTCTGACAGTCTCTGCATAATAATTATTAAAAATAATGCTCGCAAGTTCTTTAGGCTCAAAAAAAAAGAGGAAAGTATTAGCTAACTGTTGGCATGCCGAAGATTTGATACCCTTGCAGACAGGGTATATTATTATTAACCGTTTAGTTATATTCGATTCAACATTATTTATTTATATATAAAATTGTTCTTATGGGCTTTACTAAACCTCGCTTTAAATGTTGCTAAATTGTATGGCAAAGTTTAAATACCCTTTAATCAAAGGGTATCATACTGCCTAGCAAGTTCTTTGGGCTATAAAGACTAAGATTATTATTGCATACTTTTGGGCTTTCGCTAAAGTTGGCAACTTTTTGACTTTCTCCCGCTGATGCCCTCTCTAATTTATTGTTATGCTGACATTTTGATTGCGCTTTTCTTCCAAGGAGTGCTCTTCACGTTTTGAGTATCTGCAAATATTTGTGCGCATCGCAGCCTTTCGCAAGTTTTCTGCAAATTTTCCAAGTTAATTGAGTCTCCAAACAAGTGGCTAAAAGAGAAGTAGTAAATAGTAGGAGTGGGTAAAGCAGAAGAGGCAAATTGTATAACATCTACTTATGAAGAATTTCAAAAATGCAGTGTGTAAGAAGTGTATGAGTTAATAGAGCTAATAAATAACCAGAAGAATGTCTGGTATTTCTTTATTAAAAACACAAGTTGGATTTTCATACTGAGTGCTTTCGTTGAGTAGTTTAAGTGCGGACTTAAGTATCATGACAATTACCTAAATAATTAAGCTGCAATTTTTGACTACATTTAATAATTATGATGGGAAATGGTCTATAAAGAGCTATGGGATCTATTAGTGCTACTTTTGAGAATTTTACATCTTCATTCGTTCAACTTTATTTTAGAGTAAAGGTTTCTATATCTTCCGCAGACACATGTAATTTTGAAGGTCCAAAATCAATATAAGCTCCCTCTCAACTTAAAATTTCACCTACTCTATCTTTACACTTACACATCAATCTAATAGTTTATGCCTCTTACCCCTGTAAACACTACGAATACTTAATATTTGAAGTCTGAATTGATAGTTGCCGTTGGGCTAACAAGCTTACAGTTTCAAAACGAAAGGAAGTTAGTAAATATTAATGTCTTTGCTTTGTCTAGTTGTTGATATTTGTTAGTGGAATAGACAGACAATATTTGCCTACACGTAGCTTGTGAGGATATGCTGGTTGCATGTCAATTTCAATTTATTGAATATGTGACAAAAATCGACACTGGAAAATGAAGACTGAAAACGATGCGAGAAGTTCGTGGCTTGACTTTGACTACTACGTTGCTTATTAGTTTAAATTGTAAACAGGAAGTGCTGCGGCAATGATGGCGGATATAAGGAAAGTCAAAGTGAAGCAGCGAGGACACAGGACAGAGGACACAGGACAGAGGACACAAGACAAGAATCAAGACAGGCAGCTTCAAGTTGCGCAGCAAACTGTCATTGCCAGCATGGAAAACTTTTAAGCAGGAGACGTAAAACGGAAAACGAGGACGGGAGACGGGACGAATAGACGGCCAACGGATGCGACGCTACTGTTGCCTGACTTCGCTAAGGATTCGTCTTGAGCTTGGTTGCAACTGTCAAGCATTTAGTTAACTCTTGGCTCGCTGTCCTTGTCATTGTCAGCCGCCGAGTTGCGAAACAAAACAACGCAAAAATAAAAATAAAAATCGGGCAACGACTTTGCTTTAGGCCAAAATCTTCAATGCCAACTTAAAGTTTAAGAGAAAGCCGTTGGCTTCGACTCGTAACTTATTCAGCCTTTGCCTTTGCATTTTGCATGAGCTTCCTCAGACGCCTTTAGGGCAGACAGAGGGGAGTGAGAGAAACGCTTTTAACGGCTTAAGCAACAGCTTAAAGTTCTGGCATACATGGCGTATGGGTAATGTGATAATCTCTCAAACAACTAAAACTACAAAAAAGTTATTGAGGGCAAGATTAGTCAAATCAAATATATATCAAAATTCTAATAAATAATTATATCAGATAGAATTTAGTGAATTTAAAAAAAATCGAATGAAAGGAAACTAGAGTAAAATATAAAAAAGGCTACTAAATTATTTAAGTGTAAAGTAAAAGTAAGAGGGTTTTTTTACACAAAAAATTAAAAGCCCCTGAATAACATTTAATTCTTAAATATTTTAACAAACATTAATTCGCTGTTGTATCAAAAATTCAATTAGATGAAAAAAAAAATAAAAGAAAATAGGAAGCTGAATAAAACAGTTTCAAGGTCGATTTCTATCTACTAGGTAAACAATCACCTGTTCCCACCTCCTTCCACCTGTTCTCTCTTCTTCATTTCTCTTTTGCAAATGGTAATTGTAGTTATTTTTTTATCGTTGTTGATTTCGCTTGCTCGCATGCTAAACTTAGGCACACGCTTTCAGCATCATCGATTATGCAGCTACACGTAACATTCAACTAATGCCACGCCCTGCCATAGTCTACCGCCCCCCAAGTATATATGCGTACGTGATTTATTCCATGCTAGTTGGAGACGTCCTGTCGAGCGTTTTTCCTCATGGAAACATGTTGTCTATTGCTCTTTCAAAAGCAAATGCACACACATACACACACGGAGACATACACGCATTTTTAGGCAACATGAACATAAAAGTTGCTTTTGTCAGTTGCCAAACAATGCGCATAATGCATGAACAGAAATTTCACTACCGCCCTCTGTTCTTGATTCTGTACTTTCCTCCCTCTCTCTCTATATTATGCACCCCTCGAAGAGCACGTCTCTGCACTCGGTGCGCATTTGAATGCCAGCTTTTTCTCTTGGCTCCAAACGTTTTGTGTGTGTGTTTTTTGTGCTACTGTGCAGCTCTCCCCTCCCCCTTATTTACAGGCCTTCCTTGATCCTAACACCCTCCTGCAGTCTGTACATGCTGCTGAATAATGGACAGCTTATTTGGGCATTAAGCTTCTTTCAATAACGTTGAACAACGACAACTTTGATTGGAAAACTCAGCAGGAGAAGCACACACCGGTCAAGGAAAGTGGAGGGAAAAGAGAGTAGGGTATGTGAGGGGGCAAGGGACAAAGGGGATTGCAGGGTACTTGGGTCAGCATCTCATTTTCATGTCGTAATATTTTGTTGTTCTTTGCATTTCGCAAATCAATTACCAAACAATGCCCAGACAAATACGAAAAATTACATAAAGAAATGCAAATAAAAATTTGAAGTAAGCTCAACTTAGACATACTCTGTATATGATATTTTTCCCAACCAAAGCCAACATATTCGATTGGGAAAATAAAATAAACTGGGATTATATTTTGCATAGCAAATGACACAAAATTCATTTAAGAAATAAACTCACTTAAGAAGTTATTTTGACTATATCAGTTTGACAACTTCAAGGGATTTTGCAGGGTATCAACAGGATATATATGTATATATATATATATATTTTAGACGCACCCTTGTTGGGAATTTGCCAACTGTCAGTCACGTACAAGTAACAACAATATCGCACTTTATAAAGGTTAAAAACTTTACATGATACTGACAAAAGCGACAGCCGAAACAAATGACCAAGTTTTCTCATTCGGCCCAAAGGCAAGAGTGGGCCAAAAAGAAAAGCCCGAGTTTAGTGTGCACTCGGTTGCTGCTGATAACAACAATAAAACATAAAAAAAGAAACATGAAATGAAAGTAAACGAATTCAACTGACAGGCAAAAGTGAAAATGAAAAGCAAAAAGTAACAGCAAAAGAAAAAGCGGAAACGGAAAGTGGAAATGGTAACGGAAATACGGTCTATGCGATAGTACTAACTTAAATATGAAAACTATGAATGATGAATTGGCAAGTGCCAACAAGAAGTAAAAACATATTGAAAATATTGATGGATTATTTTGACATGCCCAAAGTTGTCAATAATAATTCTATACCATTAAGGACAACTGGGAAATCGACTTTACATAAACTAAATAAAAAAGTAGGGGGAGGATAGAAGTAGAATGCGTAAAAGAAGAGGTACAAAAAAGTGGAAAGTTGAATGAAGTAATGGTTAGATAAGCAGACAAATGGAAAGCAATGAGAAAAAGACAAATAGTAGAAAGTTGAAAACAAAATACAGAAAAACTGAATACAGACATATAGGTAAATAAATGAAGAAAGACATACAAAAAGTCGTTTTTTCTGTAGAGGCTAGTAAAAATACAGATAAAGAAAGATTAGTGAAGGTTGTCTGCTTGTAGGGGACTATAAAAAGTAATATAATTAGATGTATAAATGGTTTAATATTTAAATGTAAGAGAGATAGAGAGATTGAGAGAGATGTGACTAGACTGATTGGCTAGACTGATTGACTGGCTAATTGACAGCCAGACAAGGGAAATATCATAGACAAACATAGACAGAAAGACCGACAGATAGAGAGAAATAAGTCAGTAAAAGTTATAAGGAGACATATACATAAAGAGACCTGACGAAAAGAGAGTCAGAATAGAAGAAGGCCAGGAGTCTAAAAACCTGTGGAAAGGCAGAAAAAATAAGAAAAAGATACCAAATATGTAAATGTAGGTACACATATATACATATGTACGACAAATTAATAGATATAAGGGGAGAAAGTCTGAGACCAGTCAGTGAATAAGTGATTTAAATAGAGACAGTAATTGAGGAAAATATTTGTCGGTTTTTAAAAGACGTCAAATCATGGAGGCAGTCACTAAGGTTTGCAGACAGATACTAATGGAGATACCAAAAACGGATATCCAGGTTGATAGATAGTTTACGAGGTGGAGTCAACCCTTAATTGTAATTGTTAGTTGACCTCTAGCTAAAAGCAAAGAACAACAAATTATATTTAAAACAAGGGTATAATTATTAACACTCTAGATAAATTACATATAATTTTAAATTTCAAACTACAGGGAAATGTCTGATAGTCAAAGTGAGAGAGAGAGGGAGAAAAGAGTAGAGAGAGATAAAGAATCTCTTTCTTTCTCTGCGAGTGAGAGAAATTCTGAGTATGAGACTGACAGAAAACAGGCAAACATACAGACTATTAAAAAGACAGAGAGATAGACAGATAGACAAAGCTGAGACAGGAAGTATGTTTATGCTAAAGAAAGAGAGAGGGCGAGAGAGGAAGAGAAAGAGAGAGAGATGGACACAAGCTGACAGAGTGATAGACTATCATGGAGACGGACAGACAGACAGTTGGCCTAGAGGCTTAACACTCGCTTAATGTGCTTTTGTTGTAGTTCAACATTTTTTGATAGACTGTTGTAGTTGTTGTCATTCCTGTAGTTGTTGTTGTTGGTGTTGCTGTTGCTGTTGGTTCACATCTCTAATTGAATTGTTCGCTATGTAAACGTCAGCTACAACGCCAACAACAAGGCCAACAACATTGTCTGTCCATGGTCTGAAAGGCGCCTCCTGGCACACAGCGCCCATAATCGAATTAGATAAGTTAATAACTTGATAAAAAGTTACAGAGCGGTGTTGTTGTTGCTGCTGTTATTGTAGTTGTTGTTGTCTGTTGTCGTTGTCGTTAGCGTTTGCTCTGCATTGTTTGCCCTGTTGTCGCTGTCAATAAACGCCAAATGAAGTTGCCAACTTGACATGCAAAAAAGGCGCACGGCAGAAAATCTGTAAAAAAAAATACGGATAAAAAATACATAGCAAAATGACAGTTGGAAAACAAACATAAAATTGGCAACATTTTCAATTGTTGTTGTTGCTGTTGTTGTTACTGCAGATAAAGACATCAAGTTGGGCTTACTAATGAGCCTACGGGCGGAGTCATAAATATAAATATAAACATAAACATTTTCATTTAAAATTTATGAAAACCTTGACGCAAACGGACATAAAAACAAAAATTCACAGTGAAAAAACATAAGCAAAAGCAGTAGAAATAAGAAAGAGAAAGACAGAGAGCGAGAGCGAGAGAGTATGAGAAAAACGACTGAGAAAGCACGTTGAAAATCAGAGAGAAAAATGCGCGTATGATGCGAATATTTGCGATAATAATTTTCTATATTATTGGCTGTGTTATGGCAGGGGCGTGGCATAAATTACGAACCCAACAACAACAACAATAACAGCACGTAAACAGGGATAAGGAAAAGAAAGCAAAAGAAAAATTATATGAAAATATTTATGGAATGTTTGCCTTCACATTACGTATACGCAGCGTTAGATTATCGATTTACTTTGGTCAAAACAATTTATGCTTTTATCCATTTTGAGCCGCTACGCTTGTCCATTTGGGCAGCATATGGCTTTAAGGACACACGCTAAGGCGGAAGTTCCAATAGTTTTAGCTCCATTCCCTTGCCTCACATTTAAAGTTGTTTGGCCTTTGTCTTTTCGACCCTGAACATCAGTCATATGCCTTCCGCCTACACAGATTGTTAAAAATTAAATTTCAGGAACATTTATATGTATTTTAAATTCGTTTGATGTTTTTGCTGTACAAAAATACAAATAATTGTTATGAGTTCAAAAGAATTATACCGTTTAAAAAAGAGATCGCAGCAATCCTTTCTTTAAAAGGGAATCCGAAAAATGGCTGCACTTAAGATTTAATTTTAAGTTTTTAATTTAAAAGCAAGAATGACTCTTATCTTGAACTGAAGAAGTCAAAATTAGCTATGTGATATATTTCTAAATTTGTATTTAAGCAAATAGTAGTTCCTTAATTTTAAATATTTTTAGCTGAAATATGTAGCTGAAGGCAAAAGTAATTTTAAATATTTGTATATGCACTAAAGTCAAATAAAGCTTTGAAGAACACGTACAGGGTCTTAAACAATCGTGTTCTCTCAAGCGCAGACTTTTTAAATACCACTTTGTCATAATTCTGGAAAAGTTAGCTGGGCTAACAAACAGCCAGCAAAACGCTAATCAGTTCAACGCACATTGACCCACTTTGAAGGGGAGTGAGTAAAGTGGGTTGAGGAGAAAAAGAGGATGGAGAGGGTGTTAGCCAGGTAGCGAATGTAAACAAGGTAAAACAGCTGGTGGAAAAGTGGAAAACCTTTTTG
The DNA here is from genome assembly GCA_037043535.1 of Drosophila putrida. Classification (NCBI taxonomy): domain Eukaryota; kingdom Metazoa; phylum Arthropoda; class Insecta; order Diptera; family Drosophilidae; genus Drosophila; species Drosophila putrida. Next base: position 1,351,960 of record JBAMBI010000464.1, read on the forward strand.
CTACAGCGTGGTTACAAAGCTGATTCAAAAGCATGGTTTACATGGCTAAGGGTTGCAACTGTTGTTGTTGTTGTTGTTGTTAATGTTGTTATCGTTATTGTATTTGTTATTTTTGTTGCTGCGTATGCAAACCACAATAGCCGTCAAGGCGAAAACCAGCTGAAAACCCACTCGAGCAGACATTCAAGCCATGGACATGGACGTTGACAGTTTTGCCTTCCAGCTTTGAGCCCTTAGCCAGCTTGCAATTTAATGGCTTTATTATCGCTAGCGTAGCGGCTTGAGGGCGTGACCAAAAGGGAGACAAGACTCGGAAAGAGAAAGAGAAAGAGGGAGTGGGAGAGGATAAAGTAAACATATTTGCCAACTGTACGATAAATTAAACAACAGAAGCCGCCCAGAAGCAATCCATCGCAGTCAACTTTCAAAGTGGAACTGCTGATGATAATGATGTGTGCATAAGTGGATTGCATGTGGATTGTATGTGGATTGCCACACGCTTCAGTGGCAAGCACACCTGTCACTGGGAGGGCGTGGCTAGGTGACAGCAACAAAAACAGCAATTTAAATATTTAAATGATTTAGCTTAAAGTTTGACAAGTAGTTAAAATGTGACAAATTTATTGGGGCTCATAGGAAAGGAAGCAAGGGATTAATAATTGTAATTATAATATATTCTTAGAAATAATATTAAAGAAATTGTTTATTAATGTCAAATAGTGATGCACAAACACTATAATAAAATATAAGTATTTGTTAATAAAAATTAAAACAAGAATTACATTTATAATCATAAATTTCGACAATAACAATGTCAGTAATATAATTAATTTGGTATTAAGATAAGTAGTATTGTTACAGGCATTTTAAGCTACAAAACTACTTAGTTATTGCAATCTAAAATATAAATAATAAGTGCTTCCAAATTAATAAGTTATTATTTATTTAGTATAATAAAAATCAAAATAATTAAGGTTTATCTGGCTTAATTCTAGCTAAAGATTCAGTTAGCTGATTGAAAAATATGCTGATGTAAAATTCACAAAAATTACATAATTAATTTTTTTGGGCTAAAATCTACCTTAATTTGCTGCTCAAACGCGTTGGGAATTTCAAGCGTACAGCTGGCACATAACATTTTCCTGTCATAAATATCCGTTCTTTGCTGTCAACATTTACCTGACTTTTGCTTTGTTTCGTTTCAGTTTTTACAGCTTTTCTTGAAGTTTTATATTTATAGTGTTTTAGCCTAGTTTTAAGCAAACTCCTCTTCCCAAATACACACATGATTTTACAGTTTATATGCCAGACAAAAAACGCTAGATATACACAGATATTGCTTATACGCCGTATTTTAGTTCAGAAAAAGTCGAAGTAAATAAAATGCGGCCAAGTTTTTAATAAACACGCAACACGCAAAAGTTTTTTGGACTACACAATTGGACACACACACAAGAACACAGCGCTACACACATACATAGATAGAACTTGGCTAACACATTTACAAAGAAATATTTATATGATTACTTAGACCGAAAAGTTTTTGGAAAATGGCCAAACAAAAGGCCAAAAACGCGGGATAGCGGCAGTTTTTGCTGTGCGCTGTCGGTCATGTGTGTGTTGTGTGCAGTGTTGACAAATTAGCCTTTTTCAAGATAGATCTGATCTTTGTAAAACTACTACAGTCAGAAAAAATGAATCCCTCCTTTACGGAAATCCATCCTTATGTTTTTTATATGCATTAAAATTGTTCAAATTAAAATGAATTTAATTTTTCCAGGATTCTTGAACAAATTAATTAATAAATAAATTTAATAAAGCTGTCATTGTCAAAATAATTTATAAATAGTTTTCGAGTATTTAACTAAATTTACCAAAAGTCAACACATTTCATATAACAGCTAACAGGTAATTAAAGTTTACCAGTAGTTTTTGAATAATTTTCAAATCTGTTCCTGGCTCTTACTTCTCACAAACAACGTAAATGAATAAATTTTTATGAAACAAGTGAAAATTAAATTAAAAACCACACTTATTTATTTAGCAATTGAGCGCAGTTGACCAAACGTTATTGAAAATAAAACTAGGAAAATTCCATTCAAATAAGAAACACAATATAAGCCACATAAATTCAATTTGAAAGGTGAAAAAATACAAAAGAATTTTAATATTTTAAATTCTGAAGGCATTAATAAAATGGAATAATTTAATGTTCATCAAAACTCAGCAGCTTAAATCTACAACTATGTGTTCTATTGGATGTATTTTTTTCCCTTTTGTAATATTATTTCGGTTGTTATTTTTTTGGGAGTAGTTGGCATCGCTGTTGTTGTGTGTGTGTGTGTGTGTTGTAAAAAGTGGCCATGTCGCGTTGCCTTATTAAATTAGTTGGCGCACTCAGCGCAGCTGAAACGGATGTCTGGCATATACAAACTTTTTCAATTTCCTCTATTAATGTTGTGAGTGTGTATGTCTGAGAGTGTGTGTGTGTGTGTGTGTGTGTGAATACGTGTCATAGTGTGGCATTTTATTACTTTCGCTGGCACTCATAATGTGCGACAAGTCGCGTTTGCTTTTCAGGTCAATATATAAGCTTGCCACTCGCTTAACTTGGCTAAATCAAAGCCAGTCCCGCCCCTTAGCCCTCTATAACTCTCTCTCTCTCTCTCTCTCTCTGTTCCCCTCTCTTATATGCCTGACCTGTCCAGGTAACTGTACACACATATTTTATCTCATTTATTTCTGGTAATTTACTTTGATTCATCGATTTTGTAACAAATACGTGTGGGCCAAAAGGAAGAAGAAAATAACATTTTATTGGTTATATTGTAGGGCCAAAAGCATGCCTCGCCTGTCTAAACTGATTGAGTTATTGAGCTGGGCATGAATTGTTGTTGTTATTGTTGTTAGTGTTGTTGTTCTTCTTGTTGTTGTTCGACATAATAATAATAACAATCTCATATCTTAATGTGCACAGCAGATAAAAGACTCCTGTAAGCTGTCTATAAAAGTGCCATAAATGTGCCGAATTATTTGGTGGAGTCTGCTTTAAGACTTTAATATGATTTGTTTGTACACAAATATTAATCATACGCCCGATTGAACTTTTTAAACAACAAAGTAAATGATTGTTGTTGTTCTGACAGTTATGATAATCAGTTGAGATGCTTAAAAAGACAAAGTGTATAAAAAAAAACTGACGCTCATTTGACATGAAATGAAATCAGAATCAAAAGCAAAATGAAAACGAAAATGAAAATGAAATTTCAATGAACAAAAAGCGACAGACAATTGAAAAGGAACAAAGCAACAAAGCAACAAGCAACAAGGCTCAAGAAGCTCTCTTGTTTTTTGTGTGGATCAATGACAAAGCAACCATTAACAAAAGGACAAAAAACAGACAGACAAACAGACTGACAGACAGACAAAACTCAACTCAAATATAGGTAAAACAATCAATGGACAACAAAACAAACTGACAGTTGAAAGAAGAAAAAAAAACGTAACTGAAATCGAGCCAAAATACATTTTCATTGACAATTTTTGCCACCTGAAAGCAGTTGTTGTTGTTTGTGTTGCTGTTGCTAATATTTATATGTGTGTGTGTGTGTGTGTGTTTGTATGTATATGTTTGTATATTTATGTCAGACATGTGTATTTTGGCATAGGTTGGCAGCTCTGTTTATTGTTTGCAATTTGTTTTTAGCTGCACAAACAGAACTTTTATTTTTATGTGAGCGTAGGCGTTGGCCACGTCTGACACGCCCCTAAATTGGCAGCCTAGGGCTAAAAATGGCCAAGACGTGTTTGGCTATTTATAGCGTCACCTTATGCTTAGCATATGTCGACTATAACACTAACAACAACAACAACAACACCGAGAAATGCTTAACCGTTTGCAATAACCCACAAAAATGTCGTATTGACATTTAAGCTGCCACAAATTGGTTTTTGTCGCGCCTTTTACCACAGCCACGCCCCTCGACGCCTTAAATATATACTATATGTGTTGGTGTGTGTGTGTGTGTGTTTTATTTTGGTAGTAAAACCGTGTAGATTTGCATTTTCATTCATCGCCATCGTCTGCGGCTTATCGTTCGCATTTCCATAACGTAAAATGAAATTTTCAAATTATAACAAATTGAATTTTCACATATGCAAAAGGCGAGCAGGAAAATCGAAAAGAAAAGCCATTCGGCATACTAAAAAGAGAACTACAAAACAGTGGAAAGAATTGGTAAAAGGTAGAAGACGGTGACAACAGTTAACAAATAAAGTTTTAATGTTGTCTTTTATATTCTAACCACTATGTAATTACTAAACAAAAATTGAATAAGTATTTAAGTTCTACTGAAAGCGTCATTTGCTTGACTTAACACATTCAAGTCGAAAGGAAGGGTTTCTATTTTATTTTATTCTGTTGCTCCAAGTCAAAGCCTATTATTTATGACACATAAGAAAATAGTTCAGGTATTAAATTCAGAAGCATTAATTGCTGTAAATATAAAAGGAATTATTAAGCTAATCAATATATAAGCAATTAAAAAATAATTATTAGGGCTTTGGAAGTTTAGCTTAATAGACATTAAGTACCCTCATTTCACAGTTTATGTACTTCTTAATATGAAAGACAATTAATATCTTCTTTGCTGTACAAGGTCTATGAATCTTTAAAATATTTCATTTCATTACAGAATTATGCATAAAGACTAGTAAAGGGGTATTTCTTAAGTTTACTTAACTTATTTAAGTGATTGTATTACTTTATTCATGCGTAGAACTTTAATTTGAATTTTACCTAAATAGCTAGGTAAACTAAAATTGCAAATATCTGAGTAATTTGAGCTGATGTCAGGTTATTAAAATAATTGACTATGAAATTTGTAAATATGTCGGAAACAGCAAATATCTTGTGACCTTCCTAATTGGCATAAAATTATTAGTTAAAATTGTCATGGAAATTTGCATAAAAGATGAATTAAATTTCAATAATTCCAGGAAAAAGCAAATTAAGATGAATAAATATATTTTTCTTCCAATCATATCAATTTCCGCTTTTTGAGTTTTGCTTTACAGTTCCTGATGTTATCTATGCAACTTTCCATAAAATTCCACATTCAAAGGAAAATATAATAAATAGGTATTCAACAGAGCAATTAAATGAAAATTGGAAATTGCGTTTTTTACCAAAGCGGGAGAGAGTTCATAAAGCAACCGCCTTTGAAAAGCTGAATGCTAATTAAAATGCAAAAGAGGAAATCTTTTCGAAGCTGCTTAAGATTTCAAAAGGCCAGTTGTTCAATCGATCAATCAATCAACCGAGCATGCAGCAAAGAGTAACTGGACCAACTGTCTGCTTTAATGTGGCATTTACGCGATTCTTCGATTTGCGCCTCACAACGTTGCATGTTTTGTATTTATGCGTTGATGTTCTACGTGTCCAAAATACCAAAAATTCCAAAGCACATACACACATATGCTGTGTCAGTGAGTGTGCGTGTGTGTACTATAAGTTTACGTGTAAAATTTATATTGTGTAAATGCGAAGGCAAAAGGCAACCGTCAACAGGAGGCAAGCAAGGACTCTACTGTCGAGTACCGTGTAGTATGCCTTTGTGGAGCAAGAGAAGAAAGAGAGCGAAAGGGGGAAAATTGGTGGGGGTCAGCTTGTCAGTTTGTGGCAAAATGGATGAGAGACAGTGATGCCAACAAAGAACTAGAGATGGATAAAAGCATAAAGAAATGGAAAAACAGCAAGTCCAGGGAAAAAGAAAATAGTTTTATAGTTTAATAAGTAAAAGGTTTTTTTTTATATTTAAAAGTAAATTTTTTTAAGACCAGTTGTCTAATAAATACTTTTAGTTAGAAGTTGTTATTTGTGAAGTGGGATAAATCTTACTATTACCATACTAAGTTATACTTTTTTATTATATGTATATTTATTCACGACTTCTTCAATGACAGATTATCGTCTCTAGGATCTCTGATAATAATTCATTCATTTGTTACTTTTTTTTAATTTTTAATCAGATAAGTCTAACAAATTCTGAAACTTTTAAAAGATTTTACTATTAAATTAATATGTACATATGTATGTGTTATATTAGTTATATATATTTAGATGTTTAAAAATTATGTTCCAGCTAAAGAAGTTTTGAGCAGAATTTAGAAAAAGTCTAAATTGACAACACTGCTGTCAGAACCCAAAAAGGGTTAGTATTTCATTTATCTCATTCTCTCTGTCTGTCCCTCTTTCCCTTACTATCTCCCTCTCTCTCTCTCTCTTTATCTGCTCCCTGTGGCAAGTGAATTTACGTGGCTTTTGGCCGCATATCATGTGTGTGTATTGTGGTGTGTATTTTGGTGTGTGCCATTCGTCAAAATGCACACAATGTTTTACGTATTCGCATATATTTTCTGTAGTTATTTGCGCCATCGTTTTTCTCATTTCCCTTTGCCTGTCGGCTCTGCTCTTCTCTTTTTCTATTCTTTCCCTTTCCCTTTATATTTTTTTTTTGTTTGACGCATTTGCGTTTTCCTTTTTTGATTAAAGCATGGGAAATATTGACGCGACCATTAACAAAAGCTTTTAGCGTAAATAGAGCTCAAAAACTGGCATTTAGCTGAGCCAAACCAAATGATGACCCACTGTAAACTGTACAGTGGCAGGTGGCTTGTGGCAAGTGGCATGTGGCATGTGGCAGTTTTGCAAGTGGCAAGGCAGTTAGACAAACTGGCCAAAGGCAAAAGCAAATGACATTTAGAGTGAGTCGCTGCTACAGAAACGACACTTTGACAGTTTTGTCATTTCAAGCTTCACTTTGTGCCACACCCACACCTCTCCCCCTTCTTCCTCCCATATTGCAACTGCCACGGCTGCACAGTTGACGCTTTGCTGCACATTTTCATTTGCATTGTTGCCACACTGAAAACGACGGTCATCAGCAGCAGCGCTTGGCTGTTTGTTGTCTCTTGACCATTCCACACATTTTCGCTTTGACTATAAACAGCAACAACAGCAACAACAACACCAAGAATAACAACAAAACATACACAAACAACTGTTGACAGGCGTTTGTGTTGTCTCTGTGTGTGTGTTCTCTGTTCTCTGGTCTCTTCTCTGTGGCTTTGATTTGACTTTGTACTGTCAATTCAAAGCTGTCCCACAGTTGACTTGCCAACCCTCGCCAAAAAGGACTCTCGTAGGACATGCATGCGAGGATTAGGAGCAGTGTATTTGTTGTCTTGTGTGGCAAACAAAATTAAAACTGACTCAAATTGTCCGCTTAAGTTTCACATTAAGTTTATCAAAGGCAACGAAAGCAAAGAAAGAAGAAATTGTTGATTAAAGTGTGAGTAATGTATTAAATAATTAATTAAAAAAATAATTCCTTTTCTTAAGCTATTAAATTATTAATAACAGAGCTTCTCTCAGGCTTTTCTTATTCATATCAAAGTATGAACTTAAAGTAATAAGTATAGAAAAACGAAACGCAAGGAAATAGAAACAATATTTATTCATATAAAATTCTTAATTCAAATCAATTTTCTTTAAACATATTAAGTTTTCTAAATGGTTAAAGCTTTAAAATTTCAGTTATTTGACAGTGCTTCTTATATTATATGCTTAAGTGCTTTTGTACCACTGTGCATTGACCACCTTTTAAGGTAGGGAATGCCTTACTTACAAGCAATTGCTTTAGTCAAATGACCAATCCACAAATGTGCTGCGTAGTACACCTGTCAACCCACCTCCCCCCACCCACCACTAATCCCCTTTTAGCCACTCCCCCGTAGCGGGGAAATGGTTTACGGGAGAGCAATCAAGCGTGCAACTGGCAGGTCCTTGAAGAAGAAGCAAAAGCAGAAGCAAAAGAAGCCCAAAAGCCAAGGCAATTAATGGCATAAAAAACGTAGCTGCCAGTTGCCAAATGTGGCAGAGTGCCATCTAATTTAGTTGGTAAAGATACATATATACAAAGTGGACAGAAGACAGACGAATAGTGGGGACCGAGGAGAGGGAGAGGGAATGGAAAACTTAAGTGCGTAAAATCAACAAAACGGAAACGGATACTCATGCAACTTGGCCGGAAATGTTAAAAGGACATTGAATGCGACTGCGACAGTGTCTGTCTGCCTGTCTGTCTGTTGTTGCTTACACAAAAATTTAGACCCAAAATACACACACACTCACATACATCTACATTTATATGTATGTAGCGTAGACGCGTCGAGCATTTTGTAGCATTAAATTTATGTACATGCCAAGGGGCGGTGGGGGCGTATACGTAACGTGACTTGGCGCCTGCTTGGGCGCGCATAAAGTGTTGCAAGTTGTTGCTTTTGTTGCTGTTGTTGTTGTACCTGCCTAGCCGACATTTTATGGCCTTACCCCAAAAAAAATATAAACAGCAAACACACTTCTCCTTGTTGTTGCTGCGTCTTAAATCCACACAAATTAAGCTCTAAATTAGAAAAGCATCACTCGAAAGTAATTGCTGGCGCGCGATTTTTATATATTTTATGTCTTGGTTTTTATCTTTGCAGTTGCCGCAAGAACAAGGAACGTGCAACGCATGCCAAAAACAAGAACAACAACAATCACAAAAACATGTAGCTTCTGAATCGCATAGAACGTGGCAGCAAAGCTAACTCTCTGGCACTCTTAATGAGGTTTGCCTGTGGTACGTATGTATGCAAAAATCTCACTCTGTTTCTCTTTTAAAAACAAAAAACAAAATGAAAATTAAACTTTATGCGGTGACAATTTGCGTGAAACTTTAAATTTGGAAAGTGTCGCAATTCGCAGCAAACAAATATCAACTGTCCCACACAATGTGTGCACAACACACTTATACACAGAAAGAAAATCATTATAAAATTTCAGCTTAATATGATTTCATATTACATAAAACAAATAACTACTTGTAGCCATTTATAAAAGAAGGCAAAGGAACTCTTCTTGAATTTTGAGCCCATTTGTTAAACATAAAACATTTATATAAGATCCCCAATTGTCTATATATTTATTAGTCCTAGAACGAAGTAATAAACCTTTCTGGATGGAGGCTTGAAAGGTATGATACCTTCCAACTTTCAACATCCATTGAATTCAATTTAACATCCGGATATCCTGTAGTTTTTTTTTGCTCTGTGTGCTACATACATTCAAGCATATGTTTTTGCCGGAAATGTTTTGGTCGTCAGTTTGAGTTGGCCAAAAAGGGAGGCAGACTTTCCGGCTGTCAACCAGCTGAAGGGGAACTAACGCCTTCTGGTTGACAGTGACAGCAATTATGCATAATTCATGTGACAGCCCTCGGCAGCAACAACAGCTGCAGATACTGCATTAATCATGCAGCAAGCGACGTGTCCAGGCAGCTGATTGGATCAACCTGGGTTTTATTAATATTTTTAAACGCCTGTCAGCGCCAGCTAAATAATATTATGATGGTAGCTCTATATTTGAGGTCTATATAGAGACTAGAGTCAGCGCATTTTGAATCGCATAAAATTACGCATGCAGAGAGTTCACACTGGTTGACTTAACCCTTTGTTCTCCGCTTTCTACAATGTTTTTTTTCAATCATTGAGTTGCATTGCCTGTCCATATGACCTATTGTTCGTTTTTTCCCCCTCAATTAAACTAGATTAAGTTGCACCAAAGGTAACAGTAAACCTGTTTAGACATTAAATAAGAAAAGGATTGGTAAAAAGAAGTTGGTTTTATATTAACAGCTATGCATAGTTTTCTTTTTATTCAAAGTGCTTTTATCCCGTCAAATGTAGCCTTCTTCCGCAAATTTAAACTTTTACCTCGAAAAGTCTTCTTTTCAGTTAAATATAAAATTTTACTATACATAAGAGTATTTGCTATTCAATTCTCTATCCAATTAGCGCTATTCAGCTATTCATATGTTGGTGTATTCAAAAATTTCAAATCTTTTATGTAAAATCTTTGGCGAGAGCAACCATTGAACAATTTTTCGGTCAATCAACTATGACAAATTTTCTCATCTATTCGCATAAAGAAATCTATTTGTTATTCATGTTGAGCTGCTGCTATGCTGATGGGATGTTGGGCTGCTGGGAACTGGGAGCTGGGAGCTCGGAACTGAGTCCTCAACTCCTGCTCTGGGACGGACATGAGAACACAGAACACGAAGAACACACTCACCAAGTTGTCTGCAACGCCCACGAACAATACCACAACAGCACAGAGCTCTTCAAACTTTGAAAGAAGGAGAAAAATGAAGGCAAAAACTCAGAGACTGACCGCATTTTAATGCCTTTTTCATTGTCCTTATACACTGTGGCGTATGTCTCGGTCTCGGTCTCAGTCCGCCTTTGGGTGGATTCACATGCACAATTTCGCTTTGCATACTTTGAGGCGCAGCTCAAGCAAATTGACGCCATGTCATCAATCAATCTGGGCTGTAAAGCTCGCTTTGGCATCATTTTTTACGCATTTTTTCTTCATCTTTCTGACAAGCTGTGAAATTTCTTTGGCCGCCTTTTTTCCTGCTATTCTTTACTCATTTTTTAATAATTTTTACAGCATTCTCATTATGCAGCTTGCAGCTTGATTTATGATATTTTAATGAGCTCCCGTTGTGGCATTGTCTCGCTGGATTGTCAATGTGTGCGTTAAAATGGTGTTAAGCGAAAGCAATTTCCAATTTCAAGTGTATTTTCCTGCGATCAGGGAGGGGAAGGAGCAAAGCTCAAGGCTACTTGGCTTTGACCTGTAACTGCCCCGGGGAGGGAATTATGCCAACTGTTGTGCTGTAAAATTTTAATTGCTTTTCCCTTTGACCGAAAGGCTATTAACCAGAACATTTCTAGCCTCGTTACTCTGTGCTGCATACGCGGCGTATACGTGATATGTGTTGCCTCTTAAGCAGCATTATCATTGCTGATTTCCTTAGTCTCTGTCACCCCCGTCCCTTTGGTGATTATATTTGGAACATTTTTGTTGCGCTGTTTTATTGCTCGGTTATTTTAATTAAAAACTTTGTGCAGTCTGACAATGCCAAGTGCTCCCCTCTTAACAAGAAGTTGCCCTTGTTTTCGAGGAAAGAAAAATAAGAAACAAATAAACTGCGATAGAGTTGAGTATCTGACTCTGAGATACCCTTTACTTTATAAATTTCTAGCTGCAATGTTATACAAATTGTAATTTTATACTTTAAAAATGCTAACAGACTTAAAACTAACGTGACTTATGACAATGATTTTCCGATTGTATATAGGTTTTGATAATTAATTGATAATTAGATATAGTATTTGATTACTCCAGCTCTTTTAGTCACTAATTAAATTATTGAAACTTTATAGGGTATGTAACGCTACAACCAATGCAATATACCCCTTTTATCTACGAGTATTGAGTATAAAAAAATTGCGATGAAATGTTGCGCGTTTTATTTGCCGCAGGCTGTGTGTGCCGCCTGCCATAACAGAATGTGCGAAAACAGAGCTGTCAAGACGAGAGCTACTTGTATCTACTTACTGCATGCTTATAAGAAGCATTGTCTGTAACGCCCACCTCCCTCTCCCCACCGAGTCTCCCCTGCCCCGACAATGTCAATGTCTGCTCCAGACGCGGCGTTTTGTCTTAGCCTTCGACTTTTGCTATTTTTATGCTCTTAAGACGATCTTAAAGGCATATGCAAAGTATGTAAAGGTCTAAGCTGATGGTGTTGTTGTTCATCTGGCTGTTGTTGCTGTTGACACATATGTAATTGTTGTTGTTGTCAGAGTTGTTGTAGTCGTCGTATTTTAAACAAAAGCGCAATACATTTTGAGTGCTAATCCCACTTAACGTTTTGTTGACAACGCGGTCACAGCAGTCACTCCATATTTATGCTTATATACTTAACAAATACATAAAAACATATATATAAAAGTATATAACTCCATATATACTTATGTACCTAAAAAGATTGATGTGCTGTTCTGTGGGTTTATTTATCAAAAGCTGCAAATCCCCCATTGTTGTTTTTATATTCAAGATTTTTACCTGCTTTGCCGCCTCTGGGGAAAGCTCAACTTTATAAATATCTTTAAATTTGGTATATGCTATTTTTACGTGTTTTTTGTGTTTAATACAAATTTAGCTTCGCTGTTTTGACTTATTTTCAATGAAAGCCCGTGGCCAATTTCCGTTTTATAATTAAAAACGTGGGTTTGAATGTTTTTGGCAAAAACAGCTTGAAATTTAAGCGATTTGGTAAAGGGTATATTTGCTTTAAAAGTGGGTTTTATTTGTTTTAATTTTGTTTGAAGAGATACTTAAATGCAAACTGAAAGAGTAAAATTATTATTAAACCTCCTTAACCCACTTTTTCAAGCTCTTAATACGAAACTGCATTTTACTATAGCTTTTTCCTATAATCAGAGTTTTATGTAATATAAAGTGCTTAAAAAAGATATGGATTAAAAAAACTAATGAAAGTTATTCATTTTATAGCTGTAACACATTTTCGCTAGTAAATTTTAAAATTAACTGAATTTCAAGTATCGATAAATACATTTTTCATCGAAAAAGTTTATATGAATTTTATATAGCTCTATAAATAATTCATTAATGTTCTTTAAAATCATAATTCTATGTTCTTTTTATGTGTTTTTGCTTGTTAGATTGAGGGAAAATCTAGCAGGAAACAGAACTGCTCTCAATATTAAACCCTACAGCTTATTTTATAGCTTTAAGTTTGATTTTAATCATATTTCGCAAAATTTAAATAAACACACATGCCTCAGGTGAAAGAGAATTAACTGCGATTCGGTGGAAAATTGTATAGCATAAATTTCTGAGTACGCGCTGACCATAAAGCTTTTTAATTACCGCACATTTAAGTAAACAAAAGACGTGGGATGAGTTTTTTTTTTGCATTTTAATTGCAAGCAGACTTGCATGCATGAAGTGAGAGGCACACATATGTTTTCCCTCTCCCTGATTGTCTTTGTCTCTCTCTTTCCCACTGTCTCTCTATCTCTCTCTCTGTATTTGTTGTGGCCGTAAATAAGCTGTACGCGCCTTTAATTGCCAGCAGAAAGTGTATGCTCGACAAAGCGCACTGAGGGCAAACAATTAACTTGGCCGTCAGCAGTAAGGCCAATGCCAAAATGACGCGCACAAAAAATGAAAAAAATTGAAAAACAGTGAAAAAACGGGGAAAATAAAATGAAAAATGAATTTTTATTATGGCCTTTTGTTGAGCCCGTAAAATGAACTTTAAGCGAGGCAGCCACTTGGAAACTTTGAACGTCTGGCAATGGCAACTCGTGGCTTAACCCTCTCCATTACACACACACAGTCACACACACACACACAAAGGCACACACACCAATACACCCTCATTGTGCATTCAGCCGTTTGGATTTTTCTTGTAATTTGCAACAATGTTTAAGCGAGAGTGCAAGTTGTCAACGACAATGACAAGAAGAACAACACTTGCCCCGTCTGTTGTTTGACATGACAAAGCCAAACAAAGCGACTCTAGACAGACTCCACTGTGAACCCTCTCATCCTCTTAGCAACCCCCAAAGACTCCCCTTATCAACCCCTACTGGTAGACTAAGCAATCTGACTAAAGTTCAAATCCATTCTGGGCATCCCGTCGCTTGATTGGCGTCAAGAAACGCATCAAAACGCAAGGTGACTTTCAAGTTCAAAGCAAGACTTTAAGTGGAATTTGTTTTAAGTTAGGTAAGCGATGGGAACAAGTAGGAGGACTTAAGCAGTGAGGGGAGAGTTAGCCATAACAATTATATTGGATTTTTTCAAATATTTTGACAATTTTATTATGCAAAAATAAAAAGATTGTTTTGTTGCATCTAAAATCTTATGTCAAACCAACTGCTCTAGGAATAGAATTTCTGTTGTTCCCGATTTTGAAGATATTAATACATTTAATGTTAAGATAAATGAATTGTAGACAGGCTAGAATCGTTGAGAACTCTAAGCAATCGAGCGGAGAAAGAAAATTCTAATTTGCATTTTAATTAATATGTTACATATTTAAATAAACTCCCAAAATTATAAACTATAAGTAAATTGTATTGCAGAGAGGATGAAACCGCTTGAAAGTTCTAAACTACCAAACACAAAAGTAAAAACTTGATAAAAAATGTAATTTAAACATCATAAATACTTGACTTTAATGTACTCACTTTATACGCAGTAAACACGTTATAAAAGTCATTCAAACATAATTAATTTAAATACATTTTAATTTGAAAATAAATATGATTGAACGCTAAATTTCTAAGTGTTAATTGTTTTTGATTTTGTTTTGTCATATTGATATTAATCTTGACATAGATTGTATTTTCTAGGCCAAAAGCAAGTTTGCTAATTGTTAATAATGTAAATTGGCCAACAAGTAATAAAAAAATATAATAACAATTCCTTTTAAATATATCAGTTCTACACAAATAATAAAAAAACATATTGAATTTAATAAAGCAAGACTTTTGCGTATTTTTAAAATGAATATGACTTAAAGCTAAATTAAACGTGAAATTTCAAATTAGAAGTGTTAATCGTTTTAGTATTTTTTACTATTTTACTGTTTTTGATTTTTGACACACAAAAATCAAACTTGATTGTATTTATTTTTATTGCTAGGCCAAAGGCATGTTTTCTATTTGTAATTAATGTCAATTGGCCAACAAGCAGCAAGAAAACGATTCCCGAAGCCTTTTGAAATTGTTGCAATGTCAAAGAGGCAAATTATAAGTAGTGTGACTTCTCATTCTGTGTCTGTTTCTGTTGCTACTAAAGCAGCCCCAAGGGCTCCTGTATCTGCGGCTTCGCATACTTGACAATTAGTTCGCACAGTACATTAATTATGCATGCGTATATGTGGGAGTGTGTGTGTATGGTGTGTGTATGTGTGTGTGATGAGTGTGTGTTTGTCTGCATTTGGTCTGACGCCCAGCAATATTCTCCAATTTCCTGTGACACACGCGCCACTCAATGCCAAAGCATTTTTTGGGCCAACCACAAACGCACACACACACAGCGTCACACACGCATTCAAGTGACACTCACACACACCATCACACAATCTCACACTCGCTGTTTAGGCCTGGTTATTTGAGCAATATGCCTTCGAGGACTGCACGTAATTAGCCTGTCCCAAAAGCGTTGCGTAATTTGATAGTTTTAATTGGTATTTGCTTGTGCCACAGAAATTTGATTAGAGAATTCAGCATATTTAATTAAACTACACCATTTAATTGGGGAACATAGAATTTGGAACATACACGAGACAGCCATGCAGATATTAGAGATACAAGACACAGAGGACAAGTTTATATGTAGTGAGTAGTGCTTAGCATGTGGAAAGGATATTAACTATCATATTCATAGAATTTGGAATCAAGAAGCTAGTAGATGGAAATGAGAAAAAAGATTAAGAAAGAAATGCATAGGAAATAAAAAGCTTTAAACTATTTCAGCTACCATATGGCAGATAAAATGTAGAAAATATAATACAGAAAAGAAAAAAAGATTGGGGAAGATTAACAGAATCGAAACAGAATATCTGATACTTAGAAAGTAATATGGAGATAACCAGAGTACAGGTCCGATTGTAGCACATGCAATATGTAATATAAAATATATATCACGTGGAACTTACACTATATTTTATAGAAGATGAAAGATAAATCAAATATATATTTAACACAACGAAATTTGTTAGTAATTTTTCGTATTGCAATACACTGTGGAATGTAGTACAATATAACATACAATATAAAATATGCACATTTAATAAAATCTTTGTTTTCGACTAGTTTCGTTGGAAAATTCGTCAGAAACTAAAAAATCGTGAAATTAAAGAAAGCAATTTAGAAACTCGTTTAAAGTCCAATTTTCTTGGTTTTTCCAAACCGTCCATTTTCATTAGCTTCGGTTGACAATGGTATATAAAGTAAACATAAATTATGTAGACAACTATTTTCCAAAGTACGTAATACAATTTAGTCTCATATGATAACATTAAATCTATAACAGAATACATATCACACACCCGTACCAACACAAACATACCATTCAACACCTGTACCTCTGTTTGTGTCATAATCTATGCAAAATTTGTTTTTGATATAGAAATCTTTTGCTGCAAGGCAAGCACAAAGTTTATGGGGGAGAAAACTAGTAGTTTAGTTTGAAACTACGTCTTGAAAATTTGCGAATGCAAAAGATTTCCTCACAATTTTCTTAAGTGAAATTCAAGGTGGCTTTCGTTTGCAGTTTCCGACTGCTAATTAGAAGCGTTTTCTTCCCCCAAAAAAGTTGAATGAAAGTTCTTTTGTACATAGAGAAGCAGTATTATCAAGTCTTCCTGTTTTGCTGCTTTGGCAATTTATTAGAACGGATTTGCTGCACACACACAATACACACACAAACGTACACAAACCCCACACATTCACACATCAAGTGCAGAGCTTTTGACATTTTCTTTTGTAATTAATAGAAGGAACTAAAGCAGCTGTTGAGCTGGACGTCGAGTCAAGTTAATTGAATTTGTGTTGCATTTGCGCAAAATTGCTCATACGCCATGTGTGCTATGTGTATATGTGTGCTTGGCCTTAACAAATTAAGCAATTTGCTGGCCAACTGCAGTTTCTGCTTTTAGCTGTTGCTGTTGTTATTGCTGTTGCTGTTGCAGTCAGGTGACTCTTGAGCGCATTTATCAAAGAGGACCTCGGTTCGGCAGTTTCCTTGAATCTACCTCTTTGTTGCCTTGTTGTGGCTCTTTTGTGCTTCCTGTTGTTGTTGTTTACCGGACATCTTCTACAGCTGGACAAAAGGATCTGCTTGTGGCTCTCTTTTATTGCATTTGACAGTGGCCACTGGCCACGTCATCACACGCCCACATCCAAGTTTCAGCCTGAGTTGCTTTTTCTTCTCCTTCTTCGCAAACAAAAGCAACTGCATGAAATGTGTATGGGGAAACTGTGGAAAGTGTGGAAAGTGATGCATGTGCTGCACTTTGTGATTTATGATGATGATGATAATGGCTTGAAATTGCAGCTGCTGACAGTCTACTGTATAGTTACTATGGCAGTCTACGAAGGCGCTGAGGCCAGTAGATGCCAGTGGTAGTAGCATGAGTTGCTGTTGCTGTTGCAACAACGCCTCTGAAGGGCACTTGCAGCTAGTTGAAAGTTCAATTACCATGTTTGTTAAGGCTGAAATGAATCAAGTAGTTATTGTTGCTAACAGAAACGCTTCCAGTCTCTTTCAATTACTATTACTATTTCTATTTTTGGTTAATGTGCACTTAAAGCCAATTTAACTAATTACTTAAATTCCATGTTGGACTTATTGCAAATTAAACTTACTGAAGAATTGGCCTCTTTTGTTTTTCATTATTCCTGTTGCTTGTATTTTATTTCAGCTCTAATTTATTTACTGCTTGTATCTTATTTTAGTTCTAATTTAGTTAGCGCTCTTTCCTCATCTATAATTTAGATTAACCTCACGACTCTTGATATATTAATTCTTTATGTAACTATTACAAGGACTATTTCTGTTACCATTGCCCAAACTACAATAAAGGATACATCAATATTTTTTTTGCTGCTATAACTGTTATCGGTTCCAGTCTGTAACTGTTATTGCACCTGTTATTGCTGCTATTGTTACTTCTTTTAGAACACGAGCAATTACTGTGCCTCTTGTTGCAAATATCGACTTCATTTGTTACCTTTTTTGTCGTCACATCAATAGACTCTCTATTTGTTGTTGTCTTGATTAATTTATTGCTACTCTCAATGTAGTTAGTTGCTGCCATTTCCATTGTCATTGTTACTCTTATTGTAACTGTTATTGCTGTTGCTATTTTTACCTGTTAAATTTGTTCTACTGTCCCCGCAACTAAATCATATTAGACACAATTGCCGACTGTTATCGCGACTCGTTTATCTTTTCTTTTTTTGTTTGCTGTGCAGAGGCAGCTTGTGCGTAAGGTAATTTATATAGAGAGCCACGCCCATTTGGACTACCTCCCACAAAACGGTAGCTAAATAAGACATTTGAACGCCGCACATTTGTTAAACTCACATTCGACCTGTCTGTTTGTCTGTTTGCGCTGTTTTCGGTTTTATTTTGTTTTATTTTTGGATATTTTGTTTTTTTTTTTGTTCATTTGTGAAATGTCGAATCTGCCACAATGTGGCTCGTTTTATTTTAAAGCCACATATCAAACAAGGGCCAGAAGTGAAAATAAATTTTATGCCACAGCATGCGTTGCCGCAGCTGCTTTGTCATTTTCACGTATATAAGGATGACGCCCTCAGATACAGCAGAGTGCCACGCCCCAAAAAAGCGCTATACATTCATCTGCAAGTTGCCTTGGCACACACACACACAATAACAACAACAACGACAGCACCACGCACAAAAAAATGACATAAAGCGACATAATAATTTTGCCTTTGAAATTGCCTTACAATTGCTTTTTTTTCAAGAGAGTGTGTGTTTTAGGAAGGAGGGGGAAAGGAAGGGAAACCACTGGGATTCGATTCCTCCCACACAGGACGCGCTTATTTTTAACTTTGTCGCATTGTTCACATTCCTTTTTTAAGCGCTGCGGCTTTTAGATACACTTTGCATATGGGGTTATTACATTTTTTGACTGAATTGAAGTCCCCGAAGAGACTCTGAATGAGTCACAAAGGCTGTTAAAAATAGGTCACATAAGAATTTAACCTAATTGAAGGCATGTTGTCATAAACAGGTTGCCAAGTAATTGTTTTGCCACAGAAAAAAACTGCTTCTTTACTTTTTATTACTTAAACTCAGCTTACAGCTATTTTTCATGTTTTCGCCTTAGAAATCCCAATTGGTTATAGCATGAGACTCAGCTAGGATCGTTGAGTAAGTCAGCCAAATGATACTGTTTAAAGAGACTGGAATCTCTTGATGACATCTTGTTGTCATCAATTCAGCTTAATACTTTTTATTACACAAATAACAAGTATGTACAAGTTTTTCTGCTGTTATTGTTGGTGTAAATATTAATTTCGCTGTTCCTGGAAAATGTTAAAAGTGGCAACTTTTCATTCGCAGCATTTATAGCATATTTTTTTGCTATTAAAATTTCCATGCAATAAAAGTGTTGGAATTGTATACTGCAAAAATAGTAAAAAAATAAAAATCAATTAAAATGTTATTAAGTTTTTGCTAAAGTCAATTTCACTTGAAAGCTTAAATCAGAACTTGCTTAATAATATTTTCAACAAGTTTCTCAAACAGTTTCTACAAAGTGAAAAAGTAAATCAGCATTTCATTTATACTTTCTCTTAACAAATCTTTTTTTAAAAACTTATTAAACTTTCAGTTTCAGTATATAAATGCTTCGTTGTGTTGAAAATGTGAAAATGATTTCTTTTATGATTTCCATTCGCTTTTATCAACAGGCATTTTTGTGGTAGACCCCACAGCTCATATGTCTGTTTGCCAAGATATGCATATTCAAAATGCTGTCCGGAAAATGTGTGAAAATTGTGACAAAAAAAGAAGATTAAATGAAAAACAGAGCTGTTGGTAACTCGGAACTCAGCTGGTGGCTTATTTCATTTAGTCTAGAAACGGGGGAAAAAACAAATTACATTGACTTAATACAAAAGTTAGACTGTTAAGGGAACGGGAAAGATGCGAATTTCATTTAGTTGGGTCTCTTGTGGCAAGTTTCTGTGGCAAGAGGAGGAGTTGGCACATGTCACCATGCATAATCATTAATAAAAACAACTAAATAGATTGAAGGGGGTTTCGGTTGTCGTTGTTGCTTAATGGCATTCGTTAGCACTCGTTAGCCACAAAAACCAGTCACAGCCACACATACATCCTCACTCCCTCACACACACGCCCTAAAGTCGCGAGTTTCTATCTTTAAGTTTCCGTTTCCTGCTTGCGTTTTTGGCTCCGCCTCCTTTTGACTTGGCCAGCGTCCAATTAATCTTAATTAAAGTCGAGCTCAAGTGTAGCACACACACACACACACACACATGCATTTACACTCATACACACATATGAGTGGGCGTGTCAGCAGCTGTTGCTATTGTCCTGCGTCCGTTTCCGTTTCCATTTCATTTAATTGTAATACATTTGTCTGCGCCTTAATGGCAAATTTACGTGCCGCGTATAAATCAACTTTTTCCGCTGTCTGATTTATTTTTAGCATTTTCCAAAAACAAAAACAACAACAGCATTAAGAAAATAAGCACATGAATAGTTAACCCAAATGTGTTGCAAATTGGTTTCTTTTTTTTGTTTTGTGTTTCGTTTTTTTGGGGCTCCCCTAATTATGCAACAATCAGCTGTAAAACGGGCTCAGTACGTGTTCGTGCTGACCTTAAACGCAATAATAATACACTGATTATACTCACATATACTAATATTCACACACACAATCACACACCCATTCACACAAACACAAATCAGCTTGCAATAAGCAGACATTGTTATTACTGCTAAATTGTTTTGCTGCCATTATTACAGCTGCTGCAACAATGACTGCAACAGCCTACAGTCAGTTGCTATTTGCCTCTGCCCCAATTGTTACCGCTGCAACATGCTGCACGGACTGTGCCTGCTTTTATAGCATTTAGAGCCAATCAGCATGATATTATTGCCAACTATTGTCAACGTTTCGCTAGGCAACCAATTCAACCATTCAATGCAGACACAAACTCCTAAACAATACACCTACAAACATAAGTAGCTTTAATGATTGAATAATAGATTATTTATATTTCAATACGTTTGCAAATGAATAATACTATGATAAATTCAATCAACGTATGTTTTAAAAGCTTAGTTCTAATCCTTCTGTGATCTTTGGTATTATGGATATTCCTAACTATGCAATTGTGTGGAATTAGCTTATAGACTTGTGGAAGAATATTTGGAGATAAATTATTTAATTAAAATAAAAATAATAAATGAAGGTGTATTTTAGGACAATAAAAACAGATTAAAATTGAAGTTGATAATCTCTAATGTCAGTTTATTTTAAATTTTTATTTTCTGTAGGGTATTTAAATATCATTATCTGTTTTATATATTTTTTTGTATTGAAGATGACTGTTTTCAGGTCAAAAGTAGATTTATCATTAAATAATTTGCGTATAATAACTATAACATTGTTGGAAAGTTGTTTATTTGCTTTGCTCAGTTTAAACTGTTTTATGATATTCTGTTGAATTTGTAGAGGTTATGAGCTCTATTCCCCTTTTAATTTTATGCAATATTCTTGAATACAGACTCGTTGTGTTTATTTCGTTGTAAACTGCGTTATGTGGCTATTTCGTAATTTCTTAGTTCCAAGAAATTGTTGCACAAAGTTTGTTTATTAAAAACCAGACTCACTTTTGTGCTTAACATACTAATACTTGGAAGTTCATTTCCCCAGATTGTTTACAAAGCACTCTTGTGGCTGCATTTCTGAGTAAAAAGAAATTGTTTCCTTTTAACAACTAGATTTAAATCAACCCTCATTTCAATAGAATTGAAAAATTCTCTGAGGTCATTTCCTGATTCCAAGGACTTGTTGCATAGTGTTTACCTATGATATTGGTGGCTCTGAGCAATGCTAATCCAGTCACGTTTCGATTTATACGTGAAAAGTGAGAGAAAACTGCGCTCAATTTATCTGTTTTAGTAGAAAATAATAAAGCGCGGTTTGTTGTTTGGTAATTAATTAACCAACTTCCTGCTGTATGTATTTATTATGACCATATTATAATTGCGATTATTGAACTTTGGTCACAGCTGGCAGTTAACAATTTATGAACAAGTTTTGTGACCAAAAGCCCCAAATCTAAGGCATCAAGGTGTTCGCATTTTGGGTCAATTATTCAGGCAGATCGATTAGTCGCATTAGCTGAGAACCGCAGAGAATGCTTCACTAAGCACAGCTGATTAAACGTTAATTAAGTTCGACAGAGATAGATAGAAGTGGCCACAAAACTGAAAAGGGCCAAGTGGCCACTACACCTGCTCCATCTGTATCACGCTCTCCCTCTCTCTATCTCTCTTCCCTCTCTCTTGTAGGCGTCAATCAAAACGAAATTAATTAAGAACAGTGCCCAAAAACACAGTGAAACAGGCAAAAACTTGCGTAAAATCAATCGATAACGATATAAACGCAGTGGTGCAATCAATTCATAGACCCTGTATCTAAAAGGCTGGAAAGATTCTATTAACTTAATCAAAAATGGGGCTTACAGGCCTAAAGTTTATGTATTCTTAGTTACTGTCCGTACGAGTAAATAGTTATCGAAATATAACTATCTCAATTAATTAAATGAGATCTTAACTCAACATTGAGAATAATGTTATGTTTCTTTTTCCAATCTAAGTACAGGGTCAGTTACTGCCTAGATCTCTCGACTGTCTTCTTTTCCGCTAGTACTTTTACTGTCGTTATTTGCGCAAAATTGCTTGCACAAACAGCAGGCGTTGGGTCAACATAAACAATTCGACGACAACTCAATCAAAGATAAATAAACTCAAGGTACAACATTCTTGAACTTTCCCCAGAGCGAAGCGCTTAAAAGTATGCTACAAAAATAGCTTAAAAGCCAGCTTAACATACCTTTATATTCCTTTCTGGCCCTAATTGCCCCTAAATCCACTGCTGACTTACAGCATATTTCACATTCATCTATATATATATATATCTATTTCGAATCTGCCTGGCATCGATTTAAGCCTGGGCAGAATTTCAATTAAGATTAAAAATAACAACAAGCATAGTACAAATATCTCAAGCCCTTGCCTTAAACTTATTATTGTTTTCGTTTGCTTACAGAGCGCTAAACATTCAACATTGGTGGTAATTAAAGCGGCAACAACAAAAGCAACAAGAACAACAAGGCTATTTTCTAATTACAAAACATAACGAATTTTAAAAGCAAAATCCTGAGCTTTGCATTCGCCAAGTTTCCAAGTGATTAATTTCACAATACCAACAACGAGAACAGGCAACAATTTAAGCCAATTAAGCGAGCAACGTTTGCTGCTGCCTGAGTGTTAACAACAATAAGAAGTAAAAGTAGCAGAAGAGGGAACAAATGCCGCCATGAGTTTCCTCAGCTCCATGCAACAATATGTAACAAGTGGCATATCCAGTTTGGGACTCGGCAATCGTCGCTTTTCACTTTCACGACAGGAGTCAAGTGAACAGCAGGCAAATGCAGGAGGCGTGTCTGGGTCACAACAGTTGCTGCCACAGCAGCAGCAACAACAGTCGCAGCAACAGCAACACTTGCAGCAACAGCAGTCGCAGCAACAGCAACAATTGCTGCAACAACAGCAGCACCACCAACACCCACCGTTGCAACAACAGACGAGCATTGGCAGCGGTTTGGGTTTAAGCGGCG
This sequence comes from Drosophila putrida, assembly GCA_037043535.1. Lineage (NCBI taxonomy): Eukaryota > Metazoa > Arthropoda > Insecta > Diptera > Drosophilidae > Drosophila > Drosophila putrida. The sequence continues at coordinate 1,375,369 of JBAMBI010000464.1, forward strand.
GTGGCAATGTCTACGGCCCGCCCACTCAACCCACCGCGGGCGTGGCAGCAACAACAGGAGGCAGTAATTACCCCGCCGGTGGTGTCGTAATCGGCAATCCGAATGCCACTAATCCATTACTAGGTAAGTTTCTATTTTTGTCTCGTTTCTTGTTTCTCCTTTCATCCAATAAACAAAAATCGCACCCACACAATCGTGTGATAAATGGCCTTGGGGGCATGTGTGGCAGCTACCAAACAGTGTCAAGATTAATGAAACTCTATGACCAACTAAAGACACTTACTATATTTGATGAATGTATGGGCAAAAAGCAATTTTAACACGCTGTCAAAGCTTAATTAAATACAAAAATAATAATGATACTAATGAGTTCTAATAAGGGATACATTTTAGCTATTTATAAAGTTTTGATTTGCCGCAAGGTTTAGCAGCCTTTAAACTGGCATAGCTTTATCGAAACTCCATTGATTTATATTCGAATAGTCAGTTTGATAATAAAGTACTTTAAAATTGCTTCTGAGAATTTAAGTTTTTTGTACAAATTCAGGCCAAAAGTGACCAAAAATTTGAAGTGTAAAGGTCCCAAGGGTCAACAGATTTCAAAAATAACATTCTCAAAACTCATCCGACTTTTATGATGAATGTCGTCCATGGTTTGACCTCTCTACAAGTTCTGTATCTTAACTTTTAGCTAGAGTGCTTCTTTTTTTCGATTATTTTTGGTTTCTAAGTCAGAAATAAATTTTAATTTCTTTACTACATTTTTGAGCTATCCCAATTTTGTTGTATTAAAAGTGGGCTCTGTTTATGCTTTTAGTTGATTTTTTATAGCAAACAAAAAATGCAAATCTGTAAAAAAAAGATTTTAATTAATGCCAAAATGTAAATACTTCAATTTGCTCATCAAACAATAAAGCAATTATCTTTGGTTGAATAAATAATAATATCAATTAAGTTAAATGAAAAAATAAAAACTAAAGTTAAGTCTACGTTCAGCAAATAGTAAACTATGATTTAAAGCATACAAGTTGCAATTTCATTTGCATTTGCATTTTCATATTTCTATTATTAAGTGAACCGAAATGTTGTGTGTATGTGATTTGCAGTTACAGAACTGAAACACAATTTTGCGCAGTATTTGTAAATTCTTTTTTTTGGGTCTTTTTGCTGATATTTCACATTGCTTATACGCCATGTTGTCGAGGTTTTAAAATGAAATCGAATCGCAACAGCTGCACACAAAAGTCATAAATAAACAAAAAAAGGAAAAGCAATGCAATGCAAAACTACATTATAGTATATCGTATATAGTACTATACTATATAGTATATTCATGTGGGTGATGTAAAAAGCAATGTGTAATCGATAGCTTTGTCATTGGCAAGCCGCAAAAATGCAAACAGCAAAAGTTTATTGAATTCACCAGACGTTATGTTCATATCGAAACACAATTTTTACAACCATTTTGTTAGCAGCAACAAATGTGACTGAAAACTTTTCGCATTTTGCCTGCAAATTGGCAAGAGTTTTGTCCCGAAGCGTCGACTTTTTGAATTTGCTTAAACAAATATCCGAAAAACAAATCCGCCAAGACACCAAAAACTACGAGTATGCGACGCCAAAGCAATCAACATGCATACGAGGTCCTTCTGGGTGTTGCCTCCTTTGGTTGCATAAAATACTGTTGTTGCAGCTGTAGTTATAGTTGTAATCGGTGTTGTTGTTTCAGTTCCTGTTTCTGGCAAATGCAAACACATTTCGAAGTCAAGACACAGAGCTGTCGTTGTCGTTGCCGTATGCCACATGCCACAAAAACCGCTGACTCTCCTAATGTCCATGTTGCTGCTGTCTCAGCTGCAACAGCAACAGCAATAGCAACTGCAACTGAAATTCCGAGCTGTTGTGGATCGTGGCATTTGCTTGGCTTTTGATTTACAAACGTCTGCAGCATTTGAATCAAATTGAAATTGGCTTATCTTGTTGCACGAGCCACGAACGAGTGGTTTTTGGGCCACAGAAGGCGTGGCAGCTTTGAAACCGCCAACGTGTAAGCGTATTTCTCTGTAAATGTGTGTGTGTGTGTGTGTGTGTGTGTGTGTGGGAAAAGCCTCTTTCTCCTCCCTCACCCTTTATGTGTGTATGGAAATGTTTTTGGGACGGTGAACTGAAAAATTGCGCAAGTTATTGAGATTTTCTCATGTAGTTTTTTAAAGACCCTGCACTTAAAGAATGCAAAGGGTCTAATAAATTTGTGCTGAACAGGACCTTATAAATAATATGTATTCTCTCGAAAAATTGACTCGAAACTTGGTATCAGCTTTGACAAATTTGCCACAAAGCGAGATTTTTTCAATCCCTACAGAAATTTTGTCGACTAGTATAAAAAAATAGTTGTGTAACTAGTATTGAAGCCGCATCTGATCAACTAGATTTGTTGACAGCGATAAGCAATAAACAAACAGTTCTAGGCCTAGTTAGCTAACTTGGGAGCTGTTTTAGATTCGACATAATATGTAGTCCGGATCTGTCCTAAAAATTTCAGCACGATTGGATAAGGCGCACTAAAGATACTCAACAAAAAATGTTTGAAAGGAAAAAGCAAAATACGCACCAAAGAGAGTCAAGAAAAAATGTTCAAAAGAAAATGAATAGACGACTGACATACAAAGCTTGCGGTGTGTGTTTAGTACAGAACAAGTACAGGGTCTTTCATATTCTCACTTTTTTCGATTGTAACTTTTTGCAGCTAGTTTTTTGTTGAACTTTGCATAAGCAGCTGGGTTGGCAGTCTTGAAACTGAAGCTGAAGCCGCAGCAATGGTTAGACAAATGGAGTGGCAGAGCAGTGTCCTTAGTGAAGGAAAGCCAACATTGTCCTTGTCGCTGGCAGCAATAACAGGAATAGCAGCAACAGCAGCCGCACAAATGCATGTCAAGGTTGCGGTTCTGTTGCCTCGAGCATCCTCCCAATCCTCTCAGTTCTCCCTCCCATTCCACTATCTCCTCTGTAGAGGGACGTTTTCAGCTCACGCCACATTGACCGCATCACATTGACTTCACTCGGCTGGTTGGCTTACTGGTTGGCTTGTTTCCTTCCTATATCCTTCCTGGATGCTTCGTGCCTCGTGCCCCCCTCTTGTTGCCTCCAGCTGCCTGTTGCCACTAAATTGCAGTTGCCCCTAATCCATTAACATTCGCTTCACTGCTAAGTAGTTCCCATTGTATCAAAAGTTACGACCGTCGTCGTCTAGTTGTTTATCACAATTGCATGAGTTTCTATAAAAAAAGAGATGCAGAAAGTATAAAAAATGAAATGAAATGTGGGGGAAAGCGTAAATGATTCAGCAAACAACATGAAAACGTAATTTGACTTATGCGAAACTTATGGAGTTTATTTTCCTTAAGCTCCTCATTTTTAAAATTGTTTCTCAAATACAGAATTCTAAAGTTATTTTTATTGTCCTGCTTCTTTTTAACTTTTGAAAGCAGACAATCGCCATGAATTGCTGACAGCGACAAGTTTCTTTCCTTATCGATAGCAAATTGTCGTTTGATAAATATTTAATATTCAGAAGGATATATATAGTAGCTTAATCAATGTAGGGAAACTATGTTATTTGAAGATAGTTTTCAACAGCAATTGTTAAGATTCATCAAAGCATTTTATGAATTTCATATTATATTCCTTACAATTAGTTATTTAATAAGCACTGAAGTTGCATCAGCTTCAAGTACTAATATAATGTCTCCGTTTCTATAACGAAATATTGTTATAAATATTGTTTTATTTAATTTCGAACATTTACTTTTTTGTATGTGACAGCATTTTCTTGTTAACCTTCCTTAAGCTAATAAATAATGAAATTTTAATAATATTTTTAATTTTATCTTAAATGAATATTTATTAATTACTGACTTGTTGCAAATTAATCTACCCTGTTTTTTCAATTATAACAATTTTCTCGCTACTCATTGATTAAACTTGTCTCTGTCGAGTCCCTGTCGAACACAGTTGCCTTAATTGTTTTCCATTTACAAAAGTGATTGAAAATAGCTGCATCATTAAGTGCATTGAGTAATGTACTTTTTTTTATATACTTGACTCCACAGGGTATCCGAAAGTGGTGCCATTACCAGGAAGCAGCGCTGCGGCTGGCAACTCATCGTCCGCTGGGAACACACCCATCAATTCGCGCCGTCAATCCAGGGCCCTGGAGTGTTTGGCGCCACCGCGTACGGGTTCATTTCGTAGTCGGAATTCGCCACTGCATCAACCGGATCCGCCGCCGAGGCCACCATTGGCATTTTGTAAGCGTCGACTCAGCTGGCCCGAGGTCGATCCACGTTCCAACTCTGGGTAAGTGCAGAGTTCATAATAGACAACCTAAATATGATGATGATGATGATGATGATGCGATAAGCCGCAAATGAATTTCGATATTAACTAACTGACGGGCTGACAACTCTGGCAGCATGTTTGCTCATTATAATTAACTACATGGCAACCCTCAGTTGGAAGTTTTCATACCCCACACATGTGTGTTTGTGTGTGTTGCATAAATTAAACAGAGCCTAAGGCTTAATGAGCGTCTTTAGGGATTTTGGACATAAATAATCAGGGCTCTTTTCAGTTCGAAGGGGACCATCAGTTTAGAAATAAAATGAATTATTTACCAATTAATTAATGTACTTCAATTGCTGTTGTCTAACATTTGTTTTCAATGCTCTCTCAACTTTTGAGTCGACCTTCATAATTATGTAATTACAAAAGTTGTACACACTCTCTCTCTCTCTCTATAGTATATTTTTTATTTTCTTGCCACCCGCAGAGCGCCGTTATTTCTCTGAAAAGAAACTTGGGGCACAGACGCCTAAGTCTATGCAACATTGGCAGTTTCAGATGCGGGCCCCAACCTTTTGAGCTAACGAAACTTTTTGGCCAGCTTGCCTCACAAATAGAGAGAGGGAAGAAAGAGAAAAGAGACAGAGAGAGAGAGAGAGGACTGTGGCACATCTTGCAGTGCTTCTTTGAGACAACAGTGGGTGCAACATGCAGCATCTTCTTGCCCCTTTTAGCTGCTTTGCATAATGCGGCTTCAGTTTAACCTGAAAATGTGCGCATAATGAGCGTTTGGTCTTGAGGTTACATTTAATTAAGCATGAAATGAGATTTTATGAGGTGTTGCTTTAAGAAATATGCATTTTACCTGTAAAAAGTTGATACGCTTCTTCAACAACGTTACCTTGAGTCAGTTTCAGGTTGCAGTCTCCTCTTAATTGTGCTTTTTGATGAGCTTTGAAGAAAAGCTGTTACTTACCACCTGAAAACTGAGTATCTTTTAATTAAACGCTCTTTATGTGCATAATTATGTAAGCTATAGTTGGAAATCGATCTGTTAACTGAGTATTTTATTAAATTGTTTATTTACCAATTATTATTTAACTACTTTTAATTACAATGCGATGTTGAATGAATAATTGATATATTTATAATTATTTTCAACATGTTTAAAGAGTTTATTGAATTTATATTGTTATGTTCTTCTTAGAATATTCTATTTTGTTATTAACACACACACTTTTTGTAAACACTCTGTTGTTGATGAGCACTTAACAGTGAGAACTGCATAGAAAGGCCATTATTAATCTACTTTTAGTCGACAAATGTTTATCACCCACATTAATTTTCATGCTTTTACATATTATTCCCTTAATGCTGCTAACAAATCCACTTTAACAATTAGGCTGAATAAAATATTCAATTAATTAGTCAAAAAGTTACAATTGGTAAAACCGCAGGCATTAAATCACAATAACAGAGAGAATCAAAAATTCATTACGCCATAAACATAAACAAATGAAAATGTGGCGATTAATTAAATACGGAATAACGAAAAACAAACAAATTTAAAAGCCAAACTCACATTAGTTGGCAATTTATTTGCCACACATTTTTGTGACAGGAAATTCAAGTAAAAATAAAAGTTGGAAAAAATACAACAACAACAACAAATGCATAAAAATAATGAATAATTGCTAAACTAAAGAAAAGTTCAAGCTTGTTCGAGCTTCAATGGCAGGAACTGTTTACCTACACTTGAATATTGCGACAAGATAAGCACAAAATAAATAAATAATAATAACAGCGACAAAAAGTTGCCAGTGAAAAGTTTTGTGGCCAAAAACAGACGAAAAACGAAAACAGAAACAGAAACCAAAACTTAAAATGAAAATACGCAAAGAAAATTGTTAAGAAATTTAAACTGAAATTGAGTAAGCGACAACGACAACGACTATGAAAAATCATAAAGCAAAAAGTTTGAAATTAAATTTTTTTGTCAACTAAAAGTGAGAGAGTGATCGAATAGGGGTTACTTTGTAGGAACTTACTTGCAATTTAGCAGCAGTCATTTACCTGTTAGCTTAGCCAACACATTTTCACTGTCACAGGGTATAAAATATGTCAACTTTTGGCCAAGTTCCAAACAATGCAATGTGTTTGGCTCTCTTCTCTAAGCATTTTGCACGACACTCAAAAAAAAGTGTCGACAGAAAAGTGTTGGTCACATTTTGAGCCAGGCTAAAAAGCAAAGTGAATAACAGTTTTTTCTCCCTTTTTTTTATTATTTTGCTAGCCCAGTCATAAACGTTAAAAACTCGAAACGCTGGCAACCAAGTTAAGCCGATTAGTCGCTGCCCATTTTGTGCTGAGTGTGAAAAGTTTTTCCTCTTTTTAGCTTTTTTTTTAAAGGAGGAAATGTGACACTCTGCGACTGTCTGTGTGTGAGTGTGTGTGTGTGTCATGCAAATCAAATGATTAGGCACAACATCATCAGATTTATATAAACAGAAGTAAGTTTTGGGCTGGCGCACTGGGCGTATGATTAATATGAAATTTAATCGAGTCACATACAGAGAGTGAGTTTTCATTTTCAATAAAACTTGCCTGTTAAATATGTATATTTGTATACAATTAGCATTAGAAGACAGGCAACAAACCATATTGGGCCAAAAGTCGACCCTCATCAATGTTGAAAAAGGTTTGACATTGCGAAATGTGGAAATGGAAATGTGAAAAGCGAAAATGTGAAATGCGAAAATGGAATACTTGATACTTATGCTGAAGAGCATATTGACAGTGCCAATTAGAGAGACAGCTGACAGAGACAGAGCCAAAGACAGAGACAGAGACAGAGAGAGGAGTCAATAAACCCCACTAAAGATTGTTTGATAAAATGAAGTGTACTCATATGAATCTACTCATGAATACCTTTCTCTATCTATCTCTCTCTCTCTATCATTTTTTCAGTGTGCAGGAAACAGATGGCTCGTATTTTGAGAATTTTACATCGTTGGGCTGGAAACGTGAAAATCGTCGCATGTCGGCAACGCGTGCGGCTGAATCACGTGCCGAAGCTAATCCGGAAAATGAACGTGATCCGCCAGCGCCCGAGGAGTCCATTGACCGACAGGATGAAAAGGAGAAGCTCTACGTTGAAGTGCTGCATACGATTGCCAACACTGTAGGAGCTCCAGCGCCAGGAGGACAGGTGAGAGACTAAATAACATAAATAGAAATCAATAGAAAGCGGGGAGGATAGGAATAAGGGGAATAGAAAGAGGGAGCAAAGTAAGAAACCTGCTAAGGGCTGTACAATCATATGAATCTTTGATTAAGGTTACCACTCAACTCACAACTTATGCAAATAGTTGGAAATTATACAAACTGTATTTTAGCTGAAAATTAACGAGCATATTTGGTGTGCAGTGTGGGTGTGTGGTTGTGTCTGTGTGTGTCTGTACCTCAAGCTAGACCCGGAGATGATAGATGATTGAAGGGTCTAGTTAATCACATGCGTTTAGCCCTTAAAATGTTGTGCAATTTAAATGATTAATACCGGTTGATGCCAAGGCTAAAATGCTTAAACCTCAAATGGATTAAGGCCAAGATGTGACCAGAGAGTGGAAAGTAAATATATATCTCCTTTTCTCCCTCTCTCTCTCTCTCTCTGTCTTTGTCTTGTGGTCAGAAAATGCAATTATGAAAGTGTTTTCATTTCGATTGTAATTTTCCAATACGAGTATTTTCACAAGTTTTCCAAAGGCATAACTGCTGCTTCCCCTTCCTCTTCTCTTTCTTCATTTTTCAATTATCGTTTTTAATTTAACAGTAAGAAAATTGCACAACTAATGAAACTGGAGCCAACTGTATATAGAAGTGTTGGGAAATTGAAAGGGGTGTAAGGGGGCATTGAAAGTTAGCGGGAAAAGGTTAGAGGCATTGAGAGCATAATAAAACTTTCAACACCCAGCCAGCAAAATAACGTTAGTCCTGCTGTGATTGAGTTGAAGCTGGTCAAGTCTCGCGGGGCTTTTGGCCCTAGTCAAGAACGTTGAGTCACTAAAGTTATTTATTCCGTCCCGGAACGGCTCAGCGGGAGGCTCGACAAATGCTGCTTCTTCCTCTGTTTTTTTGCCTTCTCCTTTATTCATTTTCTTCTTTTCTTTTAATGGAAAATAATTACAAATAAATGCGAGCTAGTTGCAAGTGGGTTAATGTTTTTAATAGAAACTAATGGATAAATAAATACGCTTAGCACAACAGAGCTTTTATCAAAAAAAGTGTTGGGTATAGAAAATAAATTTAATTAAGTGGAAGTAAACTCTGAAGTTGGTTTAACTGTATAGATAGAGAAAGGATTTCTATAACGGATTCAAATATATTCATTTCAACTAACATAATGATATGATTTGTTTAGGGTTAATCTTTGAGAAGAAATTTCATGAGAGATTTTTAAAGCCTGGACTATTGATTAACAATTAACCAATAGTTTTTAATTAATGAAATAGTTGAGTCAATCCTTAAGCCTAACTTTATACATATACGTTATTAGATAAAATGCAATAAAAATGGTGTGAAAATATTGTAAGCAATTTTGTACTCTTTACTCACGTTAAAGCACTGTCAAAAAAAAATCGAAGCACGTCCTGCTGAAAATTGCTAAAAGAATATCTTTCATTGGAAAATTTATGATTCTAGGTATTTGTTTATGCTTGTACAGCTCCACCTGAATAATTGTTCTATTGAAAAATGGTGCTATTGATTTTGAAAAGTGAATCGCCCATGGGGAGTAAACTAGTTACAATTTAAATAAATATAAAGGGACTGTATTTATACAGGATATGTGCTGGACTCTCTAGCAATCTTTTCATACAAAGGGAGCAGAGAAAAATGCAAACAAATGAGTATTGAGAGGGGAAAGAGAGGAAAAGAGCTGAGGAAAAGCGTCAGCTGGAAAAGTAAGAATCTTAATAATTTAGATGGACGCTGCCTAGGCGACTGCAGTCAAAGCAATCAAATTAAAATAATATGGCAAGACAGTTGGTCGTAAGGGGGCGTCGTGGTAAGTAAGGATAGGTAGAGAGAAAGCAAGAGAGAGGGAAAAAGACAAGCAGGAGTAGCTGATGAAAGCGCTATGCGAAGCGTGTGCAAATCAGCAAGTCAGTCCAGCAGAACGAGGCTTATGAATTCGACAAGATAAATCAATATGAAAAAATAAGCATACATATAAAATAACGCAGAAAATAACGAAAAAATTTTGATATATATTATTTTTTTTGAGGGGGGCATCAAAAGCAAACAAAGAACGAAATATTTCTGGCGTTGGCGGAACCCAATAAAAATACCATTTTTTCTCCTTGTTTATACTGTGAAAATATGCTAATTTGTATTGTTGTTGGTGTTGTTGGTGTTGCTGCTGTCGATGCTTCTGTTGGAGCTGATGATATTACGATTTTGTTTGTTTGCCGTTAAAAAATTGAGCGCCAATAAATGACATAATAATTAAAAGAAATTAAATTAAATGCCTGTCGCAGCAGCAACAGAAACAGCATGCGGCGTATACGTAATTTTGACATGTGCCATACTCACACTTGCTCTGTCTCTTTCTCCATCTGTATCTGTCTCTCTTGCAGTTTGCACATTATAAGGATGAAATGTATCTGCATGCCCAGCGCGCCTTTGGTGTCAATCCCGATCGTCATTATCGCCTGCTGCACGCCTCCGCCGAGGATAAACCAAAGATAATCGTCCTCTCGGCGGTCGTCATTGAGGCGGATGGCCTCGAGGCAAAAGATGCCAATGGTAAGATGTATCACATATTGCGACAACATATTCTGTTACACTGATAAAAAAAAGAAAAAGCCTCTGAACCTATTTCATTTCTTGATTTAACTTCATACAACAAAATCGGTGTATTTGCTATTTAGTAAAATGTTTTTGGTTTTGAAAGAACCTAATCTATTTTGAACCAATATGCTATAACTTTATTATTTGGGACAAATATTCTTGATTTCTTTATTCTTTCTTTTCTATTCTTTTAAGAATATAACCATGGATTATGATTGACTATGATTAATTATTCAATGATTTTTTGAGCTTAATTTTAAAACCGATTTGCAGTTAGTTGTAAAAATACTTTTTATATGTAGAATTTTGTATATATTAATTATATTTAATATTTAAGACGAATGTGTTTGATTTTAGTCATCGATCTTTATTTTCAGTGTACACTTTGCTCTGCTTATTTTGGTCTTCTACTCATCCTTTTTCCTGATTCTACTTCCTTTTCCCCTTCCTCCCCAACTCCTTTTGCATTTTCAATGTAGCAATCTGTCAAGAGTTCTGTGTAAATATTTTTTTCTTAGTTTACAAATTGATTTTGCGGCTGCCTCCATAATTGCATTATGAATTTGTGTAAGTGAGTGAGTGTGTGTGGCTGTGTGTGCAAATCAAAAAGCCAAACGAGGCATCAATAAATTGTGTGTGGTTGTGTGAGTGTGTGTGTGTTTGTGGCATGTGTGTCTTGTTGGAATATTTCGCTTTTTTTGTAGCATTCTTATTTCGGTTTGTGCCCATGTCACACAGTTACAGCAGCAACGACCTCTGCCCCTATCTTCCGACTCTTTCCATTCTCCCCCCTCTCACTCCATTGCTAGACTCAATCCCCTCGCAGCTGAGCACAAAGTCATCGACTCTGTTCCGCAGCTCGTTCAATAAATTTGCAATTTAATGCTTCCCATTTTGTTCATTATGCTCGAGAGCAACAACGTTGTCGAAGGCAACGCAATTTCGCATTTTAATGTGCTCAAGGATGTGTAAGGAATACGTTGAGTGCCGCCTCTTGTTGTTGTTATAGTCGTTGTTGTTGCTGCCACTGTTGCTTGCCACAAACAGTGCAGTGTTTGAAGGTCCTGCCAGTTCGATAACTTCTTACTACCATCTGCTAAATGTACTGCTGACGGTTGCCGTCTGTGTGGCAACAACCGCACAACACAACAACAACAACAACATTTCGTTGCCAATGAAACGTGGCTGATGAGTGGAGTCAAGTAGCTTTTGCTTTTGTTTTTTTGGGGCATCCTCAATTGGCAAATAAGCCGTTGGCAGTGCTGATGCCCAAGCATCTTAGGTTCACTTTTCATTAGCAGCAATCGTTGCTATTTCAGGTCAAGCATGAAGTAACAACAACAGTTCGGAAATACTCCAAATCCCAAGCAAACCAAACTCAATCTCAAGTTCGAATTAAATACGAAATGTCCATTAAATCGATTATCATTTCTCTGTTGAGTTTCGGCAATTTCCAACAGCCTTGTTGGTGTGAGAGTGCGTGCTTTAAATAGAAATAAATGCACTGAGAGAATTCATTTCTACATGAACTGTTCTTAGTTATCATAAATACATATTATCATAAATCATGAATAATGCACACTTTATTTTATTTTCAATAAATTGTTTGTTTGTGGAATAATAAATAAAGTATAGTCAATTTAATTTATTTGTCCTTTATGTTAAATATAAAAAGTTTATTATAATTGTAAATAAAAGCTACTAAATATATAAAATATATTTTAAATTGATTTTTTTATCAACTCTTGCCCAATTAAGTGTGAAACAGAATGTAAAATTTTATTGTGCGATATTATATTTGTTTGTACAAAAAATTGCACAAAGAAAGTCAAAAATTGGACTTGCAAATATGCAGGCCAAAGGACTGCCAAACGATGAACCATTTAAATCATGGTTTATACGCCTAATTTATTCCGTTGCTAAATTTACTTAACTTGGAAATATTCAGAAACTTGAATCTCTTATAACTTTGTTAGAACTTTTTTTAAATTATTATTTAATTTATATTTAGTTATGAAATTACATTTTCTATACTTGTAATGAGTTAGCTATAAAATACGCAGTAAAAGCAGTTAAAAAAGCCATAACTGATGTAAAATAGTTGTGCAACATCAGCCTATAGTGTGAGTAAATGAATGTGTGTAAATCACTGGCACTTAATAATTGAGCGGCACTTTATGCAAATTAAATGTTAATCATACGCCACGTGTGCGTTGCCTTGTCTGTTGCCAGCTGAAGTCTGTTGTTGGTCTGGTCGCCTGCAGGCGTCTGTCATTAATTGCCATTTAATGTCGTTCGCATTTCATTAATGTGACACGGAATCCTTTCTCCATCATCTTCATTGTGATTTAATGTTCCTTTTTCTATCTCTGTCTCACTCTCTCTCTCTCTCTTCTGTTGACAGGCTTCTCGGATCCATATTGTATGTTGGGCATACAACCCGACGGCGGTCCGCCCGTGTCGCCGCTGCCGCTGCCGCCGACTCCGCGCGCCCTCTCCGCGGATATGAGCGGTGGATTTGATAATAGTGGTGCCACGGATTCACCACCGCATCGCAAGCATAGCTTTCGTTTAAGCTTTAAGCGGCGCGAGGCGACGGGTCGACGGGAGCAGCGCGACTCTCTGGGCGGCCCGGTGCCGGCCAAGCTCATCAAGGCCACCAGCATTAAGCCGCACACACTTAGCCCCAAATGGAATGAGAAATTCAAATTGTAAGTGCATTCAAATCAATAGATACATTTAACCGTGGTTCAAGTTAAATTTTATGAAAATTATGACATTAAAGTTTGAATTTATGAATAGATTTTCTATTGAATAACTAACTATACTCAAGAGAGCTTATGGAAGCTTTCTTAAACGTTCTCCGTATTTACAACTAAGCAGCTAAGAGTTTTTGATATTCTCGATGCTTTTGACTGAAGTACTGACTTCCATAAAAGTTCTTATCTTTAAGTAAACTCTATTACTTTGTAAGTTAAGCACCACTGTGCAGTTCTCTCCCCTCCAACTATTGTCATTATGCGGACAATTGAACAATTGTGCGAGCATTTAAATTCAATCACGTGTCCATTATCTCTCAAATCGATCCCTGCTCAATGGCGGATTTACTTCAAATTATTCAATTACGTTTCTTTTTTTGCTTTTACTATGTAAACTTAGTCGCAAACACTTTGGAATGCCATTTAAAAGGTGCCCAGAGACTTCATTTACGTCTTGCCGCATGACAAATGTTTAAAATTTATCAATGAAACACGATCTTTCTCGTTTTTATTGTATTCATTGTCATTGTTCTTCGTTATTTACGAGCTTAGCAAAAAACAAATTTAATTGCAACATAAAATTGACAAGAACAATTGCAATTCCAATCGCAATCGTAATGAAATTTATGTTGCAATTGCAAACAAATGGGCTTTAAAGCAGATTCTAGTTGAAATATTTGAGATGAGACATGAACATGTGTTGAATTATCTTGGAGCAACAAAGAGAATTACGACTGTGGGCATAAATATAAAAATTGCGTATAGCCTATAAAATAAACAGAGCGGCAAACAGCAGCTGAAAATGGACACAGAGATAAAATAGAATTCAAAAAGAAAACAACTAAGAGGGCTATAATCGAGTCTCCGATTATGATATACCCGTTACTTAATTTAAAAATACACAAAAATATGAACTTTGAACTCATTCACTTTGAGTTATTACTTATTTGAAGGCACTCACGTTACTGAGAAACTTAGAAGAGACACAACTACCCGTATATTAGATAGGGTATATGATATTCGTAAAGACGAAGCTAGTCAAGAATATATAGACTTTATATGGTCTGCCTCTATATGGTCTTTTTTCCTATTACAGTAAGCTATGCGAATACCGGGCATAGCCACTTTCCAAAAAAAGAAACGAGAAACTCTCGCTTTATGGTCAACAAAATAACTGTAGCATACTTATAAGCGCTCAAGCTAATTAGACAAATTAATGAGCAAAGTAGCAAAGTTTACTAGGCATCTGTCTGCTCAGCTAATAATACGATATATTTCCTCTTCATTCTTCCTCCCAAATTAGCGACATTGATGACATCAACACGGACACCTTTCACTTGGACATTTGGGACCACGATGACGAGAGCTGTGTCATGGACGCTGTCTCGCGACTGAATGAAGTTCGTGGAGTGCGTGGATTGGGACGCTTCTTTAAGCAGGTCTGTCAGTCGGCACGTCAGGGCTCTCAAGATGATTTCCTGGGCTCCGTGAATATACCCATCGCAGATATACCATCGACTGGTTTGGATGCCTGGTTCAAGCTGGAGGCACGCAGTCATCGAAGCACGGTGCAAGGACGTATACGACTTAAGTTGTGGCTTTCAACGCGTGAGGATCGCGGCAATGTTGTCGAGGAGAACAACGAGCAGCAAATGCGTAAAGTCGAGCAACTTCAGTTGGTCTTCATGCAACACGAGGTGACCACGCATGAACCATCTTGGACTTGGTGCGGAGACTTACCTGGTCCAGCACTCACTATTCTCCATCAGCTGGCAGTGCAGTCGGAACTCAGCGATCTACAGTGCGCTATGGCCAGGTTAGTGAATTAAGAAAACCTTAACCTGTTTACTAATAACATCTTAAAATGAAGTTCCATAAGATGAATCGATAAATCGAGCCTATCAAACACTCAAATTATCTATAACTTTCCGGTTGTTTTTGATATTAACACTTGCAGATATGTGGCGGCCGCTCGACTGAATCGCTCGACACCGTTGGACCCTAAATTTTTGCACCGCCTGCTGAGTGATGTGGAGAAACAATGGAATCAACCCAATCAGGAGGCACTCACACGGGATCTGGAGCAATGGCTGGCAGAGGCAATGAATGGTTTTGTGGAGCGTTCATTGAATCAGATACGACGGCATCGTGACATTTTTCCGGCCCTTAATCCACCCTCGCTCATCCGATTGGAGTTCCTGCTGCGATGTCTGGGTCTACTTGGCTCCATGAGAGCCTTTCGTGCTGTTTGTCCGTTCAACAAAGGAGTACGCGGTGAGGTGGTCAATGCATTGCGCAAGGGCTCCATCATGTGGGGACAGAATGTGCTGCGGGAATCGCAGTGTTTGCCCAATCCATTATCGAATTTCGTAACAACATTAACCGCCGACATCCAGCTGGGCCAGACATACTATCATGCGCTCTTCGACAAGTGAGTAAACGACCCATAATTGCAGCTATGCCTCCTGTCCAAATTACTATGGATAAAAGGTCGCATATCTTAGGCATAAAGTCCATTTTCTTGTTTTTTGGTATTTTTTAAAGTTTGCTATTTTCCAAATCTTTGTACTTAAGATCGTGTTAAACACATTTATTATTTTCCTCAAAAGGGTTTCGAAGCTAGATCAAGGTCAACCGATTGGGAATAACTTTGTGAACCGAAAATTGCCAAAAATGTTGAATTTCCATAATATAAAGTCTGCATTAGTCTATATACGAATCTAAATAATATTCCATCTCCAGCTTTATATTTAAATGGTATTTTTAGATATTTAACATATGAATTCTTCTTTAGTCGATATTTAAAGTCCCTGGCTATATTTTTAAAGTTTATGCCAAAAAACGTAACCTTTCTCCATAGTGCAATTTTTCTTTTATGTCTACCTCTGCATTGAATTAAATATTTGCGGCACGCATCCTAAATAAAGCACGCTTCAAGGTTGCCCTCTATTTTATACCTCCCTTCTGGCCAAATAAAATTCACAAACAGTTTAACAAAACAAACAGCGAACATCGAAATTGACCCAAAGGCTTCTTTTTCTCCCCCCTTAAATTACGTCATGTGGTGCAGTACTTTCGGTGCTGACCCAATTGAATGTAACTCAACCGAAATGTTGGTCCTTTTGAAACTGTATCTGAAATTGGTCAAGTTTATAGTTGCCACTAATCAGTTGGTCAAATAGTTGTTTTCAAAGCTATAAAGCTTCCCAATGATTTGTTATCTGGTTTTTGACGCACTGCACCTAATTGGAGAGAGAGTTTCATAGCAAAACTTTCTTTGCTACGTGTTCCCCTGATCGTTTTTATCGAATTACTTAAAGTTTGAACTAGAGATGGGTAAGAAAATATCGATATTAATACAAGGAGAAATATCTGACAGTAAATTATGTACACTATATTATACAATTGAGTTTTGAAGAATAAGAATATTTAGTTACTTCTGAAGTTGTCTGTTTTTCTGTATCTGGGTATCCCTAGCCTGAGCTAGTTCACACGTTGTACAGCACTGGTCGACTTTAGTGCCAAGTCATCTAATCAGTCGCATATTTGCCAGTTAACGTGACCATTAAAGGTCCATAATGAGCACATCAAGTGGCTTACACACTAAAGCCTCAAATTAATTGCGCTGTCATAAAAACGCTCTCACGTTCCTTGGCCCAATTCCTTGACCCCCATCTCTGGGACTTCTTTCTGACTGGCAGTTTGATGGGCCATTTAACGGATGTCCGCATTGACAGAAAGTGTTGCACAGTGGCATTGGGAAATTTAGTTGAATCCTCAAGCTAATTGTGGAATTTGCGCAATTTTAAATGAAATGTGACGCTGCTTTTTGCTCAATCGATTTTCAGCTTAGAGGTAACTGCGTTTCCCTCCCTCTCTCTCTCAGTCTCTTTCTGCATCTCTCTACCTCTGTTAAGCAGTCTCCATGGCAAGCTTGCAGCAACAACATAAAAGAACAGTATTTTCGAGTCCCCGGCTATAAAATACCCATCATCCATCAATTGTAGGCGATTTGATTCTTTGAAAAACTTAAAACAGCCACAATTTCCTCGGAAAGAAGACTTGTCAAAGTGTAAATCAAATTTGATCTGCTTAGTATACATAGAAGTTTGGTTGCTCTATTGGTATAGAATCTGAGATCACTGATAAATAAAATTGGGTTCTCAACGTAAATTGAAAACAAGTGTATAAAACAATAAGTGTTAGAATTGTGAGCAAAATTTGTATTTAATGACCAAAATATAGAATATACTCTCTTAACTTACCAGTAGCGGGTATACAAAGTCGTGTAGCAGCAGCAGCTGCCTTAACTGTGTGTTCCATTATCTCATTGTGCCATTTGGTATTCTGTTTTGTTGCATGCAGCACGAATGGCATTCAGTACTTTAGTATCATCTACAAACAGTATGATGCCATGGTCGGAGAGGAGGTCTATTCACGGATGGCAGCTGGCCAGGTGCCCGGAGTGCGAATCAATCTCTCGCAATATGCTGTCCTCGAGGGCGATGCTGAGCCGGTGGACACGAAGCCATTTGAGTTGTTTTTGGCATTACAGGAATTCTGTCAGCTAAAGCGACATTTGTCTGCCCAACCTCAACCGCCGGAGAAACCTTTAGCCTTGAGCAACAGCCATGAATGGTTTATTCCAACCTTTGAGCGTTGGATGATGATCAGCAAGGCGAAGGCATTGCAACGTATTAGGGCTGCCATCCGGATGGATGCGATTTGCGAAGGAGAGAGAATTGTACGTTACAGTAGCTCCTCTGTGGACACGGCCAGCACGCTCTTGAACATCAAGGAGTTCTGGAAAGTGATCAATTGGCCAGACGAAGACACAGCCATTATGTTGGAATCACAACTCATAGATGTTGTCTGCTCAGCTGCGATGCATTATTGTGATCTCATACATACCACATTGGCGGACAGTGGATACTATGAGCAGCAGGGTCCATTCCGTTGCTCCGATGACATGTGTGTTACGGTTAATAATGTGGAGTATGTGCGTCGCACTCTCGCCGAGTTCCGCTCGGATGAACAGCCTCTAGAGGAGTCAGCGGATAATCTACTGGAATCGAGTTTAACTCACATGGAGAATCGCTGTGAACGCATCTTGTCCAAGCTGGCGCCTTTAATGCAAATGTCACTGCAAAAGGCGGTCTTCCATTTGGCCTGGTCTCCGGATTCTTTGCCCGCCAATCAGGCGATTGTACCGCTTCTGGAATACCTCGATTGTCATTTGGCGGCTTTGAACAGCGCTTTGCTTACCAAAAACTTTAATAGATCCCTTCGATTTATTTGGAAAACTGTGCTGGGTGAAATGTCCAGACAAATGGAGACTGGCGACGAGACCGACAAACCAACACACTTTCATAAGAGATTATATGAGGCACTGCAACTACTTGTCGACTTCTTTCATGCTGAGGGACAGGGTCTGCTATTAGAGTGTCTACACACGGAGGATTTCTGGAGAATTGAGCAGCGTTTGCAGTTCCATAAAACGGATACGGATCGATTAATCGACATGTTCTATTTAAATCGATTGCGTGAACAGCTTGTGGCTGTCAGTCCAGGTCCTTATGGTTCCTTGGCGGTGCGTGCTTACTTCAATCATGACTCGCTTTGTGTTGAGGTGTTGCATGCCCGAGATGTGGTGCCCCTGGATCCGAATGGCTTCAGTGACCCCTTTGTGGTCATAGAGTTGCTGCCGAGACGCATCTTTGTCCACTGCATGGAACAACAGACCAATGTGCATAAGGTGAGTAGCATTTTCCTAACCCAAAAAAGGAAAGTCGAATTTTCTTTTAAATATTAACTATGTAGTCTTTGAATTATGTATAGTATATAATTGATTTGGACAACCTCTTTTCCCTTAACTTTACATACATAACTTTAAAATTCTATAGCTTACAGGCTTTTAGTTTTTAAAAGAAAAGTTGATTAATATGGATACATTGTAATGTCATAAATATATTTATATTTGAATGAGAAAAACCTTTGGCTTAGGGAAAATAAATACATTGCATTGATGTTTCGACAATTTTCCCCCAACACTATTTCAAAACTCATCTTGAATTCCATTTGCAGCGCACTTTGAATCCCATTTTCGATGAATGCTTTGAGTTCTCGGTGACACTGGAGCAGTGCCTCAGTGAGGGGGCAATGATTTGTTTTACGGTCATGGATCACGATGTGCTCACAGCCAATGATTTTGGTGGCGAGGCCTATTTGGCATTGGGAAATATACCCGGCGTGGCGGATTACAGCACCAGTGTGGATAACTTTCATGGGCTCAAGCAGATTGAGTTGCCGTTGATGCAGCAAAAGGATAAATGTGAGTATCCCTCTGTCAACTCACTGCTCCCTTTTCTCCTTCTGCCTTCGACACGTTGACTCAATATTGACATTCGTTTTTCGCAAACCTTTTGCTTGCAGGCAATCCAATTTTGCAAATCCTCGAGCTGCGCGTCAATGACAAACAGGCACAGGACTTTGTACGCAAACAGAAGGCCCGATTCATCAATTGATTCTAAGTCCAGATGAGCAACGTTTGAAAAACGTCTCTCCTAATGACGCCAGGATGCAATTAAATTGCATTGGAAACTACGAAAAGTGTATAAAGTATTTAAACAAAGAAACAAAAACACAAACACACACACAAAAACGAATTCGGTATGTAATCTATTATTATGTATTAATGTAATGTAGTTGTCTAACGATAAATATCCTCTTCCTTCAAATCCTGCTCCTTCTCCTTATCCTTCTCTGTTTGTAAATGTTTGCAAATTGAAATTCAAATGGTGCATAAAGTAACAAGTTACGGGGCATATTTAACGGGCGAAATCAAAATCGAATCTGACCTAAATCGAAGCCCGAATGTTCTACGAAATTAAAATGAAAATTCTACAAAATTATAAGTAAAAATTAATGTTAAATTACGAATACTTAACACACACATTAGGGACTATCTAAGTAGGAGCGTAGATATTGCTGAAATTGTCACAATTAAGCATACAAATATTTAATTAACTAAAAAACAAAAATATATAACTTAAAATATACACATTACTGGTAGCAACACTGATAACCACAAACATTTCTAGCACCCAGCTGCGTTTTGAAGACTTTTACTAAAACAACACGACTAAAAAACACTCCAAAAACTGATTCCATCTTCGGTTAACCGAAAATAATGCTTGCAAAGAATATTGAAATTCTAAGAAGCTATTTCTATTTACTTTTTATTGTCCGATTTGTCGAAAAAGTATTCTATTTATATCAAAAATAATCTTGAAGATAACTAAAAAATTTAAATCTAATTTTGAATTCTATTAAAACTCAAACTTAAATTTAATAAGTTCTTTGCAAGTGTTTTTTAGCTAAAATCAAATAAAAATCATATACTTATTTGGGTCAATTTAAGCTATTAACGATATAGGAAAATCGAAAATATTATATTGCCAGCCATTTAAAAATATTTTCTATGAAATATCAGTGAAAAATGAATCTTTAAAACAATCAAAATATGCGTAACTCCGAGCTTCTATATAAAACCTTTTCCAACACACATACACACAAACAACCAAACACACACTCTCTTTTATACACACCCGTATACAATGAGCATAGGTATATCACGCCCAATAGACAGCGTAACTTAGTCTAAAGAATATTTGTAAACTATTTTCTGAGCACAGATTTTGTATAAATTTACTAGACACTCGCTTTCACACACACATACACCCTCACACACTGTGCACAGTGAGTGCCTAAAGTAAGCCTTCAGCTATTTTGCTTTTTATACACTTGAATTGAGGCTTCTATCAAAAAACATCCTAAAAACAATTTCTAAAATCCCCCGAAAAAGGTAAGAATTGTTTGATTTGATTTAGAAGCGAGAAAACTGAAGTTTTGTCGCTTCGATTGTAAATTTTGTACTATATACAATGGTCTCTATGATATATGTTATATATATTGATATGATAACGGATAATAAGGAACGTTAACTGTTAACTGTAATTCTTAACTGTAAACTGTAAACTGTAGCAAAACTTTTTTATACCTTTCGCAAGGCATCTGAGAACAATTTTTAAATGTGTGGCGCAAATATTTATAAATAATAAATTATAAATTGCACAAACACAGAACAAACAAAATCCAAGTCAAATTACATACAAAAATAATATTTTTAATATTTACACTACAAAATATGCGCTACAATTTGATTAAAATTAATCACAAATGAATGAGTATTATATTATACATGTATATGCATATAGCTAGTGTATAAGCAAAAGAAACTATATTAGAAAACAATTTTTCGTTAAACTTGGCACCAATTTTGCTTTCATCTTTCGTCTATGTATACAATCTGATTATTCAGTTAGAACTGGTCTAATAGGGTTGTCACACATCGACAAATAGAACAACCCTGCAACATCGAAGTGTAATTTAAAGCTGCCTAAAGCTAAAACAGTCCTGTTCTTAGTTCCACATTAGCCACAATTTCGTTAAAATCGAATGTGGAAGAAGAAAATGTTGAAATTGAAAGGTTTTGATATGTGATACCCTTATTCTTTGATCTATAAACTCTTTATTTCCGAACTATAATGAATAAAGCACAAAATTTATTTATATTTCCAATGCTTTCTAAATACTTCCTTTCCGTATATCTTCAAACTGCTCTCTTCCAGTCTAAAGTAACAGATAGTTTACTGCAGTAATATTTAATTAAGTAATTATTATAAATAAATAGGCAAATGTTTGCTGTACTAAAAGTAACCCCAACTACTGTAATGATGATACATATGTGTACCTATGATAATTTCCTACAAATAACGAAATATAATTCAAATATTGCTACTTATGGTAAATGTAACGAGCACTAGCTACAAAGTTAATATATAAAAATAAATATTGCAAAGCTGATATAAAATCAAGTTTAAACTGAATCTACAAATACAGAAAATTAAATGCAAAGTTGGCCAAACCAAAAGACCAAAGGCATTTACAACAACAAAATATAGTCATGGCCAAAAACAAAAAAAAGGGTAGAGAATTATGAATATAGAAACAATTGTTATATGCTGGTTACAAATATGCAACAAATGAACCTACAATGAGCCCTCCTACAATACTTATACATATATATACAACATACATATGAATGCTATATACAAGCAACAACAACAAATGAATACAAGCAACTATATAAAAGAAACCAACAGCAAACTATTTTTGATTATTCATGATTTATACATACATATATGGATTATACCTACTTAAGCAGGGCATTTATACAAACTTTACACACCCACATACACACATGGACACAATTGCATAAGGTGTTATCGGAAAAACTGTTCGGGCTTTCGCTTTTTAACAATTTCGCAAACATTTAAAAGTTGCGAAATTGATAAGAAATCAAAGTTCAGAGCAGAGCTGTTAATGTTATACGTCTTAAGTTTGTTCAGTATGTTACCTATAAGCCAAAGAGACAAAAACAACCGTTTACCGCCGAAACTTGCTAACAAATGTTATCCGAATTCGTATTATTAGAGCGAGAGAATCAGATGATTATTTTAAATGTGTGCTTTACATGTTATAAGAAGAACTCCTAATGAACCAAGTTCAGGTTCCTAAACAAAAACCCACAAAACTCTTAACTAACAATAAGTGTGTGTGCATCAGTTTTTAAAGAAACAACAACAAACATAATCAAAGCAAACTAAATGAAATTTTACTAAAAACCATGTGTTTAATGTATGTGCAAACCACAAAAAAGAATACCAAAAAATTAAAACATTAAAATACAAATGCTGCAGAAAGATAAAACCTTATCAAATTCAATCAATAAATGTCAATGAATATTTAAAATTGCCTTTTTTTTATTTAGTGCAAAGAACCTTTTTGGGCATTTCTATAGAATATTTTGTATGTGCGAAACTTGATTTATAGGTGTCATTAAGCTATGGTAAGTAACGGATGAGCCTAGAGTTTATTCACTAAAATTCAATTTAGAAAATCGAACGATGGTATAAGGTATACAAGTATATACTCTCCAAAATGTAATAATATTTTATAGGCTGGCTTAAACTGATAGTCGAGTTATTTATTTTTCTTCTTATTTACATACATATTTAATATTTAAGCATTTGAAATCAAATCAATGGTTGCAAGACCGTAAATTAATTTTGAAAAGTACAAAAATAGTAAAAATGAATATAAATTTTATTTAAAATCGTAGAACTAGGAAAGGTTTCTTGTTATGGGATCTTTTTATATTTTATTTCATATTATAAAATAAAGTAAAAAATTAATATCAAAATTCTATTAACTTCAAGAGTTAGTACAGCCTGAAGGTATTTAAATTAATTGAGTTCAAATAAGTAGGTTTTACAATGGTGAGAGATCAAAAATGTTATCTTTAATCTTTTGTATGTTCATAATGTCAAAATTTTTTAATCTTAATCCAATCAAAGAATGGAAGCTATAAGAGATATGCGGGCAGAATTGAAATACCTTTGGTAGGTGCATTAAAAGCTGATTTGCTGATAAGAAATTAGCTTCAACCGTTAGCCTGAAGCTTGGGTATTGAATTTAACCCACTTTAGATCCCTTGCCCCGCCCCTTCTCCTCATATTGAGACCATGAAAATAAATTGTCGTCGCTGGCAAAGGTTGTGGCAAGTGTTTATGGAATTGATTTCAGTGCATTATCTTGGGTATGAAGAGACCCTGAGCGTGCCAAGCTAAAGCTTTTATCTAAATTAAATCCATTGCCAGGCATATGCCACAGACACACACCCACACACACACGTGTACATTCATGTGGCAAGTCCATGTCAAAGTTGATTTTGTTGCTGCAACAGACGTGCAAAATGATTTGCCATTTGGCGCCTCGACAAAGTTGAAAGTTAATGCGTTTCTTTGCTTTTTAAAGTTGTAACTAAAGACAGCATATTGTTAAAGAAAAATCGCTGCACTTTTATACAACTTTTATGACACCCCAAGCACAGAATCAGAGGCAGCAACTGCGACGCACAAACTTTTTTACGACTTGCAACGAAGAGTGCAAAAAAAATGAGTATGAAAAATGCTTTCTATAAACAAAGAAATGTGTGCTGAGTTCTGTGTTACATACCGAAAAAAGCAGGACACAATTGCTGAGCAACATGCCACTTGAGGCATGCCACACAAATGTCTAAGACCTGTACAAGTTGTGGGCTTCACTATGTCACTGAACTGAGGCCAACAACTGCTGTGACAGTGACAATTGCCCACACGTTGTACAACAATGTTTCAACCCACGGCAAAGTGTGGCATTGAAGACGCGACAACAGCAACAAATAAAAGTTGCAATTTAAATTAAGCTATACACAATTTTTGCACTGCAAAGCCACGCCAAAAGCTACAGATACAGAGTGAGAAAAAATGTTATATTATTGTACATATAAGTCGGCACTGGGAGAAAAATTATGCATTAAATTTAAGTATGATTTAGGCAGACTAAATAATATATATGTAAAAACAAAAAATATTAATACATAGATTTTTTTTGTCATATTTCTTATTTTCTGAAATACTACCAAACAAATTTCAGTGTATATTTTTAACTTTACACATTTATGCAAATGCATTGCTGCGCTCTTAAAACATTTCCTTTGGCTAGTTTTACCTACGTTTATTTTGCTCAGTGTAACCGGGACTTTAAACTACGCCATATTATTTAGACACGCTCTTCTCTCTCTTTTTTTCATTCACTGTGTTTTTGTGTTGTCCCGCGAGCTGTTCGCATAAATTTGAATGTGAATTTTTATTTAGTTGCCTGCAGCATGGTTCGCTAGTCTGGATGATGCTTTCAACCGTGCTGCAAGTGTGTGTCCAATATTTAAAGGCACCAACATACATGCATTACACCAACACAATCACATGCTGCAAGACTGCATTCATTATCGATGCCATTCAGTGGCACTTTTTGTAATGACGTCGCCAGTGCCACAGCTTAGTTGCAAATTAGGCATTAAAGCTGATATCCACCCTCCACACCTCCCAATCCTTGTTGCAGCGCCATGTTGCAAAGTCACGTGCGGCAGCTGGTCGAATGCAACGCTGACAAGCGGAGCGTCTAATGAAGTGACCGTGTTCCGTCTTGCTCCCCGCCCCCTTGCCAGTATCACGCCTTCCGCTGATTTTAACAACATTATAGAGTTGCTATTTTAGCTATTAAGTAGCTAGATTTAGTATATGTAGCTACAAACTGAATAAAAGCTCTTAGCTACGAATCCGACTTTAAATTGATTACTAACTTCAACTAATTGTACATTTTTTTGTATGTATGTATATTTGGAAAATAATTTCTGTTTATAACGATTAATTTCTGCTAACTCTGATCTTAGGCCATGAACTTTCGGCAACACTGCTCGTCAATTTCCGCTGCCATCAACTACATTGGCGTGAAACGCTAGAGTCTGCCTCTTGCTCTCCCTTTCCCTCTTCCACTCATCATTACTTAACCTCAGTGCACGTGTTGCAGAACTTTCGGTTAACGGTTATTAAATGCAGTTTGACAACAAAAATGCAGCACAAAAGTGCAAAGTGCAGAGTCAACAAAGAGCGCCCTCAATGGGCCTCTCTCTTGAATGCTTCCTCTCACTCTTTCTCTTTCCTGTAAAGCGCCTTGCGCTCACCGTTTAAAACCAGTTTTACGACTCTCTCTCTTTAGATCAATTTAGTACGTTTTAGACCAAACACAGGTGCTCGAAGCTCTGTGAGCTAAGGCGCTGATCAGTTCGAGTTGAAAGCGCGACGCGTTCGCTACGGCAAAGCGCCAGAATTGTAAGCCTAAAAAATACAAGTACAACAACTACAACTAAAACTCGAAAAAAGACAACAACAACAGCAACAATAAGAGTAAAGGCGCAATAAAAATTCAACTATTTTTAGCAGATTACGTGAGTGTCATTCGAATTGTTTGTGGAGTACGCAAAAAAGCAAAATGTGTGAAAAAGTGTGAAGAAGTGTTGTTAAGTGTTGCAAAGTGTATACACTATACAGCAAATATTTCTAACATGCGTTGCCCTTTAGATGACTGTGTGAGAGTGTGTTTGTGTGTGGCGTGTGTGTGTGTGTGTAGGCGCATAACTCTGCTTTGAGCCAAGCCAAAAACCTGCTGCTATTATTAGCTTTAGCCAAGATTATGGCCGATTTGGCTCTGTCTTGACTTGAGTTGGGTCTCTCTTTCTCTCTTTGTCCATTGTTGGCGGAACCCCTCTCCCCCCTAGTCACCCCTTCTGCCACTCAGCCTCTTTTCTTTCCTCTGCATCTTGCCTGTAAATATTGTGTGAAAATTTGCAACGCCTTTTTCATTCATGCCAAGCGATTATATCACACATGTGTGTTGGCTGTCGTTTTGGCCAGAACAAGTATAAGCCAGAGATTCCACACACTCACACACACATTAAGATAAAAATTATCTGATATTTTAATATTTTAACTCTATAATTTTGTGTTAAAAATGGAAGTGATGAACTTAAAGTGTTTGCACTTTAACTATTAATTAAATATAAAAATGCTTAATTTCAGTTAAAATACAATTATATTAAACGATAGTATACAATTTAAGAGCTAATAAAATCTTTAATAACAAATTAACAAAATTGAAACTTGTTAAAAAAATTGAATGTTTGAATAAAATATAGAAATCTTGGATGTTAAGTTGATTTATAAAATAAAATTTGAAATTTAATTATTTTGAGTACAATTTAATTCAATATTCATAATTTAAAAGTAAGGATGATTCATTTTAATTTAAAGACCAATTTTTTATGGCTTCTTAATGATACTTTAATTACAACTAATTAAAAGTTATTTTGAAGTAAAGTGTATAAAACTTATGCCATATTAAAGAATATTAACTATAAATTTGACTTAAATATGCTTAAATGGGCATCATTGTTTATAAGTTTTTGTTTTTTGATGTTTAGGTATGATTGAAGTTAATTTAAAGTCTTTTATAATTAATTTAAATACTTGTTTTTCTTTGAGTTCCCACACACACACACACATATGAATATTTAAGCAACTACGTCATTGATATATAATACTTGTTAATACATATTTATCGATCTACAATGCAATCGATATATGTATGCATTTATTTGTTTTTTTGTGCAACAGTTGACAGTGTAATGAAATGTGTGCAACAACTACAACAACAACATCGAAATACTAACAACCTGTCGTTGTCGCTGGCAAAAAGCGTTAACAATAAATAAAGGCGAAAACAATAGCAGCAATACCAACAACAACTGTTGAATACACAACAATGAGCAGAGAAGGTAAGCCAGTTTTTTAGCCCACAATCGTGCATACACACACACACACTAAATACACACACACCTCACTCACATACATTCAAATATTTGCACATTTATTTTTTGCCATCAATTCCATTTGGCTTAAACTTCAACTTTTGATTAAGTGCAAGTGTCAATGGTATAAACTAGATTTGTCTAGAGCACACACTCTACATATTTATCTATATCATTTCCGTAACTCTCTTGAACTCTGAACTGAGACAAAATTTGAGTGCGTGGGCGCTAAAAACCGAATTCACAATGGATTCGCCAGTTGACCGTGAAAAGGCCAAGTCAACTCGGATTTTTTGACTTCTCTTTTTGTTTTTGTTTTTTTTTTTTTGCCTTATATGAGCATGATTCGGGTTTATTTTTTGTGTGTCTGTTTCTGCTTTTTTCTTCTACTTTTTGTTGTTTCTCATTCAGTGCTTATGTCATTTTCGCAAAGATTTGTCAGCGCAGCGGAAATCCAACAGCTGTTCATGCAATCCGCATCCAAACTTAAGTTAAGTGCAGGAAATTATCATTAGTTTTGTCTACCACAATGACAACAACGACTTTTGGCCAATTGCACATGTTGTTTGAGCCCAATTGGGCAGCTGGTCCATGCCATTTGTCTATTGATAATTGTCAACTGTTGCCTTAGCCTTAAACAGCTTCAGTTTTCCTGCATAAGCCAGACAAATAGTTAAAGCCAAATTAATTGGCTTTAAAAAAAATGTAACACTCTTCCTATACATAAAAAAAAAACTTTAACTAACTATCCAAACTAGTTTCACTGAATGTTGTTATTAATTAAAGTCTATTTTATGATACTTTAAATTGATATTAATAGCATACCATTATTAAAATGGTATCATTTTTGTTAAAATAATTATATAACAATGAAAGCTATTTTGTCTTTAATTGCTTGTTTTTTTGCAAACAATAAGGCTGCATCTGCATATAGTTACTTTTATAATTAATATCATTAATCTAAATAATAGTCTGAAAGGAAGAAAAAATCTTAGAAAATTATTATATTTTGAATGATTTTCTCAAGCTTTGCACAGACTAAGTGTAATTGAATCTTAGCAAATCTGTTTATAATAATAGAACACTCTCATTTTGTCTCTTAGCTGATGTATTTATAATACAGTTCAAGTCTAAGAGAAACCTAAATATAAGCTTTTATATTTGAATAATATAAAAGTTTAAGAAAACGTGATTGTCTTGACTGATTTCCTTCCTTTTCACCAACTAATCATACCTCTTTTCACCTAAGACTAGTAGGTATTACTATGTGATTACATCTTAGCTAATCTATTTATAATACAGTCCAAGCTAAATATCTTGAGATATTATCATAATTTAATACACAATCTAAAAGACAATAGACGCATTAAAGAGACTCTTAGTTGTTAGGGCTGTTTTTGTAACGGTTACCTCATAGGTTTCTTAGCGTTTCACTTGCCCATGCAACATAGCCCACTGTGCACAACAGAACAGGCTTTGGGATTTTTGGAGTCCAACCAACCAAAATGAGAGGCAAAGTTGCAGCCACAGCATCACCGCTGGCAATGTTATGATAAAAAGGCAGCGATGCTTGGCGCACGCCATACTATACCATTACTATACCATACCATGCCATACAATCGAATAAAAGTATTGCCGACAACAACAACAACAACAACAACAATAACAACAACTAGAAATTCAAAACCAACGCTAGCGGCTAAAATGTTGTCTTCTTTTCCTTCTTATTTTATTATTTTTGTGTTTTTCTCGTTTTTTCCTCTTTGATGACAATGTTATGATAGTATTCAAATTTGTTGCTTTTATTTTTTTGGGGTCAGGCAATTGGACATAACTGTTTACACGCTTACAATGTGCAATTGCAATTAGTGTGCATAACCTCCAGCATTGTGAAGACGAACTATAGAGTATGTCAGTAGTCGTATCTGGGGTCACGTTCATCTCCTGCGACAATTTAAAGCGAAAGTTGCATAACAATGTTGCATGTTGTTTGGGGATAGCCACTTAAGACTGGTTTGTACAATGCTGCGTATGCGCATTATCGTATATTGAACACGTGAAATGATCATTTAACGTTCCAAGATATGCAAATAGTTAAACAAACAAAAGGCACAAATCAATCAATGCTAATCACCACTTTCAGTCACACTAAATACATGTGTGTATGTGTATGTCTGTGGTATAAGTATTCGATAAATATAGCAACTTGTGTAATCAACAAGTTGTGTTTTTTTTTTGCAGAAAAGCCATATAAGTAGACGAGGGTCAGTTAATGAGTATATACTTTTATTGTTATACTATTGTTTTACATATATAAAGTTTATGTATAAACCTCTTAGTCAATCAATACCTTTATTCGCTTTTTAAGATAGTAATTCCTTTATAATGTCAGTTCTAAAATCGATGATTTAGTCCTTTAATACATATACTATTTAAATACAATCTATAATTATACCATTTCTAGTTCTTATGCTACTCAGTTGTAATTATTATAACAAAGTTATACTCAACTCTTTACAGTGTCCAATATTATCATTAATATCAATACCATCTCCATTTCTAATTCAGACTACTTTAAATGCCACTTGTTGATAATTGTAGTCATTTACAATTGCTTTCCATTACTATTAAAACATACTCATATTTTCACAGTTTCATCTTTAGTTCATCTCTTAAACTTATCATAAATGCATTTGAAATTGATACCATCTTTAGTTCAAATACCGATTAATTTGAAGCTCCCCTCGTATACACACACACACACATACACACACACGCAAGTGCATAGTTATTAAAAGCATTTAAAACTGATTCGTTGTAACTTTCATTTGACATTTGGAAGCTGCTCTGACTTGGCCATCATTTGCAGTCGTTGCATTTGAAATACCTCGACGTAAATAGAGATAAATACAGACACAGAGAAAGAGACAGAGACTGAGACTGAGAAGAAGACTGGCAAAGATGATGATTGCAACACGTAATTAATGTCTCGTGTCATTGCATACCAATTACATTCCTCATTCCAAATGCCAAAGGAATCAAAGTGAATGATACAAACACATATCTATTAATATAGATTTGCTATTGTAATAGATAGTGTTTATTGATTTAAGTAAAGTGAGTACTGGGAATTAACCCACATGTGATATTGTTTAAAAGGAATATAACAATTAGACAGTCTTTTAATGCCTTTCATCAATTTGACAGTTTGACTGACAATTGGACTTGTTGAGATGTTAGATAAACATAAAACCATTTTACTATATATGTACTATTATTTTTCAGTTCCTTTTAATCATAACTTAATCAAAACTAAACCAATATCCATGTGGAAAGTCATTTTATGCCTGGTATAATGTGTGTCTATATTATCTTTAACAACTTTTTCAAATCTTTAACGGTTTAAATAAACAATGTTTTATTGTTTATGAATTAAGCTTTTAACTAATTCTGCATCAAAATTTTGTGCCTTTGAAAACTCGAATTATTTCGTTTTTCTTTCATGCTTTTCCCCTTACAACTTTATCAAACGGAGCCCATTTCAATGGGTTTTTAAAGTTCCGTCTCTAAAATAATTCTCAATCTAAATTTTACTGCAACCTCACTTCATTTTTGTAATTTCTGCTCAACAATTGTTTTAAGATAAAATCTACTTTAAAAACATAAATATGGGAAAATGCTAAGTAGATCAATAGGAGATCATTCAAATTTCAAGGTACCATTGCTTTCTGCAGGTTGTTCGTAATCGAACTGAATTTATAGCCAGATCATTGTAAAGGCTTTTAGCACAGGAAAAACAAAAAAATAAAAGCTAGCACTATTAATTAATGGATATGTCTGGCGGATTAGAATACTCGTATCGTACTCGGCTTCCAACTGGGCAGCATTCTCTCCTTGAGCAGCTGCAAAGTCGCAGGCGAAGTCGAAGTCTAAGCCGAAACCAACGAGCGTGGGAAACTCATGAAATGGCCGAGACTCGCGGATCTTGGCAATTGGAAGTTGGCCAAGTTGGTTGCCAATGGATGTGGTTGTTGGCTGCTTGGACGGCAGCATGAGTTTGCATATGTGTGCTTCTACTCTGATCTCTGTATGGATATTTTGTGGTTTTTTTTGTTGTTGCCGCGTCAAGTGCACAGTGTTGGAAAATGTGGCCAGTTGGCATTGCCAATGTGCCGTTATATTGTGCAATTAAAATGCTCAGAAACAGTGAATTTATACCAAAGTGGCTACACACATATGAACACACACCACACAACAGTTCTAGACGCCGTTCAATTTAAACCTTAATAGCACCGCAAATATCTAATAGGTAAGCACACATATGTAACAATGTACATATGTATGTTCATGTGTGCGTGCATTTGGCAGCCCCATAAACACTTATACTACAATTGTTATACCCAGCGCCCATTAAAAATGTGCAAAACAGAGTGTTGTAGCTTTGTGCAAATGTATGTTACACATAGAAAGCAGGACATCTCATCCTGTTAAATATGTAAATAGTTCATCAGTGTTGAAAGTCGAGTAGAAAACGCAGCGAACTCAGAACTTTTAAAGGATATAGGCTTCAAATTAAAATGTATTTTAAAATATATTCCACATGCCATTCAATTTGTTTAAAATATTGACATACACTTAATAATTGAAATCACGATTCACATTAAAAGTTTCATTAATGTTCAATGAACATAGGAGATCATCAGTCTGTTATAGAATCACTCTTTTCCGTATTTCTCATGAGTAACAGCCTGGAAGCAGGGTATTTAGTAGTCATGCACACTCGATTAGCGCATTCTTAGTTGATGTTTTTGTGGCTTAAACCACTTGCTCATTGTAGAGTTACTAGCAGCCGAAAAACAAAAGTTATAACGGTGCTGGCACTGCCTTCTGTCGCGCCCCTTCTCTCCTCTCGACTCCTCCTCTCCACCCTGTCCCCTCCTCCCGCTTGAAAGTGGCTATAAATATATGCCGATGATTCGACTGGCGAACAGGTTTACGTTCTTTGCGCATTGTTTTGACTGCCACTGCCGCCGGTTGCTGGTTGCCATTTAGACCGTGCACCATGCTCATAGTTTTTGGTAGTAAGAGGGGGGCAAGAATGGAAGTGGAAGGGGGAGTACTTAGAACCGTTTGCCGCCGCCGTTTGCCAGTTACAGTTACAGTTTGGTGTTTGTGCGGTTAAGTGAAACACTTGGGAAGATCTCTATCTCCCTCTCAGTTCTGCCCTAAGGCGCAACATAATGCAAATTCTAATTCATGTGCTGCGCCCCAAGTTTATGTCAACTCACGGGAATAAAAGCTTATTTTATTCTAAGAGTATAATATTATTATAATAAATGTCGGTACTTATAAAGAGGCAATTACACTTCCAAGATGGATAACAGATACAAGTAATTACACAATTCTATTGTAAAACTAAAGAGTATAATAACTAGGGAAATAGTTTACAGATAGATAGATACATCACTGGGTCAGTAGATGACTCTTTAGGAATATTCAAAGTAAAAACTAGTGGTTCAAATATAAAGAGAAAGTAGTTATTATTGAAATTCAACAATTCAATTGTTCATTCAAAATTTAAATCTTTTTGGCTTTAATTTTATTTAATGTTAGCTAGTGTAATTGTTTAAAATATCTATTCGAAATGTTCTTTTGTATATTTATCTGTGCATCAGGTATCAAAGAGTCGATCACACTCGACTTCTGCCTTCCAAATTTTAGGGTCTATTGTTCATGCTGTGCTGCTGTTAAAGCCATCTCTTTAGTCAATTGTTACGGCTACGATTTGGCCTAGTCGAGGGTCTTAAAATAACCAAAAATGGAGCTTACTCGATTGGGCAGTCTTTGATGTTTTTGTTATTCTTCTTTTGGCCAAAAAAGGCTTAGATTTTGTTGACCCAAAAGCGCGGACTGATTGAAATTAATGTTGCAATCGTGACGCAGTCGTCCCTTAAGACTAGCAATATCTGTATTTGTGTAAAGATATGTGTATCTACAATTCGAGACTTCATCTGCATTTGTGGCAAGTTGCAACAGCTGTGGCAGCTGTCAACAGCTTCATTTGCGAGTTGCCAGAGAAGTTGCAAGTACGCATAGAACCTGGCCAAAAAGAAACAACAAAATCCACCAAAAATGTTTAGCTTTCAGTGAGTTTGCAAAAATAAAAATAAAAAATAGAAGAAAAGAAAATGAAAACAAAAAAGAAAAAAGATCAAGGCAAAAAGGGAATTTCAAGCGGGGGTGGGTGTGTGATAAAGGGAGAGCGGTGGCGGAGGGGGAGGGGCAGGCAAAACATTGCGGCTTTTGGCCGTAAAGCCAACTTTCTCTGCACGAGTGTTGAGATTTAATATTGTTTACCCACAATAATAACAACAACAACCAGACACAAAAACAACAAAAACAACAACAACAACAACAACAACAATGGCAAGCAATTGTAACCAGACCTTTTGGCTTGGCCAATTCTTTTTGGCCAAGCATTGATTTTAATGGCTTACAATCATAAAGAAAAATGCCAAAAATTAATAAAGAAAATACAAACACACATACACATACATGTACAACTGTATGTATTTGCACATGTGTGCGTGTGTGTGTGTGTGTTTGTTTTACATGGCACTTTCATCGCCCTTTGTAGCCTTAAGGCGCACTTGGCGCTTATTAATTTTTTGTGGCTCTTACCATTAACAATTTGCCATCTTGACGCAGTTGTTGTTGTTGTTACTGTTGTCGTTTTTTAGCCCAAAAAGATTAGCCGCAACAACGACGTGAGCGAGCATTTAATATGGCTAGAAAGTGCCATGTTGTAGTTGTTGTTGTTGTTGTCACAATATTTTGGCCAGCTGACCGAGCTGTTTGAATGTTGTTTGGAAGCTCCGTAAATGACTAACATGACACTGGGACGGCACAGTTGGCGCAAAGCGAAAACTTATGCACAGTGTGACAAAATGTAATTAAAAGCGGATCAGCTAATACAATATTTAATTTTATTAAATAGATAAATGAGTGTTAGTGTAAATAAATAAAGTATTTCAATTTAACAATATTATAGTATTTTGAAATGTACATTTATTAGGAATGACAACAATTTAAAATGTGTTAGCTTAAAGCTTTATATTATACAGAAAAATCAATAAAAAATGTTTGTAATTAATATATTAATAAAATCTTATCATACTTTCAGCTGAATATAAGTAGTAATAGTTTCTATGAGTCTCATTCTCACTCGTTTTACTTAAATATTTTAACCGATACAAAATAAGCCAACGAGGTTAGAACGAAACAGTTAATGATGGGCTTCTTTCCTTAATTAAGTTTAGTGATGAAACGTATACTAGAAGTTTTCTTAAAAGTCTGCTAATCTGTAATTAAAACTTAAACGAAAGTCAAATAAATGTTGGCTATTTGTAAAACTATGCACATCATTTTTCAAAATATTTTAATTTTGGCTTTCCTTTTGACTTAATACCACTGTGCCGTGGTCAGAACAATTTTAAACGCTGCTCATTTTTCAAAGTTGCGGCCTCTTTAACCCAATATGTTTGTAAGACTTGTGTGTATGTGTGTGTCTGTGTGTGTGTGTGTGTGTTGGGGTTGTGTGAGTGTTTTTAATAGCCTGCAGGGTTAAAAATTTAATGGAAAAACGTTTTAATAAATCAGTTAAGTGGTCTTGCCGCTTTTTTGCGGCTAATTACACGCATTAGTGTTGGCCATGCCAATCCAGAGATTTCCCTGGCCCAGTCCAGAGTTGACTAGACCTGGCTAAGACCGAGGACGGACTTGGACTCAGATTCAGACTCCGACTCGGCGTTAACAACCGCGTTCATGTCCCCAACAAAAAAATAGAACAAGCAGAAGGCAAAAACAAAATAATCTTGGGCTATTCGTAACCCGGGTCTGGACAATGTAAAGCTGCCCATGCAGCGCGTAATTTAGCAATTAAAAGCGATTAACGCACAGTCAGCTACTTAACGTCTTTCCAGATACCAGATCCCAGATCCCAGATCGACGTCTTTAATGGGGGACCCCAAGTGGAGTTGGAGCCACTTGAGAAACTAAAACAAGTCGAAGCATTAAATGTTGCCATCAAATGTTATGCTGATTATTGAAAAACATGTTGCAAGCGACATAAACTGTTGCATTCCTCCTCGTTCCATCGATTCTCTAATGAAAATTTATTGTCTAGACTCTAGACTTAAGACGATGTTCCGAAATGTGATTCCGTTCGGAATGTGCGGAAGTGAAATCGTTAAGAGTTTCTAATTCGACAACTCGTTAAAAGTTTAATAGAGTTTCAAACCAATTACAATGTGAATAACAAATACATGTTTCAGCATAAATTGTTTACAATTTTATTACATTCTTTTTAGCTTGTTACCATTCCGAATATTTCTACATGTCAACTTAGGTACATTGAAGTTTGATCTAAGTAAATACTTACAAATAATGTAGAAAGTGTTAGCAATGGAAATTTACTTATTTTTAAAGTAATCACTGTTAAATTTCCATACGACTCAATTTAATATATTCAATAATCAAATTCAATAAAGAAATATAGTCAAAAAATGCAGTATATCTTTTTTCAATTTAAAGGCTTATTTATTTTCACTTTGCTTAACCACAATATTCTTCAAAAACACTGCCTGAAGAGTAAATACTTAATTTAGTTTTACAAACTTGTTTTCCATTCTACAAGTGTTTCATTTCCGCTCGTTCCTAACCCAAAATGATCTGTAATCAAATTGAATTTGATGCCCGCTTTGTCGTCACTTCATTTTTGAGTTATGCAAAGATTAATCGAGTTACAAAAGCCATCAATGATTATTTTGTTTGGTTTATTTTGTGAGTTTTTTTTTTTTTGGGTCAATATTGGCAACAGCATTTGGCCAAGTATTATTTGTTTGTTGTTGGCTCGTTTCGGTTGGCATGTGAAAGGCGAGTTGCAAGTTGCAAGTTGCAATGGACGGTGCACTCCCAGAGTGAATGCCTTGCACCAGTTTATGTGGGTTAACTGGGCCGCCCATAAATTGTGGCACTAACTACAACAGAGTTGCAGAAGGAACAGAGTTAAGATAGAGGGGCGTGTATCGAGGGACAGAGGGAGGGACTATAACTTTCTAAACCGCGCCCCAAACATTGTGGCAATGAAAGAGTCTTCAACTTGGCAACAGTTTTCAGTCAACCTTTATGACACTTGACCACAAAACTGGACTATGAGTGTGGAATGCATTTTTGTGGTCAACTTGTTGTTGTTGTTTGTTATTCTTATTGTTGTTGGTATCATTTTGATTGTTAACTTGGCTTTTTTTCCCACTTGGGCATAATGCAAATTGCTACAAATTAACTTGTCGTTGTTTTTTTTATTGTTTCGTCTTTGGAGTTTGGTGTTAGGCTGAGTTGGTTTTTCGTAACGACTTCCGTTGTGTTTGGCTTTAACCCATTGTTGGCCACGACCGGAAGTTTAGGTGCCGTTTCGAGAGCGAAAGTTGTGAAATCTGCTGTATACACTTAAGCAGAGAGGAAAAGAAATGAAAATGGGGCGAGAAAATGGGAAACCCATGTAACTGCTTTACGAGCCACTCATCGCTACCTGAACAGCTGGAAGCATAAATTCCTTTAACCGATTCCAAATGCTTTACGGCTTATTTATGTTGTTTATGCAGCGTTAAAGGTTATAACACATGCCAAGGCTTTTTTATGCTTACGCTCGCTACGGCCAAGGTAAATATGAAAGCAAAAACATTTTAATAGCATTCCATTTATATTTACATTGGCCGCAACAACAAAAAGGCGAAGATGATGATGAAAAATATATATATATATAAAAAATGCGAAGTGCTCCATGCTCTATGCTCCATGCTCCAAGGCAAATGTAAACCTAACACAACAAACCCAAACTCCAACTCCAAACCCTAAACTCCAAACCGCATAAACAAATCGAAATGTGCAGAGGGAGAATAACGCATTGGGAGTTGCAAAAAGGCTTTTGATGCCCGCCAAGTGATAGAAATGGACACAGAGTTGGAGAAATCGAAGGAATCAAGTTCCCAATGACGACCACACACGCCTGCCAAAGGGCTCTGAATTCGATTTTTCATTTGACAATGAAAGGCAACGCCCACACCATAAATGTCCCTCGCCCATCAGTCTGACTAGATTTCGATGTGTAGGGTATCAGTGTTGCCAAGATAGCCATTTTTATAAAAAGATCTGTCTTTATTAAACTATGAGCTTTAGCCTTTAAATTAAAGGCTAAAATATCCTATACGGAGATTTATTCAGACTTATAACAATTCCAAAAATTTATCAAATACAATTTCAGACTTTTTTAACTAAATAATCGTGTCCAATATTTCTGTAGGATTTCAGTTCTGAAATTTCAGCTGTTTTCCGATGATAGATGTATATTTTTATTAAAAACTATTTAAGCCTTTTAATAGTGGTAAATATATATATCTATACATAAATTCCAAAACTGATCCAATTAAAGTAATTTTCAGACTCTTTCAATTCAATATGTCTTATTTTTAACGACACTTGATGTGCCGATATATTTTATGTTATACATCATAAGCTAGCTATAAAAATACACAGATTAATGCTTTTATTAGCCAAGTCATATATAATGTAAATAGACTCCGAATAACATTATTTAAATAAAAGTCAACACTTTTAGTATAAATCTATTTGTCCTCTTGTCTGTTTTCATTTTAATGCTTCATACTTTTTCCCATTTATTTTCGGTCAATTTAAACTGTTTTTGTTACGAATTTTTGCCATCACTGTAGGGTATATGTTTATGTGTTTAGGGTATGTGTGTCTGTGTGTGCCTCCCTAGGCGCTAAAATCAACGCAACGAACTTGAAACATTTACTCTCGGACCCTCCATGTCCATATCCAGGTCCCAACTGACAATTGTATCGCGATTTACCGCCAGGCAAAAGAGGAAAAAAAAGAAAGAATACTGAATACTGAATACGACTTTAGTTAAAATAATAATAAGTGGGCTGGGCAGACCAGTTTCAGTTTCTGTTTCAGATTCAGTTCCAGTTCCAGTTTCCAACCTGATCCCTGCAATCCCTGCATAGACAAACAGGCGGCAGCTTTGGCCAACGACACCCTTTAATTGGCCTAATCGAGACAATAACTCAATTTCTTATCAACAACAACAGCAGTCAGGCGATAATAATATTCATTAAAAATGGTTTTCACAACACCATGCCCAATTGGATGCCTTCTTTATACCCTGTATTTATTGAAAACTGATTAAAAGAGGAGTTGAGCTGCGGAAGAGCAGAAAATTACAACTCCATAAGGCAGGGTTGAAATAACAACAGAGTGTCGAACATAACATTCAATTAACGAACTTTATTACACTACATGCAATTAAACGTCTTTTATACCCTTTACTTTACATGGAGATCAATGAGATATAAGATGTTGCTAAACTAAACTTAATCTGATGACAGCTTAAAACTTTTACAATCCTTTTACATATCCTAAAATTTTCATAATCTTATGTTCTTATATTAAATAAATACATTTTTATTTATTTATTAAATAAAGAAATGGATTCACCATATAAAAAATTTAAATTAATACACTATTTGTTTCAATAAATTTTATTTTAAATATTAATGGAAGAGCATTTAAAAAATAAGTTAAGCTCAGTGTACATATCTGTCAGTTATAAAGTTCTTGGCAACAGTTTAAGTTTATTGCTCTGCAAGTAGGGGTGAGTTTAGGCAAGACATGAGGTAAGGGAATGTCGTTGCGAATGTGAATGTGAATGTGGAGTGTGTCATTGTCAGCTTGGCTCGAGGGTTGACAAGGCCAAGAGGGTAAAACTAAAGGTAAAACTGAAGCTAAAGCTACGTGACCAAGTGACAAATTGCAATTGCAACTTCAATTTGCATGCCATGAACTTGAATGATATTCGAGTGGGTGCAGCATGCAATGTGCACCAAAATGTGGCACGTCAGGATCGTGCTGTTCATGGTGCAACGAACTGTAAATCCAATTCCACAATTCAACACTCCAACAACAACAACACAACTCAAACAATAATAATAATAAAACCCAACTCGGGATAATATAAATAAAATAAAGCTGACATTTATGCTGAGGCGTGGTTGGCCTTATCAAGTGGCCAAGTTATTAGCCAGGCAGGCAGCTTCCCCGTTGATCGCCTATCGTCATGTTTATTCATGTTCAGTTGTTTACAGTTCTCTGTGTGGACAGACCACGCCCATTGGCTTCACTTAAGAAGAATCAGAGAAGTGCTGACTCCCCTTTACTTTTAGCTGCTTAGCTGGCAAAATTCTCAAAATAAACATTGGGTGACAATGATGTTCATATGCTATATACCCTATAGAAACTGACTTGATTTGGTTTGATATAACTTTTATATTTCTTCAAATTGTTTTATAAGACTTAAAAAGGTCTTGAAATAAATACAAGATATGGATTTTCCTAGAGTAATAAGTCATATATCAAGGAAGGTTAGCTCGAATAGTGGATGCTGATAAAGACTCTATATCACACAGTTTATAAGAACAGAGAACAGAGTTAACTTCTACTCTCTGTAACCACCAACACAACACAATAAAATTTCCTTCTTATGCACTCTTAATACGTACAGAGTACCAAAAAATGATATTCAGAACCCGTAGAGTTTTCAAGTTCTGAAAGATTCCTTAAGATTCTAAATTTTACAAAATCAAACCTATCTTCTATTATAAATTACATTATTGAAACCAAAGAATATACCCCAATTGTCTACTCTTACTGGGTACACGCATTAATATAATGATATACAAAACTTCAAGTGTTTTGAATATCTTCACACCAATTAATTTCTGAAGATTTTGGAACTCTCAAGTGCTAAGCGGGTTTATATATCTCAAAACAACGTTGAATGTTCATCATAAACTTGTTTAACTGTAGTTTAGTATTAAATAAACACTCACACACCCACACACACCCACACCCACACACTCACACGTGCATTTATACATATGTAGATGCAATCATAACTTTTGCACACTAATTAAAAGTTGAAAACTGGCTTCAAATTTGCAACAAGCGAGTCAGTGGCAAGTTAATTGCAACAAATCTGAAACATTTTCATGTTTTATTGTATTTCACAGGCAGCTAAACACTCGTGGGACTATCTAGTGACAACATCGGTCCAAATAACTCCACCAACAACCCGCAAAATTCATACTAAATCCACAGGCTCATCACAAAGAGACGGAGAAGGTGACGTTGAGAGAACCAAAAACGCAAACAAAGCAACAGATTCAACAAAATGCATGAAAGACGCGTCAAAAAGTAAGACAACAAAATAAAATAAACAAAAGAGATTTTTTACTAAGAAATGAGACAAAACAGAATCAAATTAAAAGTCTTGATTTGGTCCCTAGAAGATAATTTAAAGTACAAACTCGAGATTTACACACTTAAACTTTTGGTCAATAATTGCTATCAAAATTTCTTAAAATGAGTAAAAGAAACATTTTTGAAAATTAATTTTTTAATCAAACATCAATATATAGATCAAAACATGATCAAAATGATAAGTTATGCAAGTTTTACTCTTTAGGGATGTTTTTAAATATAAATATGATTACCTCACCTAACGATCATATTTCCTTAACCCTTACAGATTGAAAGGCGGCCATTATGTTGCCACACATGGACGTCTGACACCAGATCCGCCATATGTGCACTCGAATCGTGGCTATTCCACCGATGGCGAGGAATCGCATTCGCATCGTGGACACTCGGAATATACACTGACGCATGAGCGAGTCTCCCCGCAGTCCCAGTCCCAGGGTCATTACAATTCAGCGAGAAAGTCACGCTCTGGGAATGGACAACATCAGCACCTGCAGCATAGTTATAGCCACAGTCAGATGGGCCTCTCCAGTTCGCCGGATAATGGAGGACCAAGATCGTTGAGCGGACCACCGCCCACACGTCAACCCCCTCGTGCTCCCTCTGCCCTGAGCTACGATCAGGCCGGAGGAGATGCGGGCAGCGATATTTATGTGACCAGCGCTGCCTACAAGGCGCCGTCAGAGATCAGGCAAGTTCATTTACAATATCTCTCTTACGATCAAGAACAATTCTTTCTAAATTTTAGAAAATCGCTCTATAATTGAGAAACAATTTTCATATTGGGAAAGATTGTCTTGTATTACATTTTTTTAGTATATTTATAACTGATTCTGATCATCTTATTATCATATCTACAGTCGCTACAGTCATCGTCCGGTGTCACGTGGTGCACCACGCAGTGTTTACTCGGTGGCAAGCACCGCCAAAACAGGACGCAGTGGGCGTTCCACAACAAGGCGTGGCGCCAAGATCGAGACCATGTCTGCCCCGAATCCCTTCTGTCCAAATGTCAAGGGCGTCTGTTGTTTGATGCTGTTGCTCAATTTGGGCCTTATTCTAGTAACCCTCGGCTTTGTCATTGTGGTGCAGTTCTACGAACCTGTATATGTGTGGTACGTTTTCTTAAATACTTACTCAATACAGCATAACTCTATTTGCATTTATTTACAGGGTATTGGGCATTATTTTC
Source organism: Drosophila putrida (assembly GCA_037043535.1). NCBI lineage: Eukaryota > Metazoa > Arthropoda > Insecta > Diptera > Drosophilidae > Drosophila > Drosophila putrida. Next base: position 1,417,274 of record JBAMBI010000464.1, read on the forward strand.
TTGATATTTGGCTTCCTTACGCTGATCGGTTGCATGATCTATTGTGTGTATGTGTGTCGGGATGTGAAGACCCCATCGCAGGTGCGCAATGAGGATCTCTACTGGACGCGACATTGGCAAAAGAATATCGGATATACGCCTCAGGAAATCAACTATAAGGCGGATAAATATGATGCCTACTCTGATCGTTACTCAGTCAGCAAACTGAGTGGCAAATACTCGGATCGGGAGAGTCAGCGCTATTGAGATCGTTGGAAGATGTATCCACATGCACGGCAAACGAGTTAATAAATTACCTAACAGAGGGTTGCTAGATAAGTTACCAGAACTCAGCATGATCAAGGGTTTTTTGATAGATCATTGTTTTTTTATTGGAAAACCTTCTAAATAGATCTTCGATGTTTCCTAGAGACGAAACTAGCGTCATTTACTTATCAAGCAACCCTTACCTATAATTACCTTTGCGAGGGTTGTTCGATAACTGAGCTTAGCATGATCATGTTTTTCAATTTTCAAGATTTTTTATTATAATAATTATTAACTGAAAAGCTGATCATTAGAGATCAAACTAATGTCATATGTTATCAAACGATCCTCGTTTATAATCAATTATTTTATATTTGCGAGAGTCGTTTGATAAGTTTGCTTAAATTAACTTGATCCTTTCGTTGATCTTTTTCGTTTGAAAAGCAATTTCTTATCAGGCAACCCTCGTTTATAATCATGTCTATTTTAAAGTCTAGGCAATAGTTTTAAACGGTTTATTAACAAGGCCTCAACGTACCTGCTGCAAGTTGCTTGCTAGTTTGTATGTTCTTTTAATCATAACGCAATTAAGAGAGATAGAGAAATAGTGTGTGAGAAGGGGATATAGAGTTACAAGGAATACAAAAAGAGTATTGGAATGCTGCCATATTTGAAAGAAAGTTTTTGGCTAATCAGCGAACGTTTACTTAAATTCTAACTTAAATGCTTTATAACATGTGCAAAGCAATAAACAAAAAACTTAATATATAAACCATATTCGAGTAATAAAATGTAATAATGTAACAAAAATGCATATTTCTCTCTCAATAATGATGGCGGTACGAGTATGTTCCTCTTCAGTCCTCGACTTTGACACCAAAAATGTTAAACAGGTCATCTTTGGTTAAATAATCAGCATTACGGCGTCTTATTAATTTATCCACATTTTTATTTAATATGCGCACATATTCACGTCGACATTTGTCACTGAGTTTATCCAGATTGTTGTGATCCGGAGCCAAAAAGAATGGCAAATTGTTAAGTCTCACGGCATGAAGCAGATTGACCAGCATCTGTCGAAACAAAATTAAATATAAATTATATTATATTACGCAACTAGCGTTAACTTACGCGAATTAGAATACGTCCTGGAGCCTGATTCCAGTTAACTCTCTTCGTGCCCACTTCATTCAGATAGATGCTCTTCAGAAAGTAACTGACGAGACCAGGCATTTCATTGGCATTGCGAAGTGCCTTCATCAGACGCAAAGAATCCTTGAGATTTTGCTTCTTGTGCAACACCAAACGCTCCCAGTGAGGAGCGCATAGAATGAAGGATCTGGGATCCTGAGTTTCAGGTTTATCGAAATATTTGCGAGGCACCGCAAACCAAGTACGCCCCTCATTTTGTGGCCTCCTTAGATTTCTTGGCCATTCATTGGGCTGGAATTCGAAGACGGGCACAAAATCAAACCAAATCTTACGTTCACGATTATGACGCTCCGTAGCCATCAAAGTGTGGGCGACTCCAGTACCGTGAGCTGTGTACTCCATTTTATAAACTCTTCCATCATTGCAACGGATTTTTTGCAAATTCGGCATTGCAGCTGTAATACTGTTACGAAACCAATTTTGTACAGCAAAGCGACTGATGAAAAAACCCTCGTTATCAAAGTGCTTGACACAGGGGCTATCATCGGTCGAAGCTCGCAAGAAGATAAATCCGGGACGATTCGGTACAGAAAGCGGTAAAAGAATGCACGGTAATTTAATTTTGACGTGCATATCAAACTCTTCAGGCAAATCGATCTTGATGCCATCCAAGTAGCTGCCACCCAAGCTGAGGCCCTTAAATGCGGCTCGGAACATAGGATCGTAACTGGAAACTGCGTTTATAAATGCATTCTCAAGTATTTGCGCATCTTCGTTAAAAGTAACTCGCGTATCATCAGGAAATGCAAGTTTTCGCAATGCGTATTCAATTCCTTCACCAAATTTAAAGCGCGAATCGCGAATACGAGCCATTTTAACACAAACAGCAAAAAAGCGGCACGAACTCCGTCTTGTTTCTGGGAATTACAAAAATAAAATGATCTTCAAGTTGCTTATTGGCGACGTTGCCAGATCAACCACCGCCATAACTTTGAACAAAAACAAAATTTTAGTTCCAAAAAACGCCGCTAGACTCTTAAAGTTTATTTTTTGGTGGCAAACTTGACTACCCTTGTGTCCCAGATTATCCTGCTCATTTGCCGGATACACTTTAATCTGAGACAGCTTAGAAGTTTAAAATTTTGCAAGTATTTTTTTTTTAATTTTCTAAATGTTTTAAAAAATTTACAGATATTTTTGAACTCGTTTGAAGAAACTAGGTCCCGAGAAGGGATAAAAAAACAAAACATATATTTTAAAAATCCACTTGAATTTATATAATTTCGAAATTCATTGAATTGTTGGCAAAAAAATTATTTGGTTACTTAAAAAAATTGTTTAAATATTTAAGCTGAGGCAAAATATTAGTTTCAAAAAAGCGGCGCTAGCAAACGACAGATGGCGCCAGAATGACACGCTCAAAAACAGCTAAAATAAAAAAACGCTAGATGTTAGCAGTTTCACTGCCGCCATCTCTTGTGTGTTAGCGCCAACACCTATAATGTTGATTACTTTTAGAACTAGATTTGGGCTGCTATAAATTTCGTGTGAAATTGAAATTATAGTGCTTTTCACTCACTCTCATTGAGCAGTTCCTCTTAAACAGTGAAAGAGTGCGGTCGTGCGGTCAGTATAGCAAGAAATTGCGTTATAAATCTTACAAATAAATATTGCTGCGTCCACAAATCGCTTCAAATTTAGTCCGTTACAGCAATTTGAGCTATAGAATCGTATTCAAGTGCATATATAATCATATTCCTACAAATCGGTGCCAAAATAAGAATTATAAGTTTGAGTGAATATGTTTTAATTAAACCTGAATGCGAAGCAAACGCAATTGTTTAATGTGCTGCAGTTTGAGTTTAAATTGAGTGCATTCATATTAGATGTTTTGAGTGAGAACAATTGCTGGAAAATATATAAATATATAAAGGTAAACTGAGTGCAGATTAATGCATTTCTTTAGCCAAAAATAGCTAATGGCGTGAAATGTGTGCCTTTATTGTCGTAATAGTGCTTGTTGTTGTCGTTTTACGAAAGTTCCAGTTAGCTTTGGGCTTTCGAGTGTGATTGTGTGCGTGTGCATACGTGTGTTTGTTTATGGCTCGTATGTGATTGTGTGCGTGTCAATTAGCGTTCTTATTTTGAGCGCGTTAAAAAGACAGTTAAACCTGTTTTGGCTCTTGCGGTTTGTCTCATTCCCTTTTACGCTTATTATTATTTTCTTTTGTGTTCTTTGCTTTGTGTAGAAAGCGGCAAATGAAGCAGATATGATTTTAAATTCGATTGGCAAAAATCAGCAAAAATATCTTGACTCAGTTGAGGTTGTCTCGCTTTCTCGCTCTCACTCTCCCTCTCTCTTTTAATCATAACAATCTAGCTGCCCGCATCCATCAGTCAGATTCACAGCAGCAACTTTATATGTGTGTGTGTGTATCTATGTATGTAGTACTCAATTGAATGTCTGTCTGTCCGTCTGTCTGGGAGAATTGAAGCCTCTGCCATGTGGTAAGCATACAGTCATAACTCACTGCTTGCTTTTATATTAGTCGTCGGTTTTTCTGTTTTTTTTTTTTTGTTAAATCAGCAAATATGCACTAAGATACATACATACAGACAGACACACACACAAGTACAACTTGTACATCTTGGTATTTGCTTGGGCAGGGTCGGCAGGGGGTGGCTTAGTTTAGGATTATTAACAGCTGCCTTTTGTTAAGCTACAGATACAACTACAGTAGCGTCTCGTTCAATTGGCATACTAGATTATACAAGAAATTACAAGTCGCTATTGTAAGAACTATTTTCTATTTACTTGCTATTTACATAACTTTCAACTAGAATAGCTAAATGTAGTTACTTTCTAAATGTAAAAGCTGGTGAATTAAAAATTATTAGCTGAGAATCTTGGTATTGTTTAAAAAAATCTTTCTATTTTAATAAATTTCCAGGCAGCTTTTATAGATATGGTTTTAAAAGAGGTGGAAGGGGGAAGAGCTAACCAAGTTAACTAACTGGCAACACTGCCTTCAAGAGTTAAATTGTTGTTGTTCAAGACTTTTCAAATTTCTTATCAGATTCGCAACTGTTTAAACATTGTTCACATGTACTTATGTATATGCACAAATTTAAGTACATTTACGATGTCGAACGCTAATTGGAGTATTTTTTAAATTAAGGAATTCCCGGTAAAAGGTGCCCATTAGCCTATACCTAAAGCAATAAACCAGCACTTTGTTAGTATTTGGAATATGGCAGCTGTTTCTCATTGCATTTGAAGGTGTTAATTATTTGGTAGACTTGCAATATGAATATGATTTAACGCTCAACTTGCCTCATTGTAAATCATAATTATTTGCATATGACATTGGCAATGATCATGATGATCAGCTTTAAAAGTGCAACAAACTGTATAAAACAGTGTGATTTCTGTTAAAACACCACACAGTTGGTTTATGCGCTAAAGAATTGCAAACTCAGCAAAATTTCTTCATGAAGGAGTTGATACAAAACACTCCCATTTAAAATGAGTCTCAGACATTTTTGAGGAGTGTAATTACTCAGCTTTATTGATAATGCACTTAAGGAGGGGCGACAGAAACAAAGACCCTTCTCTTGCATCTAAACATGGTTTTTCATTACGTGATAACGTCAATGTCAGTGTCAGAAAGGAGAGGAGAGGAGAAAAGATGAAAAAGCAACTATGGTTGATGCAACAGACACGAGGGGGCAACTTGTCTGTTTTCTGTCTCATTATGAGAACATTTTTTCAGCTTTTATGCCACATTACATGACATGTTCTGCTTCTATTGTTGTCGCCCATTCCCTCTTAGCTTTAAATGCGATTGCATTCCTCTGAAAATTTGAATATCTATGGAAACTGTTGAAACTTCTGTTTGATTACCACACTTTGTTAGTGTTTTCATACTTTCGAGGGTATCTAATGACGTGCCAAGAGAAGAGAACCTGGTAACCAGTTGAATATCATTTTTCACCTTATTTGCTGCTTATTTGCTGACGAGTGCACAAGTTTGTTTTTCTTTAATGTGCTTGGAACTTTGGACTGTGTGTGTGAACGTTTTATTTGTCACACATCAACAGAATTAAGTTCCTAAATGCCATTAAAGTGCATAAATTAATGCACAATAAACGTGAGTAAAGTAATCTTCAAATGCAAAGCTCCTATCAACAATGATTTCTACATAGAAACATATTAAACTTAATTTAAAAACTAACTTTATCATACATTCTTATTTTTAATTCTTATTAAATTGAATTGAATTAGATCACTTTTATTGAGAAAGTATTCTTGAATCAAACAAATTGCTGATTGCCTCATTAGTTTTTGCTTGTTATTCTATTTTCTGTTTGCAAATTTTTTATTGAAATTGAGGCAAACAAATGCCATTTGTTTTAACCGACTCGTTAACGTTTAGCACGTAACTCTACAAAATATTTGTTTATTATTGTTGCGATTGTTGATTTATAATATTCAATATAAAAAAAACAAAGTGTTATTGGATTGATCCAAAGTGCGACTTGGTTTTCTTCTTTATTATAAGTAGATACACTCGCACTCCAAGCTCAGCTGAAAAGTCATGTACTCAGCTCAACTTCCTTTGTTTAGTCACTAGGCAATCAACTACGCCTTTAAATGCGAATGAATATCATTTATGTGGACTGTACATAAGTGAATACATATATCTTCATGTTTACATATACTAGAAGCGAGCCACCCACACACAAGAGATTACAGAACGAATGTGGAAGAATAAAGCGATATAGACTTAAGAAAACCATCAGAAGATACAGATTTAGCCTCATTCTGAGTGCATTATGAGTGCACTGAATACTCGAAAGCTATTTACACAAAGTATTATTCACGCAGAGCGTATTATTTTTAGCCTGTCTAAAAGATCTTGCAGTTTTCCCTAGGAAGTTATTAATACTGATTACAGTTAATAAAACAAAGAAAACTCTAGGCTACAGTTGTAGATTGATTGCTGATTTTAAACAAATTAATTTCATGGAACTAGTCACAAAATAGAAAAGCAAATAGTTTGTTAAGACGGATTGTCGTCTGTTTTTAGTCTATAAACTTTACTACTTCTAGGAATTCACTTAATCAACTATATATAGGTATTTATATAGCAACTGGGGCCAGGAGATTGTCGAATGTAATCAGACTTCTTAGCTATGGGTCAACACCTCAACAAATTGCACACAACTCAGCGATTGTTTATTGTTTATATTGATAAGATTGACCAGGGATTGACTCTTCCTATTGCAAAGTGAGTGTTCCATGACAAACCACAAATCACGCATATCGTAAATTATAATTACCATTTATTATGCATAAGTAAAGCCCTCATGAATGGAAGTCGTCCCTCCTCGTTAATTGGGAAACAAAACCAGATGTTGTTTCAATTGTTGAATGAATGACTAAACTGCCGTCGATCTCTGGCTGTAAACGTATTTCCATTGAATGAATATTACACTAATATATAAACTACAGATACAGCTACAACTACACCTATAGATTGATAGATACAGATACAAATTGCGAATAGTTGAGATGCCGCGCCGGCTTTTCTCTCTTCCATTTAGTGTGTGTGACTCATGCGTGTCATTTTCATTTAGCTCATAAAATTAACAAATTGTAAATACACAAATGTGTACAATACTATACTATATAGTTTACTATATACAGATTTATATACAAGCTGACCAGGAAAACAACTTACAGTAAACACAATCAACACATTGAAACTATCTATGTGAAAGTTTTAATACCCTTACCATTGTTTGATGTGGCAACTGAATTTGATCACAAAATAAATAAAAATAAAATAAATATATAAATTGATTGTTAGACTTGAAAATTTATCAATATACACATTTATTCAAATTTAGAAAAATTATTGATTAATATGGTTAATTTTAAAACAATTGCTTGATTGTCCAGATATTAATAATATCAGTATTCAGCTTATCACGCACTTCTTCAATCACAATTTCTTCTAATTTGCATAATTAACACATTGAGTTCTACACTTTTACTGCTTGACGTATTCCATTTATCCACTTTTAAATTAATTAATTTGCACATTACTAATTTATTTTGCACACTACGCTTCTTGGAAGAGCTTTGCTTTGCTTATGATCAACTTGAGAAGTATTTTTTAATTTCAGCTGCAATTAAATATAATTTCTAGCAGTTGTTTTTATCTTTCGCTTTTGTTGTGCCCTACAATTACTCATTTAGCTAGTGTAGCGCAATGAGTTGTCTCCCTGGCTGCATGAGATTTCATTGAATCTCTGCGACTATTTAGCGAATTTGCCAATTGGCGACTGTTGGTTCACACACCAACATATGACAAAGTGTTGGGCCCTGACCGGATTAGGCATCTCCGGCGTTGTAATCGTGTTGTATACACTTATATATATATACTACCATATATATGTAGAGTTATCTATAAGTGTATATGGCTTGTCTGCCTCTTGGATAGACATAAATTAGTCATTTGAGTGGTCATCTTATCAGCGTAGTGTTATCAGCTATAATCCAAGGGGTAAACTTATCACTAGAGTGTTTAAGTAACAGAGGAAAGGAGAAAGAGATAAAGAAAGGGAGTTTTGTAAGTGTACGTAGTGTAATCTTCAGCTTATCTATTTTCCTGCTATTTGAACTGTGTTCCCATTTTAAAACAAATTCTAGAAGACTAACAAAGTTTGTGGACTGTTTGTTGTAAGGTCAGTTTTTATAAATGTCTTTGCTATTAACCATGGTCAAGGCCATGGCATTTTTAATTAAACATTGCACGTCATTCTAGATAATTGCCATGATATTCCTTCCTTCCTTCCTTGCTTCCTTTCTTCCTTCATTAACAATGCAGCACGTGTGATATAATATTTATCCAGAATTTTCATCGACATGCGATTAAGAAACAGATGTCATGCAATAATGTACATACATAATACACAGATTTATTGCTGGATTACGAATTATTCACATACATATATTTGCAGTAATATGGGGTATTCTGTCGTCTAGTCACGTAGGCAGCCTAATTACAGGTATTTTCCAGGTGGCAAACAAAAACCATTCTATAATATTGTAATTATAGTCATACTTTCACATGACGACATATTAAATTACTCTGATTTTTTGCCACAAATTATAGCTTATATCTAACAATCTATATACGAGAGTTTGTCTCTTCAACAATAGTTAAGAAACATTTTAAATTAGGGAACATTTTGTAAAGCTTTATTAATTATGCTGAAATAGGAGAATGAAATATTTTGAGTTATTTAAAATAATACAAAGAATGTTCCCTAAGATCTATTCTTTCAATCATTTCATAATGTTTTTTGTTGTTTGTTTGGTCAATGGGTCATTTGTAATTGTATCCTGATCATTGCCCTTCATTTAAGCCAATTCTCACGTACTCTTGACACACTTGACACGTCTTCTATTTCAGTTTTTTATTTATTTATAGTTGGTAAATTGAAGCCCTTATTGCCCTCTAAGCTTATCTCCCAAATTGACTTGTTCAGCCTTGAGATTCGTAGCGAAACTAAAGAAACTTTGATTTCAGCTTTCTGAGTGCGATTAACTCAAAATAAATTTCAAGCGTCTCGTTTATCAAGTTAAGCTTTAAAATCATTTCTCTCCTTCCTCAGTGTGTATAATGTATAATGTATTATGTTATTATTGTAAGCTACAGAGTGAATCCAATTAGCATAAAGCAATTTTTGTTTTGTTGAAATTTTATAATAAATAAATGACGCATTTCAGAACGCACATGATATGGTATATGATATTATATATGGTATGTACATTTACTATATGTACATACATATATATATTTTTGAATGTTTTGTGGGGTTTAAAGTGCAGCGCAATTGAAAGTGAAATGATCATGGAACTTGGAACCGAAAACGGTGAGTGGCGAGGGGATTGGGGGATGGGACTTTCAGAGGGATCTGTAGAGAGAGAGGGGGGCAAATTTTCAGCCCACACTGCGACTGCGACTGCTGATGAAAAACGGAAATGCTTTTGTTGCTCTGCACATTTATTATAAAATAAAGAGAGATCATGAACTATATAATAAACAATTTAATTGCAGTTGCGCTTCGTTTTGTTCGCAATTTGTGCGTGCGAGCGAATATATAAAGTCTGCAATTGTTAGTAGAGGCAACTCTTACTATTAAAAGTATATTTATTATGAGTATAGCTAATTTATAAAATTTCTAATTACGCCAAACTGTCTATACAAATTGATTTTCAATAGCAGTTTTCAAACTTAAGTGCTTGTTTAATCTAATAACTCGATAAAAGATTAAAAAAGTACATTATAATTAATATTTTAGTTCATGTATAGTTCGATAAATCATCTCAAACCTTTAGAAATATCATAAAGATTGAATGAGAAATAGCAGCTTCTCTAATTTAGCTTTTATAGCTACTTTTTATTCATTGCCGCAACATAAAATATGCAAATATAATTGTATGTTTAGCTTTGTGAATAGTTCAAGGTGAGAGTTCTCCTTTTAAAATGATGGATACTTTTGGAATTTTCAACTAGAATACTGTGTGTGTGTGTCTCTCTCTCTCACTCGGTCTCTCTCCCTCCCTCTCTATTAGTGTTTTGTTAAAGTTAGTTAGCGTAACACATGCAAACGCAACAGACTCCAAAAGTACTCAAGCAATGTCTTGACATGAAACAAAGTGGAAACAATAAATCCAATGAGGCTAATGAGGAATACCCATGGTGCTGTTAACAATATTCCCAGAAATAAAAGTACATCATCGCCTTTGGCACTGGCCATGCGCCAGAGGAACAAACGCACAAACCTACGCAACTGGACCTTGCATTGCCAGAGGCGATGGCTTGTCTGGCCAAAGCTAATGGCCAGGAGAAGTCCTTGTCCCACTGTTCCAATCAACAGGACGTGCAAGAGCTGCAGCAACAGGAGCACATGACCATAGACAGAGTACGCATGACTTTGTCGCAGTGTCATCTCCATGCGCTTCTGTCGCTGTGGCGACATCCTGGATTTTAAGAAATCAAAGGCACGACGCCAATAAACTTTGGCCGTGCAGCGGTCACCTAATTCCTTGTCATGCTCCCAATCCTCGCACTCGGAGTCGGTATCGAATTTTGAATTGTTTGGCAATTCAGTCAAGCTTCCCAGTTGTCCAAAGTCTCCCATCTGTCCTAGGGAATCCATTGATTCAAATGATGGTTCCATGTGCTGAAAGTTGTAAGGTATATCTCCATCATAGCAGTTGTTGTTGTTGCACATGTTGTTGTTGTTAATGTTGTCTGTGGCATAATCTCGAGGTGTGCCACTGCGAAGACCACGTTCATTTCCAGCAGCTGTGCTTCCGAATTTGCTAAATGGTAGCGGCGGTGAGCTGTAGAAAAATCAGCATAAATATATGGAAATTAACGGTAATTGATCTGTAAATTGGTTAAGATTCTTCTTCCGACTGAACATAGTTGATATTAATGAAGTATAATTTACAACTACTCACCTGCCACCTTTTGGAATAGGACTTTGTGCCAGTTTGGCCAACTCGCTCAGGAGTGGCAATGCATTTAATCCTTTAGCGTTGGTAAAGTTTGTCTTCGTCTTCAAGCGTTGCACATTGATGCCACCGCCTCCAGTGTAGGGTGAACGTTGTTTTTGCATTATCTGATTCATTGCACTTAATGTTCAAGTTCTAGTTAATTAAATGATAATCAAGCCATCTAAAAACCAATCCTACCTGATGTGTCTCTTTTAACCAACTTGGTGGTCACCTTTCTCTAGTATTCCTTACTTTTAAAAGGACTATATTTTTGATTCGGAAAATTCGATTGTGTTGGAATTTAGCTACGTTTTGAAATGTCACGTCTTTCGTCTAAAGTGCTTTCAATTTGTGTTCACATACAATCAAAGCCTACTTTCTGCAAGAAGATTAAATCTCAAACATATTTAACTAATAAATTTAGAAATCACAAAATAACTAATGTAGAATTTATTGATTGTCCCAATGATGCAGCATTAGATGTATTTTGCTCTTAGCTATAGGAAAGCCTAGATTTTATGATAGTCTTATTTTTTAAAAACATTCTTTTAACTTCAAGCTAACGCTATTAGTATTAAGGGAACTTTTAACTCGCTCTTCTTGAAATAACCTTAAGGATCTTATCCTCGTTTCTAGTCCAATTATCTTCTTAGTCCTTTTTTAAAAAGTTTCTAAAGCTCTCATCCGATCGATATGAATACGAATTTCCTCCTATTACTATATCAATCTAAATTTTGATTATATTTATGAAAATTCCCTCATAATATTTATATAATATATCCATTTTTATATAGGAAATTCCCCAACAATTTATTAAAACTATAACCCATAGTTCTTCACATACAATAATATATATATTTACTGATTCCATATCTCTTTATAGTTGCAGCTTATAACTTTGTTTACTGACTGTTTAATTGTGTTGATTAAACGAACATTGAGTCACGTCCATATCAAAGGCACAACTGGAGTTTTCATCCATTAAATACACTCTCTGGTCAATCGACAACTCAGTTCGCTGTGATGTGTTGAGTTGTGATTACAACAGAATAACTTAAATACTGCCAGAGTCCGAGGAGGAGGATGTTTCGTCTAAAGTGGACATTTGCATTGGCTTTGCTAGCGTTGTTCTTGCAAACACAGGCGGAGATCACAGAGTTGAATAATGATGGACTTAATCAAGCTAATACCTGCAGTAAGCGAGAAAAGTAAGTAAAGTAAAGTAAGTGAAAAATGATTCAAAACTGAAATTAATGAATCTTCCTTTACAGCTACAATGTGGAGGTGGTCACAACGGAGTTACAATCTTACCAGGAGCGTGGATCTACCTGGTGCCTCAGCATCCCGCCAAGTTGCGCCACATACCGCATAAAACATCGTGTGGTTAACAAAACTCAAACTCTGACAAAGACTCGCATTGTGAAGGACTGTTGTGGTGAGTTAATCCTTCTCTATTTCAATCGATTCCTGATCTAATCTTCTTCCATTCTTCCCACTTTAGATGGCTTCATTCGCAGTGGCAAGGACTGTGTGCCACATTGCAGCCAAAGCTGTCAACATGGTGAATGCGTCGCTCCCGAAAAGTGCAAGTGTACGGAAGGCTATGGAGGACCTGTCTGCAACATAAGTTCGTCTTAATTTTGTACTTATATGTTTTTAGTCTATGTCCTTTTTATATCCCCTTGTGTGTGTTTATAACAAACTGCAATGAAACGCCTTGGGTACATGGGCGTGGCTTAATCAATGATTAACTCTGATTAAGTCTTGTTCCCATGGTTAATGTTCAAACTCTAATCCAAGCAATAATTATGATACTCTTGCAGAAGTATTTTTCTCTAAATAGAGAGAAAGAACTTAAGATCGACCAAAAATTGTGTTAAGATTAAAGATTAAACTAAAATAACTTTAAATTACGGTGAAAGGTTTCTTTTCTATGAAATAGATTTAATAATTGTTAGTGAGAAAGAAAACCTTAAATTTATTGATTCTTTTATATGTTAATATTTCCTATTTACATTTACGATATTTACAACTCTGCAAGAGTATCAAAACTTCGGTGATCCGAAGCTTTTCGGTTGGCACAATTCTTGATTTTTGATTTTTATGCTTATTGTGTAATCTAATCTCTTGTCTTACTTGTAGTGTGTTGTCTGTAGTCCTTAGTCTTTAGTCTTTTAATTTGCTAATTATTTTCCAAAAAGCACCACACATACACAATTCACACACTTACACATTCACACACACACACACTCGGCTTTGACATAAGAAATGTTCTAACTTCGGCATAAACCACATCCACCTCTTGGAATTCCTGGCTTCAAACGCGACTAACTGTCTAAATGTCCACTCTAATCCCCGCTAATCGTAGAGATTTAATATATATAAAGAAAAAATCGTATCCAGAGAAATAAAATAGATAACGCTACTCTCCGGCAGATTGTTCTCCGGGTTTCTATGGCATCGGCTGTAAGCTGAAGTGCGATTGCCTCAATAATGCCACCTGTGAACCCTTCAGCGGGGAATGCGAGTGTGCCAAGGGTTACACGGGCATCAGGTGTGAAGAGCATTGTCCCGCAGGACGATATGGTGAGAAGTGTGCGGAGATGTGTCGCTGTGAGAATGGCGGCAGCTGTGATCACATCTCGGGCAAGTGTTCCTGTGCGCCCGGCTATACAGGTCCCTTGTAAGTGGGTTTATACACTAAAAGAAGAACGGTTCTGAAAGAAAAGGAAGATTTTTAAAAAAAGAAGATATTTACGATATACCAAATCAATAACTGGCTCTAATCTATGATCTGAGTTTACATAACTCCATATTAGAGAAAATTATTGTTCGATTTGTTAGAGATCATTATGTTGTTAACATAATGAGAGCTCAGTTCTTGATTTTAAACCCGTGTCTTTTGTATTGTTCTCAAAAATTTGGGTTTATTAAGAATTCAAAAGTAATTTTAAAAAATCTTCCTCAATCTTTGAGTCACGTTTTGCTATCAGTGTACCAATCCCAAGAATCCCCCTTGACTAATACTCCGATTAATCAGATGCGATATGCACTGTCCGGATGGCAAACACGGTGCCCAGTGTGAGAAGGACTGTCGCTGTCAGAACGATGGAAGATGTGATCCTCAGAATGGTGAATGTGAGTGCACAGTGGGCTGGACTGGAGATGTCTGTGCCAACAAGTGTCCCGCGGGCAGTCATGGTTTAAACTGTCAGATGCATTGTGATTGCCTGAATGATGCTGACTGTCATCACATAACTGGACGCTGTGAATGTCCACCTGGTTTTATGGGCGCGGTCTGCGATATCGCTTGTCCCCTGAACACCTATGGAATCAATTGTACGGAGAAATGTCATTGTGAGAACGATGCTGCCTGCAGTCGGACTGGAAAGTGTATTTGTGCTCCTGGCTGGGAGGGAGATCGTTGTGAGAAGCGTATTTGTGCGCCGGATAAGTACGGAACGGACTGTAAAAAGACTTGTGAATGCCAGATGGAACACACGGATTTGTGTCATCCGGAGACGGGACGTTGTCAGTGCAGCATCGGTTGGAGCAGTGAACAATGTATGCGTCCTTGTGCCTTCCTCAAGTATGGAGTCAACTGTGAACAGAATTGTGATTGTCGCAACGGGGCCAAGTGCTCACCCATCAATGGCACCTGTCTGTGTGCTCCTGGCTTCACAGGGGAGAAATGCGAGGAGAGCTGTCCAATTGGCAGCTTTGGACAGGACTGTGCCTTCAAGTGTGATTGCCAGAATGGAGCCAAATGTGCTCCAGAAACGGGACAATGTCTCTGTGCTCCTGGCTGGAGGAACAACAAATGCGACAGACCCTGTGATCTCAATCATTATGGCGATGGCTGTCTTCGCATCTGCCAGTGTAAGAACAATGCCTCCTGCAATCCCATCAATGGCAGCTGCACCTGCTCTCCCGGCTGGACAGGAGAGCACTGTGATCAAAAGTGTGAGACGGGCACCTTTGGACACAACTGTGAGCTCCAGTGTCAATGCGACAAGGAAAACACCATTGCTTGTGAGGCAACAACGGGTCGCTGCCTTTGCAAACAGGGCTGGAGAGGTACGAGGGAGGACAAAACTCTTGATCTACCCACTAAAACACTCATCAGCTCATGCTACTCTCTCACACAAAGACACACCTCCAACACACACATACTCTCACACACTCTCACACACATTTTATCAATCATATGCGAGCTTGCTTCAATCGATCTTCTTCATTTTCCTCTTACTCTCTCGTTCTGACTTTCAATTTCGCCTGTAATAAGCGCTGGAGAATTATTCAATATACAAATTTTGGTTGTAATATTTCCATTTACAAAAAAAAGAACAGAACACAAAACAAAGTCTCAAGTATTTTAGAAATTTCAAGAACAACCGTTCTTAAAAATGAAGAAAGTGTGCATGATATGATACCATATTATTTCTGATGGTTCTCTTGCTTCGCTTACACATTCTTACTCTGAAACTTCTCTACCTACCCACACAACTCACACACACACCACTCGCACTTGCATCTATCATTCTATTTTCATTATTTTTATTTTTTTTACCGCATTCTGTAATTCATCTTACTCCTGCTCTTCTCACTTTTCCTCCTTTCTATTCTCCTTCAATTTTCATTTAACACATTCAGTTTTCCCCATTTGCCATTCATTTTTGCATCATTTGTTTGTTAACATTATCTTAATTTGTGTTTCTTCGTTTTGCACTCGTGTCTTTCTTTCTTTATTCCTTTTTGTGTCCTTAAACGAACCGAACCCAAGGCGTTAATTGCGAGACGAACTGTTCGAGCGGTTACTATGGTGAAAATTGTGATCAAGTTTGCAGATGCCTGAACAACTCATCCTGTGACTCGGATACGGGCAACTGTATCTGTGCACCCGGCTGGACCGGCGAGGATTGTGGCGAACCATGTCCTGATGGCTTCTATGGCATGGAGTGCAAGGAACGCTGTGCAAAGAGTCATCATGGTAATTACTTTTTAATCTTTTTTTATATATTTGTATTACTTAATTCTTCTAATATTTATTTCTCCAACTCTTAGGTAACTCAACCTGTGACCATATTACCGGCGAAGTTGTCTGTCGACCAGGATATCTGGGTCTCACCTGTGAGCACGCCTGTCCTCCGGGTCTCTACGGTCCCAACTGCCGATTGAAGTGTAATTGTGAACATCAGGGCGAGTGTAACCATGAGAATGGTCAGTGCACATGTCTGCCTGGCTGGACGGGTGCCAATTGCAATCAGACCTGTCCAAAGGACACTTATGGCTCGGGTTGCACTCAGCGTTGTCGTTGCCAAAACCATATCAATTGTCGCAAGAATGATGGACACTGCATTTGTCTGCCCGGCTGGATGGGAGATCACTGCGCCTACATTTGCCCTGAGGGTTTCTACGGGGAATACTGCATGCATTCCTGCGCCTGCCCCTCATCCAATTTCCAATGCCATGCGGCTCAAGGTTGTGTCTGTCGCAGCGGCTACATGGGCGAGAATTGTGATCAATTGATTGCGGAGCAACGCGTTGCCGCTCCTGCGGAGGAAAGTGAGTAGCAACCAATTGAAATTAATCATTCCTTATTTAATATATTTATTGATCTTTTCTATAGCGAATAATGCTGGCGTTGCGTTAAGCTTGGCTCTGTTAACCATCTGCATGGCCATCGTTTGTGCTGTGCTCCTCTACTATAGACGACGTGTATCCAATCTGAAGACGGAGATTGCCCATGTTCACTACACGCACGACACGAATGGAGGAGGAGTTGGCTGGCCACCAGCGAATCACAATTTTGATAATCCTGTCTATGGCATGCAGCCAGAGACGCGACTGTTGCCCAACCACATGCGGCCCAAGATGAACAACTTCAACCAAAATGGATCTCTTTGTACGGACTATGGTGATGATTCCAATGCCAGCAGCAGAGGTGCGTTTCACGTGTATTTGAGTGAACTCTATTTTTATTTATTCAAAGCTATTTGTTTATCCGTACAGTGGGCAGCTATTCCATCAACTATAATCACGAGTTGCTGAATAAGAATCTGAATGCAGATCTGACAAATCCGAATGTTTACAATGCCATTGGCGAAACGCTGAAGGAGGAGCATGTCTATGATGAAATCAAGCAAAAGGAGGGCTACAAAGATCCCGGTAAGTGTTCAGTTTTCCGCAAATGCCAAGAACGCTACTAACACTTGTAATGCTGCCATATATATTCCCATACGCAATGCCACATACTCGTTTAAAGTGAAAATTTATAGCAAGATATTGTTTCCGGAGGGTAAGCAATAGTTCAGTGTCTATTGTAGCTTGTCCTCACTGTGCCTCTATCATGTCTTGTGTGTAAAAACTTGTACAAAATCTTTTACTAATCAATTTCTCTTCCCTCAATAGATGAGTATGATCATCTGGATTATTCGCGACCCAGCACGTCGCAGAAGCCACATTATCATCGTATGAATGACACGATGCTGAACATCAATCTTGATGAGGAGAAGCCCAGCAATGTGAAGAACATGACGGTGCTGCTGGAGAAACCCGAACCGCCAACGGAACCGGAACCTCAGCATGAAAGCTTTGATAATACCAATCTGGATGCAGCTTCAACAGTATCGCCAAGCTCCAGTCCCGAGTCATTGAGGAAATAAGCCTTGTGCCAGAGTCAGTTACGACTTAACGTATCGATTTCAAATGATGATATTTTAATATGTTTGTAATTTGTACGTGAACGCAAAGTTGTTAGCATAATTTATTACATATTTAGATCTTTAGTTTGTATAGTTTGTGTGGCATTTCGTCAGTGCAGTCCCCCTTTACCTTTACTACTTTCAAATTCTAACTGTCAGCATTTCTCATGTGTACAACGCATTTTTTGCTCAAACAATTGTAAATTTTTCTTTAGGGCCTTTTACAACCCATCATTTCATTAGCTTATTCCAAAAGAAAACTGGTCCCAACTTTTGTAAATGTTTTATATTCAAATATTCATCATGTTTATCATATACATACATGCATCTAGATATAAGTACCTCTTCCTTTTGATAACAAATTGTGCTGTTGATTGTATAGAAATTGTGAATTCGGAATTCGCGTTACCTTTTAGCTCCTCAGTGGGAGCTAGCAATAATTTTGAATAGCGCATTACATATACAAACATACATATTAATATATATTCATATCAGATATTAAGCATATAATAGTTATATTTTATTAAGCAATATATTTGTATAACAAAAAAATACGTTAATATAAAATATTTGCCAAGAATCGAAGTAAGCAAGTCAAATTAATAATATAAAATACCATATTACAATATGTATTTCGAATGAGTATTAACGATTGGCCAAACAGTTTTGTTTAAAATTTTTTAAACTTAATTTTGAGTAGGAAATATTGGTAAAAAAATTAAATTGTTATTGTAATTCAATTTATAGTTGAAAATATTGCTCATTTGTCGAATTCAAATGCAAATTCTAAGTAAATAAAATTTAAACTATCGCGCGTAATCGAAATGCTACATGTTTCTATCGACAGGGCAGCACTTTTAAACGATGAGTGTGGCAGCACTTCGCGGTAAAAATTTAGTTCTCAAAAAGCGGCGCTGAAGGCAAATATGGCAAATAGATGGCGTGATTGAAAATATAAATACATTTTCTTCACTACCAAACAAATTTTTTTAACCAGTTCAATGAAATTCGAGATTAGATAAATTTAAGGGAATTTTTTTTAAAATGTTTCGTCTTTGTAGCCCGTTTGAGAACCCAGTTTCTTCAAATGGGTCCCAAAATATCTGGACCAGATTGCAGTTTAAGCCAGGTTATCCAAACTGCCACAAAAAAATGCAAACGTCTTGGCGCCACCTAGCGGCCTTTTTGGAACTAAGCTTTGTTATTATTTTGTGTGTGTAAAATTGCAAAAACAAATTCAAAATTATGGCGGGTGGAAAAACCGAAAGATAAACAAAAATGAAACAGTTTAAATTTTTATAATACGTTTATTTATTTAAATTATTTAGTAGAAGCATCAAGTACAGTAATTGTTTGTATAAATAGTTTATCGTTTCCATGTGTTTGTGTCTGTCTTTGATTTATGTTGCAATTGTAATGCTAAATATACACCAATAGCACAGATTACATCTATGTAGATTCTAGAAGCGTACACATACAACTAAAAAGAGCGTAAAATGTGTGGTATGAGGAATTACAAAATAATAAACTCTTTATTTAGTAATAATTGTTGATATTGCTAGTTGTAGTATAACTTAATTCGATACAATTACGTTTTATGATAATTAAGATTAATTCGTTTGACTTTTGGAGGTGGAATGGTGCGGCATCTTCTGGGGATTTCAGGGGTGTGTCTTTCAGTCTGGAACCTACAGATAACCGTGTCCCGCCACCTCGGCTGGTATGAAGCCCTCGCGGCCATCCCGCGTCTTCACATAGAACCATTGACGCTGATCCTTGGACTCACGACACTCGCACAGTGTCACAATTTCACCCTTGTGGACGACAATGCTTTCCGTGATGTAGTCCGAGTTGATGGCGACTAGAGTTTGGCGCAAACCATTCTGTTGATGCCTTCGCAGTACACTCAACTGTTGTTGTTGCTGTTGCTGCTGTTGTGCCTGTGGCATGCTCTTTGGATGCAGATGCTGACCGTTGTGGCCATTGGTAATGTAAGAAACATTCGACAATCTCCTCACAGTCTGTGCCTGCACTTGATGCAGATGCTTTTGTGACGCCTGCTTTGATGTTGTTGTCGTTGTTGTCCTTTGCTGGAGTGTCACATACTCATCATTGGAGGCGCTTCGCACCGAAGCTGAGCCTGATCCCAACTGCTTGGTGGAACGCAATTGAGCATAGGCCTTCTCCACAAGCTTTGGCTGTGAGGCAGCACGCAGATACAACTTGTCCACATGCTGTTCCCCATACAGTGAACCCGATAAGCTGCCAGCTTGACTCTTACTATTGTTGTTATTGTTGCTGTTGCTGCTGTTGTTGTTATTATGTGGCAGCAACTCCTCCGCTGGCTTGGAGGAGCTCCTAGGCGTACGTGCTCCATCGGAACGTGTGCCACCACGCAGTCGTATCTCTTTTTCTGAGTCTGTCATGTTGCCACAAGGACGTGGAAAGATATCCGCATTGGATTCCCAGCAAGGTGTGTGCTTGGATCCTCTTGCTGCGGAGGGCAATATGCCAAGGGGCAAACAACAGGCATAGCCCACATAACCCTCCTCAGCATGGGGAGTCTGCACATAGAGCCAATTTTGATTCTTAAAGACTGCGTTGACCACCATGCCCAGAGGTAAGGGAATCTCCAGCTGATAGCCACCTGGACGCGTCTGATAGAGTGTGCTGGCAGTGGCCAAGACGACGGGAATATTGCCCGGAGCAGCGAGCGAACAACGTGACAGAAACTCATCAACATTATGGATTTCATAACCAAATCTTTGCACACGATTTCGTTCCCTTTCCCGCCGTTTGCGATGCCGATGACGACGTTGCTGTTGAGGTGCTCCTCCTGCCCCACCTCCCTCCGACACGGCCACCAGACTAGGTTCGGAGTATGTGCACTTTAGTGCATCCGTTGGTGTTGCTGTTGTTGATGCAGTTGCTGTTGCTGTTGTGTTGCAAGAGGCTGCAGCACGTGCCTGTTGCAAGCGATTCGCCAACTTCTTGCGTATCTCATTCCTTTTACGTGCCAACAACAATGCTTCGCTGTGTATATCGCTTTTGGGTGCTCTTTGAGGTGTGCAGACGAAGAGCAGCTCTTTGGTGGATGCAGCGGCAACAGGAGGAGCTCCAACAGGAGTGCAATTGCTCCTTGTAGTCTTATCCTTATAATCCAATAGATTTTGATTGCTAAAGAACTTCTGATTTGCCAGCTGTCCGTTAGCAGGCGCCTGATGGGCGGTGGGCGTAGTGGCATAGCCATTAAGAGGATCTGCAGTATTCTGCTTAACCCTATAACGCTTCTTGGTAACATCCAGCTGGGTGGGCACAGGTTCTGTGCGTTGTTGTTGTTGTCCCGGGAGATCTGTGGACAACTTTAGCGCTGGCTTCTCCTTCTCCAACTGTTGCTGATGCTCATTAGTGTTGTCCGTCTCATTGGTCTGTGCTTGTGTTGGAGGCTGCTGTTGATGCTGCTCCCTCAGCACCCAGGTCAGTGAGATGCGCGGACGTCGCAGGCTCAGGTTCTGACCCATCTCTAGACTGTCCAGGCCTACAGCATGCTGCAGTTGTGGTGTGCTCTTTGCCCGTCCACCACCTAAAGGCAACGGCAACTCATCAATCTCCACATAGTCGGAACTATACTCGTATCTGCCAGCAGCTGACTGCGATAGTGATTGAGATTGGGTCAGAGAATGTGTTGCAGTTGGCGGCGGTGTGGCTGTAAAGTTGCCCACGGAACTGTCGCTGCTGCCGGGTTGTTGCTGGTGCAGGATTAGAGCACAGGCATGCAACAGATCCGGGCAATAGGCATCTGCAAGGAAAATGGGATAAAAATATGTAGAAATTGACAATTTAAATGTTTTTAATAATAGTTTTGCATTGAAATTTTATTGATATTGTTAATTAATATTATATCTTTTACTTACCCCGCAGTCCACGTGAGCTGCGTCTGCGTCGACGCTGGCGTCGTCTGCTGACTGCGCTGCTTCCTAAGTTGCAGTCACTGACAATGCTCTGATCGCTACTGCTGTTGCTGCTGCTGCTGCTGGTGTCAAACTGTTGCTGTTGCAACTGCTGCTGTTGTTGCTCTTGCAACTCTCGTAGACGACGTCGACGCCGTGCTTGTTGCCTCGCTGCTGCTGCTTCTGCTGCTGCTGTTGCTGCCGCAGCTGCTGTTGTGGCATGCTCCGCTGCGGGCGATGCTCGGGATGTTGCAGGCGGCGGTGGTGGTGGCGGTGGTGCTGCTGGACGCTCTGTGTAGCAAGGCGGTGGTGTCAGTGGCAAGGGGCAATAGACTGGAGGCGGTGAACGCAGTCGAAGATTGGCCAAATCAACGGTGGCATCCAATACGTAATCGTTCTCTAGAACATTACTTGCCTCCCGGTAGCCAATTGGGGCAACTGCCGCTGTGGCAGATGTGGCAACTTCACCTGCATTCTGTTGACGGTAAGTGGGCGGTGCAGCTGTCGATTAAAAAAGATCTCATTAATGAGGTGTTCCCAAAACTTGACAAGTGCTAATAAAAATTCCAATTATATGGCCAAATGCCATTCGGGCCAAGAGACAATAAAAAGAGAAAAGAAAATGTTTCTCTGCTAAGCCAAAGATCTTGTACCCTTACAGAACTTTTCATTTACACTTTAGTCTATATTTCTTATGAGAAAAATTAAAATTTGGCTGGGATGTATAAAAAAAACAATCTATGAGTTTAGTTTAGATATGCCTTAAGTCAACTATGTTTTATGATATTGTATTCCAAATTAAACTAAACTTTGACAGGGTGTAATAGACAGTATTTTTATAAAATTTGTTAAGGTATCGTAAGGAATTTTGTTTTCAACCGATCATTGCTATGACAGTTATATCTGTAAATTTGTTTAAGATATGCTTTAAATTGAAAAAGTCTTTTCAAACTATAGGTTAACTTTTTACCCATCGTTTCTATGGCAACTAAATGATTCTCCGATTCGAAATGTTTCTCTATAAAATCTGTTTCCTCTAGCAAAGAGGAACCTTTATTAAGTTTCAATAAGATAAGTTCATAATTGATGCGTTACAAATTTCGTGACAACATTAAAATACCCTTTGCAAGAGTATTAAAAGAGAGACAGTAACAACGACACCCCCACGAGAAAAATATTTAAAATATTTGCCAATATAAACGTCAAGCTGTTGGCCAAAAGGCAGCGGCCAGCTTCAGTCTTAGTAGAGTCAGTTTCTGACTCTGTCTCAGTTGCCTGCCTGGCTTATGGCCCATAGTTTCTGGCCACATTTATATGCGCTATCAAGGCCAAGATCAGTGCGCTTGAAAATGGCAAAAGCCAAGGCGAAAAGGCAAAAGCTACAACAACAACAATAATAGTGAGAAGAGCGGGAATAAGAAGAAGAAGAAGCTGGCAGCTGGAGTTCAGCCAACCGGCAGAAAGAGATACGCAAGAAGCGTGGCCAATAAAATTCCACAAACTGATATGCTCAATGGCAACAACGTGCCACAAGTGAGTAGTAAAATGTTAAAACGTGACGGTATTTCACAAAAAAATACCAAAATATTATAAACCACTTCTCATTCCCACTATCTCTCTCTCTTTCCCTCTCCCTTCTCTCTCTCTCTCTCTCTCTTGCTTGTGCTCTCTCTCTCTCATTTGCGCTCACATTTGCACAACGTTCCAAAATGTAGTTGAAATTAAATTGATCTGCTTCCAGAACGAATTTATCTTACTCTAAGAAAGTTCTCAAGTGCAACAAATTAATGCTAATTTAAATAAATTTATTAAGTTAATTTAACTAGAAGTTAGTATACATTAAGCTATAGATCAAGCCATTATCAAATTGACATTCCGCAAGAAAATCGGTTGTGTTTTGTCGAAGTTATGCAAGTTTGAAAGTCTGTTGAACCTTTGGGACTGGCAACTGTTGTAACTGTGGCGAGTTCTATAACTTAACCAATATACCCTGTATGCTTAATAATTATATGGAAAAGTAAGAACAAGAACTGATGAAGCGCAGAAAGGACAAAGCCCTGAGCTGCCTAGAGGCCTCAAAGGCAAACGGCAATGGCTTTAACGACCTTTACAAGGCGGGCGGCACAAACTGTCAGTGTCAGTCAGAAGAGCAACATCAACGGCAACAGCAGCAGCAGCAGCAACAGTTGCTTCTGCCACAAAGCTAATCAAAAAAGAAGAAGAAAAAAGGAAGAGAGTTCCAGCAGCAGCAGAAGAAGAAGACACAGATCGTGCGAGGATTACATTGAAGGGGGCTGTGACGACAGGAGAATCATTGAGAGATCGTGATGCCGTGGCCTTTAATGGCCTCTACGTGATATGTGAGCTGGGGCGTGGGCGTGGCACGACACAGCCAAGAAATTGAAAGTGTTTGCAAGTCATGTTTCAGTTGTTGCAGTTGCAGTTGTTGTTGCTGTGGCTGTTGCAAGTTGTAAGTTGCAAGCGACCCTCTAATTAAACGCAGACGAGCTGCCAAATTAGTTAATGACGAGTTGAGAGGCTGAAATTGCAGAAATCACATCGCTCCAAACATGCCACATACAACATGCAATAACAACAACAACATTACAATAATAGTAACATATATGCGGCACCACAAATGGTCAAAAGTCTGACAAATTTGTTTTGCAACTTGTTGCAAATATGGTTCGTCGGCAAGGCGCAACAACATGGCCACTGGGGCATTGTCGTCGGCAACACACACAACACACACAGCACACACAACACAAACAACTTGTAAAGTAGTTGCAACAGCTGGTTGCAAGCCAAGTTAACAGTTGTGGTGTTGTGTTGTGGCGATAATAATTCAATCGAGAAATGTCGAGGCGTGCAAATCGGCCGTTTGATTTGTGTCTGCCTCACGGTGGCATAAAAGGCGCTTGGAATTGATTGGAGCTGCATGTGATTAGCGGACAACGTGCAACGTGTCAGACGAGCTGGGAACTGCCACTGACAACGTGCCACATATGTGGCATTGCATGGAAAGTTGCCACAACACAGAGCGAAAATATCAAGTATTTTGTACTTGAAACTCCATCAGTTAAACTTCATTTCTCATTAAATTTTATATTACTAAAGTAGAGGAGTTAAATCTTATTTCCAGTAAGTACTTAATTCAGCTCAAAAAAATAAGTATTTCAGTATTTTCTATTTTTTAAGCTATAGCTGATTGAGAATTCCATAAAACTTTGGGACTTATCTTACTAATTTCTCATAAGCCGAGATACCTTTTGATATTTGAGAACCTGTTTAAAATAGTCCTATGCTTCTATTATATTATATTGATCAAATATTGTTTTTAAGAATCGAACGAATCGGAAGAATTAAAGCCCCTTCGAAATTAATTGCAGTATGATTATATTTTTCTGTGAAGAAATTAACTGCAAAATGAACTCGTCTCGCTATGGGAAATGAACTGAACTGAACTCAACTTGGCTCGACTTGAGATCAGCTTTGTGGATAAACTCAACTGACAAATGGCAATCGTAGTGTCGATTTAGATTCCGTCTCCGATTCCGTCTTTCGATTCCCTGGCTTTAATAAGATAAAAGCATTTTAATTGCAACTAAACATGGCATGTAGCAAGTGGACATGGACATGCCACTAGCCACTTTCTGGCCTATACCTCCCCCCCGTCCCTCCCAGCAAGCCTTTCTCTCTCCGCCCTCCTCTTCCTCCTCCTACCTATCTACCTAAGCCAACCTCAAGTCGGAACTGGGCTCTAGGCCAAACAACTGTAAACTGGCAACGCGGCGCAACAAACGGTCGAAAGACGTTAGACGTTAGACAGATGCATTGCCAAGCAAACGCATTAAAAAAAGTTGTTAGAATGCACTAGTTAACAGTGTTCGACTAGAAGATACCCTGTAGCTGACGACTTCTTTACTTTAAAGTTTCAAGCAACCGAAGTTTCAAAAAATCTTTAAATCGGTTGGGAAAAATAAAATGTGTAGTAGCTAAGCTAAACTTAAGTAATCCATGAAATATCCAACAAAATTTAAATTGCTAAATTTAAATTGATCGACTAACACTTACTGTATATTCAGCTAAAGATAACAAGTAGTCAAAGGTTAAATAACTTAAGTTGAATGCCAAACTTTTCATATACTTAAAAAAGTTTCCCAAATACATCTCACTATTTATAATGATTTACAGGGTATCTTCAGAAGTGCACACAATGCTGCCAGTCGCGATAGCTCTGCTGCATCTTCCCTACAAATAGTTACACGTATTATTTTAGTATTTATTATCAGATCATTATGAAATTTTCAGAATACAAATAAGGAAAGCAAAACTCTGATTCAAGCAAACAACAGAGCACAGAAGATAGCTAGAGTCACGTAGATAAAGCTTTATTAAATATATCTTATAGAAAAATTATATACCCTATGGCTATGTAATCCACTTAGGCATTTTATAAATGCAGGGTATTGGGGAACAGAATCGAATTTCATCAGTAAAATTGCCAACAATACTCTCGCTTTCTATACTTGACTATCTAGACTATCTCCGTCTTCCTTCTCTCTTTCTCAAATTCTCTCTCTTTTACTCTCTGTTACCTGCAAAAGTCATTCAGTAAATTAAATTGCTGCCGAGTCACATCAAAAATTTAACGATCGTAGCATGAAAACCATAAAAATAAGCTAAACTACAAGACACAACACGCGGACAAAGCTCATAAAATGCAGCATAAAGTTGCTTGATTGTCAGATTATCAGTTGTGCCTGCCACAATCCTTGTTGACAGCGAGAGTGTATATACCCTGTCAATACCCTCTTCCCACCCCTTGATAGCCAGCTTGCCACAGTTGCCACTGCAATGCTATCAAATGTGCAAATTTATGCACAAAATAATTTACACAAATTTGAGTTTTTTAGCTTTTCAATTAGCACGTATCACGTTAAGGGGGAATTGAAGTGGGGGAAATAGGGGAAAAGAGGGGCAGGAACATCTACTTAAGCCAATTTTATGCCTTTTTAATGTGTAGCTGCGTTTTGGGTGGCCTGAGACATCGAGAGAAAAGATTCCAATAGGTGCGATTTTCAAGCAAATGTGATCAAAAATCAATTTGAATTTTTATTGACTTGATTCGACTGCGTCAACCAAAGGAGATAGACAGCCGGGTCTTGAGCAAAGATTGAGAAAGCCGAAAGAGAGGGAGAGAGGGGGGTTTGTTAGTCAGGTTGCAGTTACTGGCCATGGTAATAAAATTTAAACGTTGTTTTTGTAGCATTCGTTACGTTTGTTCAGTTGCTTTCTGTTTCTGTTGCTGTTTTTGTTGCTGTTGCTGTTGGCTGTGTGTGTTTTAAGCGCTTTTAAATATTTATGAGCCCATTTGTGGCATCGTTTTCAGCCCCGTTCCACAAAAATTATGATTTTATGACGTTAATAAATTTAAATGTTGCGGGTTAAGGCTTTACGCTTTAGGCTCTTTAACTTAGCCAAAAGACAGCAATAAACACCTTCAGAGCCTTTCAGATAAACTTTTTCCTTTTAATGACCTTTCTAACAAATTTTCCTAGAAATAACAATTTATATAATTATTAACAAATTGCAGAACAAGCTAAGACTGAGTTTTGGCCCATGTAAAGGCAGTCACAGTTGGTAGATTGGCCCTTTTAAATTAATATTAAATTGCATTTAAAGAGTTTATATTTTGAAAACTTTTGTAATACATTTTTCTCAAAAATTAATCTAAAATAATATTTGAATTTATATTAAATTACAGTCTAAGCAATGACTCAGATTTATTATTATTGAATTAAATTGGAATAATTATAATATTACAATAAATGGATAAAGAGACTTAAATAATTCAAGTAATATATTAGATTTAAAGTATTATTAAATTACACTGAAGCTAAAACTTGGACTTAAGGCAATTAAATAGATTAAATTTTAGCTCTTAAAGTGAGTTGAAGGATTGGACTGAAAGTGAGGGAAAGAGAGAGAAGGCTGCAGCTCAAGGACATTCTGAGAGAAACGTTGGCAAGTGCGTATTAAAGGCTCAATGGCCAACTTGGAGTCGAGAGTCTCATCATTTCATGTACATATGGTCGATTGTTGGCCAAGGCGCAAAATCAAGTTAACAAAAGACAAATGCGGCGTCTGTGACCAGCCAGAGGCATCGAGAAGGGGAGAGAAGAGCTTACTGGAGGGGAGAGAGAGGCTGATAAGCGTCAAAGGACATGGAGTCCTGCTTGTGCCGCAGTTGAAGCCAACAGTAGATATAAAAAGCAAAGCGAAACATTCCAATGAACTACTGCAAAGGAAGAGCAGTAGAAAAAACAGGAGAGAGGAGACGAGAGGTTGGGGTAAGGATAGGGGAACTGAAGTTGGGACAACATCAAAGCAAAAGGCAGCGAGTGCTGCGGGCGGCATGCAAATTGAAATATGCCAGCTGAAGCAAACCCAAAATACACACTCCCAAAACTCAAACTGAAAGAGGAAGTCGAACCTGAATCCGAACCTAGCCCAACATCAGAAACGGAAACGGAAACGCGCACAACGCATTCCACTTGCTGCCCAGCATGCGTAGGCAGAAGAAGAAACGAGAAGAAAAGTGAGGAGGGGGTGGGGAGGGCGAAAGTTGGGGGCGTGTCGAGTGCACTTTGGCCTCTACGACAAATATGTCTTCAAGTGTCGTTCAGTTTGTGCCGCAGCAAGAAAAAACCTCTTGAAGAACTTGGAGCCAAGGACAAGTCCATTTTCCATTTTTTCCTTAACTTCCCAAACAATTCACTGCCAATACCTCTTAGAGATGTGTGCGTGAAGCGAGTGTGTGTCAAGCATTATGAGAAATATTAATTTGTTAATTTTAAAATTAATTTGTTGACTTTTACAATAAGAGAGTCCCATTTTATTTAAGAAAGCTTTACATATGTTAAGAAACTATCTTGTCCGGGTGCAAATCTGTATGTACTTAGCTCTTAATTTAAAAATTCTCACTAAACTCTATTTTATTCTTATTGTTTATTTCTATAAATCTAACAATCTACCATTTTTAATACCCACCTCCTGTTTGTGGTAACTCTCTCACCCATCTCTAGCTTATCACAAGTATCGTGACACGACTTGCCATCCATTCCATTCCAATTCATACACTCTCCCCTCTTCCTTTGATACGCCGCGTGCTTTATTAAAATTTCATTGTTGTTGGTGGCGATGGAGAAGGAGGAGGAGGAGGAGAATCTGGAGCCAAGTGAAAAGAGTCCCTTTGGGGGACAGGACATTGTTATAAATTCCAATTCCTTTGGCTTGTGAAAAAACCTGAAAAATGCGCCATGTAAATTATTTCTACGTCTTGAACGCATTTTTTATTGTGCATGATAAATTTTTATTGTAATTGGCTGTTGATTTATGGCCCAAAGAAGACGAAGAATAGAAAGAGA
This sequence comes from Drosophila putrida, assembly GCA_037043535.1. NCBI lineage: Eukaryota > Metazoa > Arthropoda > Insecta > Diptera > Drosophilidae > Drosophila > Drosophila putrida. The sequence goes on from JBAMBI010000464.1 coordinate 1,446,336, forward strand.
GCCATGTCTATGATAACAGTAGCTAGATAAGTTTCCTCCTTCCCTCCAGCCTTCTATTCAATTTGTGGGGCGTGGCCATGGCTAATTAGACAGAAAATTTGAATTGGAATAGATTTCGTTGAAGTTGGGAAAAAGAATTTCAAATCGACATAAAAACTAATCGGCGCATTTGCTAAAATCATCTATGCAACGATGCGTAACCTGAACCACGCCCCTTTTGGCAGCTGTAGCCCACCCAAGCAGGAAGTGCAGGCAGAGAGATATTTAGGCCCTCTTCTGGGGGGCTCGTTTCATGGCTAACATGGCGAATCCAACAAACTCAACGCAGTCAAACACCATAAAACTTTATGAAAAGACCATGGAAATGAGGATTCGAGGCCTGGAACTGATTTTTTCGACTCTTTGGTGAGTTGCCTCCTTCAAGTGGCAGATTTTGTAATGCTTTGTGAAAGATTTCATGGTAATTTCACCGGGTTATAACAATTTACAAATTATGTAATCGAAATTTATTGCCCCAACATCGTTATGATGCGACGCCAAATACTTCAGGGCATAGCAAAAAAAAGAAAGAACGCTAATCAAGCTCTGGACTATAAGATACCCGTTAATGAAACTAAATGTATGTTAACTGCATTTAGTAACAGCCATTACTTTCTTTATACACACATATGTATGTATATGTATAGGTGATATTTACTGGAATATGTAGGATTATTGATAATATTAAAAGAAAACGTTCTCCACCGAAATGGAGCATTCTGAATCTGTCACGGATTGCATAGAATACATAATACCCTCTTACTCTTAGAGTAAGAGGTATACTAACCAGAGACCAACACAATCCACGGCACGCTTTAAAGATTCTCTGTGGATTCTCCTGGTGGTTGGGTGGGCCACAAAGTGGGCCACACCACGCCATACACACAGGTGGCTTTGATGGGCAACTGATGTGCACAACAGCAACAACAACAATCACAACAACAACGGGAACAAAGAGAACAACAACAATTTTGACTGCAGGCAATCGACGGTCACTTCTCAACTCTCTCGCCAAGATGTGGCCAGATAAAACTCCAGATATTGCTCTAGGCATAAATGAGTATGTCTAAGATTCAGTTATGATAGACATATAAGAACCAAGAACCAAGCAGCCAGCTAACAGTTGATACCAATAAACGTAGTTAGCTTAAGAAATTTATATTAATATTGCGGATCTAATACCCTGTTGGAAAGGTTTAAGACGGATAAATATGTGAACCTTGTAATCTGTATAATAATTCTTTTTGCGGAATGCAGAAGCTCAAAAATATTATTTGCCACTTGACTTTTTTACGTTTAAAACTTTTTATATGCATAATTTAATAGCTTCTTCAACTTAGGTGAAAAATTCAATTCGAACACTTAATAAATGTTTAAGAAGTATTGAAATACTTCAAAGATTATGTTTAGAAGAGATCTTATTAGAGTCCTTAAATTAATAGGAAGGAAACTAGCAACTACCTTAAATTGAAAAGGCAAATAGCCTGTAATAATAATAATAGTCACGGCAAATTGCTATTTGATATTGTCTTTTAATTTCACAATCAGTCAGTGCCTATACACTTAGGGATTATAGTTATATTTACTGTAGATTCAGTTTAATTCGCGCACATGTGTTTGTTTTATGTGCATTTAATAACCCGGCACAAGATTGTGCAACCATAAAAGTAGATGATATCCCACATGCGCATCCTTTTAACAGGAGTCTTTCTCTCTCTCTCTACCCTTCTCTCTAGCCTTATATCTATTACATTCCCTCTGTAATCCCAGCTAATGAAACGTGGGCCTAAAAAAGTTGGCCGGATAAACTGCTGCACTTGGCAATAAGTAAACTCAACTCGAAATGCGTTCTGTGGAACGTGCCCCATGAATTCTATAACTTTATGGGCAATGAGCCCACTCTAATTGTCCCAAAACATGCCGACCAGCAGCAGATAAGGGATGAGTGGGGCAGAGGGTAGCTGTGAAGGGGGATGGGAGGGGTATGGGCTAACCTGCCTCAATGCCAAAATGTTTGTACGGGATGTAGTTATAATTTTGATCAACTTTTATAAGCGCCACAGCAGACATGCTGCATGTGGCAACTAACAGCTGCACGAGTTGTAAGTTGTTGGTATTGTAAGTTGTTCTCGTTGTTTCTGTTGTTGTTGTTGCTTATGCCCAGTCATAAACTGCATGCGAAATTGCCAAAAAGCACACACTTTTACACACAACGGAGGTGTATAAGAGCAGCAGCAAAAAGTTGCTCATTTACAGCACCAAGAATGTGTGGGAGAGGGGAAGAGCAGCGGATAGAGCGGGAGGAAGGATTTGTTGACTATAAAATGAGGCGCTGACAAGCCAAGGAGGCAGCAACCCCAAAGCCAAGTGGCAAGTAAAGCTGTCTAAATCTGAACCTAAACCTAAACCTAGAAACCTACACTGATAAAAGAAATTGGTCTAAAATTAAGAATTTGTTCTTGACAACATTAACATTGATTGTAAAAACACATCAAATACTGATTTCCAATTAAAGAAATCAAAAATTGTGTATATTCTTGATGAAAAATTTTAAAATTAGATAAAGAACAAATAAGATGAAGCTACTTAATATCCTAAGAAGAACTATTCTTATTTGTTAACAGAAAAGATATATTAATAATAACATTATTAAATGCATATTATTTGAGAATATTAATATCTTTATTCTTATTATAAATTTAAAGTTGTTAAAGTTTTAGTTTTACTCATTTGAACTTAAAACAGTAAAACAACAAATATTCAATATGAATATTCTTGACTGTTTTAATATTTTTCAGTGTAGCTAAAACCCACATAACCAGGCCGTAAATCCAGCAAACTGCGAGGTGGCTCCACTAACCATCTCCGTCTTACTACACCCCAGCTGCCCACCCACCTACCCACTATCTCCCTCCCTTCTCTCCTAAGCAAACTCGTAAATTTTAGGAAATTACAACATGAAAGTGCTCGAAAGGACAGCGAATGCGCCACGACTCTAAATTAAATAAAAATGCGCTAGGCAGCAACTAAGCTAGGACGACTCTATGTGGGCGGAAGTGGGTTGTAAGTGGGCGTGGTAGTGGGCATGGTTGTGGTATTTGGTCAAAAGTTTTGTGCACCTGTTGGCCAAATTGTGGAACGGACGGAACTTGGCTCTGACTGCTGCTGCTGCTGCTGTGGAGCAATCACAAGTTGGCGTTAATTAAAGCTATAACACGAGCCAGGTGAGGAAAAGGAGAATAAAGGGAAAGGAGGTAACTAGAAGAAGAAAAAGAAGAGCATGGACTATGGGGATTTGGAGACGCATCGCGCAGATTTGTGGGGAAAAACAACGTGGGAAAAAGGAAGCAGGAAAAGTTTTTGGCATGTGCTTCAGATTTATGCCAAACTAAAGCACTTGATGGCAAAGTAGTTGGCATTTAATGGCTGTATTATTGGACTTTACTCGAAAAAGTGCCCTAACAAATGGGATACGCTGTTTGGACAGCGATAACAGAAGGAGAGAGAGAGAGAGGGAGGATGGGAAGAGGGAATTCGAGAGAGAGGGAAGTTAAGTGGCAGAAACTTGAGCAAATTTGTGAGCTGAATTGGAACAATTGATTTATGCGGCAATTGAAGTCGACTGAGAAGCTACTTAATATTACAGTTCAAAATTATGTTAAAAATGATTACAAATTTCGATTTTTAATTGTAGACTTAAGTTAAAACTTTCATAGAACTATTTAAGTTACAGAAAACAATATCTTCCAGCGATAATTACAGAGAAAACTACATTGATGTTTCTAAATTGTAAATTCTCTACAACTACACGCTTTTCAATCTTTCAATTAAGATAAATTTCAGATCAGATAACATTAATTTCTTAAAATTATTATTGCTATAATTTTTTATTAATTAAGTTGTCACTTAACTATGACTTCACAGCTTCTGTTACAATATTAAATTAAGTCTGAAACTGAGTCAACTCATGATCTCCTATGTAAATGAAAGTGAAACCGGTCTTATATGGTTTTGTTACTACTTTTAAATAATAAAGTTTATATTAGCTCATAAATAGATATTGCAGTGTTTGCAGATCTGTTTCGCTTCCGCGTTATGCGTGGCAAGTTGCATATATGCAAATGATGCAACATGAATTGTTTGCGAGATGCCATTTGATATTCGTTTTGAGCATTGGATTTATTTGAATGATTGTTGGTTGAATGATTGGCATTTCTGTTTATGAATCGATGGGTGTACTCATACACTCACATACTTACAGTGAGCGCCTGGTGGAGACTGCTTCCGTTTTGCATATGGGCCCAACGGGGTGGGTGCCACAGTTGCCTCAGCTGCCAAAGCAGATGAGGTGAGAAGCTGCGGCGAAAATTGTTCAATTGTTGCCACTTTTGTTCGACTCATTTTGTTTTTCTTTATTAATTTTGTTTAGAGTCGAGTGAACAGCGATAACCGCACCCCCAGCCTTATTACAGCGGCAACATGTTAATAGTAATTAAACACATGCAAATGTGCCAGCAGGCAACGGATGAAATGGAAGCTGCAACAAAACAAATGCCATAATAATAATACTAATACTAATAATAATCTAATAAGCTCCATAACATCCATGGTGCACTGAACCTGTAGTAAAAACCATAGAGTCGATATATAAGCTCGTCTGTTGATCGCCCGCCTAGACAGTGTGATTAGTGAACGTGCCACAAACGGTGGCACATGCGGAAAGCGAGTGCAGCGCACTTAAGCTAAAGGATTAATCCATAAAATAATCAAGCACAGAATGACACAAGTGAGTGGAAACAATTAAAGTGATACGGAAAGTTATGTGACTAATATAAAAACTGATGAACTCTAGAAAATTAAGCGGTTTTTTTTTGTGAAGGGATAAAGATATTGTGTCTCAAGGGAATTCAAGTGAATTTTATACGGATTCCATTAACAATAAATACACAACTGTTTCTCTATATGATATTTAGAATCTGTTATGTGAATGGATAAATATATAGTATCTGAAGATGCTTTCAGAAAGCATTAAAGATAAATATAATGTACGCAAAAGCAAGAAATTCATAAACGGAATCTTTTTATTAAAGAAATATTCTTAACATATTAAACAGCTACATTTTGACTACAAACTATCATTAACATTAGTTTTTCAGTCTAGTTAAAACTTAACTTTAGACTTTATAAAGGAGATATCTATAAATTATGAAAAAAAAGTGCAGGCTTAGAAGGGACTACGTTGTTATAAAAACAAATGAATATAACACATCTGCATGGAAAAATAAAATGATTAAGGAACTTTTCAGACAAGGATAACCTTATATAAATGAATATTTAAAATGTCACTAATAAATTAAAGAGATTTATCGAAGAGAGTTTAAATACGTCCGTCAACTGAATTTCTATTCTCTATTCCTTTATTCCTTCAGCCTCCCGCCCAACGCCTGACAGCGTGCAACCTGTTCGCTCTGCTGCTGCTATTGACTGCCACATTGTTGCAGGCACGACGCATTTCCAGTCGGAGACTTGTGATCCACGTGCCCGTCAAGGTGAAGACACATCATCACACACACACTGTCTACAAGATGTTACATGGTTCAGGAGGAAGCGGCGGCATCAAACAGACTATCTACAAGGTGGTTGGCTTTGACGAAGGTGGCAGTGGCAAGGGACACACCAGTCACAGTCACAGTTATGGTCCAGGTCACATTTACAGTCACAGTCACGGCATGGACCATGGAGAGATCACGTATGAGGATAAACATGGTTGTGAGAGTGGAAAACTGATGCCTTCACATCGGGACATGCTATTCAATCATTATGCCCGCCATGACCAGGAGGAATCGGAGGCAACGGACTATGCCGAGGAGCAGGATGAGTTCATTGATGTCAGGGATGCCTGGTTGTGAATAAAGTCGTGTGAAAACGTTGCCGATTAATTATAAAATTCCAGCCAACTCCCTCTTCCTACCAAAACACAAAAAGTCGCTGCATTTGCATTGCGCCTCAAAGTAATTACAAAATTGTTGAAGCCATGTCGACATCATCTCCTATCCACTTGCTTTGCTAAAGAATTCCTGGCACAAAAGCCATGCCAGCCATGAAGTTGTCTCCTTGTCGTTGTCGTTGTCGAAATCGAAATTCGAATCGGATTTCGAGTCTCTTTCTCGGTGTCTTTTCTTTTTTTTTCTCTTTTTCTTTTCTGACTGCCAAATTCGCATTTTGTTTGCCGTAATTGAGGAGGAGGATGCGGCAGAAACAGGAGGCATGGGGCAAGCACTCATGACTGCGGTCAGTCGCGCACTTGAAGTTCAACATAAAATATTTGCATAGCTCTTGACTTGGGGCCCAAAAGTCATGGCATATTTTTAGTGGACAATTAAAAGTAACAAAAGGCAATGAATGCATGTGAATACAATTGAGATTCATTAACAGTTAGGCATAGAAATTCTGAAAACACAATTCAGAATACTATAGGAAATAGAATATGACATGTTAACTGTGAAAATATAATTAAGAAACCAGTAAGCAGTAAGGTCAGAAAAGCTTAATAGTTGAAGCTTCGAATACTATTAGGAATATAGTTAGTATTGCAGAAGATGTGAAAATATAATTATAAATGTAAGCAGGAAAATTATTTAAACCACTTTGGAGAGACAAAAATAAGTTTGGTTGCCTAAAAAAATAAATCGTAACATAAAGAATTTATCAATTCGGTTATAAGTAAAACAAAATAGGGAAAAAGGATATTTGGACAAGCTTATGAAATATTCAAGTCCATTTCGATGACTAAAGTGTCGGATAATTAGGACATTAAAATCAAGGAACATCTCAAGTGATTAGGGACAGTAGGTATAGGACTACAGATAAACGCAAGAAAATTAACCTTAATTAGGTTTCAAAGCGAGGATTTAGCTACTGTGCAAATCCACATTGCCCACTTTGCTCACTTTTCCCACTTTGTCCACATTGCAACTGACCCATAATCAATTTAAAATGTCAGCGAGGCGAGACCCAAGCTGGTTAGGGACTTTATTTGAGGTGGATCAGCATCAGCTACGGTTGACATAAGTTGGATTGATCGCACCAAGTTGAATGAGGAAGAGGAAAACCCGGTTAAATCATGGCAGTCACAGGTGGCAATGTCGAGTACCGCTCGCTGAGCTGAGCATAAAAATAATTTGCGTTTAATTGAAGGCGACAGCGTGTCAGGGGGCGGGACATGATGAATGTGTCGCCTGACTGGCTGTGCCTCACTCGCCTCGGTTGCATGCCCCACGGGTGGGCTCTGAGGTTGAAACAGGCTAAACAGTTGCTGGCGCCAGTTGTCAGACCCTGTACTTAAAAACTGAAAGGGTTCTATCAATATTTAAAAAATAAAGATAGAGCGTTATTTACCAAATCTCTAAAATCTAAATAACAAAAACTATTGAAAAGCTATGTTCCTAAGTTGTGGCTTATATGACAAAAAAATGTAGTCCAGTTCAGCTCCGAATATTAAATCACGATCTGATAGTAAAACTGGAAGATATGCAAGGTCTGTTAAAGTCGATTTTTATCAACTTTCTGCTTTTCTACTAGTTTAACTGCTGCGAGCCAAACTCGGCTGATATGAATGTGGCTATTTAAAGGCATTTAGACGGTAATGACATTTAAGTCCACAACAATCTTGTGCCACGATAATCCACTGGACACAAAAACATACAGAGCGAGAGATAGAGAGAGAGAGAGAGAGAGAGAGAGAGGGAAAGAGACAATTCACTGAGCTGCTTACGTATGAAGAGACAGACCTGAGACTCAGACATCTCTGATGAGTTGAGCTCTGGGCTTTGTCCATCAATGGAAACTGTTATTAAAATTTTTAAGCCGTTGTGCACACATATCCAGCCCAGTCGACTAACAACGTTTTGGCCAAATCAAAAGCATAGGTAGGCATAAATAGAAAATAGGGGAAAAAGAGATAGAGAAAGAGACAAAAAGAGAACCCAGAAACAGTCTATAAAGTTACTTTATATAGATCTTTGAGCTTATTGCCTACAAATGGTAAACCCAATTTGTGTATCCTGCCGCTTTCCGCTTGACCATTGATTGACCATTGACCAGTTTGCAGGGAGGCAACAGTTTCGTCCTCAGGATTGAATCGCATTCATTCAACTGGCCTGCGGTCTAAATAAATCTATTGATTTTTGGGGTAAATGGCTTTTGTACTCAGCTCTGGGTAGGCCAGCAAAATATGCCTCGGAATTGGCACATTTCCATGAACTGCTCAAAATTGTTTTGCTCTCAGCGGGTAGAGTATACTCGGGGTATATTGGACTATAAATGCAACTAAGGAGCTTCAAAATGGAGTTTTTAAAAGTATTCTACTAAAATAGATGATTTGGAAGTCATTTCAAATAACTGTTATCCTTTAAAAAGTTTATTCTCCAAATTTCTGTTAGATTCATAATATAATTACTTTGATCACATTTTGCTTATTAGGCTTAAGAAAATAGTACTTTAGTGATAATTAATTGTAAGTACTATATTATAACGCAGCCAAAAGTAATTCAAATATTTATTCAAAAGTTTCCCAGTACAACTTTCACTACAGCGCATATTAAAGTCTTCTATAACCGATACACTTCTTGTTATATGTTTCATTTTGTAATTGAATTGGTCACCATCTAACATAAAAGCTGGTCAGCTCAGCACAGCTTGTTTACCCTTTGTCTAGCCTTTGATATTTCATTTTCGAGACTCGCTGCAACAATTTGAATGTCTGGCCGTTTTGCTTAATTGGTTTCATTAGGCTTATCGAGAGTAGAGTAACAACTTATGGTATCCACTTACCGTCTTTCCGTTTTCCAGCGCGTAGGATTCCAAAAAAACGACGTTCAGAGCGAGCTGTAAAAAGAGGGAAAACGAAAAGTTCTATAAATGTGGGAAATGAAAACTTTAAAAATGGTTCAATGAACAAAGTTTTGCGCAAGGTGAGGTGGCCACTTAACAGTAACTGTAACACGTGTCGTATACGCAATAACAAGATGGAAAAAGGAAGTCGGCAGTAGAATGAGATGAAGTCTATTGCCCAATGGGATAGCATAATTTCCACAAAGTGACAACCAAATAAACAGGCCAAAAAGGAAAAGTTTCAACAGGCAAGGATGCGGTGCAGGTGAAAGGGGAAGAGAGAGACGAGGGGAAATGTTGGGGTGTTGAATTTGTCTAGGGTACTAATTTTAACGCCATTAATTTGCAAAGGACGCACAGGTCGAGAGATGGACAGACTGAGATAGAAGGACAGAGAGTGTGGGAGACTGAGAATTTTAAATTAAATGGACACAACTTTTATTGAATTGAGTAGATTGAGGCAGGAACAGAGACAGAAGCAAAGGTAGCTAGGCAACCAAGAGTGGATGCCACACGCGGCAAGTAACTCTGCCACAACATGGAACATGTAGAGAGCCGGAAACGGAAGCGCATTACTCAGCTTCTTCTTCTTGTTGTCGTACGTTTACACGCAAGCCAGTATAGAGTGCGGAAGGGGTAAAGATAAAAGAGAAAGAGGGGAAGGGGGAGAGCAAGAGGAAAAGAAAGAGGAAGAAGGTACTGGGGCTTACCACCAATCAAAGAGAACACGCTCTGTCAAAGGAGCTGCCTGAACTGAATGCCTGGCAAAAGTTTGGGGGCGAAAGTTTTTGATTTCATGATATATTTATGGGCTTCTTCCGCAGCTCCTTTGGGTAATAAACTTTTGCCTGAGAAATGTCCTGAAAAGGCTGCGGCTTACGGGCTCAATTTTATTTTTTTGCTGCACGTTTTAAAGTTGTGCCACAAACATTAAGCCACAAATCAGTCGCAATCTAAAACACATTGCGTATACGTAACGTACCGACCAAAGCTTTAAAACCCGATAATGATGGTGTTGCTGATACTAGATGATGCACACTGTTTATTTTTGTGGTTCAAACGTGGTAAGTGGCATGCCACACGCTGTGGCATGCACTGAAAATTAACTGTAGTGCATACTCTTTGTCATAGTCTTTGCAATACCCTCTTTTTTAGCGTTCTATTTAGACCCTGTACTTTAAAAAAGTACAAATGGGTCTATTACGTTTTTTTAAATTACAAACTGTGTGTTATATATCAATAATTTTAAATGTTTATTTTAAATTCTAATTTAAATTTGTATCTTAAATAAATAGAAAAATAATTAACAAATAAACAAAATATATGAAAATAAGAAACAATTAACCAAGTTCTCTAACTGAGCAAAGCTTTAAACCTTCAACTTAATCAAGTGAGCACCTCAACCAATTGCGAATTATAATGAAAATTGCTTTGCGTTGCTTTATTTAATGGTATCTCCTTTTGTTCTGTTTCATTAATTATGTCAAGCAACGAAGTTATCAGATAATCCTGTTGCAAACATGCACAGAGATACGCACACAACGACAAAGAAGTGGCACAACAATGTGGCAAGCAGCATTTACCTGCAGCTCTCGATGGCGATTGAAATTGGAATTGTGTGCCACGCTAATGGAAAAATCGCTTGGGCATAAAATCAATTAAATATTAAATAAACGCTATCAGCAAATACCAATTTTCCCCATTTCCCTCGCACTTATCTCTACCCCCCACCTCCCTCAACCCCTGGGCTCAGTGAAATGCAAACAGCAATTGTGCTGCGTTGGTGGAACGTGCAACTCGATAAAGTTTATGAGGCAACGTAATCCTGGCAATTATGAGAGCTCGAAGCTTCGACTCAGAGTCAGGCGCAAACATTATCTCAATATTGTATGAAGAAGAGCATGAAATGAACCAATAAGCAATGTTGAGCATCAACTGGACCCAGATAACAGAATAACCCAACCCAACAGAAACGTGCTGTTGCATGTTGCATGCAAATTTCATATATGCAACGATTTAAGCAGGTGCACAAGAGCATCCCCCTGTGTGTATGTGTGTGTGTATGATTTTAAGGGTGAATGCTTGGCAAAAAGACTAATTATGTATTCATTAAAATGGCAAATGCCAACAAGAACAACCTCAAACTCAAATTTAGCCTTATTCCATATAATATCCTTAAAAAAAAACGATTCAAATGCAGCTGCTCTTCACATAGAATTGAGGGGGGAATGAGGGAGTTGTATGTGAAGTAGGGGCAACATTTTGAACATGATATGATTTTGCATAATGGCAGACAGATTTGTGTATTCAGATTTTGATTAAAATGCTACCGAGTTCATTTGCAAGCAAATGTTGTGTGTGTGCAATTTGCAAATTTGTGTAATTCACTTGGATCAATGTGTGGAGTATTTGCCAAAAAAAGCATAAAAAGAATACAGAACATGTGGAGTAAATATTAAATTATTAAAGAATTAGGCAAATTACAAAATTCAGTAAGTAATTTGACACATTTAAAGGTCGAACGCTCATTTCTCCTATGTTTATTTAAGGTCTCGCATAACTATCCAAATGATAAACAGACGTAAAATGAATAGAACTATCTAATAAATGTTGTATGGAAATTTGATAAAGTGACCTAAATGATTAATTTCTATTAAAAACAGATTGTTTAATTTAAAAATATATATTTAAATTTCTCTAGTAAGACATTAATATCAAAATGAATTTGTTTTTTCAGCTCGAAATCTTTCTATCTGCAATTATATAATAATCTATTCCCATACCCTTTATTGAAAAATCATCGTTTTCATTTGTGAGAAAATTTTTATTTAATGCTTGCAACTTAAATATTAATTAAATCTATAAAATGTGCTGCCATTAAATGTTGTTGTTGATGTTGTTGTTCAAAATTTTGTGCGGTTCAATTAAACTCTTTGTTTAGTAGGAGAAGACGCCAAAGACGGACTTAAAGAAACGATAGATGGGCTTAGGAATCTCCACCGCAAAGAGAACAGCACCATCTTCGTTGACCTCCGTTGATGGAGCGGAACGTTGTTGATCGGAGGGCTGCACAACATGAAGACTCCTGTAGATTTCGTTGATTTGATTGGGTATAGGATTGGAGTTGCCCTTGTTTTTCTGATTCGTCGGAGGATACACAATCGGTTGGAGAAGTAATTGAGAGTTCTGGAAAGGCTCCTCGATCTTAATTTCGGACTCAGCAGAGTCCTTGTTATCAGTGTCTTGACTTGGAACGGGCTTCGAGTTAACAGAAAATGAAACATTCTCACTTTCTCCCTTGGGTCCTTGGGGTTTAATCTGCAGGAAGATGTGACCAATTAAAACGAGTCCTTGTTGATTATCCGGTTTCTCTGAGCCTGAAGGAGCACGTCTTTCCTTAATATAGAAAGGAGGATGCGGATACGGATATTCCCCTGAATAGTTTGGTTTATAATTGTAGAGTTGATCTTCATCATCGCTCCACGAAGACTTGTTATACTTTTGATTCGAAGAATGAGAACTGTCGGGCTTCCAGAAGGGAATTGGCAACAAAGGAAGTGGATAGAATCCAGGATGACCATAGCCATTACCCTTATTCGAATTTGAGGAAGAAGAGCCCGAAGAACCGTGTTTGTTATGATGATAGAATCCAGGATGGACATAGATATTATCCTTGTCTGAATTCGAGGACCCCGAAGAACCGTATTTGTTATGATGATAGAATACAGAAGGGTCAAAGGTATAATCCTTATCCGAATTCGAAGATCCCGAAGAACCGTGTTTGTGGTGATGATAGTTATTGTTGTTGCCATTGTTATTATTTCCCTTGTTGCCACCTCCATTGCTGCCATGTGAGTGATATTTGTTGCCATGTCCATTTGATCCTGAACCACCATCCGGAATATAAAAAGGCAGAGGAGGGAAGGGGAAAAGCGCTGGCTTGTAATAAACATGTTCATGCGTATGCTTGTGAGTAACACCCGTAGGCTTTTCGGTGGAACTTTTGGGGCTATGAGTGGACCCATCATCATCGACGGTATAAAAGTAATCTGGATATCCTTTTATACGAGCCTCCGATTGTGCCTGATTTTCCACCTTGTTGTCGCTTCCCTCCAGTTTTTCAACTACATCCTTACTATGCTCCTTTTCTGCGGGTTTTTCTGCAAGCTGATCAACGTTAGAATTTTCCTGCTTTGAGTTTTCTTTGGGAAGCAGACTGGAAAGCTTGGGTTTTTCTTCTTGTTGAGCAGGAACTGCTTCTTCTATTGAGATCACATTGGGCAGCTTTGGCTGTACTTTTTGAGCTGGAACTACTTCTCTTTTGGGTATCACATTGGGGCTTTTATCCTGCTTTGGCTCTACCTTCTTTACAGGAGCTACTTCCTCCTTAGAGATCACATCGGCCGCATTTTCCTGCTTTGGCTGTTCCTTCTGTGCAGGAGCTGCTTCAACCTTAGGAATCACTTTGGGAATTTTATCCTGCTCCTTTTGCACAGGAGCTGCTTCTACCTTTGATAGCACATTGGTCACTTTTGGCTTTAAGTTTTGCTTTCGCACAACCTGAGGAACCTTTGGCTTTGGTACTTCCTGCTTCACTTGCTGATCTTCCTCCTCCGGAGATACTGGAACAGCCAGCTTTATTTCTTGAGCTGCATTTGAGTCAACACCTTCTTGCTCAGCTACAACTGGCACTTCATTGGAGACCTTGGGTTGTTCCGACTTCACTTCTTTGGGCAACACGATCTCTGGATTTTTAATAATGTTTGCCTGGGCAGCAATCACTAGTAGCAGCAAAATCGCAAATTGTTGAATGTACTATGAATAAAACACAACAATTCAATGACTGGGTTATCCCAAAAGAACTGAAACTTACCATCTTGACGGTTTCAGTTGCACAATTGAACTGTGTTTGATATGGAAATTTAAACAACTATTTATACAAACCGAGAACAAAAAGTTCTTTGGTCTTATCTAAGAAATGTGCCTACATTCCATTGTCATTAGATCATAGCTAGTCCTATGATAACAATCCTCGAGGCACTTATGTCTCATATCATCATCAGTTGGTTTTCTTTCCTTTATTTTCTAGTTTTTTGAATTTTCCTGCTCGTAATTCTTGTTTCCTTTTGTTCACTTAAAAGGGCGCCAATGGCAGAAATATTGGAAAAAATGAAATTGCACTTAAGTTCTATCGCTACGAGTGCCTTCTTTCCACCTCATTGTTGTTGCAGTTGCACTTGTTGTTGCTGTGGCTGTTGTTGTTTTTGTTTTTGTATGTTACGTGCAACATGAAAATGCCATTGTTTCGAAGCGCAGCAAAACGTAAATCTATGAATCGTTTTGTATGTTTTTTCTATTCCAACGAACCAAAATCAACAACAAATCCAAGTGCAAAAGACTGTCAACTGTTTGAGGGAGTCGGAAGTGGGGAATAGAGTAAGAGATGGAGGGTATTTAGGGAGTTCATACACCCGCATAAAAAGTGCACAACAGCCTCATATGCTGGGTAGGTTTATCTGGGGACTTTGTCATCATTTCCCTCTCACCTGACATCTCCGACCAGGTGAGCTCCTGGTCATTGACATGGTAATGGCATAAGAGAGAGAAACGAGGACTATAAGGTAATAGATCTCGTGCTGGGCTTAGTAATTGAATTGCCTCCGAATGCGCTATGGAATTTTGTGCCTAACTCCCATTTGATTGAAGTTTACGTTAGAACTGAAGGATTTGCAACTGACAGCAAATTCAAAAGAGAATTTCCACATCAGAGCAAAAGAATTTGATATGTTGACAGTTTGCTGGGAATTTCGATAAGCATAGGGAAAACTAAAGAAAATAGACAATATTTTTTCAGGTGTTCTAGTTTCATTACATCAACTGAAAAACTTCTCAACTATTTTCAACTACTCAGTATTGAATTTAAAATCTATATTATTGAAATGTATATCTGTAAACCTTCCTAAAATTATGTAATAAATATAAAATTTTATTTTATGTGTTAAATTATAAATTATAGAATACTGCTAAATAAATACCTAAGTAAATAAAATATTGCTTTTGAACTATTTCAGATTCTTGTTGATAAACAGAAGTTTACCCAAATATTTTTAAAACATATCATATGTCTATTAGATTTAAAAAATTTTTGTGAAGATGTTTCCCTCTTTTTTTAGGTTTCTAGACAAAAAGTATCTACTGTACAAGGCTGACATATAAAAATTAACTACTCAACAGTTCAAAATTCAAAGAGCAAGCCAAGAACCAACTAAAAAAATAAAAGAATTTATACCAAGCAGTGTAGGAAAAACAACGATTCAAGGATTGCAGCATCTCACAGTGTTCTTGCCACGAATCGAGCCTCGCAGCAAAGCGGCAAAGAAACCCGACAGCTGCCACAGAATCAAATTGTTTTGCGCAGCGGCAGATGAGCTGTTGAAATTGCAAGTGCGGCACTTGCTCAATTTTTCATGAGCCTCCCACAAGTCAAGCCGTTCAAGAAGGAAAAAGAAACATAAAATCAAATGCGAAATGCAATACAACGAAGTTAACATACACTACTTTGAAAATAAAAATGATCTAACTAATGGAAAAGAATAATTCTGATGTTTTTTCTTCGTTTATGGAACCAACTTCAAGAAACTCTAAGAATTTAAGGAGCATACGTTTGTAAATTCGAAAATTCTTAAAAATTTGGGTAAATGGGAAATAAACAGGAACATATGATTTTAAATATACATTTTTATATGTGTGAGTACTAAAAATAATACCTTATTTATTTCAATTTTTTTGACCAATAAAGAATCTAATAAATTTGGCAAAAAATAGTAGAAAGAAATTCTATAACTTTGTCTTTTGTATACTTTTATTTACTTTTTTTAATTGTTAGCTAGTTAATAGACTCTCTTTGTAGAGAGTATAATCAACGATATCGCCTGAGCCGCAACCCACACACAAATTGAAGCTCAACGCGAATGCAAAAAGGAGCCACGCGAAATCTGTGAAAAGGTGAAATTAGCAAGCAACATCCTCGTCGTTTCCTCCAACCTCCAACCACCATTCCTACATCCTACATTCTGAGCTCATCCTCAACAGCATCCGCATCGTGGCCAGACAATGAGGCGAGTTGCGGCCCTTGACTCGAGCGAATCGCAAGCGCACAGAAATGTATGTAAATAAATGGTCAAGGCAAAAAAAAAATAAAGACAGACAGACACAGAGTCAGAGTCAGAGTTAAAGCCAAAGCTGAGGCAGCTGAAGTTGAAGCTGAAGCTGAAGCCCAAGGCCAAGGCAGCATTCAGTGTGGAATCAAGAGATAAGAAGCAACGCAATGCAACGTGTAGCACGGCAGTCGCCTCCAACTCGAGACGAGGTTCTTTTTTATACTCAGTACCCAAAAAGGTATAGAAGTATTTGAATTTTGTGGAAATTTATAATATTTAATAGAAGTCAATGTTCTATAAATAGATTAATGTTAATGTCAAACGCAACTCAAACCATTACTGATACCAACATTGTGAGCAAATAAAAAAATTAGGCTTCCAAAAATACAAAAAATTAGGATCTAAAAAAATTTGGCATTCGTCACATTGCGCAAAAAGGTCAAAGGTCATAGTATGTGTGTGTTTGGTATAGTCATTATCATTCCGATCAAAATTTCTGACTAGTATAGCATATAACTAGTTGGTTCAGAATCGACCGATCGAAAATTAAATACAACGTTTTTTTATAAAGATAAGCCACCTGCATTACTTCTTTTTATTTTCTGAAATATTTTTAATTTTTTTATGCCGAGTATCTCAATGTCGTGTTTACTCAACAATAGTGTGCTTATTCATTTTCTTCTGTTCTTTTTTTTGGCCGCACTCTTTCATTTTGGGTGTGTGCGGCGATAAGATCAATGTATGTGTGTGTGTGAGTGTGTGTTTGCGTGGACTGTGACTGTGGCATCTGCAGCAGGTGTTTTGCTTTCAGGCTGCAACACAATATGGGTAACGAGTTGGCCCCCAAAACTGGCCAAGTTTATCTCCACATAATTCACACGGCCGCCTTTGGGGGCAGGCAGATGTCGATGTCGATGTTGATGTCGATGGCGATGATGATTGACTCACTATGCACTCGAATGAGAGTTGCTCGTGTGAATATGAAAGAGTCATAAAACACACACACACACACACACACCAGTGTTGACAACCGATGAGGAATATCAAATATTGCACAGAAATATTATTACTTGGAAAATATTTATTTAATGAGCAGGTCAATAATACCACTATTTAAATTTTATAAATTATAATATCAATACAAAATGTTTATTCAGAATACTCTTTTGCTATTATGAATTTGTGTTTCAGAATCAAAAATATTTGTCTTTCTTAGCTTAATAAAAATTGGTTTGATTTGAATATGCATTCAGCGCTTGATTTGTTGAATTAAGAGAGTTTTAACATTTATAAATCAGGATAGTTTCTGCGGAGAATGATTGAAGACATTTATTTCCAGCTGAAGTAGTTGTAAAAAGGATAAATCTATCCAAAAACAGATCTGTCAGCACTGACAACAACTCAATGCAAATTCTCAGTTAAAACATGTGACACACGTTCAGCAGCAACATCAACGCTATCATATCCGCATCAGCAGCCACCACATGTAGTCTCCATCAAGATAACCCCATATTCCCATTCTCCACCCCTGGCACACATACCCCCCAGCTAAACTCATGCTCGTCAACGTTTAGAATTCAAAACATTTCAGACAAATTGGCGTCGCTTTCAGGCAACGTGTGACAAAATGCAATGCAAACAGAAAGCAGACCAAGGAGTTACCTCCCAATTCCACCTCCCACACTCCCCTTCCTCCCCACTTCTCCTTTTCACTCCTCTCTTTTCAGTCACTGCATCTGAAACTGGACAATACAAAGAGTGTACACAAAGTGCCCTTCTTTAATTTATGCCAAAACGTTGCCCAGGCGACGTTGACGACGTCATTTGCTTGGTGATGACGTTGTGGAGAGACTTTGGAACTGGTTAGAGGTGTCGTTTTATATGCAATAAATAAGATGCAGGCCCTGGGACAGGCCCGGTCATATAGAATAGAAGCCAAGCAGCCTGTGGGAAAAATGTTAACGAGCCAAGTGGCCTCATAAGAGGACAAGGCAACACGGGGGGTTTTTAAATGCTCATGTAGCACCATGGGCCATACCTAAGTGAAAACTAGCCTCAAAGGCAAAGAAATTCCACAAAGACAAACTATCAAATAAAAGTGTTAAAACTTTAAAATAAAGTAATTAAACAAAGAAAGAAAATAAAAATGTTAGGTGATTAAAAATTTAATTGGTGTGAAAAGGATAGCTTAGAAATAAAATATCAATAAAATAAATGAGGCGTATCTGTTAAAAAGCTAAAAGTTAAATTAAAAACTTAATTGGCATAAAATGGATAGTTAACAATCAAAATATTAATAAAATAAATTTGGTATATCTGCTGCAAGGCTTATGGAACTGAAACTGCAACTTGCAGTTTATATGTCAGCTGCCTTATCATATAGATTGTTTTAATTACTTCAAAATAAATTAATTTAATAAATAAATGCATTTTTAAAAAGATATAATGCATAGACAGGTCAAGTTTTACCGGAAGTTCATTCGAAAATAGATTTCTTGCGATAATAAAGATCACTTTCAAGTTGTCAGTTACAATGATATTTATTTCAATAGCACTTTCTTTCGATCAACAAAATGCACTTTTTCCTTATGCTACACTGAAAGTAAGAAATTTTCAAACATTTGAAGACTTCCGCATTCGTCTAGTCACAAAAAAGCCACATTTATCGCCTGAGAGTTTTACTTGATGAGACAGTTGGAAATATCTGCATAAGTTTAAACTTGGCATTAAGTTGTTGTGTTATTATAAACCAAGAAAAGATACATAGCTGGCAAATTGTGTGTGAAGAGTCTTGGCAACAACTTGACACTTATTTACAGCAATTAAACGCTCGTTTGCCATCGTACACAATGGAACAATGGGAGCATATGTAGCAGGGTACAACATTGCATCCAAGATAGATAGATGTGCTTATGACATAGTCCCCCTTCCATCTCTCACAATCAGTGGCAAGGCAATTTCTGAAGATGCAGCAGCAGCAGCAGCAGTGTTGTGTTGTGTTGTGCTGTGTTGGAGGCGCCACAAGCTGTGCTGTTCATTCATGAGGCAAGAACTGTGACCTATTTTTCGTACACTGCAATTGCAAGTTGCAACAGCTCCTAAGTCGCCCATTCCCGTTGTTGTTTGTCTAAATGTTTGCCTATATATGGCAGAGACAGCTATATAAATATGTGAGCAGCTTTTAACACCTCGTCGCACTCTGCCTCTCAAGTGGCAGTGGCAGACAGACTGTGCCACAGTCCGAGTCTGGGTCTCAATCCCATTCTTCAGTCCCAGCGGGCACACGTGTTCCACGTTCCACCGATGGCAAACAAAGACTCTGCTTGCCACAGGCAATTTGGTGGTGCCCCCAACACCAAACAAGGCACTATGGAAAAAAGTCCTTTATTATGGCATAAATACGGTTTAAGTTGTTTTCCTAAGCATTGAAAATTTATAGTTATTTTGAAATCTTTATAAGCACTCAAGATAATACAAACTAATAATTTTCAAAATTTTGCATTCGTTTCAATTTCAATTTAAATTTCGGATCTCAAGTCTCAGATTTATATTATAATAAAAGAATTGAATTTAGATCTCATCATAGTCGTTAAATTCTACTTTAGTCCAACTACAGTTCATGCTAAATTTCACCTGTCTAGCCTTATATTTATACTTTACGTCATAAGAAAACTTTTCCCACAGTGCAAAGCTTTCGTATATATAAAATTTAGTTGAGATACTTTTTCAATAACTCCCGAGATCCTCGACAGCATCTGCCGACAATACTCTTCCTCTTTCTTAACATATATATATATGCCAGGCGAGCCATTTTCAATTAAGCGAAATTAAAAATTTATTACAAGCCACGGCCAAAAGAAAACAAAGCCAACTTGCGGGCATTACCGGGTAATATCGGAACAGGGAAACAAGGCACAAATGTTGGCAAATAGAGAAACTTGGGGTAAGAATAAAAAAAAACGAAGAGAGAAATGTTTATGTTTTCATTAAAAAAAAAAGAATGAAGAAAAAATAATAATGGGATGGGAACAAGTGCGTCGGTGGATGATTGAGCTGTTCTAAGAGGCCAGGAAAAAGGGTGGAGGAGGGCAGTACGGGGTGTTCCGGTTAACTCATCCTTTTGCGTTTTATTTGCGTTGAAGTTTTAATCATTGAAATGACATTGACAACCCGACAGACGGCGTGTGCGACCCAAGGACGAAACAACAACACAACAGGGCAACAGGAAAACAGGACAACATCAAAAACCCCAAAGGGGAGTATAAGGGCGGGGGCGGGGAAAGGGTGCCCTGTATATCTGGCTTTTATTGGACCAGGGGCAAATTGAAAATATTTATGAGGTTTAAGTGATTATTGAATTTAATATGCTGCTCGAATTGTTCAAGTTTAGCGCATTCAAAAAGTTATTAATGATCGTAACTTTGTGAATAATGACGAATTGCCAAAAGATACATAAAAAGAAAAACCTAAAAATAACATTAGCAATTGCAGCTCAATCCAACCATAGATATAAAGACATTTTTTTAACATGAGCAATAGAAAGACAATTGATGATGATCATTGTTGTCGTAAAGTCGTAAAGCGCATTATGAAATGCATAGATGATGAGAAATTCTGCTGTTAAGAGTTTATGGAATATTACCATACTTTTTTATATATAACAATTTTGAGTTAATTGAACTGCAATGTTGCATTGCACATAGTTAACATGAAGTTAAACTGACTATTAAAGTGTGACTTGCAGACTAAACTTCTGTTTTTAACACGCGAAAGGGAAACTCTTTTCGAAAAATAATTATCTACATGGGAAAACGTCACCTTTAAAATGTGACTTTGAATTCTTACTAAATATAAAATTAGTTATTGAAATTTGTCTATTATTAGCAAGATAAAAACCTAACACACTTAAAACCAATCTTCATATGCCTGATTTAAAGTAGAAAATAACATACATATGTGTACGTATATGCCAAACCCTTAACAATCGCATTAAACATCATTAATCTCAATTGAGGCTTGTTCTAGTTAATACAACACCACAGATTAACTTTAAAGCGGCTTTGCGGTGGCGGTTGTATCGTATTCGTATTCGTTTTCGTATTCGAGTATGAGATAAAAGTTTAACCGAAATTACTTTTTAATTGACAAACCTTTTTCAACACTTTTCTCTTGCTGCCTCTTCACTTGGTGTTTCTTTCCCTGCTACTCTTTTCAACACTCTTTTAGTGGTTGTTACAGTTGCTGTTGTAATTCAATTAGCATAACGAACATTTATGTGTGTAACTTTGGCTTTCGTATAAGTTTTCTTCAATTAAAACTTTTGACAACTCGCCGCACAACACGCACACTCACACACACTCACACACACACTGGAGAGCACTCGTATGTAGATTTATTTTTTTTGCCATAAATTTGAATTAATTTGATTTACATTTGTGCTGAGGCCAACATAACTTTTCGACTTTCAACATTTTGCGAGTACATTTTAAGTAAATACAATTTTCCGTCGCACTAATAACACACTTCCGCTATGGCACAACAATGGCGGCTGCGTTAACTTCCGCTTCCACACACTCGCACACACACAATGAAACAAACACACACATACGCTACGTAGTATAAGCCAGAGACTTTGCCGGTAAAAAAATACGTTATTTTTACGTCACGTTTTTCTTGCTTTTTATGCGATTTTTATTATATTTTTCCTTTTATTTTTATTTTATTTTGTATTTCGTATTTTTATTTGCTTTCGCTTTGCTTTTCACTCTCTTTTTTTGTGTTGTTGTTAAACAAAAGTCACAGTTCAACGTACGCAGGATCAGCCGGCGTAATACTGGCATTTGTATTTTTAGGCGTAAATATTTGTATCTGCATCTGTTCAAGAAAGTATCTTCAACTTGCCGCGCTGCGAAGCTCGCGCTAACGACAACAAACGCAGACTGAAAAAACTTTTTTGCAAACTGTTGAAAAATCGCACGGAAAATACAATGAAAACAGCGGCAACACACGAAGCTTGCAACACACGAAGCAACAGCAGCAGCAGCCGAAGCGCCAAGAGCATCAACAACAAATGTATCTCGTAGATACAACGACAACGACAACGACAACAACAACAAGCAGCAACTGGCAGCAGCAGCATCAACCAAATGTTGCCAATGGGGAATGTTGCTGCATGCCACAAACGTGCGCATGAGAAAATGTTGCTGAGCGTGTTGTTGCTGTTGTTACTTTTTGTTGCCAGCAACGTTTGCCGTTGCAACGTTCTGTTCTTTTTTCCTTCTTTTTCTTCATTTAGGCGGGAAAATATGTGTGCCGCTTTTGTTGTTATTGCTGTTGCTATTGTAGTTGTTGTTGTTGCTCTTGTTGTTGTTGGTTGTAAAGAGCGTGTGGCTTGTAGCTTAGCTTTGTTGCAGCATGTCGCAGTGATTATTTTGTCAATTGCAGTGACACAAAGGCATCTATCTACCAATCTATCTATGTTACTTTTGTATCTTTGTATCTCTGTATCTATCGGTACTAATGCCACAGCTATTATTCCGTTGTTGTCTTTGCCGTGTGTCAAACAACGTTGCAATTGCACAAAGTGAGCTTAAGTAGTTGCAACTTTGAGTGTTGTTACAATAAAAAAAAAATACAGAAATAAACACAAAGGATTCTCTGAACAAAGCTCACTTTGACACATTACACAAATTCCAATTCCAATTTCAATTTCAAGCTGCAATTAATTTGTGAAATTGATATTAACATTTGTTTGCACATTATTTATTTATTGATTATATTATGTAGACTATTATTAATTCAACTGATTAGCCGTTGAGCTGCCTGCTGTTAATAATTCCATTCTATAAACAATATTATAAACAAAAACAACTCACAAATTGAATTGCTCGCTCGGATGTGCATAAAACATGCAAATTAAATTTTCATAAAATACTCACGCATATTTCATTAAAGCAATTATAAAGTTTACAAACACACACCACACACACACATTTAAAGGGTTTCAGCCACAAATTGAAATGCATTTAAATAAAACGTTTTGAGGCTGACAACCGCAAACAACCACAAATAACCGCAACAACAACAGCAGCTACAAATATCCTGTGGCATTTATAGTTAAACTAACCAAAAGGAAAAAAAACTGATCCTGTTATTGTCAATAGTTCTGATACCCTATAGCAATTAAGAGAGATTTAAAGGGTAGACAGCGAGAGATATAGAGAGAAAGATAACTGAAGTTTGATAAGGAATAAGTTAAAAAAAGGGAAGTGGAAAATAAATAAATAAAAAGGCAAAAGTAGAGTAAGAGTTTTTGTTTAAAGATTCCTTAATCCACATTATTTTAAATTGAATAAAAGACACATTTGAAGATTTATTTCTTCTTTTCCAAATACAAACACAAATACAAATCATAACAAGCTAAATAAACAAACATTTCAAGGATTTTCCAAGCACCAATTAGCCAAGAGAGGAGAGAGCTAAATTTAAGTACTACAAATCTGATTACAGAGTATCTTCCAGTTTCCCACTCCCTTTACTCACATTGTCACTTTAAATGGATTCACACATCAAAGTGCTCGCAAGCTTCGTCCAACTGTGAAGCGTATGAAATAAGCGAAAATCATTTCAAGTGCGTTTTTCATTAAGCCTCGAGCTGCAACCCGCAGCTGCCTCAGTAACAGCAACAGCAGCATCAACAGCAGCAACTCTGCGACAACACAGCAGCAACTCTACAGCAACAGAAGCAACCATCGAAATGCTGGTAATTAAGCGCTATGCAGTAAGAGGAATAAAAATGAAATACTAGAAGCGTATTTCACAACAAATTAAAATGGAATTTAAAAATGAATATAACACAAGCAGCGTGTGGGCGTTAAAGTGGGCGTGACTGCGTCAACGTTGGAGATGCCATTAAGAGAGCAGCGAACGGAATTCAAACAAGTGTTGCCCCGGCCACAAAACCAAAAGGAAGGATGAAGGAGAGGTGGAAAAGAGAAGAAAAGAAAGCTAGGGTGGCAAATACTTAAAGCTGCTTGCGTCTAAAAAGTAACTTCCATTGTTGTTGTTACCAAAATGGCAATGAGACTAGTTGAAAGTTCCACTTGAGTGGATTAGTTACTCAAAGAACTAGAGGCTGTTAAATATAATAGTAAAGAAGAGCTTTTAGAATAGACGTTGCCTCCGGGCAAGTAAGCTTATTGTGTATGTGTTAGATCTTAGACTTTAAAGCTTACTGTGAAATACGTTATTGAGATAAGCACTAATTAGAGATAGTTTGGTTTTTAAAGCAGGTTGGTGGTAGAGAAAATCTAAGGCCCTGTAAGTTTTAATTTACAACTTGCATGTGTTTTAAAAGCATTTCATGTTTAGGCATTCAGCTTTAAATTATTCAAATACTTATTAAGCTTTTAAATTTAAGCCAGCATCGTTTTTGCCTGGTGCTTTCATGTTTAATTCAATTTTTAGCAAGTGTCATTTCGATTTAGGCCTGGGGCAAAATCAACTTGTCCCCCAAAAGTATGCAATGAAATTTTGCAGCGTTGCTAAAGCTTGCCACTCCCCTCACCAGCCCTCCTCCGACCCACACACTATACGCAACACGGAACAAAACGTTGCGTATAAGAACAACTACAGGAAGAACAACAAATTTCTTTATAATTCACAAAGGAAATGCCAAGCTCAAGGAGTAAAGTGAACACAAACACACACACACTCACACACAGAGTACACACATACCATTCACACACAATCACATACACATACGCTTCAAGAGACTATGTAGTCCAAATGTGACACAAACATGTGTATACTCAGCTGGTGCTCGGTCTTCAACTCTGTCTCCAGCTCCGACTCCTCCGCCTGCTCCTACCATCTTCCTCCTCCCACTTTTCCTCCTGCTTCCTATTTCCACTCCCACTCTTACGACTTGGCAGCTACAAAAGGAGCAACCAAAGGATTACAACATATAGACAAGAAAGGCAAGGAGCTAGACGTACTGAAACTCTGACTGTAATACGTGCGTTTCTAATACGCAACGTTGTACGCGTTGCCGTTGATGTTGATGTTGCTGCTGTTGTTGCTGCTGTTGCTGTTGCTATTGCTCATGCCTCTGTTGCTGCCACATACATCATAAGCAGCGCCTCGGCCTCGAGGCAACGTCAACAAGGAAGAAGACGACACCGTTTTGTCCTGACCTTGATTGCGTTTGCAGTCGACTGACTTACAGCACAAAGTTGCCAACTTTGCCTGGCTTGGCATCTCTCTCCCCTTTGTCGTTGTTGCGAAACGCATAAAATGTATTTAACACACAATTTATGTCTGCACGAGGCGTTCAAATTTACAGGCCAAAGGCAACAAGGGGTATGGGAGCGTAGAATAAGAGGAAGAAGCACGTTTACACGGGTTTATTTTATTAGCGGCGCCTCCGTCTTTTACAGCATTCTGGACTAGAAACCGGGTCCGGGTCCGTGTCCTGGGCTCGGGTTCCGTTTCCTCGCTTTTGTTTGCCATTTGTTCTAGACAGGAAATTGGCCCGCGGGGCCATCAAGCAAAAATCATATGTTTTATACATGCCAAAAGTTGCACAACAACAACTTTTCCTCTCATGTGTGTGTTTGGTGCAAAAAAAAAGTTTAATAGACTTTACTTTAATATTTCCAGATTCTCATTTCATTCTTCGCTCTTTTTTTTGCTCTCCCGCTGCACAAAGTTTTTATTTTGATTTTATGACTCTGCAGCTTGGCGTTTTTTAAGCCAAGTTAAGCTGGCCAACAACAAACAAATAAAGTTGTTAAAATAAAAAACTAAAAACACGTTTTATGCAGTAAGCTGTGTTTTTTTCTAACTTTTATAACCAAGTATTATAACGAATAAAATTATATACAGTTGCTACTCATTTAAAACTCCACTTAAAATACAACTGCAAGTCTTGCCAGTTTGTTAGACATTTAAGTAATGTCTTGGCAGGAAACTCCCTTTTCCCTTTTTCCTTCTCAACTCACATTCATATCAAGCAACAAACTCACTTAAAACTTAAAAAAAAGAAGTTGCACACAATTATTTGTAGACCCTGAAAAATGCCAAATGTTTCTCACATGTCACAACATTAAAAGGAAAATTATATATATAAATTGAAAGGAAAAACTTTTAATTTTCCGCAAATGCTTGGCCCGAGACCCTTTTCTTAACAAGAACTTTTCATTTTTAATTAAATGGCAACCACAGACTCTCAAATTCTCTGCTTTCTCTACGAAATTCCCCAACGTATCTCTAACTCTATTTCCATTTTCTGTGCTTTTCAGGGTCTCGTGCAGTAAAAACAGGAAACGTGTCTGTGGCAAAGGAAAAAGTTTCCAAACCCGCCTCTTACAATGAAGCTCAATTAGTTAAAGGCGCGCGTTCCTCAATCAAAGGCCAAAAAATACGAAAAATTTCTGTAGCTTTGCCTCAGCCCACAAATCGTGCATTATTATTTGTTTGTTTGGGCTGCTTATCAGCTGAGCCCTGGGCCCAAAACCAGACGCAGATCAGATCCTCAGCCAGAGTACAGTGGGGCAAAATCAATCAGCAAACTTTATCAGTGTTAACCCATTAAGCGAGGGATGATTAACATTTTATGCAATCTACTGTTTATCTATCTTTATTAGTACATTAATGTTCTTTTATTTTGTTGAATTTTTCTACACTTTTATTATGTTAAACGAGTGTTTGGTTCCAGCGTGCATAGTTAGTGGCAGGCGTAGGGGCAATTGCAGTCACGCATCTCACGATTGCGCTATTATATTCTCACCTTATGATGACTGACTTCGAGCCTGAACTTGCAGCTAAAACCGAAGCTGAAGTTGGAGCTAAAGCCAAAGCTGAAGCTCGCAAGGCAATTGAAAAGCCGCAAACAATAATTGCAGTTGCCGTGGCCCAGGCCAAAAAATAAGACAAAATGTAGAAGTCTAAAGTGAACAACGGGCAGCTACCCTAGACTAGTCGCGGGATTAGAAGAGGAATAGCACACATAATCTATTGACAACTATTGAAATTAATTACAACTGTAAGATTAAAGTTATGATAGTTTTAAGCTTAGAAATAAAATGTAAGATGTGTTGGCAGTTGCATAACTTTTGTATTTGTTAACTGACTTTGATTATTATCTTTATATAATATACTCTTTATACTCTCCATTCTTCTATTTTTACAGGATATACAAACCACAGCAATTTCAGCACCGCGGCTCATCCTGTTTCTTTCAACCAAAGCAAGGTGAGGCGGACGCAGAGCGCGAATTAGGCAAATTGTGTGCAATTTTTGTGAGTTCTCCTCACATTTTCCTAAAGGGGTTGAATGAGGTATAGTGGTAAAAGGGGGTTTCAGGAGTAGAGAAACCATTAGGCAACTCGATTGATTGTCTTTGCTCGTTTGGCTGGTTTTTTTTCTAAATGTTCGTTTTCTATTTGGAACTGTAACTGTAACTGTGTTAAGATTCATAACCTGCTTGCAACTCCCACGCGAGTTCACGGGTTCAGTTGCACTTGTGTGTCATCTCTGGGTTGCTTGCCTCCGTTTCAATGCATTCTATGCCCCATAGCCATTTTGAGGAGCAGTCGGAGCATTCGGAGCAGCAGGACGACAACAACGAGACCCAAGCTGAAGCACCTTCATTAACATACCAGCTGCAGGAAAAATAAAGGGGAGCCACAATTTTACAGAGACTGTTTGGTCATGGAAGAGGAAGCTAAGGGAGGTATGCAGGGGGAAGAGCGAAAGGGGGACAACAGAAGGGAGAGCGAGAGCGGGTTAAGCCCCGCCTATGGGTAAGGAATTTTAGCTTCATGGCTTGGAATTTGCTGTAATCCGATACAATTTAGCGGCTTAAAGCTTCTGCCTGCTTGACGCTCAAGTTTCTCATCATCTTTTTGCTGCTTCTGCTTTCTGTTGCTATTTCCTACTCATCCTTTCCCCTTTCTACCACCTCTGTCCCTCCTTCCAATAAGCACTCTGAGTTTCGCAGTGAGGCACGCGCTTGTTTCTTTTATCCGCCTTCGCTTTTGTTTTTTAAGCAGGGAAGTTCACTAGAGAGTTGTTTCTTATGGGGGGAACTTAGAGAGAGAGAGGGGGATGGATTGAGAAGACTCCCCCCTGAATGGTGAATGGTGATTAGACGCCACTTCAAAGGCCTCACAAGCATTTACATTTAAAGCGAAAACTTGATAGTTAATACCAAGCGCGAATCTATCGAAGGTCACAAGTAAAAGTTCAAGTGCTTTGCTCTGGCAATCAAAATATGTACATTCAACTGTGTGTGTGTGTATGCCACACACTCAAGTATGTATTGTTATAGATACCACAAGTTCCTATAGATATACTGATAGATACAACAAGTACTTGAAGTATCTATAGATACTCTGAGAGGTGGAGTTTAGTTAAAGGCGGAAAATTCTATGTTCTCAAGTACATTTAAAGATACAAATAGAATATGACATGAAATGTAACTGAATTTAAGACACGCTGAGATGTCAAGGTGTTTATTAAATACAGTATATATTCTGCTTGTACATTTAGTTAACTCCACCTTTACTTAAAAGAAACTCTTTCCTCATTTTGTCTAAAGTTCTATATTCAAATAGATATTTTCAATAATACTTACCAATATATGCCACAGGAACTAAAGTAGGAAGTAAATGTATCTTTACAGAAGTATTTATAAGTTGTGGGTGGTTTCATAAATTCCATGGGGTCAGCTTGTCTCCGGTGTGGAAAGAGAACGCACATCTGTGCTCATAAAAAATGCCACGAAATCCGCTTTACTGTGTGCTTCCTGCCATGGAGCCGGCAGCTTGGAGCTGCTGGTAGCACTCAGAAACAGAAATCCAACAAGGAAAATTATCAAAAATAAAAGCAAGACAACAGCGGAAAGAGAGAAAACAGCCAGACGGACAGACAGACAGACAGACAGACAGAGGAAGGCATACAAAATGCATGTTGCAAAAAAGGAATCTAAACAATTTTTGCTTACAACTTGGAGCAGGCTGCTCGAAAAGGATTACATAATGTATGAGCCAGAAAGGAGAGTGTAGAGGGGTGAAATATTGTGTTGGCTTGCGGTGTTTGGTAATTGTTTTTTACGACACGTAACCAAATCCAGAGCATGAAAGAAGGAGTGGCCATTTAGCTGCAATATTGTGCCCTGCGAGGGTGCATAATTATGAAGGATTTACAGGGATTTTGCAGCATTTACAGGATTGCAGTTAGCTTCACTCTGGGTCTCTGGAGCGTTAATCTACACCTGGTCGTTAACCAAATTGACTGCTGCCAACAATTTAACTCCGCAGCTGTGTCCCCCACAACATTTATTTTTCACTTTTTCCACTCGGCGATCCATTAAATTGTAATTTTTCTTCACCTTTTTTTCCAACTGCCAACATTTTATTCAATTTAATATGAAAACTGAACTGAACCCACTGTGTTTGAATGGGTTTTGACTGAGTTTCGGGTCAGAGTTCAACATTTAAACTAAAATTCAAATATTTGCCTGATTGGTTTAGTTGCAGTTGGTTGAGAATGTGAATACGACTACGAGTATGTCTATGAATATGAATAATACTCAGTTCAAAGTTTGTTTGTTGCTGCCGGCATTGTGAAATATATGCATATGAAATATGTATTTATCTAATGTTGGCCAAGGCAATGCACAAAGACCAAATAGCATGGTGAACATTCCCAAGATGAAAACATATTTAAACAGCGGTCAAGAGTGCAAATAATTTTGCTGCAAAGTATTTGTTACATTTAAGGCTTTGATTGAAATGTACATAGTTGAAATTAAACATAAGATGAGCATCTCTATGCTAATAAATATTTGCAAAACATGCAGGCGCTTGAAATTTAATATCTTTAACAATATATCTTTAGCAAATCTTTGTTGAAAATAAATAAATTCCTGACAAAGTTGCTAGATCTGAAATCAAATTAACAAACTAGGAAATAATTCATGCACATTCTTAACTTTTTGTTGTGCTTCAAAAATTAAACTTTGTAGAGCTTTAAATTGTTATATCGCTTACATATTCAGATTTAATAACTTAAATTAATTGAGATACACATTTTCAGAATTTCAAAAACATATTACATGTCTGTTGGATCTTATGTATTTTCCTTAAAGTAAATCAATATTTCCTGTTTAAATTGCAAACTCATATCCTGTAATCATAACTTTTGCTGTACTTAAGCAACCCCAGTTTAAAATAAAATGATGACACCTGCAGCCAAGCCGTGTCAAACGCCACTTAAATGAAGTACTTTAAACTTCCCCCTGGGATAAGTATATAAAATCAATATACCATCAATTGGCAGAGCAGTTTTTAAGGCTTCGTCACAAAGTAAACCTGTCATTTTTTCAATTAAATTATCAAAATTACCGAGCAAAAAGCCAGTCGAGAGTCAGGCAGACAGACGGACGGAGAAGTTCTGCCAGCCGATGGCAACTTCAGCACGTGCTGTCGTCATGTGACGAGGGACAAAAGCAGGAGGAGCAGGACCAGAGGGAAGTGAGAAGCTAGAGGGGATATTGGTATGACGTTGGCTTCCAGTTCCAGTTGTGAGGGAACAGCCTGTTACCTTCACCTTGGCTGCAATTAATTCTGGTAACATAATCTTCACTTACAGGTTTATATGACACTAAATCAGTGTGGCAAGTGTGGCATCAGTTGTGGCAGTGCTACAAGGGGCAAAAAGGGAGAGAGAGACAGAAACGTAGTTTCCCCAAATTGACGGGGCTGCTTTTCAGCTAGTATATGATGTGGGCGTGGCCCTCCAATTATGGGCTGGGCTTACATATGAGGAGTGTGTATATGTTTGCATCCCAGGACAACGAAATTTAACGCTTTCTGCGCTAAATTTAATTAGTTCCATTTAAAGTTGAAACGAAATACAACGAACAGCAGTCAAAACATAAAACAAAAGACAACAGACCACAACAACAACTACAACAGCTACAACAATAACAAGCGATGAGGAATTCTTTCCGCATATTTGCACGCCAGCCGATAATTATCGCTTGAAATTCGGTCAGAGGTTGACCGAACAACAAAAACGATCCGAAAACAACACAAACAACAAGGAGAACAACAATAAGAAGAAGAGCTCCAATAACAACATCAAAAACAACTACAACAAACTTGCCACAGATACCCAAGGCACGTTCACGTTCTCTTCATCTGCATGCGGCGATTGTTTTGTGAAGCCTTTAAACACCTGATATGCAGCAAGAGTCAGTGGTGCAGATCAGTGTTACCATTTTAGCCTTTTTCCAGATAGATGTATCCTTTTTAAACTGTTTCGGACAAAAAATAACAGCCAAACTTCCTCCACTTTGACATCTATTCTATTTTCATGAACAAATTCATTCAAACTTAAAACTACTTTTCCTATTTTCAATATCTATTTTATTATATATTATCCTTTTCTGACGACTTTTGTGGCGATTACTTTGCATCTCTGGTGCAGGTGGAGAATCTTGGAAGATCTCTTAGCCATGCCACAATGCACACGCACATTCATTTGGCCATTTCATTTTCACTTTTGGGTGCATTTAACGTGCCCCCAACACAAGGCAGCGATGGCAAAAAAAAAAAACAGAGCACAAATCACGAGACAGTGGTTATTCACGGTGATTTGTCGATTACGTGACTTTTGTGTGTAGGTGCTCGCTCACATAAAAAATGATCAAATTTATACCGCTCTTGGTATGTATGTCAATCAAAGCCTATAACAAACAGAACTTTTTAAAGGATAGAATTGGATTTTTGATGATTCTCAATTCCCTAAATCTTAATATAATTGCTTTTCTAGGTTATCTGTTGCCAATATATAATATAATATATATCTAAGACTCTTCCATCTGCTTAACTGTTTTCTCAGTAATCCTTTGATCTCTTAATATTATAGCGATCATGTACTTTTCTCTCGCTGCTTTCCATCGCTGAGAGAAATGAGTAAAGAAACCCAAGAGCTTCTACTTTTAATTACATCATTCTATTCTTTTAAATGAAATGTACCAGATACTCTATTTATTTAACATTTGGGTTAATCTATTATAAATTTGGCATGGCAGTCACGACTTTTGTCTGGTGTTTAGGTCACTGGAGTGTGTTTTCAGTCCTATACAGGTGTGATCAGTTCGATAGCCAATGAATGCAACACCACCCGTTGTGTGGGTAACAACAACAAATTTCTTTACTTCTCCTTGAAGTTTTTGGTTTTTTTGTGAAGTCTTGTCAAGTTGAATGCAACGCGTCAATTCGCTTAACTTTTCGACATGTTGAGCATGTGATGAAGATTAAGTAGAAAATAATTACAAGCTCGGTTCGGAACGATCGCGATCGCTTTGTGATATAGTCGGCAAGTGTGTGTGCGAGTGTGTGTGTGTGTGTGTGAGGAGTGTGTGTATAATTACATAAATGGCTATGTCAAAGCGGTGACAGGTCGGCGTCATCGGAACTGTCCGTCTATCGGTCCATCTGTCTGTCTGTCGATCTGTGGATTCGTCAGTCCGTCACTGAGCCGATCATCAATCGTGCGAACTTTCCAGACTCATTGGCCCGCCCACTTGCAACAACAACAACAACAACAGCAACAACAATCCGAAACACGTTATTTGTGAATATCACTGCCTTGGCATGCGGCATGCAGTACAGGCGGCATGCAGCATAAGGCACCTACCACTGCAGCTTTACCTGTTCTCACAGCCTGCACATAAATCGCAAAAATAAAAAGGGCCAAATCAGCGTGTAAAGATACACGAAGGGATGAGGATGAGAAAGAGGATGAGCCTAAAGAGAGAAAGAGAGGACTCCACAGATCCCCACGGAACGCCATAAATTTTAAAGTAATTTTCTCTTGGCCTCGCATAATTTATGGGAAAATATTAAGTTGCCCCAAATAGTTGCAAGGCAGCTGCTTCTACCCAAACTCTTCTTGTTGCCTCAGCTAGTTGTAGGTCTTAAAACTATGCCAAATAGAGTAATTAAATTAATGTGTCATGATAGACGACCTCTCTAAACAAATCACAAGTAAAAGGAGCTACAATGCCCCAAAGATGTGCTTAAATTATCCACAAAAAAAATAAGACAAAAAAAGAACTTTCGCACAGCAATTTACGTGCCCCTTTTGTGGTATTTGGCCAGGTCTGAGTTATTGGCCTGCACCCAGAAGAAGTCGAAGCTAAACTGAGAGTCTGGTCTGACTGCAACTTATGCTCTTGTACATGTGTGTGTGTGTGTGTGTGTGAGTGTGTGTTTGGAGCAACAGGTCACGATTATCTGCATACGCAGCCGCCAATAATTTCAAAATTGGCGCACTTAAACGCAGTTTGGGGAGGGATTCAACCAAAGGGGGAGGTACATATAATTTGAAAGTTATTTTGTTGGCTCGATCGGTAAAAATTATTGAGCAATATGCTGATCTGTAAAATCATAAATAAAAATATTTGTACTTAGTCCCAGCCCCTCTTCCTCCCTCTCTCTCTCTCTCTCTCTCTCTTTCTTAGACTTTGCAACGGACTCTCCTCTTTTGGCATTTCGATAACTTTTATGTTATTAGGTGAGAGAGTTGGTTCCAGGCCACAATTGCCTCCACTTTGCTTCTCTTCTCGCTTCTCTGGAGATTTTTATATGTTGCCTCCGGCTTAACGATTGATAAAGTCTTTTTATTTACAAGCTGATAATGATGGTGTAGGCGTAGCTTTTGGCATTGCGACCGATTTTCTTCTCCCTCTCTTCTTTCTTGTTATTTATGAGCAATTTATGGAGTCAAGTAAAGACAGAGAAGGAACGAATGAGTGTGGTAGAGAGGTAAAAAGAGACATAAGTTGTAGATTATGTAGATAGACAGTATATTTCTGATTTTCTAAAAATTTAAACTTATTTGTTATTTTAGTTTTAATTATAAACATACAATTGTATTTCTGCCGCTTAAAAATTAAATAGCAAGTTTTTTCTGCTTTAAGCCGCTTAATCAAATCACATAGCATGGCTACAACTATTTTGTAACATTGATAAGAGCGGAAAATAGAGAAAAACTCGTAAAAATGTCACAACAAAATGCTGAACTCATTTTTATACGCATATCGTTACGAAGTCGTTTTACGATGCACATAAAACATGCAAGTTGATGGCGTTTCGACAAACAGAAGACTCAAGACACGAACTAATAACAAGAATGCCTAGCCAAAAGTGTCAACGCCAAGACCCCAGATAGGCAGAGAGACCCACAGACAGACAGACAGACAGATACTCTCTCATACCTAAGCCGATTATGAAGAGGTAGGAAGGGGAAAAAACTATAAAAATGTCGCTGGCACCGCGTACGATGCGGCGATCTACTAGAATCGTATTAAGTGTGCCCAGGAATGAGAGAAAGAGTTAGATTGATAGAAAGAGAGAGAAAGAGAGAGAGAGTGTGTGGAAGGGGTATGCGGTGTCGATGTCACTTTGCTTACTGCCTGTTCTTGTTGTTTGTGTCGCTGCTGATGAGTGTCATTAACATCAAATTACCACAAGTCAAAGTCATGTTGACCAAAATAAAAAACAGCTCATGGAAAAGGGCCAAGCGAAGGTGGAAAGGCAAAGGAATCGGAATCAGCGACAGTTAGCTGAAAAGTTATGGAACATCAAATGGAACGAAACCACGATCTACGAAACCGCAGTCAATGAGTCCGCTCCACTGTGGTCCACACTTGTCCAATTTTAAAGGAATATGAACTGACATTTGCCTCCGATCGAGCGAAAGGGCTAAAAAATAGAGATGAAAGACTTGAGTTTCAAAACTATCGTAAATACTATCGAATCAATTTATTGTTCCTAGTCTAGTCTAGTCTAGTCTAGTCAGTTGGTGGCTTACAATTCTATCTACATAGCTTATATATATGTATATTTAAAATAAAACAATAAACATAACTCTTGCTTAAACGAAGCACTTCTATATATCACTTTAAGATTTGATTTTTGCAATAAATCTCTACTCATAAAAGAGTCTATAATTTATATGATGATAGTCTTATTTAAATTTTTAAGCCTTTATCGCGGTAGTAACAGCGATAGTTTTACAGCTCGTTATTTATAATTCTGGAAATGCAAATTCTTCGGCCTACACTTGTAAATAATTAATTGCTCAACCAATCCAGTTCTATTAAGATTGATCTTGTGGATCTAAATCTTAAGCATACTTAAGAGATATGCATGCATAATTATGTTAAACATGCCAAACTCATTCATAAATCTTTTTGGCAACACAAACACACACACACACACACTTGCACACAAAAACCCACCCAGGATAATCAGAAGAAAAAGAGAAAAAAATAACAATATTTACATATAAGATATTATTCATTATGCCTCAATGGGATGAGCTGCTTCACGCATTTGTCTGCTCACCCAACGTCTTTTGTAGGTGATAAAATTTGATAGTAATTTATTATGCGGCGCAAACGCTCGAGACAGTCTCAGACGAGTGACTACATAAGATTTTGGGGGAGAGCATTAAGATGGTTTTCGGGTCTGGGTTTGGAGTTGGGGCTGCGCGAATAGCGAACGAAATCACAAAATGAAATCAATAAACCAGTCAATAAAAACAGAAACCGAAACAATTTTAAGATGCAAATTATGCAAATGAGGAGCACGGATTTCGTGTACAGCGATAAAAAAAAATAAAACGACGACTTCAAAATCAAAACTAAAACTGAAACTAAAACTAAAACTAAAGAAATATAAATTTTGTTTCTCTTTCACAACTATTTTTTTCTTTTTTGATATTTGAATTTTAGTTTGTGCATATTTAACAAATTTTTTAGGCGCCGCGTGGGCGTTTTTAATGAAAGGGGCGTGGCTGTGTATAATATATAGAAAAATATGCCAAAAGCTTACCCCTGCGTTGAGCTAGAGCTGAAGATGATGATGATGTTGTTGTAGACGTCGCTGGTGGCTCGCCTTGGGGTCTACAAAGACGCTTCCAAAATAACATCTTACAGTTGCTGATGATGCTGATAAGACAAGCACACTGATTGCTGTGAATGCGGGTGTTGCGGGCGATTATTGCAAAATGTTGTTAACATTTGACACAAGCCATATTAATTAAATCTCCACCAAAATTTGCATAAATTAATAGAAACTCGAAAATGTTTTTAGATCGCAAACGCGCAACACACAAATTTGAAGAGCTCCCGGCGCACGCGCCACACTTGTTAGTGGAAACGCTAGTGGCAAAAGGCGCACGTGCCACACATGCGTCCACATGCAACTGTGACTTGGAAAGAGTGAAAAGCGGTTGTGAAGAGAACGAGAACAAGAACGACAACGACAACCCGACGACAAAAGCGACTGCGTCCGAGTGAGAGCGACACTTGCCACAAAGCCGTGCCACAGGTGGTGGCAATTGAGAATTAAAGTCACTCTTTCTTTTTTTTGCGCCCTCACTATGGAGTTTCCGCAAAAGCTCCGCTTATGTGTGGACTTCCGTTAAGCGGGTTTCACGCGGTCTGCGCCTCACGACGGTTAATTAACGAATAAAAGTCGGTTTTGTGAACATGGCTTAAACGCGACGGTATCGCTCGGCGTTGCTCGAAAAAAACCAAACACAGAAAAATAATGAAAAAAGAAAATATGTTACACCCAACGACGACGTCGCGTCGCTGCTTTTGACGTTGGCGTTGGCGTTAACGTTGGCATCAGAGCCCAGCGCACATTGGGGCCAGTGGAAGCATAAAACAGGTGTAAAAGCGATATGAATGAACGTAAAAAGCGGTTAAAAAGACACACAGACACAGGTCACAGGAATGTGCATACGAATAGATGAACTTGTAGCCGTTAAATTTTACGATTTTCAGGGTGTGGACAATTAGATGATCGTTAAATTCAACCAATTAAAGGTTTATATATAGATATTTCTTTTTTAGTTATTCAAAGTGCAGTACTCAGCCTTGTTAATGGAACGACATAAAAATTTGATGGCAAACTTGACACCTTTGTCGCCTGCACAGTGCGCAGAATTAAAAAGCAATTTAAGCACGATTTATTGGCTTGTCTTAAGACAATTGTATTGTCTGCAGTTATTTAGTGACGATGACAATACA
Source organism: Drosophila putrida (assembly GCA_037043535.1). Taxonomy (NCBI): domain Eukaryota; kingdom Metazoa; phylum Arthropoda; class Insecta; order Diptera; family Drosophilidae; genus Drosophila; species Drosophila putrida. Next base: position 1,483,545 of record JBAMBI010000464.1, read on the forward strand.
TTTAATTCGTTAAATACACTTTTTCACTTATTTAATGCCAAAAAATGCAAATTAATTACCGCACATTCGCACAGTGTGTGTTTAGATTGCAGCGATGCCACTTTTTAATTACCCCAAATTCGCATTGTGGGTGTTCAGATTGCAGCGTTGCCACTTCTTGCAGTTTTAAGCACTGTGCGCAGCGCTGTCGACGTCGCAACGATGCGTTTTCTGTCCTCTGCCGAAGTCCGCCATTTGCTTTTGTTGTTGTTGGTTTTTGCCCCCAAAAGTGTAACAAGCGGTCGCAATTTTTTTTTGCTTGCTTGCTTGCTCTCTCGCCCGTGCAAAGTTCATAATGCACGCAAAGCGGATTTAAAGTTGCTGTTGTTATTTTTGTTGTTGTTGCATTGCATTTTGTTTGCTTGCACATTTATTGCTTTACGCTTGATGCGTTTATATCGTGAACGACAGCGACTTTATGTTTTTGCTGCTGCTGCTGCTGCTGCTGACCAACATGCAACACATGCGGCTACAACAATTTGGCCCGCATATATGCGGAAAACCTTTTCTTCTTCTTCTTCTTTACACTGTCTGTCTATTTGACATATTGCACTTACTCACTAGCTACTCCATTGTCTCTCTGTCTGTTCATTAAGCGAATCAGCGTAGCGAAGCATAAAGCAAATTAACATAAGACAACTTCTTTTTCGACTTGTGGCGGAATTAAAGACCCTTTCTATTGCTATGTGCATATGTATGTATGTGTATATGTATGTGGCACAGGTAAATTGCTTTGCTCTGCGTCTAATTGCTATACAAATTTTAAACGAAACTTTTTTTCGTGACAGGTCATGGCACCAACAATGAATGTGTTTTGTTCTTGCCCAAGTCGCGGAAGTTCTATTATTCATAAAAAAAAGATAGCTTTGCCTGCACTCTGTGAACCAAGCAAGTCATCATAATCACGAACTTTGTATATTTCAAGAGCAATATCACTTAATGAAAATATAGATATAATTTAAAGGTCTAATCATATTCAAAATGACACTCCGCACAAAAATCGGTTAAGTTTTAACAAAGTTTTACAAGTTTGAAATCTGTTGACCCTTGGGAATGGCAACTTTGCAAATCAAATTTTTGGTCACTTGAGGTATATTTTTTAAAAAAGAAAATTTATCTTCTCTGAAGAGTATAGTTGGTACACATTAATTGGGAATGGTGCATTTACTTTATACTTGTGGTACGGAATATATTTCCATACTTGCCACACTTAACTTTTGCCAACTTGCTTTGCGCTTGCGTGCCTCAAAATTATTATGTGTATGAATATTTATGTGTGCAGCATGCGCAACAATATGCAACATTGCCACATAACAACGGGGCGCGTGGTTGGTGCAACAATAATATGGTTGCTATGTCAACTTGACTAACGAAGTTGCCACAAAAACAAAAAAATTTGTGCATTTCAGATAAAAGACTACAAGATGTCCAGGACATTGAGGCAGGATTGTCGAGCTGCAGATTTTCAGCAGCTCAGTCAGATGATCAAAAATCATCCTTTGATGAAGATGGAAACAGCAACGGATCAGTTACAACTTCAAAAGCTACGCACTCCAGAATATCGCACCAAGTGCGTGATGAGAGCTTCGCTGGATGACATTGCTCTAGGAGTAAGTGAGGGCTCAGGAATTTTCAAATTCGGACAAAAACTAATAGATACCTCCTCAATCTTATGTTTAACTCCTTACAGATCAATCTCTACAAGCTGCAATTGGGAGGAGATAAGCCTGCAGCCAAAACAGAAAAGATTAAATTTGCACCGGTTGGAAGAAGTGCCGGTAAATCCGGAAAGCCCCTGCTACGCCCTTTATCAAGGTGCTGTTAAGAAAGACTCCCCTTGTGGTGCTCTTCGAGCGTCCGAGCTTGACAGCAGAGCTGGACAGCGATGAGGGTCGCCAGGTACTGGCGGATAATCAACGTTATGAGGAACTGTTGGCGGGCACGGATAAATCCCGACGTACCGTGGACGCGGATACACAAACAGTGACAGCACTTAAGAAATCCCGTCTGGTTAATACAGAACGTCTATGCACTGATCATGTGGCCTCCTATGTCTCCAACTTTGAAATGTTTGACACATATAAAGATTTGGAAGCATCCACAAAAAAGGTGCAAGTTCAAGGCGAACAGGAAATGCAGGTGACCACATATACAGTTGGAGGTGTAGATCAATTTGTGGCCATCAATAGCCTTCCCAGCTTTCGACTTGCCCTCATGCTGACCATGCGAATCCTGGCCAGCAATGTTTTTGAACCTGAGCAACGACGTTTTCGCAATATGATGCCTCCAGATCCCTTTGCCGAGGATGTCAAGTTCAAATATCGTCTAAGACTTCTATGGCGTCTAAGTCCACCATCGCCACTTTCATCTGTGAGACAGGCTGTGACCGCTGTCAGCTTTTGTCCAAATAATGGGGATATTATGGCCGTGTCCTATGGCATCTATACCTTTGCCCAGCTATCAACTCCGTCGCGTCGTGGCTTTGTTTATGTCTGGAATATTAAGAATCCTGTGAATCCAGAACGTTGCTATGATTACAAGGTGCCCGTAGTTACCGTAAAATTCTCGCCAGCTGCTCCACAACTGTTGGCCATTGGTCTACACAATGGAAACATTGAGGTTCGTGACATTTCCCAACCGGATCAGCCTCCATTGGCCATCTCTCAACGGAGTAGCTCCGTTCACTTCGAACCCGTCACGGCCATTCAATGGATAAAACGCAGTGATGGAGATGTGGTCGGGGATTCGGATATCACGCCCTTTTTAGCCGCTTCTCAGGCAGGAGCTATTACCAAATATCAGTTGATCAACAGCCCGCATTTGTTGGGCTTTGAGCATCAGCGTTTCCAGCGTGCCGAGGGTGAATTGGAGGGGATTCCCCTGCAACGCCCAGCACAGCAAGTTCCTCTGTTGGCCAATCGTCATCCTCAGTGCTTGGAACTTGTCCTTGATCCGGTGCACACCGATATTTACTATGTGCTCACCGACGAAGGCACACTCTACAAGTGTTCCACCAACTATCCACTGCAGCATTTGGAACTGCGGCAGGTGCATGAATCTCCAGCTGTTTGCATGGACTTCTCTCCCTGGTCACCCAAATTGTATCTAACGTGTGGCAGCGATTGGTGAGTTAACTTTTATGGGAATCGTGGATGGACAAAAAAGGGGCCATTATTTGCCTCTAAACCTGGTTAAAATTTACAGATCAACTAACATATAAAGAGCGGAGCTTTTTGGAAAATATACCAAAGAACGTATCCAGTCTTTAGAGTATTCCTCTACCATATCCATTTTATACCCTCATACAATTTTTAGGTGCATTCGCATTTGGCTTGCTGGAATAATATCGCCAGTGATCACCTTGCAACATCATCTATCGCCAGTTCATTGCGCTCGCTGGAGTCGCACTCACTCGACCATATTGGTGTCCCTCAGTCACAGCACAGTTGATATTTGGGATCTACGCTACAGCACCCTCAAACCGGTCTCATCTACCACAATTGATGCCAAGATTTGTTATACGACTTTTCGGTGAGTGCATTTACTTCCGCAATTTCCACTTCATTTCCCTCTCGTATCATCTACAGATTTGCGCATTGTGGTCGCTCCTTGGCTGTGGGCAACGAGGCTGGAAATCTCCTAATGTTGTCCTTTGAGGATATGCCCTTTCCACCGTACTTTCAGTACAGGCAACTGAAGCGTGTAATCTACAAGGCTCTGTCCTTGGAGCCGGCACTGAAACAGCAGGTCAAAAGCGTTGGACACTTTGGATATCCACGCGGCGAGAAGTTAACAACAATGCAATAAATTAAAAACAACTATATTAATTAACAACAATAACACTTAAAGTAATTAATAATAAAAAAATCATTTTTTAACTTAATTTTTATAAGGACATTTTTGTACTTTTAAAAAATTAAGAAATCTAAAATAAAACTAAGAGTAATTATTATAAAAATTTAAATAATAGAAATAGCAAGGTCTTGAAACTGTTAACTTGTATAAAAGCCTCCCGACTGACTTCTAAATGGAAAATCCCTGTAAAAAGCAAGTTGTAAACTTTAAGTTATGTAGCTCCGTTCCACATTGCTATCACAAGTTACCCCAATTTGGAGGTTCCATTATCAGCTGTTTGGAATTTGAATACAAAGCTAATACCTTGAGCCACCTGATAGCCTGGCTAGCCCAAGCTAAAGCCAAGTTCAAGCTGTTGGTGACGTCGAGGCCTGTGGTTTTGTGGTGTCTCGCAATATGTTTTTCCCATTTTCCATTGTAGTTTATTTTGAGCTGAAGCAATCAGTTGGAATTGCAACGTTCAACATGCCACATTTACTGCGTCAGAATCTGTTGTTGCCCGCACCGCCCACCGTGACCCTGCACGATCCACGGACACATCTCCGTCGCATGCCACCCGCTTATAGTACTGTCCAGACTCCATTCACTCGGGACAAGGATTTTGCACCACAATTACGATATCAGTTGGAGATGCCACGCAAACCGAAGTTGCGACCCTGCAAGGTTATCTTTGTGGGTGACTGTGCCGTGGGCAAAACTGCGATCGTAAATCGGTATGTCTCCCAAATAAAATACTTGTTTAAGCACAATTTAGTTTGTTTAATGCTTGATTAACTTAAATTTTATCTATAATTTTGTTGTCTTATTACATTTTATTTGAAAAGCTTTTGCTACGACAAGTTTCAGTCGAATTATAAGGCCACAATTGGCGTTGACTTTGAGCTGGAGAATTTCAATATACTCGGTCACAATTTCAGTCTAGAGATGTAAGTAGACTAATAAAATATTTAACTCTTAATTCGCTCTAACTAGGACTAAATTTACATAATTTTGTAGGTGGGACACAGCGGGTCAAGAGCGTTTCAAGTGCATAGCGGGTGCCTATTATCGAAATGCCAATGGTAAGTAAATGTTTTGTGCTTTAGCTTAGTTATATTATTCTTTTTTCAAACACCCTTCTCCAAGTCATCGTTGCCACCTATGACATGTCCAAGAGGGAGACCCTGGAATCTGCCAAGAGGTGGCTGGCAAATGCTCTAAACTACAACACGACGCAAAAGCCTTTGATATTCCTGGTGGGCACAAAAGCAGATCTTCTGGTGAGCTCTAAATATATTCTAAAAGTTTTCTGCATTAATGGGCTACCTTTCTTCTAGACGAAAGAGGAGTTCATGCGCATGGAGCGTGTAGCGGGCGTGACAGCCTCCGAATTACAAGCTGAATACTGGTCGGTTTCAGCGCGTTCTGGTTTCAAAATCACAGAGTTTTTTCAACGCTTAGCCGCACTGGCTTTTGAAACTGTAGTTCAGCAACAATTGAAAGCATTAAACACAATAACAACAACGCAACAAACGGCACAAACATCAGTCAAATCGCAAACATTTGGTAAATCACGTTCTCCTTTATCAACACAATTTTATTTATTATATTGATTTAATTAATTTATTGCCAGATTTACGCAACTATTTTGGCAGTCGCTCCGCCAAACAAAAAAGTGGTTGTGCCTGCTGATATGCGCTTAAGTTAAATAATTTACCTAATTTTAATGTACACAAATAATTTACAGTGCACCAATGAAATTTAATAAAATTCAAAAAACAGTGTTGTCATCTTTATCAATAATACACATCATTGCCACACGTTCCGTCAACGTTGCCATTTTATTGCCAGTTCAAGCTGTTCAGCGTTGCCACTTGCTGAAATGTCTGGCCACGCTACTGTCAAAATTCGTTTCCGCTGATTTGACAATGCCCATTAGTTCTCCTTTTCATTTCTTTTTCTCGTAGAAATGCCACCTAAAAAGCCAACCGAGAAATCCGGTAAGCATTTTTCATATAAAAATGCATTAAAAATGTGTGGAATTATCACCAAAAGCAAGGCTAAAGCAAGCTCCGATCGAAACAATGTGCAGAACTGTGTTTAACGTAAAATTTAAAGCAAAAATAACTCGAATTGTGCTGCCATGTTTACGCCACGTGCGGTGTGGCTGGGACTCGCTATTGATTATAATGTACAATAATTTTGTTTAGCTGCCAAGTGTTCCACATTAGCACAATATGTATATTAATTACATTTGAAAAACATTTGTTAGTATAAAATAGTGACTGCAGTGTTTCTCTAATTGCTACAGCGTTGCTTATTCGTGCATAACCCAACTTTTTTGAAGCTGTGTTTATCAAGTGTAATTATTGTGATTTTTCTATTTATAGCGAAGCCCGGCGATAAGAAGCCAGAGGCAAAGAAGCCTGCTGCCGCGGCTCCTGCTGCTGCCAAGAAGGAGGCACCAGCTGCAGCTAAGCCTGCAGCTGCTGCTCCCAAGAAGGCTGCCGCTCCCGCTGCTAAGAAGCCCGCTCCAGCTGCTGGTGCCGCTAAGAAGCCAGCTGCCGCTGCTGCCAAGAAGCCTGCAGTGAAGAAGACTGTTGCCAAGCCAAAGGCTAAGACCCTCGGCAAGAAGACTGCCGCTGGCAAGAAGCCCCAGTCGGTGTTGGCCAAGCTCTCAGCTAAGGCACGTGCTGCTGCCAAGGGTAAGAAGCCCGCTGCTAAGGCTGGTGCCAAGCCCACCAAGGGTACAGCCAAGGCTAAGGCTGTTGCTTTGTTGAACGCCAAGAAGGTGCAGACCAAGGTAAATTAACAAAAAGAGTGGGAATAATTGGTAGAGTGAAACTTACCTATTACATCTTCGTTTAACTGTCCCTCAACAGATCATCAAGGGTGCTTTTGGAACCCGCACACGCAAGATCCGCACCAATGTGCACTTCCGTCGTCCAACAACGTTGAAGTTGCCCCGCAACCCCAAATACCCAAGGAAGTCGGTGCCCACCAGGAACCGCATGGATGCTTACAACATCATCAAGTATCCGTTGACCACGGAAGCAGCCATGAAGAAGATTGAGGACAACAACACTCTGGTCTTCCTTACACATCTGCGCGCCAACAAGAATCATGTGCGTGCCGCGGTCCGTAAGCTCTACGACATCAAGGTGGCTAAGGTTAACATTCTGATCAGGCCCGATGGTCAGAAGAAGGCTTATGTGCGCCTGGCGCGTGACTACGATGCTCTGGATATCGCCAACAAGATCGGCATCATATAAACAAGCAACCACAAAATAGAATTTTTGTCTATAAAAAAAATAATAACTAAGCTGACACGATTAGAGCGAGGATGTTGTCTGGGTATAATAAACAAAAAACACCACTCAAAAAATAACGAATTTGTTTGCTGTTAGGTTGGTATTTTTATTCTTTTCTTTATAGCTTTTTCAGAAATACTGACTTGGTTCACTTTGATAAAGGTAAATTACAAATTACACGTCAAATTTTCATTTAACTAATTTATACAATTTTTCTTTCTAGATTTTATCATTATTTGGCGGTCATCTTCCTTTAATTAAAAGGTGTGTATATTTTGTATTATCTTTACTTAACCCATTTTTTTCTATCTGATGATTTTTTAAAGTAGGAATCTCATTGAGCTTCAGTCATTCGTAGCAGTGAAATCAACATAACTTTAACTGAACAAACTATCTGAAATAATTTCACACCATAAACCAATTTCTTTACTTATGCATACTTATTTTATACTTTTACAGTTTGTTAAAGCCAGGCCCATCCATCAAATGAGTTTCTATAAGGTTGGTATTATATTTTTGCTTATTACCTTTTATTTATTATGATGATATTTTAAAGTAGGAATCTCATTGAGCTTCAGTCATTCGTAGCAGTGAAATCAACATAACTTTAACTGAACAAACTATCTGAAATAATTTGACACCTTAAACCAATTTTTTTACTTATGCATAGTTGTTATTTTATACTTTTACAGTTTGCTGAAGACAGGCCAATCCATCTAATGAGATTCTATAAGGTTGGTATTATATTTTTGCTTATTACCTTTTATTTTATATGATGATATTTTAAAGTAGGAATCTCATTGAGCTTCAGTCATTCGTAGCTAAGAAATCAACATAACTTAACTGAAAAATTAACTATCATTTCATTAAGAAGACTTTTATAATACAATTTAACTAATCAATTTACATTTTATCTTATTTCAGCCCATGCAATTTTTGAATTGGATGACTAAGGAATGGAACTCAAAATCTTATGATAGCTTTTCTTTAATATCTTATTTCATTTAATTAACTCATAATAAAGTGATAAATTTTTCTATTAAGATATTTGTACTCTTTTATTGTGTATTCTCTTAATATCTGCGAAATTGTTTTCTAAACTTGTCATAATGGTAATCATCTGTAGCTCGCTTAACACCATTGGGATTCGTCTGATGATGTGCTGATTTATTGTTGCCTTCTTTTTCTTCGCGTTTCCGTCTACGCTGTTCATTGTTCTCCTCGATGTTAACTGAAATTAAAAATGCGTTATAGAAAAAGCAAGTGTTGAATTGAAATATCTTACAGCGATTGTGTTGCATAAAGTTGACTGCCATGTTTGTGGGAACAAATTGTGAGGGTCCATCCTTTTTGTTTTTGGCATCTTGCAGCAGCTTTTGCTTGGCATCCTCTGTTGCCTCAATGTTGCGAATCTTGGCCTGAATACCCAAATCTACCTCAGGTATACCATTAAGCATCTGGTTGGACAACATTTCCTCGGATCTGTGTGACGAGGACTGTCGCAGATGATCAGGCAGTGCATATAGAGCTGCATCTTCGGGTGTTAGATATTTGTGAGCATCAGCATCGTCATTATCAGCTGTCTTATCGTCTGAGCCGCCACCCTTGCGTTTTTGAAGCTCCTGCTCAATGTATTTCATCATTTCCTCGTCCTCATCACGCTTATTTGTTTCGGCCGAGAACTGTGTACCGATGCCCACATCATAGGCATCTTCAGCTTCCTTCATTTTGCCTGATTTCAGTGTCTGCATATTGACTAATCCACCCATTTTCACATTAAATGGATCCTTTATGGCCAACTCCTCCTCAGGTGCTACTTTCTTTCCGAGCGCAAGACCCACCAGGCTGACGCCATTTGGACGCTGCCGCAAGCGTTGTCGCTCTTTGATTTCATCTAGAGTTAGCCTGGATAAAAATATATTGATTTTATTATACACAAACGTATAAAAAACACTTTTAGTTTACTCACTGTTCCTCTTTTTCATCGTCATCAGAATTCTTGCGTTGGCGGAGGTTTTTCCTCGAAGATTTCTTAAAAACTACTTTTGTGGGCTCCTCAGCATTGTCTACAGAATCCTTTGCATCATTCTGCATATTTTTAATTGCTATAATATTATTTTATTCAAGAATATAGTCTGTGCAATATTTGTTTACAATTTACAGTGGGAAATGACAACAATAGCGTTATCGATACTTTAGCATCAAAAGCCAATTTATCGATACACACTGTTGCATTGACGGCGTCGGATTTTGCAAGCAAAATCGATTTTTCTTGTGTTTGCCAAACTGCACATTTGGCGGAGTAGCAGCTGCGATTTTGGAAACGTTTGGAACGGTTAAATGAATCCGTGAAAAAAGTAAACGTTTAAACTAAAGTTAGAGAGCAATTAGCAAAGGAGCCGCTGCTCAACATGTACAACGGCATTGGGCTGACCACGCCGCGAGGCTCCGGCACCAATGGACATGTGCAACGGAATTGGGCGTTTGTGCGACCGGGTAAAAAGGACAAGGACTATCGCGCTGAAGATGATTCGAAGAAACTGGATGCACAATTGAATCGTCCGCCCAACAAAGAGATCCTTGATCATGATCGCAAGCGAAAGATCGAGGTCAAGTGCATTGAATTCGAAGAAATACTCGAGAAACAAGGGTAAGCAAAGTGAATATAAAATGAATATAACAGTAGCCTTTAAAGTCTCGGCATGTAATGCAATATTTGCTGTTATATAACACCGGTGGTCAGAGCTATGTGCATGTGTGTATACAATGCAGCCAATCCTCTGCAGCAGCGTGCTACTATTTACATTGTTGTTGTTGTTGCCGAAAGTGTTTACATTCGACGCCTGGTAGCTAAAACAGAGAGAGAGAGAGAGAGAAAACTCACGCACACGCGCATCCAAAGAGGCCAAAACCTCCACCAACCCTTCGGTAATGGCCACAAAACCACACCACACCACCCCAACCACCTCCCTCCCATTTGACACATATGTGCCCTCAGTAGCCAAAGCCTGGACTGAACTGAACTGAATTGGTGGTGAAAAACTGCATTTTAGTTGTAGAGATTATTTCACTAGAGCACATCCGCGTCTAAACCACAAGGCGGACAACTTTTGAAAGCGCCCACATGTACAAAATGTTTCAATAATCAAATTAAAACTGCTTTAAGTTTATAAACAATTAAGTTGTCTATTAAAAGTGTCACTTTATTGATCTATTCGTGTTAAAGTTGAGTCTACAAGGTATAAAAAGCAGTTCTAATTGAGTTTATGTTGTAATAAGTGTATTTCATAATTTCTTTTAAATGTTAATCGAAACTTCTTCAAATGTAGTGAAAGTTATAAACAATTTAATTGTCTAATAAAAGTTTCAACTTATTCATCCAATCGTATTAAAGTGGAATATACAAAGTATAACAGGCAGTTTAAATAAATTTAATTTTTTAATAAATGTGTTTCATAATTAAGTTAGTTTTCAATCTTTTCCCCAATTTTTTTTTTAAATTTTGTGTATGTGAAGTGAGTGAAATAAATAAATTAGGCTGTCTACATGAAGTCAACTTTGCAAGAGTTAAATATTTACCTTTACGGTGCATTTACACTTTTTTTTGTCAGCTGCTTTTATTAGCTCTTTAATAAACAAATTGTGTAATCTCAATAATAAAAATTTTCTAAAAATAATGTTTTTTTTTAACCCAACAGACGCACGCCGGAAGAGATTAAAACCCAAGTGGACTCGTATCGTCAGAAATTGATGGGACAAGGAAAAACCGATTTGGCAAAAGATGAATTTGGACGCGTAGCGTAAGTATCCTAGTTTAACTAAACATGATTGCTATGCTAGAATTATGTAATTAAAACATAAATTGGGCGCCAGGAGTTGACAAATCAATAAGCTCTTGAACTGAACGCGTGTCTAAAATCTCTGCCAGCTGTCAACATTTTTGGGTGGCACAGCAGCAATGCCCACATGCGCCACCGACTGCGCACAGCACGCATCCTCTGTCCCACCCCACCCCACACCGACGCCCACACCCTCCCCCTGCTATTGCCACAGCGCCAATCAAAACAGTTGAATCGAGTTGTAGAGAAAAAAGCTGCTGTAAAGATTTTCTCTCAACAGTCACATCAAGTCTTCCAAAGCCAAGGCATCGATGAAAGCGCTTGGCAGACGCGCTCAGGAAAACATTAAATATATATAAATAAATTATAATTAATAGCTATGATCAAATATAAACAATATAAATAACAAAAGTGTCCTTGACAACGACGATAGCATGCCACAATCAGGCTACCCAAACAGGAGCCACAAAGCGTTGCAGGAACGCAGCTGCTTGTGGCACTGGAAAAATCAATAGCTGACACATAAACTGACACAAAATGGAAAACAAGAAAGACAGTTTAAAATGTAGAAATGGGAAATGCAATCAATATGGAAGTGCACTGGGAAAGCCCCTCAAGTGCTCAGCTAGGAGCACAAATCCAAGGAAAACATGAAAATGCAGCCAGACATGGTCGGCTTTTCTGCCTGGAATTGGCGTCCACCACCAAAGAATCACCTGCCAGTGGATTAAGTAGCGTCGTTGTATTAAACTAGTGGTTGCTAAAGTTGTGGATGAATTAAATGCAAGTGCTAAGTGTTAAAATGTAGCATTAAACTCACAGACCATAAGATAGACACACGTAATGTGAGCACCACACTTGAACCACTAAACTGAAAGCAACAAATCACTAATAAGGTCTTCCAAACTTAGCTCGTAATTAGTTTTAGTCTTAGTCGCTAAACGGAGTCAAGCGTATGTGCTGTAAACGGAGTAATTAATTAATATAACAATGCTTACTAAATAAATTATCAAATAATATATAATTATATCGTAACGTCTTCCAAAACGGTAAAGAAAACAAGTAAAAAACAACAAATGTAGTGTTAAACTAAATATATATAAATATAATCCAACGTCTTCCAACTAATTAAAAAATAAATTAACTATTTTTATATGAAAATCACAAATTTATAATACAACGATATAAACTAATTCACAAACGTGTCTAATAATAAATAATAGTATTTTTATAAAAGTGCAAAGTATAAAATTTAAAATATTCAAGTATATATAAAATCTAAGTTCTAAAACCCACGGTCTTCCTAAAATAATTTAAGAAACATTGCTAAAGTTAAAAAACTTTGAATAGATTATTTTTCACCAAAATATTATAATTAGTTAAAATAACTATTGACAAACCACTATTCATATTAAATCAATTGTTGCATAAAAAAGAAAAAGTTTAATTATTTACGGATAATTAATAAAAATAATATATCCACTCACTTCCTGAAAATATGTGTGAAAACAAACTTTAAATGAATATACAATTTAAATTACATATATAAAAATCCGCGGTCTTCCTTTTTAAATTTAATATAAAAATACGCAAAACGACTTTATAAATATTAAAAAATTATAAATTGAAATAAAATTAAATAACATTTTTTAAGTAACTAAAAACGCTCTCTTTGAGTGAGGCATAAACATCCACTTGCCACTTGCAAGTTGCAACCCCCATAGAAGGCACTTAAACTCTCCACACAAAATGCTCTCCTCGGAAATCTATACAAACACAACAACCACTGCGACGGCAACAGCAATGGCAACGGCAACAGCAACCTCCACGGCAGCAGCAGCAGCAACAACGACAACAACAAGAGCATCCACCACGTTGCATATGGTTAAGGCGAAGAAACGACGCAAGCGTCGCAAACGCGCAGGACACGCAACCGGCTGCAACAACAACAACAATCAGAACAGCAACATTAGTAACAAAAACATCAACAACACCAATCAGGCTATAATTGGGTGTGTTGCTGCCACCGCCTCAACTGTGGGGGGTAGTGGCAGGAAATGCAAGGCACAATACTTTCAACATGACAATCGCGAGTATATAGCCAAGTATGAGAGTTTCCACTTCACGGCACAGGCAACAACAGCAGCGGCACTTAACTATGCGGCAGTGGCCAAGAAGTTCAAGCCATTGAGGTCGGTTTTGGCAAGCGGCGCCAAGAAGAACAGGCGAACAGCAATGCCCAGAAAGTCGCATAACGATTGCGCCTGCGTCTGTCAAAGTCCAGCTATGACGCAATGCCCACAGGAGGAGATGGCACACAGCCAACAAACAGCTGATGCTCCCAGCCAACGGGAACTGAACTCCTCCTCCTCCATCTCACAGCAGTCCACAAAAATCAATATCAATGGCAACAAAGCGTTGCCGGCTTTACTTGAATTACTTAAGCATTCCTCAAGCACATGGCTGGAAACATTGCTTTTGGGAACTGGCAATGCAGCAGTGGGAAGGTAGTCCACAATCTCCCCTCTTAACTCGACTTATCTCTAATCCTTAGTCTGTCAAACATCTCTGCTTTGAACCTCAACTAATCTGCTGATGTTTCTTCTCTTACAGCGTGCGTGAAACACATCAAATAGCTGAGGCACAGCAGCAGAAGAACGCCAAGTTGCGTGAGGCGTTCAACATATCCGAATATTTTGTGGAGGGCAGCAGCTTTGATAGCGATCGCAAGGCCAAAGAGGATTTGGCCAAGAGTGTGGCACTGCAAAAGGAGCTGGACGCACAGCGTGAAAGCCTCGCAGCGGCGGCAGCAGCCGCAGCAGCAGGCAAGGACAAGGAGACGGGCAAACGTTATGCTCTATTGCGTACACCTTCCCGGGAGCGTGATGAGCCCACAGCTGGCAAGTCTGAAGTCAGTGGCGATGAGCGTGAGCATGTCTCAAAGTCTGACAAAAAGAAGAAAAAGAAGCGCGCCAGGGAAAGGTAAAGTATATAAATACCAAATACGAAAACTCGATAGATTCTAATGTTTTTACTTTTGCTTTGCAGTTCGGCAAGTCCAGAGCGCAAAAAGGACAAGAAGAAGAAGTCCAAGAAGCACAAGAAAGAAAGGTAAGAAGTGCAAAGGAAGCCAAGCCCACGAGTCCTTACAAAATTGTAGACCTCTGTTCAATAGTATACTATGTATAGTTTCTTAACTTTATTTTCAACTTGTAAAAGTCATAAAATGTATTTGTTTTCAGTTCCATTGTAATACTATTTATACTTAGTTTTTCATTTAGTCTCCCTCCTATCTATTCTATCTAATACTTAAATATTGTTGTTTGTTGTTGAAAACGTGAGAAAATGACAAAAAAAAATCGAAACTTGTTAACTAACAAAACCAACTGCTTAATACATTTTGTGTTTTTCCGTCTCTACTCCTTCTTTTACATTGCATTTGAAACTGAAACTCAAACTCAAAATGAAACTGAAACTGATACCACAAAAGGGACTCATATGAGAAAGAAAGTAAAAAGAAGCGAAAAGTTATGTACTAATGAATTTGCATACACACACCAAACACATTTAGTTTATAAAAGAGCTTATGATTAATAAATTAACAAAACTTATAACAATATAAAATGAAATGTTTCAAATGCTTTTCCAAATAGATTAAAGTATTGTAATATACTTTGTGTAAAACATATTTGAAGACAGAACAATTCGTTTTATTTTCCTAAATATTATGCGTAGGGTTCTATGGGCTCTCTATCTATCTATCTACCTTTCTATCTATCTATATTTAAACACACACTCCCACAACAACACACACACACACATACAACCTACTCCACATATCATTTCATTATTATAATAACAAAAAAAGAAGTGGGTAAGTAGAAATTCGATTATATTATTTATCATGTTGCCAAATTAAACTCTGCTCTAGAAAGCTACAAACACACACAGATATCGCACACACACACAGTCACACAACAAATAAACCAAGCATAAAGTTTAAGAAGGAAAAAAAAACAAACAAAAAATAAAATAAAAAGAATTCCAACTGTGTTTGCAACAATTAAAAGCAAATTACTTTCTCATCTTTCTTTCTATTATTATTATTACCTACTACTATTATTAAGACAATGCAATTTTGAGCAGTATTTCGATTGAAGGTAAAGCACTAAACCACAAGTTAATCAAACCTATAACAAACTAAAAAAAAATAATAACTTCTTAATGTTGCTGCCGAAACCAAAGAGTCTAAAATGGGAGTTAGACAGACCAAATTACTAGATGAAATCAAATGAATAGTGTCCCCCTCTATTAGGTATATGTGCAACGATTAATCTTATCAAATCAATACCATTCTACTTACAGTAAATCGAAAAAGAAGAAATCCCGCAAGCGCAAATATAGCGGCAGTGATAGTGCCGATAGCGACAAGGATTCCGATGATGATGATGAGGGAAATAGCAGCGATGCGGAGCGTGAGTTGAAGAGTGCACGCAAGAAAGCCAAAAAGGACAAGGTAATGCAACTACAGGGTATAATATTAATAAACCAAAGTAATGAGCGTTGAAATTCCCCTTAACTCCTTTAAAAAAACCAAAAAAAAGAAAGAGAAAGAAAGTTTTGAAAGACAAACCAGTTAAAGTGCATGTCCTGTGCCTAAAAACAAACTTTATCATGACTTTTAACCTTTAATGAACCTGAACTCTTAACCACTCTCTTAACGCTCTTTCAATTCTCTATATAATCCTCTATATAATCGCCCATATATACAACTACCTCAACCATACTATGATGTAACATTCTCTCTCTAACAATTGTGTACATTCATCTGAAACCCAAATGGATATATTATTATCTCTCTATCTATCTATCTTATATATATATAGTACTATATGTATGTGTGTATTATATATACAATATGATTATATGATGATAACTCGATTGACTTTATCGTTTTTATGTTGTTTCAATTGTTCACCAAATATTAAACATACGCCATTTCTTCTCTTGCTTATTTACTTCTTCTTTTTTCCACAAAAAAAAAATGAAACATTTACTAATAATAATAATAACAATAACCAAAGTACTGAAACAACTTATAAAACCTACCTGCATATAAAGCATTATCTACCACATAAATCAAATATTATAAAGCATAGTAAAAAGATCGATCAAAAATAATAAATATATATAAAGAAACCAAAATCTATACAAAATTCACCCCACAAAATATTGTAAAAGGTAAAAAACAAGGCTTCAAACGCATTCACAATCTAGTATTATTAACCTGGTTTCTTTTCGATTTGGATTTTGTTCTTTTCGGTTCGTATAGCTAGTCGAAATTTATTTTCTTAAAGGACTATGCACAACTTTGACTTTTCTAAGTAAACTTTGTGCATATTCTCTTCAGTTTACTGATTTTTTCCCTGAAATTATTGTGTAAAATATTCAGTTTCAGTTTTTAATGTAGTTTTTCGAAAAAAAACAAAATAAAACAAATCCAATCAATTTATAAGTAATTTTAAGAAACGACAAAAAGAAAATTTATATTTTGTTTATAAAAACCCTTGGCGCTTCATTGATATAGGATAGCTTTCAAAGGCTCTCTTGTAGTTTTGTAAGTACTTTCATTTGTCTGTTTTCTTTAAGAATATTCTAGTATGTACATACAACAACAATAACAATAACAACAGCAATAACAATAACAATGCAATTGTTATAAACGAACAACTTCCTCAAAGAGCTAAAAAAAAAAGAAAAAGAAAAACACTGAAAGAAAACCCGCTTGAGAAAACACTGCAAAAAACGCTGCAAAATTATCAAATCATGCAAAAAAGAACAAAAGCGAGAATTCATCTGAGATACTTAACATATCATGCCATACTATATATTTATCATAATGAATGAATAATGTTATATATATAAAATTAATAAATATTTCTGCAATATATTGCTAAACAGTTAGACTTTTAGCAAGTTGCCGTAAGATTCCTTGTTTTGTCATTTTGCTAACAATTCCCATTCTTCTATTATGCAGAAGAAACGCGATAAAAAGCTAAAGAAGAAGAATCGCGCTCGTGCCAGCTCCACCGACTCGGCGCGATCCAAGTAAGTAGCAACTGATACCTCAATTTCCAGATCCATTTTAATACTGTTTTTCCTACAGTTCACCTGCGCGTAAAGAGAAGAAATCGGGAAAGTCCCGTGCTCCTGTCGAGGACAATGGCACATCACGTGACAATCCTTTCCGTGGCCGTTCCCCGGAGCGACGCAAGGATGGAAAGGGACGTCGTAATGATTCCTCTGTGGACAGTCGGCGTCATAAATCAAAGGATCGTGTGGAGAAAACACGAACAACTCCACGTCGAGATGCTGAAAGGAAACGTTCCAAGGATAGACAACGCTCAAAGGAGAGACCACGTTCCAAGGAACGACGCAACGAGCGACAAAGGTCAAAGGATAGACAACGATCGAAGGAGAAACTGAGACAAAAGTCCAAAGAACGCGAGAGATCCAAGGAACGTCAAAAGTCAAAGGAACGTCAAAGATCAAAGGAACGTCCCAAGGAAAGACAACGCTCTAAAGAAAGACAGCGTTCCAAAGAGAGAGCACGCTCCAAGGACAGACAACAGTCAAAAGATAGACTGCGCTCCAAGGAGAGACAACGATCAAAGGAGAGATTACGCTCTAAGGAGCGAGTACGTTCCAAGGAAAGATTGCGCTCTAAAGAGAGACCACGTTCGAAGGATAGACAACGCTCTAAGGAGAGACGTCGTTCCAAGGATAGACTTCGCTCCAAAGAACGACAAAAATCCCAGGAACGCCAGCGCTCCAAAGATCGCTCACGCACAGAAGTGCTGCGTCCTGGCGATGCCTCCAAGGATCGCACACAGCGACGTGAACGTAGCAAGGATCGACGTAACGAACGTCGTTCCGTGTCGCGTAAAATGGCTCGCCATTCACGTTCTCGCTCTCGTTCTCAAAAAAAGCAACGCAGTCGCTCCACGGAAGCTGTACCACCCAAGAAATCAACTCCTGCTTTCAATCCCTTTAAGGCAGCCGAGGATACAGTGAACGATATACTAGGCACAAAGTCGGTGATGGTGGCTTTGGAGCAGACAAAGCGTAAGCGAGCGGCTTCTAGCTCCAGCTCAGCATCCGGTAGTTCAAGCAGCAGCTCCTCCAACAGCGAGGCAGGCACACCTTCACCCAAGAAGCAGCTGCGACGCAGCCAAACTCCAGATCAACTGAAGCGTGAAGTGAGCAGCCCAAAGCGCGAACGAAACACGCCACCAAAGCGCAGCTCCAGGCAGAAGGAGAAAGAGAAGGAGAAGGAAAGGAACAAGGAGAAGGACAAGGGCAACACGCCAAGTCCTAGACCAAGTAACAAGCGACGCTCAGACAGCTCCAATTCCTCAGAATTGCGCTACTCGCCGGCGGAACGTAATCCAGAGCGTTACCAGGACATTATACAGGATAAGAAACGACAGCAGACAAAGAGTCATGAAAAGCCCACGCCTGTGGTGCGTCTGCGTGCCCAAAGCGATGATGGCAGCGATGCGGAGACAAGTGGAGCTGCTGCTCTAGAGGATTATCAGCAATGCAAGCGGGAACGTGAGGAATTGCAAGAGTTGCGAATGCTGGAACAATTAAAGTCGGGAATTGCGGCCAAGGCAAAGCAGAAAATCAAAACTATGGAGAAGAATGGCGATGCCAAGGATGGTGTGGAGGGCAGTGAAGTAAGTGGAGATTCTCTGGTGATGGTGGCTAACAAACGTAACTCGCTAAATGAATTTCTTGTTGCTAACAATGTAATTGCTTTAATTAACCCACTGACAACGGCCACAACTACGACAACGACCACAAGCATAATAGCACCGAACACAACGACGATAAAAACAACAACAACTCCGCCTCCTTTGGAACTGTTGCCAGTGCAACAACAACAACAGTCACTCTCAAAAGTTGTTGAATCAAATAAAAGAGACACAAATACGCCGCCTATTTGCAATGTGCCCCATGTGGCAGCGAATGGTGGCGTCAAGAGTCCTCTATTAACCACAACATCAGCAGCAACAATAGTAACAGCAACAACAACAGCAACCCCAACAACAACAACAATACCTAAATACAATCATAGACCACAACAACAACATCATCAAACGAAACGGATTTTCCATAATCGCACGCTGAATAACAATCCCAACAGTAGACATAATACTAACCATAATAATAACAATAACAATCATGCATGTGGTGGTGGTGGTGTAGGTAGTGCGGGTGGTGCTGGTCCTCCTCATACTAATCCCAATGCTCTGCCTTTCTTGGCCGGCACACCGGGCACATACAATCGTACGACGAATCGCTTGAATCATGGTCCATTACTGACAGCAACACATTACAATATCTGCAAGAACCAACACAACAACAGCAACAATACTGTTGCTGCCTTACAACCACTGTTGAGTCGTCGGGATCAACAGCAACATCTAACGCGTAGTCTAACAATGTATAATCCTAGTCTATATGGTCATGGACCACAGCATGCATTGCTGGCAGCAGCAGCAGCAGCAGGTGGTGGTATTGTTGGTGGTGCCTCTGCTGGTGGCCATCATTTGCATCATCATCATGCCCGCCACCATCATGGTGGTCTCTTGTCACTGGGTGGTGGTGGTGCCAATGCTGCAGCTGCTGCTGCGGCTGCTGCTGGTCTCGCATTGCTGGGTCATCCAACGTCACATGGTCGCTTCAATGCCGTGGCTGCAAATAGTTTAAGCTATCATCAACATCATCACCAGCAGCAGCTGCAGCAACAGAAACCTAAAATTGTTATAAAACCATTCAAAATTCACGATCCACAGCCCTTAGTTGCGGCCCTAGCGGACAGCTCGCTGGTGGATGCCATTGTCTCCAAGGTGTCGACAGCAACAGTTGCTGCCGCCGAAAGTGCAGCACGTCGCAGTCGCAGCCGCTCCAGACGAAGCAGCCGGAGTAAACGACGCACGAGCAGCGGACGGCATCATCATCGTTCAAACAGCCGCTCCAGATCGTAAGTGACTCCACCTTTAAATAACTACAAAAACATGATTTTGTTGTAACCAAAGTAAAACTCAATAAGAATTCCAAAAACACTTAATATTAATGTAAAATGTAAACATATTAATAAACATTTAACAATAATCTTTTAACAGACGTTACAGCTCCTCAAGCAGTCGTAGTGCTTCAGGCAGCTCCAGATCCCGCTCCGGCTCGCATTCGTCCCGCTCCAGCTGCTCGTCGCGCAGCAGTACCGGCAGCTCATCCAGCAGCGGATCAGGCTCATCACAGTCCGGCTCACGCTCACCATCCATACCCAGACGACGTGGCTCACCCAGCTTTCTGGACAGACGTCGGATTACAAGGTGACCTAAGAGAAAAGAAATATAGCAAGACTCAATTTTCTTCTCTTTTGTTTTTAACATGATTTTAAAAAACCTTGCAGTGTTGAATACAGCTATAGCCTGTAATCATCTGCATTGTTTTTCATAATTTTAAACTTTTATTTATTGATTTTAATATATATTTATTTTTTACTTTAATTTTTTATGTAAAACTTTTTGTAGCCGTCGATCCCCCCGCAGCAGCACCAGACGTTAGCCGATTTCCCGCATTAATTTCCAATATAAACTTTATCATAATTTCGCCAGACTTTTTTTTAATTGATTTTCTTTACTTACAGCTGACTCAGGAATTATTTACAATTATATTTGCTTATAAATTTTTTTGTAAACAAATTGGCTTTCTTAATTTAATATTATACTTTTTCTGTATTTCTGTAGGCTGCTTGTAAAATGTATTGTAATATCTTCATTATGATTATCTAAATATTATGCTATTTAGTGAATGCAAAAAACACATTTTATTTGTGTGCACAATAAATTATGTCATCTACGAGTTTATTATATTCATATTTCTTGAAAAAGGATTTAGTTTACTTTCATTTCTGTTGATTACACTTTTCAGTTTGGTAAGTTTTAAATTGAATTTGTATTTGATTTCTATCAACTTGAAATTGCTTTTATCTAATCATTACTTTAATTATTGCAGTGCAAGGAAGCGACCTATACCCTATCATCATAAGACAAACCCAGATGGTATTGGCAATGGCGATGGCGACGACCATGTGGACAATGACGCCTCCAGCTGCTGTTCCAGTTGCTTTAGCCGAGCCAGCTCACCTGGAACTCCAATGGCCACCACCCCAATGCATAATAGTCGAAGTCCCTCGGCGATTGCTTTTTGAGTGTTAACCGAATCGCTGCGCAAAATGTGTGGCGAGCTGTGAATCTAATCATAAATGAACCCCATTCTAGTCAGATACTATATTCTTAAATATATATAGTCACCATATGCACAGAGACATTCCCTAATCTTTAAGCTAGTTGTTGTGTTTTGTTTTAGACACATTCCGTTGTAATTAAGTTGTGTAACTGATTTGTCTAGGCCTTTCTTTGTATTTAGTAGCTAAATCATAATCTAGTCACGACCAGAGAGGATATTATTATTATTATGCCAATAATACTCGAAAATACTCGATTATTTGCTAGTTTTAAGCTGCGTTTTTAAAATAAATATTAACTATTATTTGTTGCTATTTCAAATGCAATATTTTTATTGTGGATATACAAAATTAAGTATCTGGGGCGATAACACATTGCCCTCAGTTAGTTCTGGCTAATCTTAAGTGAACACACACACACATTACTATTTCTGCAATCTGTCAAACCTTTGAAACCGTGACCAGATAAAGCAGTTAAGAATCCAACGTAATCAACGTAAACTAATGCCGTATGCATAAGAATATATTATGTACATATAGTAGATAAAACTTTTTCCTTTGTGGAATGCGTTTATTGCGACTTTTCGGCCTGTTTCTCCTGGAAGCGACGACGCTTCTTGGCCAGATAAATCACCCAAAAGAAGGCTATGATGCCTGAGCTTATGGAACGGAACATTGGTGGTACATAGACTATATTCAGGTATACCAAGAGCGATAGATAACGCCAATTGGCACGCAATATAGGCCAGTAAAGCTTCTCCACATTCTTGATAGCTGCGCTGTGCGAATTGCCCTGTAATACAGATAGCTCTAAAATAAATAAACTCTATAACAAGTAATTTAAAAACTTACCTCAAAGATGGACAAAAAGTAGAGAGACAAAAGCTGATAAAGAGGCGCAAATGCTAACCGCTCCGATAGGAACACGAAGAACTTCCTGAAGCGCACATCATGACTGAACAATCGCTCCACAATTTGATAGAAATAATGTGGCACAGTTCCTCCAAAGATCAAGCCAAACAAACCATAGGCAAAGACGCTATGTTGATTTAGTTTCTTGGCGCCCGAAATTCGTTGGGAGGTAACATTTGCAGTAGTGGCCAAAACGCAACTGCAATGATTTACTATTAAGATCCTTGAAAACAAAACACGTCCTTTTATTTTACTTACGCCGTTACACATTTTGTGCGCACAGGATGATTGAAAAGCTGTTCCAAATAGCTGCCAAACAGCGAGTACAGAGGTCTTGAGAGGGACATCTTAAATCAACTCTGTTAAAACATTAACTTGTTAGAAATTTAAAAAATGCAAATTTTATTAAGCGGTGCAAAGTGCAAAGTTCGCCGCCACCACAGGTGATAACAAGATTATACTAACCGTTTTGTTTCAGCGGTGAAAAAAGACTACGGTAAATAACCATCTAGTTCTAAAAGTAATCCACATTTTGGGTGGAGGCGCTAAATAACTAAAGTTACCGTACTTTTGTTTCGCAAAGCTAACAAGAGGTGGCGACTTCTGTTCACAAGTGTGCCAAAAGTTGAATTAAAGAAAAATATCAATAAAACAAGATTTATTTTATTTGTTACGAGTTGTATACTATTCGTGCTTTTTTATTAGGAACACATTTAAATATGGCGGTCCAGTGACGTCCTCTATAGCTATTATTTTATCTGCCGATAGTTTCGTTTGCGATATTTTTGGCCGCTTTTTTTAGCGATATCAGTGCTGCCACACTCATAGGGGAGATAATAATACGTAGAGCTGGTCACCCTGAGCATTCGTAGAACATTCAGGAACGGTGTAGCAACACTGGCAGTAACTAAAATATTTTCGTCTGATCAGTAAAACTGTTGTTTAATTTGCATTGCGACGTAGTTTAATAACAATTTTTCAAAGATGGAGTTTCCACCTTGTCCAGCATCGCTGAAATCGATACAGCACTTTCTTAAGTTGGCACAAGAGCACGATTCTCGCGATGTCGTTATAGCTTATTGGGCTCGACTCTAGTAAGAAGTCTTTGTGTAAACTCATTAACAAAAAACATAAATAAATAATAATATTTTCGTTTATTGCATAGCGCTCTGCAGGTTGGACTAAAGGCATCTACCCAAACTGCCGAAGAGACAAAATTGCTGCTGGGTAAGTGAAAATTACGTACTCACATTAGAATTTATGACTCATTCGTGTTTTGGTTTGTGTTTGTTTTGATTCTGATAATTAAAGCGGTCATGGATTGGTTGGAACAGATGAAGAAGCAGCATGTGGATAACGAAGCCATAACAAATGATATTGCAGCACAAGCTCACATTGAAAACTATGCATTAAAATTGTTTCTTTATGCCGACAAACAGGATCGCGAGGAGAACTTTGGCAAGTAAGTGAGAGATTATCTTAAGACAGTTGTTACACATTCCTAATACATTACTTTTGTTCAGAAACGTTGTCAAGGCTTATTACTCCAGCGGTGTGCTGTACGACATATTGCTTACCTTTGGTGAGCTAAGCGAGGAGGCACTGCACAATCGCAAGTATGCCAAGTATAAGGCTGCCTATATACACAATTGTTTGAAGAATGGTGAGACTCCCATACCGGGCCCATTTCCCGACGATGATTCCGCTGAATTTGGCGGCGATAATCTTGCCAGTGGTAGTAATGACAATGGTGGTGCTAGCGCAACACCTCCAGAAAATTCAGCCGGTGATTCTCCACCAGCATACGTAGAGCCCGTAGAGCCAGCTCCTCCACCGACACCAGCTGCGCACATAACACCTCCTACAGCCGAGGAGGTGCTCAATAATCCGAACAAATTGCCCAGTCCACCTGTAGATGAGGAGAAACCAGGTGGTTTTGTGCCATATGTACCCAATGCACAGCAAAATGCTGGAATGTATAATCCAATTGTACCAATTCAAGGCGTCCAGATAACTCCAGATCAAATGATCAAGGCACAAAAGTATTGCAAGTACGCGGGCAGCGCCCTCAACTATGACGATGTCAAATCGGCTATTGAGAATCTACAAAAGGCCCTAAAGCTTCTTAGCACAGGCTCGGAATAATCTTGAACCGATAAAGTAAACATCACATAATGCACTCGGAGCATAGCACGCTTTATAAACCAGATTATATATAATAATCTCAATTAATCGCTGGTCACTTGAAGTGAAGAATGCTTAATTTAAATGAAAATTTAAACTACCTGTAACAGAACACGACTGATGTTAAATAATTGTTGAAACATTCGTTTGATTGAGTATGAGTTATTCAAATTTATTAAAATTGTTGCTAAAATATGTCGTGGGCATATAGATGAGTGCCGTAATTTAAAGGTTTTTCTTTGTGAATTAATGATTAAATGGTCTTTGTCTTTATAGCTATACTATTACTTTACTCGTTTATTATTAATTGTAACCTGAACACTTTCGCAATTATTTATGTATTATTATATATTAATTATATAATACGAGTATGTATTCTGTCATTTGGCACCAAAGTGAAAAACATCAATTTTGATTTCTCTATAATTTCTATAATTTGTCAATTAATTTAAAACTAGAAAGAAAATGTTTCTATACGATTTGATTTGATTTGATTTCATTTGAGGATTTCTTTTGGGGCATCAATTCGAGTTCGAAATGTTAACTTAATGTGCTAAAACAAAGCTGTTTACAAGTGCGATTAATGAACGACGACTATGTGGTTGAATTTGATTTCTATTTGTTCTGCTTTTTCTATGTGGTAAATGATCAAGTACTCTCCTCCAGTTGATTATCTACTCCTGTTTGAGGCCATTTGCTTGTGGTTGACTAGCCGCCGATAATTCAGCGGCTTCCTTGCGGCTTGTCTGATACCAGACAACCAGACGACCGCCCAGCATAAAGGTGAACACCAGCGCGGGTCCCGAACGCTCGAAAGGATCACTGACCATCCAGTGCTGATAGATGCCCAGCAGCATAAGCAACAGCAGCGTCACATTAGCCACATTCTTCACTTTGTCTAAGAATAGAATTTTCAATTACTACAAATGTCGATGAGTTATTAATTTTCCACTTACGATAGGGTATTAAGGCCATGGCCAGACCGCAAACAATCTCCAATATGCCGACAGTACGTCTATACCATTTCGAGGGTATTTTCACGCCAAATAGCGCCGTCAATGGAAATACCTTGGCATATTTCACATACTCTGTGCGCTGTAATGAAGAAAAACAAACCGAAATCGAATTAGTGAATAAATTGGCGGGCTGTTCTTTATTTCAATTACAATTAAATATCGATAATAATTATATAGCATACTTTTTGAAGTATTAAATAACGTTAACTGAGCAATTGACTTAATTTTTTTGATGAATGTAAAATAGCAAATGGGAACAGGACCGTTTATTGGGCCATAGTATTTTCTCGGAACTACAGCTGACCCCAGAGCAGTAGGCAAGACATGTTTATTTTTATAAAAGAAAACAAAACTTTTCTCTCATCACATTCAGATTTTGTTTGGCATTCGCCAAGTGTTTCTAATGGCCATGGTAATTATAAATGCTGCGGAATTGCAACAGCATTTGCGGATAAAAATCTATTTTGAATTGAAGAACCCGAAAACGAAATCGCGAATAAGCACGAGAATCGAATGTTGTTGAATGGCCCTTAACCCAAAGCCAATACACAAAAAATTATATGAAAGCGAAAACCACGAGCTATTGTTTTGCTTTTTTCTTTCTTTTTGGGAGATGTAAACAAAATTGCCTCATAGCAAACGAAAATCAAATAAATATTTGGCACGTTTGTTTATATATCGAGACCTATGCATACATATAAATAAATTTTATTTTAAATTTTTCAAAACAAAAAACATTTTACAGAACAATATGTTCGCCAACGCATTTTTATTTCCTTCTATTTCCATGAGCAGCAATTACACGCATACTAAAATGGACAATTTTTATCTCTAGTGATCGACTAAAAGATGCTACGTAAACTGTTCTGAAAAGCATTAATAAGAAACATTTTTGTGGCCTCTTATTTAATTTTTATTGCTGCTGCTCTCCATTTATAGTTATAGTACAAATTGGTGCTCGCCTTTCTGTACAGGGTATTAATAAATTAAAAATGATTAGTCCAGAGAACACTTTGCATATTTTCCGCTATTAAGCATACTTATTCTGTTTGAACGGAACTGCAAAGTGTTTAGATAATAAAAACTTATTTATATTTTGCGTGTATAATTTTTCTCTTTTTTTCTTTGAAGATCATTGCGTTTTCAAAAGTATTTCTGAAGGCCAACGGCTGGCATTGATTGGGTCGAGTTCAATGTGCAACTATTCACGTTAGTCATATTTACATATTGCAAATTATATTCAGGTCTAACTGTCTGTTTGTAAGTTTAATATAAGTTTTTAATCACAGTTAAAGCAAGGAAGACTATCTATCATTAGGAATTAGAAAACTCAGATCTATAATATATGATAAATATATATAGACTTATGTATCTTTTTAAGTACCTTCAATCAGTCAAATTTTTTTATAATAGGTATGCATGTATTTATGTATGTACATACATATATCTGATCATTATATTCTCGAGTATAGAAATTTGTGTTTATCTAAAATATTAAATTGCTTGTCTTATTTATAAAATTTAATTTCAATTAACAAGTCATCTTCAAATTAAAACATAATTTATTCATCTGACAATTTCATTAACAGCGTTAAATCCTACTGACCCCATTACATAAGTGGCAGGACTTGCATATGAATATTCAGTTTTGTTTTTTGACCCTCTCGGTATGAAAAATCGATGAGAGCCAAATGCCGCAAGGTAAACAAAGCTCTTCAGAGTTAGCATCGATTTTTCCACTTACCAAATCCTTGTAGAGATCCTTGCTAATGTGTGGCGTCAGTTTGAGGGTGCCCACAAAGATGAAGAATAGTCCCAACAGGATGGAGAGACTCTTTAGTACAATTGTATTCGAAGCTGGCATTTTGTTGTTGGTCCTTTTTAGCTTTTCCGCACAACACCAACAATAATTACTTTTTCACCTCACACTTTTCTTTTGGGGAATTTTCGATATATTATTTATATGATTTTTAATTTGTTGCATTCATGAGCACATCATTTGAACAAATACCGTGTAGTATATCAAATATGTATAATTCACAATTGCCAGCAATTGGGGCGCGAGCGCGCTTCTCTTTTCCGGGGGATAGCGAGAGGCCGGGGGCACTGGGACTCATAGAGCATACATCACCCTACAATACACCGGTCGCTAATTTTAGCGCTTGTCGCAGCTTTTTCCGTGCCGCAGTCGAAAACAACAACAAAAAAACCGAAATTATAGAATTTTTTGAATGTTTGGCAAATCACTTTGTATGTCGAGTAGTATGTATAATTTTTATGAAATTTTTCCTTTCGCTGTTTTTGCTTATTTTCCTTTATTTTTCCCACTTAGTATTTTCTAACAATCCGTCGGTCTCGCGTTCGAAATTGTGACTGAGAGATGAAAAGTTGCAAAAGTTGATTTCAACAACAGCATCCCATTGCCGAATGTCGGAAAATCAATACATATGTTCTCAGAGATCTAGAGAGTTTTGTAATGCCAAGAAAGCGCCCTCAGAACTGAACTCTCTCGACCAGAAAGAGAGGAAGAGTGAGTGAGTGAAAAAGAGAGAAAATGTGGCAGCTGGGCTGAGGTTTTAGGGTGGCGGCCAGTTGAAGTTGATGTAATTAAGGCCAAAGACCCCGAGCAACAACCCTTATAGAACAAAAGCAACAGGGCTACAACACACTTTCCATCTTAATGAACATTTATTCAGGTAAAGCAAAAAATAAGACTTAACTAAGATTACAATTCATTTACAAAGAAGCTAGTTTCACCAGCCCATGGGCGGTCCCGTAATCGTAGCCGATGCCGTTCCCAACCCCATTCCTGGTCCCGGTCGACGAACTGCATCCTGAGGAGGCGTATGCGCATAGATTCTCTTTGATTCAGCCATGCGTTGATTGTGGTTTTCAATTTGTTCACACAATTGTGCATCCTCCATCAGGGCACGTCCTTCATCATATTCCAAGCAGGCGACGCCATCCAACCGATCCAAATCCACATAGCCACGAAAACGGACGCAAACCCCATTCAAAATAAAACTGGAACGCAAATGGACTTTATTGCGTTCCTTTTCAAAGTCACATTCTTGCTCCTGGGCATAGGGATTATGATTGGCATTGAAGTATAAATGCAGATTTGTGCCCGAGGCAACAAAGGAGAGTTCCGCATAACCCTTACGGCAATCTGTCACAAATCTCATTCGTCTTTCATCTATAGCTCGTTCTCTGTAGCCCGTGTAACGTACTTCGCTTTCCCGGCTCAGGCGTCGAAACAATTCATCTGTATCGTATTTGGACCTTTGATCCGGCACAACGCGTGGCATTTTGAAGATGAAGCGAGGTTTTGGTGGTTCAAACATTGGCATTGTTTCGTAGGGCGGCATCATGCCCGCCAAAGCAGCCGCATCTCCAAGATTTTGATGATGATGCATTTTCTAATATCTTAACAGTTCGAAGTTTAAAAACAGACTGATCTCTAGGAACAATATCGTTGATTTATATATGAGATGAGTATATTAAACATAACTACCTGGGTTTTATTGTTTTATAATCTATAACTGCAGCTGCCTTTTTAAATATGTCAAACCTACCTGTTGCCAGGTGTTTAGCATCTGCGAAATTTTTCAAAATGTAACTGATTATGAGATGGTGTTGCCATACCCTTTGACTTTAAGATAGCTACAGGGTGACTCGTAAGCCGAAACAGCTGTTATTTTTTATTACAAACATTGCAACATTTGATAAAAGTTGATTTTCGCATTTGTATTTACATTTTATTTAAGTCGAGAGGATATTTAAAATGTCTCTTGTTGCATACGCTGCGAGTAGTGACGAGGAGTCTGAAAATGAAGAAGAATCTCCTGCCACACAGGTGAAACTGATAAAACCGACGCCCAAGCCAAATGTAGAAGTGGAAACAGTCGCTACAAATGGTCATATAAGTGATGAGGACGATGATTATATCCCGCGAGAAGTGTCCTTGCACGAGCTGAAACCCACCAGTGGCCGGTTTACGCTTTCCCTGCCCAAACCAAAAGTAGCTGCCACTCCAATGATTGAGAACGAAGAGCAAACTGGGCAACAAGCAGATGACCAAGTGACGCAAGCATTTGCCAAGTTGCCCATGCCAAAAGCTGCAACAACAGGTAGAGCTCACATCGAAGAAGCTGACGATGAGTTTCTGCACAAAAAGGCAGGTAGCGAAGCATTGGAAAAACCTCCTCCTGCTGTAAAAGCGCGTGTGAAGATTAGCATACCATCACTCAGGGACTTTGCTGATGTGGATAAGGAAAAGGCAGAGAAACAACAGGGCAGGCAAACCCAAGTGCAGCCCAAGAAGGGCTCCAGCCTGCTAAGCATGTTGCCACAAGCAAAATCAGAACGAGACTTCGCTAAAAAATCCCAGCCTGTGCCTGTGCCTGTTAAGGCAGATTCCAGCAGTTTGCCAGCTCCGAAACTCAATAGTAATTTACCGAAAGTCACTGCCAAGCCAGCCTTTGTGCCGGATACGGTTAAGCTACGACGTGCAGCGCACAATACAGAAGGCGTTGATAGAGCTAAAGCACAGTCAAGTAAGCAGACTGAAAAGACCTCCAAGCCGAAGGCTACACCTCTGGTCAGTGTAAGTGACAGCGAGGATGATGAAGATGAAGACAATGGCGGAGACTTCTTCTCTCTAAACAAGGAAGAGCAGCTGCCGGAAGTGAGCAGCAATGAGATAAATGCCTTAGTAGCCAAGCGAGCAGCCAAAATAGTTGAGGCAGGCAATAAGTATCTAGCAAAGGAGTCAGAGCTTGAAGCAGTCGATCCTGAGGCAGCTGAACTACAATCAGAGGAGCTACGACTGGCACAGAAGCGTTACCACGAACAACAATTGAATGCCGAGGCCATGGATGCCCTTGTGGGCAAAAATGCCAAACGTCGACGCAAGGAGGCAAAGGAAATGCAAGTTATAGATATATCTGGAACACAAGTAATGCCCGATCGGGACGAATGGATGCGTACAGCATTGGCATCGGCAACCACTTTCCAACCTACGGGTGTGCTTACGGATGAGGAGCCTGTGGCCGGCACAAGAAGGAAACATCAAATTACGTATTTGGCTCACAAAGCCAAAGCCAACGAGGCAGAGCTTCAGGCCATGTGGTCGGCAAATAGACAAACCCGTCGCGCAACTCAAAGCAAATATGGATTTTAACTTGGTTTTCATCATCAGTTTATATTCTTGCACTTATTTTATAAATGAACTACAAGTAGGATTAATATAAGATATTATAATAAATAACTAAAGAAATTTTGTGTTTATTTTAACCAGCCTTCGCGCTGCCGCAGCTTGCCCCCAACGTAAACTATTGCTGTGCAGAGGAGAAGCATTAGAGGCGCCATGGTCACATAGATGGGTATCTGTTGGGGATACTCCAATGTCATGCAGATCATCACTTGGGATGTAATTGTTAGCAGCACGCCCCCAATATTCCATTTGTAGAGGAGCAGCAGATCAGTCAAACGATTCAAATTGCGCCATTTCCGTATAAACTTGATCAGCACATAGATGATCAAAATGCAGTCAAAGAACCAAAGCGGCGTAAACGTGACAAACCAATTCCAGGTCGTGCGAGGATCTAGCCTCAGGCAGAGCAGTATCAGAAACACCAGCACTATAAACCAAGTGAATAGAGCACGATGTGCCAGCGTCATTTTTTATTTAAACTATTTAAATTGCATTTTTTACAAATGTAAGTTTGTTTATATTAAAGTTGGGTCGTTTCGTTCTGAATAAGTTCAAATGAACGGGTCATCGAAATGAACAAATGAACTTATTCAGTATTTTATTAACTATATCGAATATTTTGCTTAGTTGGTCGATTGTTCGTCAACGAATTATTTTCGTTAGTTTCGATTATTGCGGTTATTTTTCACCAAGTTTAAAATATGCACAAATTGAAATATGAGTTGTTTAAACTTTAAATTGAATGTTTATACACCTATACCATTCAAGAATTAATTATGTATAATATATTGTGTGGAGTTTTCGATAATGATGGGCGCAGTACGCACCGAGGCGGTCACTACCTGGCATGTGCACGCACCGGCGTCTGTATTCTGAATGCCCTCAACTTGCAGTAGCAAGCGTACTTAAATAAATGTAGCACGCACGCATACCAGTGTACGGCGCCTACCACACCAACAGCTCTTTAAGCAGTGGACGGTGATCCACAGAGAGCGCTGCTCAGAGCGCGCTGCTCAGAGCGCGCTGCTGTTCGCTGAGAGTGTGTGCGTGTGTATGTTCGCTGTTGAACGATTAAGAGTGTGCGTGTGTTTGTTCGCTGCTGAACGATTCAGAGTGTGTGCGTGTGTATGTTCGCTGTTGAACGATTGAGAGTGTGTGCGTGTGTATGTTCGCTGTTAAACGATTCAGAGTGTGTGCGTGTGTATGTTCGCTGTTGAACGATTGAGAGTGTGCGTGTGTTTGTTCGCTGTTGCCAACTGTCTCCTTGTACTTGACGCTTCTCTCTCTCAACTGTTGCGCCGCTGCTGAGGCTAGTTGGCCGCTTGCGTTGTGTGGACCGTTCAGAAGCAATTTAGTTGCCGTCCGGTGCAGACGTTTGAGCTCGCAAGGAATAAGGATAAACTAATTTTTTTTTCGGTGCAGTGATATAAAACACAAACAAATTGTACGTATTTTCTCAACAATTATTGCAATTAAATTGTGCACAAATTTAAATCAAAGAATCAACATTTAATAACAAGCAAAATAAACGGCATAGCACAAATTTTAATTGAACAATCAAGTCAATATTTTTAAGCTTAACGGGCGCTCAATTTTTAAAATAAAAAGCCACCAATTACAAAAAGGTGTTAAAGCTATATTGATATATCGATATCGATAGATTCTCATTTAAATTTCTTCAAATCAAATAAATAAAATTGTTTTATTAACAGCAGAAGATTAAATTTCGAGTTAGCAAACTGAACTAAATGACTGATTTAGTTCACGACTCAAAAATTATCGATTGAACTTATTCAGCAAATTGAACGGAAAATCTCAGTTCTGGTTTATATCTATTCGAGAAGATGAATCTAGTTCTGAAAGTAAACACCATTTATATCGATCTTAGAGATATCGATAGCACAATCTTTGCGCACAGCTGCTGAGTTTACTTAACTGCTGGGTGGTAACTCTGCAAACTGCTGAAGACGAAGAAGATAATTGACGTGTCACTTGAAAATTTTGTGTAATTGGTGTGTGTTTTTGCTTAAAATAGTTGGTTAAGTTACTCCTAATTAGTTTAAAATTATTGCATGATGTGGCCGAAATACTAACGAGTGTTTTTATACAATTTTCCACAGCAAAGTGAACAGGAGTAATTGATTGGGTGCACTTTAAAGAAACGCCGACCAAATTTGAGACACCGCCACGGCAGCAACAAAACCAACAAAATGTTGACAAATTTTGAGTCAAAATCAGCACGGGTTAAGGGTCTCTCCTTTCATCCGAAACGTCCCTGGATTCTAACCAGTTTGCACAGTGGTGTTATTCAGTTATGGGACTATCGCATGCACACACTCCTGGAGAAGTTTGATGAGCATGATGGCCCCGTTCGTAGTGTGGCTTTCCATCAACAGATGCCACTGTTTGTTTCCGGTGGAGATGATTACAAAATTAAAGTGTGGAACTATAAACAACGTCGCTGCATTTTCACACTGCTGGCACATTTGGATTATGTCCGCACAGTGGCATTTCATCATGAGTATCCCTGGATCTTGAGTGCCTCTGATGATCAGACCATACGCATCTGGAACTGGCAATCACGCAATTGCATCTGTGTATTGACAGGTCACAATCACTATGTGATGTGTGCTCAGTTCCATCCTACAGAAGATCAGATTGTCTCCGCCTCCTTGGATCAAACAGTGCGTGTTTGGGACATTTCGGGTCTGCGCAAGAAGAATGTAGCTCCAGGACCTGGGGGACTGGATGAACACCTAAAGGGTCATCCCGGTGCCACAGATCTGTTTGGCCAGGCCGATGCGGTGGTCAAGCATGTACTCGAAGGTCACGATCGTGGTGTCAACTGGGCAAGTTTCCATCCAACTTTACCTTTGATTGTGTCCGGTGCCGATGATCGTTTGGTTAAGCTATGGCGCATGAACGAGTACAAGGCCTGGGAGGTGGACACGTGCCGTGGTCACTACAACAATGTGTCCTGCGTATTATTCCATCCACGTCAGGATCTGATCATATCCAACGGCGAGGATCGCAGCATCCGCGTCTGGGACATGACCAAGCGTCAGTGTCTGTTCACATTCCGACGTGACAACGAACGCTTCTGGATTATGGCTGCCCATCCAACTTTGAATCTGTTTGCAGCCGGCCACGATGGCGGTAAGTACACGGGATTTAATTTTTTAATTGTCTGGGAACGATTCTCTATAAGAAATAATTCCAATCTTATTAATTATTTGTCTTTCAGGCATGGTGGTGTTTAAGCTGGAGCGTGAGCGTCCTGCGTATGCTGTGCATGGCAATATGTTGTACTATGTGAAGGATCGTTTCTTGCGCAAACTGGACTTTACCACTACCAAGGACACGGTGGTGATGCAGCTGCGTCCTGGCAAGTCTCCTGTCTACAGCATGTCCTATAACCCAGCACTGAATGCGGTGCTCATTTGCACACGCACCAATAATCTGGAGAACAGCACCTACGATCTCTGCCAGATTCCCAAGGATAGCGAAAGTGAGAGACAAAATGAATCGGACAGCAAGAGGAGTTCAGGAATTACAGCCATTTGGGTAGCACGTAATCGTTTCGCTGTTCTGGATAGGAATCAACAGTTGGTGGTGAAGAACTTTAAGAACGAGGTGACCAAGAAGATACCCACATTCTGTGAGGAGATCTTCTATGCAGGCACAGGTATGTTGCTGATACGTGATCCTGAATACGTGACACTGTACGAAGTGCAACGTCTGGTTTCCGTGGGCAGCATTAAGTTGGCCAAGTGCCGGTATGTGGTGTGGTCTCCGGACATGTCCCTGGTGGCGTTGCTCTGCAAACACTCGGTTACCATCTGTGACCGTCGTCTGCAGTATCTGTGCACTGTCCAGGAGAATTGTCGCGTCAAATCGGGTGCCTGGGATGAATCTGGAGTGTTTATTTACACCACCAGCAATCATATTAAGTATGCGATTACAAATGGTGATCACGGCATCATACGCACCTTGGACCTGCCCATCTATTTGACCCGCGTCAAGGGCAATCAAGTCTTCTGTTTGGATCGTGAGTGTCGCACCCGTGTCCTGCACATTGATCCCACGGAATACAAGTTCAAGCTGGCATTGATTCAACGTAAATATGATGAAGTGTTGCACATGGTGCGTAATGCCCGCCTTGTTGGACAGAGCATCATTGCTTACCTACAGCAGAAGGGTTATCCAGAGGTGGCCCTTCACTTTGTTAAGGATGAGAAGACAAGGTTCGGTCTTGCCTTGGAGTGTGGCAACATTGAGATTGCTTTGCAAGCAGCCAAGGCTTTGGATGACAAGGATTGCTGGGATCGTCTGGGACAAGCTGCATTACTACAAGGCAATCATCAGGTCGTGGAAATGTGCTATCAGCGCACCAAGAACTTCGACAAGCTTAGCTTCCTCTATCTGATTACTGGTAACCTGGAGAAGCTTAAGAAGATGAATAAAATTGCAGAAATTCGCAAGGATATCTCGGCGCAGTATCAAGGTGCCTTGTTGCTCGGAGATGTCAAGGAACGCGTGGGCATTCTGAAGAATTGTGGACAACTATCGCTGGCTTATCTTACTGCAGCCACCCACGGATTGGACGAGCTTACAGAATCGCTCGGTGCCACCATAACCGACGAGGGCAGCGCATTGCCGGAGATTAATCCACAAGCTCAACTCTTGCAGCCGCCGGTGCCCATCCAGCAGCTAGAGACCAACTGGCCACTGCTGTCCGTGTCCAAGGGCTTCTTCGAGGGTGCCATGGTGACAAGGGCTGGAAGCAGCGCCACAGCACGTCAAGCCCTTAATATTAATGCAGATGCAGCGCTGTTGGATGAACATAATGGTGGTGGTGATGGCTGGGGTGCAGATGCTGATCTGGGACTTGGTGAGGATGATGATGGAGATGAGGAGATGCATGATGCTTTGAGCAATGATGAAGCACAGGATGAAGCCGGCGGCGGTGGTGGCTGGGATGTGGGTGACGATGATCTCGTGGTGCCCATTGAATTGGCATCCAAGATCAAGGCCTCGGCACTCGATAGCAACTATTATGCAGCTCCAAACAAGGGACAATCGCCGGCTCAACACTGGGCCAATAACTCTCAACTGGTATTGGATCATGTCAAGGCTGGCGCCTTTGAGAGTGCCTTCCGTCTGCTCAACGATCAGCTGGGCGTGGTCAACTTCAAACCCTTCAAGACGCTCTTCTTACAAAATTATGCCTGTGCACGTACTAGCTACACTGCTAATCCCAATCTTCAGTCCCTGACCGGCTATCCACTTCGTAACTTTGCCGAAACAAATGTCAAGCTACAACGTCCAGCAATGGGTATTAAACTGAATGAGCTTGTGTCCCGCCTCCAAGCTGGTTACCAGATGACAACGACAGGCAAATTCACCGAGGCCATTGAAAAGTTCCACTCCATACTGATCAGTATTCCTCTGCTCGTGGTGGACACTAAACTGGACACGGCCGAGGCACAGCAGCTGCTCAAGATCTGTGCTGAATATATTGTGGGTCTTAAGATGGAAACAGTAAGGAAGGGAATGCCCAAATCAACGCTGGAGGAGCAGAAACGACTATGTGAAATGGCTGCCTACTTTACACACTGCAAACTGCAACCTGTTCATCAAATTCTTACTCTACGCACAGCGCTCAACATGTTCTTTAAGCTAAAGAACTACAAGACAGCTGCATCCTTGGCTCGCCGTCTCTTGGAGCTGGCTCCACGTCCAGAGGTGGCACAGCAGGTGCGCAAGATACTGCAGGCATGTGAGGTGAATCCAATCGATGAGCATCAGCTGCAGTACGAGGAATTCAATCCATTCAACATATGCGCCATCAGCTGGAAGCCCTTATATCGTGGCAAACCAGAGGTAACCTGTCCCTTCTGTGGCTCCTCCTATGATCCCCAATTCAAGGGCAATCTGTGCGCCGTGTGTGAGGTCAGTCAAATTGGCAAGGAATCTATTGGTTTGCGCATTTCCACACTGCAATTCCGTTAAACGGACAACACAAGCATTCATTTAACCCTTTAATTGTATTTTTAGTGTTTATGTCTATAAAATAATACGAAATATCTACAATATATGCTTTGCATCATAATGAAACGTTAATAAACTATTTTCTTACAAATTGGGAATTTCTGAAAGTGACTTGAGAGATGATTAACAGCCCAGGATTATTTAGTGATGCCTATCAAGAAAATAAAATCAAGTAAAAATATTTTCAATTTTATTTAGTTAAATAATAAGAATATAGATCAAATGTTATATTAAAAAATAAACAAATTGTATTAGGATCCAAATACACCAATATTGTACAACTGAAATATTTTAATTTATCCATCAAAATTATGAAAAGTTAAGTTTTTGGAGTTTCGTCTATTTTCATTATATTACGAGTTTAGTCATCAATTTGGGTAGCATTTAAAAATTAGTCGGTTTGATTTGCTTACATTTATTAATATCAACTATGTAAATTGCGAACCGTCAAGTGATTCTGCGTCATGTGTGTGGAATATCAGAATTTGTTATGCGTAAGTTTATTGTGTTTTTGTTTTGTTTAAATATAAATACATACGTCACTATAATTCACATTAAAATGTTATGTTTAATACCATACAAGCATAATTCGAGTATTTATAAATCTTACTAGGTGCTAATACTAAATTCTAGGAGCATATTCGAGCGAATCTAAATCGTATTCTAAATCCTTTTCAAATCTGTCATTTTGGTGGCAAGTTTTGGATAGAAAGAGCAACTTTAGTTATCCATAAAGTATTGAGTATTTGCAAATTGAGTCTCATGCTGCTGCTGGTATTGGTGTGCTGCTGTTGCTGTTACTGATGATGACGGCGACGATGATGCCGTCCAAAAGTCCAACTAACGTCGCCACATACTGGCACCCACACCAATGCCTCCGGATGCGACTCCACGGCGCACTGCTTCCATCTCATCCTGGCGATTGTCGCGGTATGCGCGTTTGGTGTCCTCAAACTCACGGAGCCGTTGGTTGTAGCGATCAATTTGATCACGGAGTATCAAATCCTCATGGATAGCACGTCGTTCATCGTATTCCAAGCAACCGACGCCATCCAAACGCTCTAGATCCAACCAACCACGGAAACGAACACAGACGCCGTTCATAATGAAGTAGGATTTAATATGTACCTTGCCGTGTTCCTTATCAAAGTCACACTCCTTGTCGTGCTGATAGGGATTCTGATTGGCATTAAACACCAGCTGTAGATTAGTTCCAGATGCCACAAAACTTGTCTCCGTGTGTCCCTCCCGACATCCGTTCATGAAGCGTACCTGACGCTCTTCAATGCTTCGTTCTCGATATCCTGTATAGCGGATCTCACTTTCCCGGCTCAAGCGACGGAAGAGCTCATCGCTCTCGAACTTGGATTTCTGATCGGGAACCACGCGAGGCATTTTAAAGATGAAACGAGGCTTTGGTTGCTCGTAGAGTCCAATTGTGTCGTAGGGTATCATGTTGGCCAGTGCAGCAGCTTCGTTCATCATCTTGAAACACGCTTTGTTTTAATTTGCACAACACTATTAACTTTAGCTGGCGTTGGATTTTCGCACAGTTACTTTAAGTTTTTGGCGCTTTGCCTCGCTTTGATTTATTTATAATTTCAACTTGCTGCAGGAAGAGCAACAACGCATACAACAAAAAATACTTGCGGTTTTGTTATACTAACCGACAATTGGTGGTGGTACGCCGATAGACCACAGCCACTTCTGGCGCTGCCACCTAGTCTCGTTTTAAACAGTGTGGCTACTCTGCGCGCCATATGGCAGGAGGCAAAACGCATTTTGTTTGTTTACAATTGTAATTTAGAGTTTTATTCCTAAGTGGAGAACATAATATAGTATGAGCGAGACAATCCAGCCTTTAGATGATGCTGGTGACAATGAGAAACGCCCTCAGTTCGGCACACGTTTGCTCAAGGATGACGCCGATGTTTTTAAGCACAACGCTTGGTAAATATCAGCAGCAAAGAAACTTGGCCAGCAAAACTTGGGAACACACCCGCCAGCGCAAGAAACCAAGTGGAGCTGGTGAGCGGATTCTCAGGGATGAGCGGGAGGTGTTCGAGTTTAATGCATGGTACAAATCAGTGCAGAAATAACTCATAAAAACATGCTCTAAAATGTACTCGACAGGGACCACGTGGAATGGGACTCGGAGCAGGAGCTGGCGGCTCAGGCAGCTGTAGAAAAGAATTCAACCGTCAAGATGAGCGATGATCAGCGGGACCGTTTCCAATCGGATGCGCCCAAGTTTTGGGATTCATTTTATGGCATACACGACAACCGTTTCTTCAAGGATCGCCATTGGCTTTTCACAGAGTTTCCGGAACTTGCACCCATGGAATCCAACGAGAACTCAAAGCCTCGAAGCATATTTGAATTGGGCTGTGGGGTTGGAAATACCATTCTTCCCATCCTACAGTACAGCACAGAGACGCAACTGCGGGTATACGGATGTGATTTTTCTGAGCGAGCAATTGAAATCCTGCGTAGTCAGGAACAGTTTGATGCCAAACGCTGTGAGGTCTTTGTAATGGATGCCACACAGGAACAGTGGCAGGTTCCATTTAAAGAGAACTCACAGGACATTATTGTGATGATCTTTGTTTTGTCTGCTATCGAGCCTTCTAAGATGCAGCAGGTGCTAGAGAATTGTTATCGCTATCTAAAACCAGGTGGTCTTTTGGTATTTCGGGATTACGGGCGCTATGACCTTGCACAATTACGCTTTAAGAGTGGAAAATGCCTGGAGGACAATTTCTATGTGCGTGGCGATGGTACTATGGTATATTTTTTCACTGAGCAGGAGCTGCGAGACATTTTCAAGAAGGCAGGGTTACAAGAGGAGCAGCTTATTGTGGACAGAAGGTTACAGGTTAATCGAGGAAGATGTCTTAAAATGTACCGTGTATGGATACAGACAAAATTCCGGAAACCTCTGTAAGCCCGAAATCTAACCGTTTTGTACTCGTTAAATGCCAAGCCAACAGTCAAAAAGTTACTCGTTACATTTGTACTCTTCAAAGCTTTTAGCACTCGTCCTTCTTCAATAAGCTTTTTCCCCAAATACACATAACAGTTAAGAAAGCTGCAAGTTTTCGCAGTTGGCTAAAAACGTCGTAAGTGAAAATTTTTCTTGTGCTGCGTAAATTTAATTAATTTATTATTAAAATATATTATAGCTCTTGAAATATGTGTTGCCAATGTTAAACTCCATAGAATCTAGCTTTGAAATAATTGATAAATTATTAAACAAAAGCGCTTAACTTGAATAATCAAAAAAACGGTGTTGTGTAAAAATTTCATTGATTTTTCCTTTTGCTATAGCAAAAATTTGCATCTTTCCAAAGTAGTTGATAAATGCTTATAAAGCAATTGTACAACAAATTCTAATGTGGTTTAAAGTGCGCCTGGGACTATGCAATAAATAATACAAATTAAATACTTCTGTATTAAGGAATAGTTAAAGAGAATTGAGAAAAGTGGTGTGTGGGCGGATTTTGTTCCTCATCGAATATAAACTTAATCATTTAACGCCGCCAGTCGATAGAATAAACATAACGACAGTTATACTAAAAATAGTTGCAACTATTTCTGTTCTCTATCCACAACAGTTTCAACACACACAGAGCCAGTGAATTCCTTCGTAGAGCGCTGCTGCAAAAGGCTGTCGTGGCAAGTGGAACCCGCACATACACACACATATATATATATATACAAAACACACACACTTACATCTCTGCCAGTGTTAACCCCCCCGCAACTGTTAACCGCAGCCGTCTGTGTCTGTGTGCGAGTGTGCGTTGAGGTTGGTTGAGAGCGCTAATTCATTGACGAATAGTTGAAAAAAGCTTTACAAGAAGGAGAGCTTGAGCGTCAGCGAGAGAGTAACAGAGAGCGAGAGCGTAGGCATCGATAACAAAAACAACGAACGCTGCACCCAGCACCTGGTCAGTATCCCCCCTCGCCGACAGCAACCACCCCCCTCAGCGCTCTCAAGTGAAAGACGTTGTTGGACTAAAGTGCAGTAAAAGGAAACAGAACACGGATAACGGACACAGTGCGAGACGCAGACGACGTATAAATTTGTTAAGACAACAACAATAGCAGCAACAAACACAACAACAAACAGAAAGCAATGTAAGTAATGGCAAATTATTGATTTCTCTTTCTCTCGAATCTATTCGAGATTTCTTTGTTATACACAGCCAAATGTGAATATCTCTAAAAAAAATAGTTTGCATTTAAATGCTAATATTTGTCTTTACACAAAGAGTTTTGGACAATGTCCATCTCTATATCCATGTCCAAGTCCTTGTGGCAATCACATGGCAAATTTCCCGCACCGCAAAATCGATAAAGTTAAAAACAAGTTCTCGTGCACCTATGAGTCAGACTTTTAAAGATGAAAGTCTATTTTCCAACTACACACGAATATTTATAATTACTATTTTTAATAATATTACCTTGCTATGCTGCTGACCAAACAGCCTAGAAAATGGGCAAGAAAGACAAGAATAAGGAACCGTAAGTGGCTTGCTCTAAGTTATATGAGTAGCCCGGCTAGAAACTCGAGCACTTTCCATACCAACATACTACACGCACACACACACGCAAAATAAACTTACAGTTTGTCAAGTAATTGTTTTGACAAAATAAAAAAAAAACGTTTCTTAGTAAACAGTTTGCCATAGTACACATCTATATAAAATTTATTTTTGCTTAGAACAAAAAAAAAACTTGAGGTTCAATATTATTTTATTAGCAGTTGTTTTAAGTTCTTTAAGCAAGTTTGGGCTTGCACAAACTAAAAGCCAAATACGTGTTATTTTTTATTTATTGATCTTTTGATATTTTTGTATATATTTCTAGATAATAATTTTTTTAAATTTTATTTTAGTAATTTTGGGTTTTTAAAAAAAGTTATAAAATAAAATATATGTGGGAATTATATTCTTTATCCCAAAATGTACTTGACTTACTGTATGTAAAAATACGGACAAACACATCTGTAAGTTGTATATCATCGTATAATTGAAGCCCCCAAGTCCCAGTACTTAATTTGAGAACTCCATGGGGAGTTGATTAGCCACAGGCAATACCATTTATAAGATGACTAATGAGCGTCTTTTTTCCGCAGGGCGGATGCTGCAGCAGCTGGCGATGCACCACCAACCGATGGCCCACCAGCCGGCGAGGGGGGCGATGGTGAGATTGTGGGCGGACCACGCAACCCGCAACAAATTGCGGCACAAAAGCGCTTGCAACAGACGCAGGCTCAAGTCGATGAGGTAAGCATTAACAGCAACTCTTTCTGGGGATTTAACTTACTTAAGCCTTCACTTTATTCTTCGCAGGTCGTCGATATTATGCGCACTAATGTCGAGAAGGTCCTGGAGCGAGATGCTAAGCTTTCGGAGCTGGACGATCGTGCCGATGCCTTGCAACAGGGCGCCTCGCAGTTTGAGCAGCAGGCGGGAAAACTAAAGCGAAAATTCTGGTTGCAGAACTTGAAGGTTTGTTAAGAAAATCATAGTTTAACTATACATTTAAATTTGAGCTGGAAAATAATTACAGATGATGATCATAATGGGTGTGATTGGACTGGTCATTGTTGGCATTATAGCAAGTAAGTTTTACGTGCGGAAATCTCCCTATATTGTCTTTCATATCCAGGAATACAACCAGACATTCCAACACACACCTAATTACACACTGTTACAGCACATAAGACACACACCCATGACACTATCCTATTAGATACTTTGAAATAAAATTGTTTTTTTTTAGCTTATGATTTATTGGAAAAGGAAATGAATCCTTTTTTAGAAGTGATTTTGCTTTAATTTTGGAATACACAAAGACTAAATTTGTTTATATATTTGTTTTTTATTCCATCACTATTTTTTCTCTAGGTAACTTTATGTAGATTGATAAGAAACTAGTAACTTAGTTACAATGCAATGCTAAAAATCAACCCAACAATATTAAATCAAATCAAATCAAATTCAAACTCATTTTACAACTGCTACGAGTAGACCAAAAACTCACAGTCCAACTGTCGTACGATCATCGTTCGCTTAAAGTACTGAATTTGAAATAGACGCCTTACGAAATTATCCAAAATTGTTGTCAATTGAAAAATAAAAACGAAAATGAAACGAACGATCGATCAAGCAATTGCATCTAATGTACTTAGCATATCATGCGATCCAACTAACCACAAATCAAAAAAATATATATATATATTTATACATAAATAAGAACTTCAACATCATCTGGTTCCATACGATTCCATAAGCACCAGGTTCGGTAATTTGATTTAAGGCCGTGTGTTGTTTTTGTTTATGTTTATTCCGTAAAAGTTTAAATGATACCCTGTAATAATTTAACGTCTCTTTGTTTGTGTGTGTTGATCTATATGTTTGGGTTTATAGCAAGCCCAGAGTACCCAATGTCCGCTTTAAGCCACATAATACTTGAGTATGGCCGATATATCCAACATAAATTTAATTTGTACCCGTAATTTGTAGGAACCTGAGTTCAATATAATTGAAATAGTTTGAATAGTTAATCCGTAAACTTTGTTTAGTGTCTTGTCTTGTTTTCGTTTCGTATTGATTAGACTACAAATATTCAACAATAACAACAAACAGCCGCAATGTCCTTTGTCACAATTTCGAACTTCCCGGTAATTAGTAACTGTAGATTAAACATAACCTAAAACTCAACGCAGCCAAATTGGCCAAAAAAAAAAGCAAATGCATAAAGTACTGCAGACATTTTAACAAAAATTTAGTTTCTTTATAATTTATAAATGTTTTCCATTTTGTTGTCTTTAAACACTGCAATTTTCCACCAACACTACAATATTCCACGCCCACGCCAACGTCCATGTCCACGCCCACATTTACTGTTTACACTCACCAATATATTTTTAAACAATTACAGAGAAAGACGAAGAATAAATAATTTGTGCAAGCCTTTAGCTTTAAACATTATTAACAATAAGAAAATACGAAATGAAATTCTTTAACTTTTATTATTTGAGGTAAAAACAAACAGAAAAGAGAAATATTTTATCAGACATCAGCAAATATTATTGCTAGGTGCACAAAATCACTTATCACCATTTCAGTTTTTAAGTATTATCCGAATATTCACACGCACATATATCTGAATTAATTTAGTAATTATGTACCATGAAAATTTGGACACACTTTAATGGCTTGTACCGAAATAAAATTGCAATTGAACAATTGAACAATGGAAAATTGAAATTTTCTCGTAGAACCTTTCATGTCGGATGATGCTGGTGATTCTCCTCCATCTCCTGCTTTGCGGGAGGTTCATGCATCCGCACCAGTATCTGTATCAGCACCAGCATCAGCACCACCACAACACCAAACAACCAACACTATAAAATCCGAACCACCAACAACGACACTCGAGAAACCATTGGCTGAGAAATTGACCGATGACCCACCGAGTCCGACGGATGACGTGGCGAAAGGACAATAAAAACGCTCAAAGACCAACCAAACAACCAAATAACAACAAGATTAACCCAAAAAAAAAAAAATCAAACCAACAGAACAACAAAAATAGTACCAACAATAAAACAACAACAGAAACATTTCACAAAATTTCACAAAATTAAAAAAAACATTCGAAATAATACGATCTAATTATCGAACACTGTAAGCAACAGCAACAACAACAATTTACATGGCTTTTACACGTGTGCTTATCGATTTTTAATCGGTTGTTTATCATTTATGCTGCATGTGTGTGTGTGAGTTTACCGTTACGTACGCAAAAACAAATCTTTTCTTTTTCAATGTGTGTGCATTTCTATGATTTAATTATTAATTTCTATTGATGTTGTTAACGATGTGGTTTATATGGATTTATCTTTTTCATATTTAAATTATATGAACAGTTTAGTTCAAATTGCACCAACAGTTTAAAATCTAAAAGAAAAACTGACAGTTGGGTGGGAAAACATGGAAAATTCTACGGATAGAATTAGCTTACAATGATGGCTTGGATTGTTAGTTTAATTACATGTACATATCTGGGGCTCTTTCATAATGCTTAAAAAAATACATACATACTTCAAACCCAAACTGAGCCCTAGACGTCCATTCAAGTGTAAAATACATACATATTTATATTTGGCGTATACTCGTATAATTGTGTCGATGTAATTGT
Organism: Drosophila putrida; assembly: GCA_037043535.1. NCBI lineage: Eukaryota > Metazoa > Arthropoda > Insecta > Diptera > Drosophilidae > Drosophila > Drosophila putrida. The sequence goes on from JBAMBI010000464.1 coordinate 1,528,478, forward strand.
CATTCAATTAAACAAATCGAAATGAAAATGAAGTTAATTTACCATCGTCTAATAAATGAATCTTTTTCTATTTATTCACCATGCCCACCACTCACAGATAAACTTGGCTTCATAGGAGGCGAGCCGGAACAGCCGCCATATTACCAAAATTATCCTCAATATCGTCCCCCACCCCCAGCCCAAGGAGCACCCCCCGCTGGAGAACAATCGGCGCTAGTCGATAACGGACATGGGGCCGCGGCTGGAGCTGGGGGCGTGGTAGGTGCAGGGGAATCGGCCCACGCGGAGCATGGTGGCGTATAAGTAATTATGGATGGCATTTACTTATAAAGCCAAAAGAATCTTTCTTGAATAACATCTGAAAAACAAAACAATACAAAACAAAATGTGGAACTCAGTTAAACTAGAAAATCTCAAGAATTGCAAAACATAATAATTTCGAAATAAAACCGTGAAACCAGCAGAGACAGGCTTTAAAGATTGCAAAAAGTGCAGCAAGAAAACATTTTAAGTAAAATTATGACTCATAATATTAATAATAATTATAATACAAATCTAAAAGACGCTCCGGACAAATTAAAGTTGTTGCTAATTTGTTTATGGTTACATTATTTCATGCATATACTTATATATATAAAAATATATAGTATGCATAAATATATATATACATAAACATAACTAAAATGCTATGCTATATATTAATATACATATATTGTACTTAATACTAACTTTACCCCTCTCTGTGTGCTGGCAACAAGGAGCGCCAGCCCCAGGTCAAGGTACAGGTTGCTTTCCAAATTTTCGCATTCGCAGCTCTTTGAACTCAGTTTCCTTAGCTAAAAAAATACATGAAATTTCGGAAAATTTTCGAACAAACTTTAGACAAAATCTAAGCTTTTGTTCCTAACTTGACAAGAAGTTGAAAAAAACAAGAAAAACTTAAAACAAAACAAATATTTGAAATGTATAACCTAAAAAGAAAGTAAATCGATTATAATAAAAAAATGCCACAGAGGAGAATTACTTATCTAGAAATAAATTAAATAAATGTATTACTGTGCAACATATTTAAAAAAAAAAAAGAAAAACATATGTAGTCGAATGAAGAGAAGATTGAACAACAATAACAAAAGCAAAAAACGTTTAGCAAAAATATACTTAATAATAAATAGTTTATTTGCGATTTTCAGTTAAATAAATAAAATGTCACAAGAAATAAATACCAAACAGTTCAACGATTAAATTAAGCGCTTCTCACACAATTTGTTGATTACGTCGTATTTGATTTGACAACAAACAGCAAAGGAATTATATGTATATTTCAATGTTATAAATAATATTAATAATAAATTAAACAAGATATGTATTTGGCTATTGATTTCAAAAAATAAAATGGGAATTACTTAGAGCATACATAATGCATATACTATATATACATTTATATATATATATATATATTCGTTACGATATATAGGGATTACACTTCATACTCCGACTTTGACAGCTCGTAAAATAAAAATCCAAAATTCATTCGAAAGTTAAACTTGAATTGTTCAAGAAATGCATTCACATAATAAATACAATCAACGTACTAACAATTAAACAAGCGCCTGCCCAAAGTGCCCATTATGGGGTTCAAAGGAAACCAAAAATATTTAAAACGATAAAATAAATATGAAGAAAAACTAAGAAAATTGGAAAATATTGAAACCAATGTGCAGGTATTTTAGCAATATTCGTAGCGTGTACAATATGTCGCCAATTGCTTAATATTTATAGAATTTCGTTCAAAAATGTCAGTAAAGAACTAAATAATTAATACAGACACCATAATCCACAAACATTCACACACACACACCTACATACACTTCACATGCATATAAACATTTAACAACTATGACTAAACTTAACTATTAACTAAATAAATAAAAATACTCACTTGTATCCTTATTAGCGAAAGTTGTTTGTGTTTTGTGCAGTAAATAGAAAAGCGTTTTTAACTATTATTTTCATTTTATCCGAATACTGAATGTATACTTAATGTATGTACTTACCAGAGAAGCCCACTAGAACCCAAGAAAAATGAATAATAATAATAACCATTGTATGTGTATATGTTTAAACAAATTTAACAAGTTAAAGTCACAACAAAATACAAATAAAACAAACCAAAAATGTTAAAAGAGATGATGAAGAGCACTCAGTAGGCGTAGAAAAGAAAAGACAAGATGCCTAAATGGAAAACTAACAGAGAAAAAAAAACAAATTGAAGTCGATATATAATTATACATATATATATACTTATATACGTATAAATATATATGAACCTTATATAAACAATAATAATACCAATTAATTTAATGATTAATTGCACCCAAAAAATACATAATTATTTAAATAAATAAATAAACAAAAACCAAAATGTTCAAGACAGTTTCAATTCTTTAAAGTGATTAAGTTTTATTTAGTCATAGCTGAAACGTAAAATATACTTTGTGTGACATTTAAATTCAAGTGTAGTTCACATATATTTTTCTGTATATTCAAATTTAAGTTAATATTCAACTTTATTAAAACAGAACGACTCATATTAATATATATATATTTTATGGCGAACCACGAATACGACATGGTCTGGATACTTTATAAACTGGTCCGGTCGACCAACAACGAAGGTTCCGGCGTCATTATGAATATGGGCTTACTTGCCAAACTTTATCGACAGGCGCGATTGGCCATCATGGAGGTAAGTTCTTAACTCCACTTAACATCAAAATCTATTGTATCGTACTATCGTAAAGAGAGAGTTTATTTGGGATTGTGTATTAACACGATAAATACGGTTACACTTTGAACATGCTCTGCATGTGACAAGCTACGGGACTAAATTAATGCCATTAACAGGCACGTTAAAAGCTATTCATATATGTATATAGAAAGTGGTCAGAGATCTATAACAATTTCTCAATATCTTTGGCTATGTCCATGGGATCAGTGGTGGGTGCATAACGATTGATTGGAATGCCTTCCTTGTTAACCAGGAATTTGGTAAAGTTCCATTTGATGCCGCTGCCCAAAGTGCCAGTCTGCTTGGCCTTCAGATACTTATACAAAGGTGCGGCGTCATCACCATTAACATTAACCTATTAAAAAGGGAGAAGCATTAGTTATTTTCTATAATTGTTGAATATAATAATAATAATTATACCTTGGCAAACAGTTCGCCAATGTCAGCCTTGGAATCACGCAAGTGACAAACCATTGCCTCACCATCAGCCTCAGGCATTTGCGAGTTGAACTGATTGCATGGGAAATTTAAAATGGTCAGACCACGTTCACCGTACTTCTCCTTCAGATCGGTCAATTTCTGATAGTTATTCTTGGTCAGGCCACACTTTGAGGCAATGTTGACCACCAAAACTACCTTTCCCTTATACTTATCCAGGGAAACATCATTACCGTGTGTGTCCTTTACGGTAAAATCGTAGATGGACGAGGCGTTCTTGTAATCGTTAGACATGTCGATCTGGAAATGAATAGGTAAAATAAGTCCGATTGATTAGTGAATGACTAACAGTAAGGGACACTTCATAAAGCAGACTAAGGCCAAAGGATAAACGACAAGCAATCAAACAGAAGGCAATGATACAACGTTTTAGTATTGGCAATTTAAATAAACTATTAGATAAGGTTATTAGTCGCAACAACTACACAAACTACTCACGGCAGCCGCTGTAGAGTATTGTGACTTCGTTGCTATTTCCGCAGCACTGCAATTGACACAGCTGGTGAGGGTAACCAATGGTATAAGGACAACGCAGTAGCGACGACACTGATTCAACTGAATTGCATTTATTGATTGCTGTTGACCAAAGCTTCGGGTTGTGGTTAAGATACTTTTGCTTGAGACCTTCGAACACCTCAATGCTTGCTGCGTTAGGTTTTGAATGTATCTGATATTCATAATTAATAACAAGTATACGCCCCGGCTGCAAATAGTCATTTAAATCAGGGACCGAAAATTACAGTTGTGCAAATGAATTACTAAATTAATCAATTTAATATAAATCTCCCAACAAAGTTTGTACTTTTCTTTTAATTTTCGCCTCTATTTAAAACAATATTGATTTCTTACGAATTATTAGTATGCCTTAAAAAAAATATAACTAAATTTTTGTTTTAATTTTTTAATCGTTTTTAAAATATAAACCAAATTCATTAAGACAGCTACGGTACCCGATTTAAGTACAAACAATCTCATACACATATGTGTAAACTACAGCAGTCATTAGCCGCAATAAAGAACAACTAGAACAGTCGGAAAATGCGACGTCATTTTGGTCGAGAGTACTATATTATATGTTTGAAGGTCAAAGTCATATCATATGCATGAATAACAGAAGTAATGTATGTACATACACTTTAGCTAACAAGTAGTGTGCGTGCGAGATATGTGCCGATAAGATTACCCATAAGTTCATTAAGCATGCAAATTAATATACAAGAAATATACATACATATGTATGTATGTATATCAATCCAATTAGACCTATTATTATTATTGTAGCGTATTATGGTTGATTGAAGTTGTAATTACTTGCATGGTTAAGTAGATGTAGGTGCCCAAAGCTATGGCCAATGCACCCAGCAGAAAGGATATAATAGTACGACCAGCCATAATACACAATTTCACAATAAATCCTTTACAATTGCAATATATATATACTGAGGGCAGGTCAGTTAATACACTTTTCAGTCGCTGGCGGGTATGCTGAGTATCGTACGGGCACCACAACAAAGCGAAAATTTTTCAGATTGAACGGAAATCAATCCTTAATCGATCCAATAATCCAACTCCAATTTTAATCTATATATATATACATAAATAAATATCTATATATATATATATATATATATATATATATATATATATATATATATATATATATATATATATATATATATATATATATATATATAGATTGTATGTATTCTGACTGTAGCAGCTGTGCCAATAAGAAAAGTGCAAGCTCACGCTGAATATGCACTCTCCCTGACAAAAGGGTGCAAAGTACAGAAAAATGTCACCTGCTTATGCTCTTTGATCATATAATCTCACTCGCAGTAAATAAACTATAGATATGCTTTATGTACGATTTCGTTAATGTGTGTAACTTTTCTTACTTATTTCGTAATCGTTTTGTTTTGAAGCTCAAAAATATACTGATGCCGGCACTGCGCAAAACACAAATAAATATAGTAGATTCGTGCAAGATTGCCGGACTTAAAAAATAAACTAGTTCTCAAAGTAAACAGCCATGGCGGCTGGCGGCGCTAGCAAATAAAAGGCGAATGTGTCGCAAAGCTGACAAAAGCTTCATATTTATGCTTCGCAAAGCTAACAAAAGATGGTGTACGCCGTAGTCGAATTCATAATTTAAAAACAAAATTGTTTTATTAAATTAAATCAAACCAAATAAATTTTAAATTAATTAAAACAAATAAATAAATAAATTAGATCGGCTTCTTTTAGTACACGTTTCGTTAATGTTGCTCCATTGAGGGCTTAGTTCCTTTAAACGATGTCTAAATATTCTGGAAAATTCAGAAAAACTAGAAAAAAAATCTACAAATATTCCATTTTACTGATTTGTTCAAGGAAATGCATTTTGTTACTTTATAAATTGTTTTTATTTAATTTTATGCTCAATATCTTATCGATATGCCTAATACCAACACCTTATCGATAATGTCGATATTTTATCGACATAATCCCAGCACTAGAACGGAATGCAAACCTGCACTTTTTTCTTTTGTGATTAGGCTGCAAAAAATAATTATGATTGCAAAATTGATAGTGAAATGAAGTGTTTAACACATAAATAGTATTATGCGCGCTTTAGTGAAAGTGTAGAGTCCGAAGAGGCGCGCCCTGAGCAGCCTGTACTGCCCACGAGGATACACATTTCCACGCACACCACAGACAGACACTCGACCACACACACAAACATATTTACACATATAGAAATAAGTAGCTTGTCCAGAAGAAACAGCCTCTAAATGATGCTTTCATCGATAAACAACTCATTTGAGCAGGACACACATGATGTGGATGCCAACTGCGATGGTCCTGACTTGGACTTCCTCTACTCCGATGTGGATAGCTATCAGAATGAGATCGCCGAACTTTATAGTTACACGGAGTTTAGTGAATTTCAAATGAATGTTAAGGCATTCGAGGATCAAATGGAACTCTATGACTTGCCGCCCAACTGGCAGAAACAGGATGCAGCCTCGCAGCGGAGTATTGTGATGAAACTGGTTGACCAGCTGGAGGTTTCGGATCGTTCATTTCGGATGCAGGCGGCAAGATGTATTCTTTATTTGGCTCAAGGATGTTGGGCTGAAGTGCAATCCGACGAGGAACAGCATCAAAATACGCGAGATAATGTTGTTGTCCTCTACGAACTGGGCGTCTTCTCCTCATTCATTGATTTGCTCAACATGGAGATTGAAACAGCTTGTTCTCCAGATATTGTGGCTGTTAAGATCACAAATGTGACACTGGTGGACTCCACAGATATTCGAGTGATTCTCTCTGTGCTTTACATCATTACTGAGACAATCCGGGATGAGCGTGAAAAGGGTAGTGAGGATTACAAGCAGCTAGCGGAGTCTTTTGTCCAGGAAATTAACAGTCCCTTACCAGATGGTGAATTACTTGCCGTCAAATTGCTGGGCATGATAACACGTTTCTGCAGCGGAGCTGCACCACAGTTTCCTATGAAGAAGGTTGTCCTGCTGCTATGGAAGGTCTCTCTACTGGGACTAGGAGGCATGGATGTGCTGAAACACCTCAAGAATGAATACAGAGTCAAAGTAGGACTAGATCCCATTACTGAGGACACCCTTGAGGTTACCAAATGCATGCGCGCCAGCTCACCTCCAGCTACTGCTACAGATATTCTAGAGAATCAGTATCCCAAGAGGAATTTCAAGTAAGTTAGCGTTTATAATTATCAATCTATAATTAATTAGTATATATTATATAGACATCCAGTCTTTTTACTAACAATTCTTTTATTATCTGCTTACCAACAGGCGTTCCCTAATGAAACAACGTTTTCTTGACGAGCCTGAGCAAATTGACATGGACCAAATGGGCAACGAGGGTGGTCCAAATGCCAACAATGGCAACAACACAACTGGAGGTGGCACTGGCAATGGCGAGGATGAACTCTCCCAATATTATAGGCCCTTTGATGATCCTTCTTCTTCAACGTCTGGTAACAATAGTAACAACACATCGACAGCGAATCCAAACAATCAACCAAGTCTAACACAACCACCAGCAGCTGTTCCAGCGGTGCAGATAACAGCGAGATTGCCATGGACACCAAAAGTACGTCAGAAGGATATTGATCAATTCCTGGATATATCACGCAACAAGTTTATTGGATATTCCTTGATTGGAGATCATGAGAGTTTAGCGGGCTTGCCACAGCCCATACACGAAGGGTTCAAGACGCTCCAACGCCACATGTATATTAGCTTGGCCGATATGCAGATCAAAAAGGAGGAGGACATTGCACGCAATCCAATCTCAACGCACGAGGATGAGATTAAACTAACGCCAGCTGAGATACTCTACCAGGCCATATTGCCCAATTTACCACAGTATATGATAGCATTGCTTAAAGTATTGTTGGCTGCCTCGCCCACATCCAAGTCCAAGACGGAGAGTATCAATATAATGGCCGATGTGCTACCCAAGAAGATGCCTTTAACGGCAACACAGTCGACCAAGTTAACTGTAGACATGGGACGTCATAAGGAGATTATTGTCAAGGCCGTATCAGCGATTATATTGCTATATCTGAAGCATTTTAAGATCAATCATGTCTATCAGTTTGAGTTCATGTCCCAGCATTTAGTTTTCGCCAATTGTATTCCACTTGTGTTAAAGTTCTTCAATCAAACAATCACAGAGTATGTGAACACAAAGAACTCGATTCCACTGCTCGACTTTCCATCGTGTGTAATTGGTGAACAGCCGGATTTGAGTGGCGATAGCTTTGTTTATGGTGGTGAAATGTCTGACAAACCATATTCCTGGCGCAATGTTTTCTCCTGCATTAATCTGTTGCGCATACTTAACAAGCTGATCAAGTGGAAGCATTCTCGAGTCATGATGCTGGTGGTCTTCAAATCGGCGCCTATTTTAAAGAAGACTTTAAAAGTACGCCATGCCATGATGCAGTTGTATGTGTTAAAGCTTCTGAAGATGCAGACAAAGTATTTGGGCAGACAGTGGCGCAAATCCAATATGAAGACTCTGAGTGCCATCTATTCCAAGGTGCGACATCGTCTCAACGATGACTGGGCCTATGGCAATGATCTCGAGTCGAGACCCTGGGACTTTCAGGCGGAGGAGTGTACGTTGCGAGCCTGTGTAGATCGCTTTAACCTACGACGCTATCCAGAGGCTACACAGAAATGCGGTGCAGGTGGAGGCAACAATGGAACGGCAGCACAAAACGCTGAGAACGCTCAACAATCCAATATGCATGCAGGCAATGGCAGTGGCAACAGTGGTGGCGATAGAGACACCAATGGCTATGGGAATGGAAGTAGTGGAGGTAACACCGCTGGCAGTGGACAACAGAATCAACAGTTGCATGATTATGGCGTAGAAGGAGGCTTTCCCAGTGATGAGATACTCACGCATTCGGATTTTGCATTCTTTGGTCATTCTGGATGGTGGGATCGGAAAGTGGAGCTAACGGATTACTTTAAGGCCAACTATGCTGTCTGGTTGGAGGAAGAGGTCTACAACAGTCAAACCGACTGGGACGCGCTCTAAGGTATGTTTATTTTACTGGTATATATAAGAACCAACCTTAACTAATTTTCCCTTTTCAATGCAGGTCTCACTGGATTAAAGCAAACGTCTTAACATATTTAAGCAAAAAGTTATTAACATAATATTAAGCATATATAGAAAGTTGACATTGATATAATCGAATCCCATTTAAGCTAATGCCGCAGTCAAGCCCCGATTTGGGCCGAAAAGGCAATTTACTCATTCAACAAATAAACAATTGGCAATAAAACTTGTGTATGCAGAAACTAATCAATAATGAAGTCGAAAGTCGAAGTCGAACCGAGCAATCAACAATAAAAAAAATGCGTAATCGAAATCGTACATACTATAACTATTATTATTATATTTAATGTATTTATTTTGGAATTCTCTTGTGTTCGAGGCACGCACTCATAAATAACACCGTTCCCATATTCTCCTGAAAATGCGAGATTGCAATAAAAATCAAATAAAAAGTACATTTTACACTTAGACTCTTCTTTTTATCCAGGGATAGATAAATTGTGTATTATTTATTTCTCTGTGTATGTGTAAATAAAAAAAAAAATAGATTTACAATTTAGTGTTTCATAGTCTTAATTTAAAACAGTAAATATAGTTAATACATACAATATTTACAAGTCTCCCATTCCAAACCAGATTTAAAACTAATTTTATTTAATGTCTATAATGATTTACACTACAACGTTTACGTAAAGTTTAAATCACTTTAACACATTTTTAAATAATTAATAAAAGTGTTAAATCAGAAAATTTTACATAAACCTTGTAGTGAAAAGATGCTAAGTTTTCTTATTTTTTTCGATAATATTGAATTCAATTCATGCAAATTTCAAAGATTTTCTTTTTCGTTTAGCACAGCTAAAGGTTTTCCTGAACCATTTTCATATATATGTATATATATATATCTTGATTATCGTCCGTATAGACGTTAGAGGTTAGAAAGAGAATGTGTCATTAGACTAGCTTAACTAGCAATAAAACTAACTATTATTTTAAACAAATATGCAATTTTCTTTTCTCTTTTTGTTTCAATAGTATAACTATGTCTGAATGAATGTACAATTGCATTGCCACATGCCACATTTGTTTACTGTTCCATGGGGCAAGCTGTTGGCATATGATTGTTGTTGCTGGCGGGATTCCCCATATTATAGAGCATTCCAAATCTCTTCTGTTGTGGTGGACAGGCGACTGGAGATGCAGTGGGGACATCGCAACGTTCCTCAAAATAATGCACAATCCTTTGTAGAACAAACTTGAAGATCTTCTCCTTGGCAATTTCACCATTCAGAAATGTTATGTCCTTGCAATCCCGATACTCAGCAAAGTTCTTCTCATAATATGGCCAGACACAGAGCTCAAAATATCCGGTGACATCGGGAGGATCGTATGTGCGTTTAATGCGACGTTCATAGCACTTTTCATACGGCAAATGGAAGTGATATTTGAGATTACATAACGCCAACAATTCGGGTTGATTAAAGATCATAAAACCCTCAATTAACAACACATTTATTTTCTTATCACGCAGTTGAGCTGCAATCTGTGCATTTATATTTAAACGCATCAGATGATCTGCATGTTGCTGCGGATGATGTTGCCTATGTTGCGGGTGTTGTTGATGTTGCTGCTGGTGATGAGAATGTTGTTGATGATGGTGATGATGATGACGTTGCTGCGGTTGGTATTGATAACCAGCTGTTGGCATATGCTTGCCATTGCTATGCAATTGATAATAATTTGAATTATATTGCTGCTGTTGTTGTTGCTGCTGCTGTTGTTGTTGTTGTTGATATTGCAATGCATAATGTTCGAAATTAGCATAAGCTGCAATATGCTCTGTGGGTCCGTTAATAATGTTTGCTATATCAGCCAGCATTTGTTTCATGTCCAGCGATGTGATCAGCTCGAAATTTATAACATTCAGCTTTTCGACACGCTTGTGACGTCTGTCCTCCACCGGCAGAAAGTAATCGTCCTGCGATATCAGTTGCACCTCGCCAATCGTATACGGTGTTTTCCACAATGGGGCATTGCACAGTCCCTTGAAATAATCGCGTAATCCGTGGGCCAGTGTCGTCTTCCCACCACAGGTGACACCCGAGATGCCGATGACCAGCCACTGAGGCATCTTGTTTCCAACTGACCTCGAATAGCCAGTGGATGTGCTGTTTACGATTTATAATCGCCTTTTGTAATCTTTCCCGAGTCGCGACCCCTTATTGACGTCGCTGAATCTTCAAACTTGCTTTGACTTGGTGAAGCTCCAAATGTGATAGAAGGAGAACACGGCAATGCCGCCCAAGCAGATGACCCCAAATACAGTGGGTACTATGAATGCGTATTTCAGCGGCGGAAACAGCGAGCGTATGGGATTACCTAAGAGAGTGTCAGAGATGAGAGAGAGCAGAAGAGAAAGAGAGAGAAGCTGTTAGTTAACTGTAAAAATCGACCTTGACATTGTCGCTTGTGTTTACAACGTGTGCAATTTCATTTGATACGTTCATGCGACAGGTAGCGTAGAAAGAGTATACTGAACTATATAAATTCCCTATAATTTTATGTAATAAAAGATTTTTAATTAATTTCTGTTTGTTTGTGATAAAACTTATTAGTTTGTATTTGGGAAAAATGTGACACTATGAAATTATTGTGGCTGATGACTCCCCCCTTATCTCTTTGCTAATAGATTGCACGGTTAAAATCACCTCTTATAATAATTTCATCATAATTGCGGTGTATAGAAAAAGAGAGAGAGAGAGAAAGAGAGAGAATGTCTCGAATTATTATATCAAGCAATGCTATAACATTAACATACCGCCTAGGCCACATGGGCAGACAAAGTGAGTGGGAGGTAAGACGAAACACATCCATACATGCTTGTGTGTTTATATTTATATGTATTTGTCGCACAAAACAAATTTAATCGGCGGCACTTTAATTACTACACAAAAGCCGCATGGCACAAGCAGCCAGTGTATGGATGAGACTGTGTGTGATCTGGCGCAATTTAAGAGATTATTTTATAAAGCTAACAACAACAATAACAAACAATATGTAAATATATAGTTTTTGTTACTCACCTTCGTCAAGTATCATAAACGGCAGAATTGCAACCCAAAAGAAGTAGTAGAAGAATACAACAATTGCAATTAATAAAATGATTTTTCCGAGCTGTGCATTTGAAGCCATAAATAAGTAATATTTTAAAACGACACGCGACCAGTAAAACACTTTGAAAAACTCCTCAAAGGGTTATATACATCCATATAAATATGTACTTAAACAGTTGATTATCAACACAATTTGTTAACAATTGTTTTTTTTTAGTTTTGTTCCGTCGGCGCCATAAACAAACAGGTGGCTTCGAGCCCAATGTCAATTGTTATTTGGTTTCGGCTTACATATGTATATCGTATATTCACATGCATATATACATATCTATATGTATATAAGTATATTTTCTTGGTATGTCTGCTATTAGTTTGGCTGTGTGCGTGTTGAGTGTACTTTGGGTAGTTCTGGCCAACAACAACGCTGTATTTGTTTGAGTTTGGGTTTGTCTGCACTGCGCACTTTTCTTTTTTTGTTAATTCTTACGTAAATAGCTTGTAACTACAGTTTGTGTGCTGCACTGGCTGCACTTAGTTGTTACTTTAGTCAGTGTTAAGTTAATTTAATTGAACTTAAGCTGCAAATTGCACAATCTTACGCACAAGCTGTCTCCGGCTGTTTTCGCGTATTAATTATAAACAAAATGCCAGATATCGATAATTCGACTATAATGTATCGATAACTGTCTAGTCGGTATCGCTTGAGTAATCTGTGCGAAGTCGATGACGATATACAATGAATTTGTTTCGACTTCTTTCCAGGTAATCGATCACTGTGATGAATTTCTTCTCATTTCCGCCGAATTCAAGTGAAGTTATTGACAGTTACCTTGACAACTGAACAAACAGACAGTGTCTATTGTGTTGTATAATTAGCATTACACTAAATGCAGTTGGCTACCAAGCGAATTAAAGATGACACGCTCAATTTACGATATTCAGCGAGACTTTGCATTGAGCAGTGGGCTCCGCTCTGAAATCATTTGGGATGCGTAAGTTTTATGGATTTTTCAATAGTATTACTTATTAATTTATGTTCTTGTAGACTTGCACCCGATCAAGCGGATGTTTTGATGCAGAAAATTTCGAATCTCATAGGCGATAATGTAACAAAGGTAACAAAATCGTTGGCCAGACAACGTCAACAAGTCTTTGATAATGTCTGGAAACAAAGGAAATACACAAATGAAGTACTGCTCTCGACGATTATATACGTTTTGGTTACTAATGAGACCGATCCAGAATTGGCTATGCGATCCACTGATTTTACCTGTCATCCCGTCATACGCACACGCAAATGCACCATGGAGGACAGCGACAACAGCGACGGTTGCTGCATGATTTTTATTGATGAACTTGGACGGGTTTATGCTAATTGGAAGCAGTACGTCTATAACAACACATTGCCTAAAGGAACAATGATTGCCCCCAGTCAGGGTATCTACAGGACTACCACTGACGATGACGAAGGTAGTGTCTTTCTAATGGTGCACCCAACTCCTGCCTCGCGTGTCAAGTGTAAAATACTCAAAGCCAGCGACAGAGTAGCCACTATGGGTGGCTTAGTGGCCACTGTACCGGTGGTTGCAGCCTTGACCGTACCTGTGGCACCTCCTCTTTTAATGGGAGCCACCCTTGTTGGTGTAACTGCAGCTGCCTATAGCACCGTGCGCTCAGCAAGCTGGCTCTATGAGCGACATCAATATGGACAGTCCACATCGCTGCGGGACAGTGAGGCGCGTAACAGTTGGCTGGGCGTGGCTGGGGGCGTTGTCGGTCTAGGAGCAACGGGTGCTGCAAAAGCTTTAAGTGTAGCGGGCACAGAGGCGAATGTGGCTGCTCAATTGGCCGTGAAGGGCATCAATGTGTCATCCATTGTCATAACCGGTACGGGTGTGGCCAATAGCGTCTACGATTTGTATTTGGTGAGTACGCAAATGTATGAATTTTGAATCGAACTTAAATCTTTTCAAATCAGAACTAATTAAAAAAACATTTAAATTATTTGAATTGCAGAAAATCAGCGACGATCAGCCCCTGACTAGCATTGATCTGCTGCAGCTTGCTTCCAGCCTGATTATCTTTACCCATTCCATAAATAATCTGTGCTTAGCCAAAAAGGCAACAAATGGCTCCAGCTTGCGATATGCAGTGCGTAATCAAACTAGGTAAGTTTGTGATCATTATAATCTTAATCAATTTTATAATTCCTTGCTGTTTCAGCAAAATCTTTGCACAAATTGTTGAGGAGTCCGCCAATCTGCGCAGAGACTCTGCCGTCAAGAAGTTCGACATTGTACGCACCCATAATGAGATACCTTATAAGGAAACGTTGCTTTGTGCACTTTCTGGACACTTGACTAAAGTAGGATCCTCCATTCTTCCCAATCTGATCAGCTTGGACAATGCCGGTCAAATGCGTTTGAATGTGGAGTTCCTGGCAAAGGAGTTTGGTCTTAAATTTGTACAGCACATCAGCAATTGGAACAGCCTGATGGATGTGCTTCTTTCACTAACAGAGTACTTGTCCGAGCAGATGGTGCATATACTCATGCAGATAACACGTAGTTTTCTAGAACAAAATGTGGACGGCATTGAGTGTGCTTTAAATACATTTCTATCCACGGAGACGGTGCTTTATCGTATATTAATGGAATGTATTCGGAACTATAAAGATTTAACGGCTGAGTATCTGGAGCAGCATCGTGAGGAGATCCTTACTATTGTCGCTAACTACTTTCAGGCATTGCAGCCCAATAACACAGAGTCTTCTCGCAAGATTAAATGCGCCGATTGTCCTGGCTTCTAATATCTAAAAGATTAATAGTGTGATCTTCATTCATGTTAAAACGCATAAGTGATGTTAATTTAAATGCTTTCCAATATCAAAAGGAGATTGTAATGAAATTACTCTTCTAATTAAAAGTAATGATATAATAATAACTTATTTATTTTAAATATTAATACAGATTATACTATAATTTCAGATAATATTAAGAATTAACCTATGAATGATATAATGGATTTTTAAATAATAATTAATAGTGCACTAAGTAGATTGAAAAGTATATGACTTCTTACGCCTTATTTTTGATAACGATTTGTGAAGAAATTACATTTGGTGATATGTTTAATAAATTATTTTAAATTTGTAATAAAATTTATGTTTATAAATAATTATGTTATTACAAAGGATTTAATTGGCATTGTACAAAAATTACAGCTTAAATGTACAACTACCTGTTGTAATTACGAATAATTACTTGGTATTTAGCACCGTTTATTAATTAAAGGAACCTAACCGACTAGCATCGCTAACAAACATATCTTTGGAGCTGGAATTATAACGTATGGTGATCTCATAGAGTGTGTTCCAAGGTTGCGTTCTAATCTGCAGGCGATGGATGGAAATCTGATAATCATCAGCTTTATTAGGCAACGCCACAAAGGACTTCGAGATGCCAACAAGAGTCTTTGGCTTTAGTCCGTCGAGGAACCATGTTAATTGAGTTTGATTAAATAAATTTGAGATGAAATTGAAGGCTAATTGTGACATTTGCTGATCGAGGGTGGTATTTGAAATGTACTCCCGGTAGGACCAGCAGGTGCACCAGTGATCCGCAATGGCGACATCCTCACAGCTTCTATTGAGAGCAAGCGGTAACAGAAGACTATGGCAATTGGGACAATCCTTTGCGCCATCCATTGTCGTTGAATTGCCACGTCCTGACAGCGTCAGAATGTGCTTAAAAGTAACATATAAATCATAGGGATTACTCAGACGATGCCGATTTAGTTGCAGTGCCTGAACAACCTCGGGATGTGCTTCTTGGAGATAATGAGGAATCCAGATGAAGAGAAATGGCAGACGCTCCTCCAACCAGCCAAGGCTCATCAGGCGTGTGATACCCGAACGTATGCCATGATCACTTAGGAGCACCACAGTCGTATGCTCCATGGTGCCTTGATCCACCAGACGCTTCAAGTACTTAACCATATACGTATCCATAGCGCTGGTCCGAGAAATAACATTACCATGGCTATGTGTGTTTGTCCAGAAGAAACCAAAGAAGCTATCGTTACGATAGCGTCGTGCAAACTCCAGTGCATAGTTATACACATGCTCAGAGGCATGTTCATATCCCAGACATATCTGTTTCTCCTGATCCTCCTGTTCTCTCATGTCCAGCCACTGCTCGGCAGCAATTAAATATGGCCGCAGATAATAATCCACAGGAGATTTCTGGAATCCTTGACGATTGTAATTGAATGTATTGATGGGCACCTCGTCCTCACCAAAGGCGGTTACATAACCATGTTTCTGATAGAGCTGCCAAATGAACTCACATTTATCTAGGCCAGAGACTTTATTGGGATTACATTTATCCAGAACACTGGTCAAATTAAGACCAGTCAGCAGAGGAAGTAGATTGGGTAATGTATTGTCTGCCACCTTAATGGCGAAATTCCTAGTACATTAGATACACTATTTAAAATTAGAATCTCCTACCTTATTATAACCTTTTAACTCGAACCAGCCCTTTGATTTCAAGTAACTATAAGTGTTGGGCATGGCACGCATGAGATTCAACCGGGAGACAGTATCGATGCCTATTATGAGCACACTTGGAGCACGCTTATCTTTCCATTGATTCAGACGATCCCGTAGTTCACATCGCTCTGGAACAGTGGCATGTCCATTGGTATAGATCAGTTTACCTTTGGCATAACACTCCACGATGAAGCTATCGGTGTCATTGGGCAACTGGACCTTGTCTCGAAAATCCCTACACATCCCCAACTTTACATGCTTTTCATTAGAACGCTGCACGTCCATGTAGCAACAGCTTAGAGACGCTGGACTTGGCACCCTCAGCTCCAAATCGATCTTTAGATACCATTCAAAGACACGTTCATTGATGCTCAACACGTAGCGTTGCGAGGAATCATTATATTCAACCCAAGTCAACGGTTGGAGATTTGTGCAAGCTTTGTACTTGCCACGATGGAATACTTTCATGACGTCAGCGCTGTACGGACCGGGATCTGGAATTCTGCAGTTATCTGTGTCCACAACATAGCGAGCCTTCAGACACTCCAAAATTGGAAGTACCATTAATCCCCATAAGATCCTATTAAACATTATTTTCTTAGCGTTTAGTTCTTTAGTTGTTGAATAATTCCAGCAATACGAAACTTGCCACATAAATATAGCAGGGAGAACTTTATCAGTTCTAAAATGTTTCAGCCATGATGAAATTATTATTATTGCTTCATCATGGTTTCAGCCTTGAACTTTTTGTCTGTAAAAATATTCCTAAAATTTATGTTAATTTATGATTTCTAAAAATTTCACAATTGTGATTCTCAAAGTATCATAATTTACTTAGAAACACATGTCTTTAAAGTTTGTTGAACTGGAATATTAAATAAAAAAGAATGATATTTAAAGATAATAAATCCGTATATTTTTACATACATAGGTACATAGATTTTAGTTAGTCTTAAACACTAAACTTAATATTTGATTCATTTGTCTACGATTTTAATACTGTGGCAAGATTTACTGTTCCCACTACCCCCTCGGGACAACACATAAGGTACCTACTCTATAAGAGTGAGCGCGTCTTAAATATATAGATATATAGTATATGTATATATATACATAGATAGTTATAAAGTTATAGTAAATGGACGGAATCAGTTGCTGACTAGCGGCGTAGCATTCTAATTCTTGTTTAGTTATTAACAGAAGAATTCTTCATCGCATTCATTATAGCAACAGTAGGAGATATTTTTATAGATCTTGTTGGAATTGTCACGCTTGTAACGGTATTTTGTCTCATGGGAGAGCTTCTTGGGCTTATAACGGGGTCGGACATCCATGTTCATCAGCTGATGATAGTGCGATTTACTGACCTTGAGGTAGCCTCCTTTCGGGAAGCTACTGCGCCCAATAAAGTGATGATTTTTATGCGATATACCATCTGTAAATAAATGTTAAAGAAAGAAATATGAAAAATAATGTTTAATTAATATTTCTGTGTTGTCTTGAACTTGTGCCTTGGCAACGGTTAAGTGAACAATCGGAACTGCCATAATTTGTTTACTTTATTTAAACTTGTTTTTTTGTGTGTTTGTTTTGATTTTTTGCAGTTCCGATTCCGTTTTGTGGGTTGACTGACTTTGTGACCTTATTTAGGGATTGGGAATTCAACTTACGTGATAATTCATTTGCATGATGGTGATGTTTGTAGTCCAAAGAGCGTCTTTCTCTGCCCTCATCCTGTTGGAAAAGTCGCTCACACGCCTCCCGAGCAAAGGACTTCATCTTTTCCAAAGAACAGTAACCATGAGCCTCACTCAGCAGACAGCATCCAAGGATAAGGGACAAAAGCGCCAAACGGCACACATTGAACTGCAAAAAAAGAGGCACAAATTGAAGTTAAAATATATTCTAAAAATATAAACAACAGGCCTCCCAAATACGTGTATCAAAAATAAAAGAGGCGCAACACTTTTTAAGGCATTTTAATTTGCGTATCTGCATATGTATCTGTAACTGTGCATGTGAATGTATTTGTATCTGTATCTGTATGTGGATTAACTGCTTTGGATGACGCCAGCTGGCATTGGATGACGCTTGTCCTTGTCTCGGACTTATGGTGGGGCCAACAAACTGGGTCACAAGCTCGAGAGGCACGAGAGGCGTCAGCAACATAAACTGGAGCGCATTTGCAAGTCGTCGCAGCCAAATGGCATTTTTGATTGCCCCTTTTTAATGAGCGAAACTTCCCCGATTACAAAGAGTTGAGGTAAATATTATGTAATAAGGCACACAGGTAGGCATTTCCGCAATTTGATTAGCAACCACAACAACAACAACAATCCACAACAAGAAAATATTGAGCGCATTATGCTTATTTTTGCAGTTTTTTACTGAGAACAAAAGCGCATTTGTTATTGCTGTTATTTTCTTTTTGTTTTAAATAATTTATTTTTAACTCCATACAGGTGATCACTGGATTGTGGACAGGTTTGCATGGCACACACCCCTCTTTAAGCCACCATCACAACAACAACAGCAATAAGAACAGCTACCCTCAATGCGAATGCCACCATAAAAGGTAATTAGAATGTCTATGCTGGAAATATCTCACAAAACTAGAAATAACCTACTTCATTCAAAAGTTTAATCACATGGTACAATTTATTATTTTCTAAAGAAGTGTCAAAAATATTATCCAGTTTAAAAAATGTTTTGGAATTTTCGAGACCACTTATTATTATAAAAAAAAGGTTTCTAAATCATTTATTATAAAATCTGAAACTATAAATAATTATCTAATTATCTAATTAATTGGTGTATACAATTTATTATACAATTTCAAACTACAAATTTTTACTGACTGCTTATATAAACCATATTTTTATTTACATATTTAAAATATAATTAAATAATTTTTCATTAAAGCTTACCTTTACGCGCATTTTTGTAGTATTTTTTTTGTTATTTAATTCCAATTGCAGTTTTTAATTAAGAAACGTTTTAGTTTTACACTTGCACCTGCCCCACTGGCAACACTACGTATACGTGTTATTTTTATAATTTTCTTGTTGTCTTTGTATTTTTAGTTTTTGGCGGGTAAACGAACGCACCACTATACCACACCGACCGTTACCTTATAAGCTTCGAACCTCAAATGAAAGCTTCACCCAAAGTTGTTAGCTTTTTATACGCGCACATATGCAAATCGTTAACGAAACCAGAGCGCAGGAGCGACGTTGCTCAGTGTGAGCGTGCGCCCCTTTTCTTTTGGTAAGGGAAGAGTGAGAGGGAGCGAAAGAGAGAGCAAGCAGAGCAGCATGTGTAACCCAAAAGGCGCGTCGGCGCCGCAGCTTTTGGATCCCAAAAATTTCATGCTTATTAGAAGACACGAAAGGATGCGCAGAGGATGTCAGATAATTAAATATTTTTTTGTGGGTGTTTCGCCAAGTCAATTTCATTATAAATGCCACCAATTGCCCTGTTATGCTTGTTATTGTTGTTGTTGTGGCTGATAAAAAATTATAAATATAAATTTACCGGCATCTAATCTAACACCTTGAAACTGTAATTGTCATGTAATGAGGAAGCCAACCAAGGCGATCTACCTTGTGGGAGAAAGTGAGTAAGTGAGTGAGCTAAAAGCGCGTGGCTTCCATAGACTGAGTTACCTTGTTGCTAGGGGAATTCCGTTCGCCGAACCCCACGCACGTTGCTCGTTGGTTGTGAAATTCTGAGTATTTCATTCATAACATTTTTTATTAGCATAATTCAACGTCACGAGTTTGTGCCTAAATTAATTTTACTATGTATAATAAATGTGGTAGTAAAAGACTTCTTCTGTTAATTAACATGATCAAAGCATAAGCTGTTAACTTTACATCTGTATTAGGTCAAAGAGCTTTTAAAGTTTAAATAGTAGTCAGTATGTATGTATGAATGTTACATTGGTACGTATGTATAAGTGCAAGGCCAACCGCTCTCTCTCTGTACAAATTTCACTCTCATCTTGTTTGCATGCACTCTTACTTTTTTCTTGTTGTTGTTATTGTTTGGCTCAGCTGCTCGTGCATTCTACAGATGAGGGAGAGAGAGAAAAGTGTAAGAACGAGAGTGAGAACGCAGCAGGTGCTGTTGCAGCAGCATTGACGTTATACTGACATTGAGCACTTAACGGTTTTTCTTAATGGCCGACGTCAAATTTTTTGCCTGCAATTGTTGTTCTAATTTTACTTTAACGCTTTCATTGGCCACATTAAAACATGTACATGCGCATGCGTGTTTATAAATATTTTTAGGCGCCGGTAATGTTGATTTTCTGATGATGCCGGTCAATGTACACTTTCGGCCGAGTTTTGTCGTTGTCGTTTCTCTCTCTCTCTTTCTGCCTTATGCGGAAATGGGTCGTATGCGCAATGCGTGCATGCATTTCATAAGACGCAATTAACATTTCCAATACAGTTAGTCCAGTAATTGTTTTAACAAACAAAAAAAATTGGAAACTCAATTATTTCTTCCTAAAATAAGAGTTAAAATTAATTTGCGGAAAACACAACTACAAATTTAAGTTTATCTCGTTTCCAGGATACTGACGGCATCATATAAAAAATATCTAAGGTTTTCACAAACAATTTTAAATGCTTATAAGAGCAATTTAGATATTTAAATATTAAAACTAGCTAAGTTTTATGAGGTACTTATGGATCGCAATGGAACCCAATAGATCTTAATCATTTTTTAAGAAATATAACAAAGTAAGAAAACAAAATTAAAAGTGAATAAATTTTTCTAAGAAAAAATATCTGCATTAATTTTCATTATCAAAACTATTACTTGACTAACTTTAACACGTGACTGTGTGTGTTGGCATGTGCAAATACGTGTGCTTGTTGTGCTCCTGTGGTATTTGCGAATTTTTAAAATCTAACGGTATCGTCGGCACGTTTGAATGAATTCCAAAAAATACACATATCTACATACATATGGATATTTACCTAAGGTAGAACGAGCAAGAATGTGAATAAAAAGTTGTTTGGCATTTACGAAAATATGCATTTCATTAGCTAATTTTTTGTTTTGTTTTTGTTATGAATGTAGTGATCTATAACACGCGAATTTATCCAGCTAAAATCCGTATCGCAGCCTTGCTCATTCATAAATACATACAAAACATTATATGCTACGTATTTCACAACCTGATTTAAGAAAGAACACGCCACTTGCGCCATGTCAACGATCTTCAGTATATGTTTGTCTCATTATCTCATTCTTATTCCTACTTATAAACTTACCTGGGCATCGCAATGATCGGTCGGTCGGTCTTTCGGTATTTTGGCTGCCCAAAAACAAAACTGGTTCTCAATCTAATAGTAGATAGCATCTTCATCATCACTCTCAATACTCTGGCACTGGTGTCTAGACGAGCTTGGTCCTTGGCAACAAGAATGGTCAATGTCTGCTGGGTTCGTTGAGCGTGTGATCGTGTGGGTTCCTATGTGTTGTTATCTTCACTTTATACCCTTGCAAAGAGTATTCTATTTTTGTGCAGAAATATGTAACTGATTTAAAAAGCGGACATTCAATCAAAAATCAATCTTAAATATAGGATACTTCCTTGTTTCTTCAGATATTTAAATCAATCACACAGATTGTGTATTTGGTTTTGTTTAAAACATCCTGACTAAATTTGTCTCAAATCAGATAACTATCACACTTGAACATGAATTTTAGGGATCTGCTAGGGTATTAAACTTTCGGCATGCCGAAGATAACCTTTCTTTCTTGTGTTGTTGTGGCAGGCGTGTTCCTTGAACTGAAGGCGAAAGTGGTGCGTCACGTCCGTGTCTGACTTTGGCCCCAGCATAACACACAACACACAATATTTTGCCGTTCCACGTTCAGTCCTACTATCCTCTGTTTTAGCGGTCTTTCAAAGCATTTTTTTATTTCTTTTTTATCTTTCAAGTTCAAGCTAAGAGTTCAAGAAACTCTGCAAATGCCCAAGGAATGCTCGTATTTCTAATGAGGCAAACCGACATTCTTATGCTCTTTCACATGATCACGTATTCCTACTAATTGTATCAAATTCACAGACGCATGACTAATCTGAATTCAATGCCAAATTTATGAGTAATAAAAAGACTATTGCCTTAAATGGAATTGGCCATAAATTGTCTTAGTCATTTTAGCCAATGCTATTTTTGGCCAACATAAATCAAGTTTAAACGCAAAGAAAATGATAGTATTTCAAACGAAACGGCCAGTTGATAAGTAAGCGAAATACTTAATAGAGGGCGCCACTTGCTGGCGCCATCTTGTGTTAGCTAATGAAAGCAACGGCAGCTGTTGTGCATTAAATTGCCGGCCGCGTTTTTATGAGAAAAATAATAATATTAAATAATAATGTTCGCAGCAAAATCGCGAAATTTGGTGCGTAAAACCAATTTACCTGGTAATTGGAGCTGGTGCCGCTGGAGCAGCAGCAGCAAAGCCACAGAAGCAGCTGAAGTCACAGATGCCGCAAGTAAAAGAGAGCAATTGATCAAAGAGCTGGCAGAGCCTTTGGACGGACCGACTCGCCCAACAGTTGATCCCAAGGAAACGAGTATTGTTCTATTTCCCGGCCAAGGCACACAGTATGTGGGCATGGCCAAGGATTTACTGCGCTTTCCCGGCGCACGTCGCATTTTTCAGTTGGCAAACGATGTGCTCAAATACGATCTTTTAAAGATTTGTCTGGAGGGCCCTAGGGATAAACTAAATCGCACCGAGTACGCACAGTTGGCCGTGATGGTTTCCTCACTGGCGGCATTGGAGCAACTGCGTGAAGAGCGACCCAAGGCCATAGAGAATTGTGTAGCGGCTGCGGGCTTTAGTCTGGGCGAGATTACAGCACTTGTCTTTGCCGGCTCGTTGCCTTTTGATAAGGCCTTAAAACTGGTGCAAGTTCGTGCCAATGCCATGCAGGTTGCCTGTGATCAGAAGCCTGGCACCATGGCTATGGCAATCTACGGACCAGATACGAATTTGGGAGAGGCATGTGCCAAGGCGCAACAATGGTGTTTGGATCGTGGTGTGGAATCTCCCTATTGTGGCATTGCCAACTATATGTATCCGCATTGCAAGATCATCGCTGGCAACGTGGAAGCAATTGAGTTTCTAGAGCACAACTCAAAGATCCTAAAGATTCGCCGGATGAAACGTTTGGCTGTCAGTGGCGCCTTTCATACTCCCCTTATGGACAGTGCTGTTGCGCCCTTCACCAAGGCATTAAGTGCCATACGCATACAGGATCCCATCATAAAGGTTTACTCCAATGTGGATGGGAAGCCTTACAAGCATGCCTCACACATTCTACGCCAATTGCCCAAACAGATTGTCCGACCGGTTAAATGGGAACAAACCCTACACGTGGTCTATGAGCGCCAACAGGGTGTTAATTTTCCACGTACCTTTGAATGTGGTCCCGGCAAGGGATTGATCCAGGTGCTGGAAAAGGTCAATGCCAAGGCAGCTCAGACTGCTCACAATGTTTTAGCTTAATTAAATGTAAATACTTTAATATAAAAATTGTTAAATAAAATGTGTTAATTTTTTACTATAAAAATTCAATAAAAAATAGGAGTAATAAAATTTCAATTTGTATAATAAAAACCTTAGTGATTTTTAGTTTATATTATGAAAGTTAAATGCAAATAACATACATATTTTTCAAAACGGGTGAGTTATTTTTGATTTGTATAATTCAAATTTAGGCATCAACTGAAATTTTTGTGATTATATTAAAAATCAAAAATAAGAACATAAGTGAACTGAAAATCTGAAATATAAAATTTTTTCTTTCTTTGCAATTCCTGATAAAATAAAACCAACACGTTTTGCTATAAAAAAATTTTATTCCCTTTATTAAAAGAAGAAAATTGAACAGAAATGCGACAAATCTAGATCCAGGAACGGGAACGGAAGCAGTAACAGATTTTAAGTTTTATAATCTCTTGTGCTCATACGATGCGCAAAAGCCGCACCTTTATTCTTGCGAAACCTTTCGAAGGGATCGTTCAGGTTGTTGCCCACGCCCTGGAAGATGAATTGAATGATTAACTAAATCTTTGACAATTTCTAAACTAATTGTTTCTTTACCTTGTACATATCCTTGCGATCGCGAACCTCACCACCCGAGATTGGCGTGTCAATACCCTGATTTTTGGAACCCAGTCCGGTGCCTGTGCCAGCCCAACCCATTTTCATGAGCATCTGATGTCCCTTGTTCGTCTCCTCGATGAATTCCTGCGGTTTGGCAAAGCTGCTGCCACTGTAATGGGTATATAAAATGTAAAAAACGGTATAGTCAAGAGTGAGAAGTAGACTTACAAGAAACTGGGTGGTGTGGGCGATCTATCGCGTTCCACGCGTCTGGAATTGTTTACGTTGTTGCCGTTGTTGTTGTTATTATTATTACTATTGTTGTTGTTGCTGCTGCTATTGTTGCGATCCGCACGATTCTCCCGACTGTTGTTCATCATGTCACGTTCGTGACGCGGCGAGCGATTGCGAGCCTTACGATTGCTGCCACCACCACCTCCAGCACCACCACCGCTGCCACCTCCTCCTGTTGCTCCAACCCCACCAGCTCCAGCTCGGTTTCGTTGTGGCGGTGGCGTAAGAGTGCGTTCCACAGAACGCGACTTGGAACGTGAGCGGGATCTGTTGCGATTGACGGGCGTGCGGGAACGTGAACGACTACGACTTTTGGAACTGCAATAGAATTTAAAATATTTGTGGATTTGGATAAGTTTTACAAAAAATACTACTGGCTATAAAATTTTAAAGACAGAAAGCTAGGAAATATGCTAGCTGGGAAAAATATTCGAAAACCTACCGATAACAACGCTTATTGGTCTTCTTCGTCCTCTCCAGCACAATGGGACTGGGTGAGCGGGATTTGTTGCGAGTGCCATTCTTGATTTCCTCTTCCTTTTGCTTGCGCGCCGCATTCTTCACTTTGTAGTACTCATAAAGACCCAACTTTTCCCAGCCCTCACTGCAAATCAAAACAAGTATTTTATTAATGATCTCAGGTCTCATTGACTTTTACTTACTTATCCCTGGGACGATCATGGGAAGGCGCTGCATAAAAGGCATTCAACGCATTTGTCAAGCGATCGCTTTGAGGTGCCGGCGCTGGCAATCGAATGTCCGTTGAGTCGAGCGGTTTATAGTTGTAGTCCTCCAGACGGATGAGCGGCACAATAAGACCAGCTGGCAAATCATAATATGGCGCCGTTGGCACTTGCGGTTCTTGGAGCGGCATGGACGGCATTTCAGGATTTTCCACATCTCGACGATTATTATCGTCCAGCTGTTGTAATTGTTCTCCTGGATGCACTTCATCGGGACGTTGTTGCAACACAACATTTATTGCAGCATTCAATGCTCCTATATCAACACCTACATCATTTACTTGCCCCAAACTATTGAGGGGGATTTGTGCAAATGGTGGCGGTTGCTGTTGTGCCTGCTGTTGCTGGTGTTGCAGCTGCAATTGTTGCTGCTGTTGTTGCAGTTGTTGCTGTTGCGGTATTGCGTGTTGTTCATGCTGCTGTTGCTGTTGCAGATGTATCACAGCTTGAATTGCCGCGTTCAACACGCCCATATCCACAATGTTGTCACCGCCAGGCACTTGACCAGCTTGCAACTGTGGATACTGTGCTGCCTGTTGCGGTGGTTGCTGCTGTGGCACCACCTGACCATGTATGGGTGGTGCTGGGAAACCTGGCGGAGGCTTTGACATATCCGGAATGAAAAAGTTTGGTCCCCGAGGATCCACAAAGTGTTGTTGTTGTTGTTGCTGCTGTTGCTGTTGTTGTTGCTGCTGGTAACCTGGATACATATTGCCCACAGGCTGCTGGTGAGGATCATGTGTTGCTGGCGGCGGTGGTGTATTCATATGCTCCTTATCCACACCTGGCATGGCAATCCTCTGGGACATGAGTGCCGGTATGTTCTTGGAGCCAGGTGCGCCAGGTGAAGCGTGTTGTGACTTTTGAGCGACAAGAAGTTGCTTCTCCAACTGCAGTTTCTGCTGCTCCAATTGTGCAATTTGTTGTGTGGCATGTTGCATAAAGATCTGATGTTGTTTTTGATAGCTGTAAATAAATTAGAAATAAGTTAGTATCCACACTTGAATAAGCAAATTTTTCATTTTGTATATGATACTTATAAAGTATCAAGGGATTATGACTTACTTGTCCAGCGTCGCTTTCGTGCTCTGCGTATATTTGGCCACAATATCATGATGTGTATTTTGGACATTTGTTTTATACTCCTGCATTGAAGAGTCCGGCGATTGCAGCTTCGATATGACGCAGGCATCAAAGAACTTTGCCTTGGACTCCCACAGGGAAAGCAGTTTCGAAAGCTTCTGTCGCTGATCACTGTTGGCAACTAAATAAAGCAGCATTAATTAGAGTTAGTTGTATTCATATTCAAGTTACAATCATACTTACTCAAATCGGCACTGCAGAACATGGGTATAACGACGTTCTCGAGGTTGTTCTTCAGATCGCTAATATTTTTTCGCATACTGTAAATAGATTATTGGGCTTAGACAAAGGTGCCAGTGAATCTTTTTCTTGGCAACAGTCAATGGTCAGTTTGTCTTTCTGTCGTTTCAGTAACTCAACTAAGCAACAAAGTTATCACTTTACTAATATGATTTTTTGTAAAGATAAACCATATTTTTTAATGGAGAAAATCCTTTTTTTATTATAAATTGTTTTACTAAGTAGCTTAAAGATCGAATAAGGGAAACGAAAGTTAGATCATATATTTAAAACGAGTAGCTTTTATAGCTTCTTAAATTTATAGCTTCTTCAATTGTTCATAACTCTGTTACTTAGTTTTCTTGTATCATTTTTTTTTTTGTGTATTATTGCTGTGCAGTTGACTTTTGCGAACTTACCAATGATGGAGTATATCATTAACTAAATATATAAGATGCAATTTTTGCTGAAACGTTGAACCATTGACCAAAGCCCTAAAAATAAATTAACAAACGAAAAACATATTTTTGTCCATTTTTCTCTTTATGCACAACAACAAATTGCCAAAGTGTTTGTTGTGCTTGCATAATTAGAGAACTCTCAGTGTGTGTCTATGTTGTGTGTGTGAGTGTGTGAGTGTGTGGGTGTAAGTTTGTGTCTAGTTTGAGTGTGTGTATTTGTGTGTTGTGTCTAAGTCTAAAGCCTAACTAAGCTCAATATTGATTATTGAGTTTGGAAATAAACGTGCATCTTATTTTCTTTTTCAAAACGAATCAACGAACGAATTATGGAGAATTCAACGAGTCTCTGTCTCTCTGAACACAACGAGTAACGAGTCAGCGACTCGTTCTTAATTGATCGTCAACACGCTCTCGATTTCGACTTCGTTTTCAAACTCGATCTCGCTCTTGCTTCATTTCATTTCGTTACATATCGTTTCGATTTCGTTTTGTATTACGTTTACCACTCCGTTGAAAGAAAGAAACACAATATTAATTAATAAATGTTGAAAGATCATTAATCATATATAAACTGAGGCATACTTCTTTAAAAGATATTGTAAAACGACATTGATTTTTGCGCTGTCGGTTGAATGCTGTAAAATCCAGTTCTTGCCTAAAATTGCAATATCAAACGGGTTACTCATATTGTCATTTTCTCAGGGGGAAGATTAAATTTATATATTAAAAAAATGGTTTTTCTTTTCTCTCTTTATATTTTTTGGATAATTAAATATTTAATTTGGAATGTTTGCTATTTTGTCTAGCTCAAAATGTTAACTGACGGTATTACAAATAAGACTTAATAGCTAAAGTTAACCAGTCAGTGGATAGGTGGTGATATCATTATATTTACCTGCTGAGATGCTATCCTTGGTGCAGGACTCGATGATCGGCTGAAGGACACTATCAAAATCCCTCAAAACGATGCCTTGTTCATTGGCCAATTGTTCCAGTTGTGCTGTCTGTGCCACCATCATCGCATCGTCGATTTGTTTTGTCTTTTGAGTCATCAGGGCCTAAAGGTTCAGTTTCGGATTCATTTGGAGATCAGATTTGGTTTCGATTTCGATTTCATTTGCGTCGGTTGGTTTTATTTTATTTTTTTGTTGCGATTTTTTATACGGTTTGTTTTTTTTCGAATGCGACAATAAACGAGAGTTTCGTTTTTAACAATTTGATTTTTTGTTTTGGGGTTTTTTAAACACATTTTTATCAGTTGGTAATTTTTTTTTTTGGTTATATGTTTCAAAAAATATACAATAAAGCAAAAATTTAATGTAGCATTGTAAAATTGTTAAATCGATAGTTATAAAAAATAATATACGAATATTATAATAAATTGTAAATCATTATAATAGGAAGAGATTTTCAATAAAACTGTGACAATATTTCATATAAACAGCCCAGACGAGTGACAAAAGAAAACATCAGGAGCAGTGAAGAGACATTGACCCAAACACAAGGGCTACCGATGCAAAAAGCAGAGGACACAGTACGAAAGAAAGAGTTGTGGAGTAAAAATTTTAAAGATTCGAGAATTGTGGAAAAAATTGAATTCGAATTGAAAGTAGAAAGAATTGTTGGTCCCGTCCAACTTAATCCTTGCATGAAAAAATTATGGATAGGTAAATTACCGATTTAAATGCTAATTACACTCCTCAATTAACATTATTCAGGTCATTGAAATGGGAACAAAATACTACCAAAGCTTATATATTTTCTATCTTCCTTTTAACTGTACCATTGTTGGTAAGAAAAATTACATTTATAATGGAACAAAATGTAATATAGACTTGATAAAAGTATTTCTGATTACATATAATTCTTTCCATTATATAATTGTACAAGTAAGAAATTTACCCATTTTGGTGTTGTAAAAACTGAACAAAAAAGGGGGAAGTTCTTCTGTTGAAGGGCCATACATATATGAAAGATAATAAGTATCATTTGTCCATAAATGGGAATACTAAAGTAATTCCATGTTATTGAAATTGAAAGCTCAACTCGATAGTTTTAAGGCTGCTTTCCCATGACAACTATTTTAGGGGGTACTTTCAAAAATAATTGCAGAAAATATATGTATATTTATGTGTTTTTTATAGAGAAGACACACCTGCGAATAGAATAAAAATATAAGATTTATTTACCGTATGTTGTGCGGAAAGATTCGCATCCGATTGTTTAATTTGTTCCCGTAACGTATTCTGTTGCATTTTGATGGCATCTAGTTGATTAGTTAGATTCATGGCCATCGCTGTTCCATTGGCTGCTGCTGCCGGGGAAGGGGAAGGCGGTGGCGGATTAGCATTTGGATTTGGCCACATATGCTGAGATTGTTGTTGTTGTTGTTGCGCTTGTTGCATGCTATCCTGCGTGGGTGGCACTTGTGACTGCTGTTGTTGTTGTTGCTGCTGCTGCTGTGGCGCGTAGTGAACGTGACTTGGCGGTGGCTGTTGCATATAAATTGGACCCGTATGCATGCCTCCTTGCTGCTTCAACACTAAATAGAGATCAAATTTAGTCACAACTCAAAATATACATATATAAATTTTTCTCGCTTACTTTGTTGCTCAGCTGCCACACGAAATTGATAGTAGGTAGCAAATTCGCCGCCATATAGAAACTCAAATTTTGGATTGTTTTGTTGCTTTTGTTTGGTGATTGCTTCGAATTCGGGTCCATTGCGTGCCACAAATTCGGCCAATTTGTCTATTATATTGCGTAAACCTGCATCTAAACATAGTAAGAGCACAAAAAGGTATTTTAGTTTCGGTTACCATGTATGTGTGTGTGTGCGTATGTGTAAGTGTGCGTGCGCAAAGATTTTGCACAATGTTGTTAGCTCACCTCTTGGCGGTTGTACGTCCATTTTGTGAACTGTTTTACAAACTAATTATTTTGTAAAGTAAGTCTTAAATAATCATAACTTGCTAACAATCAATTTATCACTTAAGCGGCGACCGCAAAGAATTTTTATCAATCTCTTCTTCTTGATCTTTTTTTTATCTAGACGCCATGTTTAGAGCTGGCACTCTTAGCGATTGTTCTCCAATTGAAATTAAGATTATCGATTAGTCGCGATATCAACAATAATCGAGCACAAATCGAGCGAGCATCTTGCCTTTTTATTAAAACCTGCCAGTCATTCATTAGCATTTTCTTTAATTAAAAGTAAATATGTCAGTACGTGTTATTAACGACGAATCGCATTTTCAGGCAGAGCTAACGCAAGCAGGCGTACGCCTGGTTGTCGTTGACTTTACGGCAACATGGTGCGGTCCCTGTCAACGGATTGCGCCAGTTTTCGACACGTTTCCCAGCAAATATCCAAAAGCTATATTCCTAAAAGTTGATGTAGACAAGTGCCAGGACACAGCCGCCGGTCAGGGAGTGTCGGCAATGCCAACATTCATATTCTATCGCAATAGGAGCAAAATCGATCGTATTCAAGGAGCAGACGTAATGGGACTGGAAGCCAAAATACAGGAACATATTGGAACAGGCGGCTCCGAGGAGGCAGGCGAAGATTACGGCCAGGGTTTGGTAAGTGCTATCAGCAGACTATACCAGAATTTAAGCTAATCTATTATACAATATTTATACACAGATGGAGCTCAACACATTCATTTCCAAGCAGGAGTGCGAATGCTTGAATGAGTCTGATGACCATAATTTGAAACACGCTCTAGCCTCGGCTGGAGGTTACTTGCAATCGGACTGTGATGAGCAATTGATTATGTCGATTACATTTAATCAAGCTGTTAAAATACACTCGTTGAAGTTCAAGGCTCCACCTCAGCTGGGACCCAAGGAAGTCAAGCTGTTTATCAATCAGCCACGTACCATTGACTTTGATATGGCCGAGTCCATGAGTAGCGTGCAGGAACTGACGTAAGTTTCTCTAAATAAGAGTTGTTTTTATGATATTTAAATAATTGTCATTTGCAGCCTCGCCGAGAAGGAGCTGGAGAATGGACAGCCCGTCAATCTACGCTATGTGAAATTCCAGAATGTACAAAACATACAGATCTTTGTGAAGAACAATCAGTCGGGTGGTGAAACAACACAAATTGATTACATTGGCTTCATTGGCTCTCCCATAATTACAACCAAGATGAACGACTTTAAGCGTGTGTCCGGCAAAAAGGGTGAAAGCCATTAAAAAAACTTCGGGTAATTGGTATTAAATTAAAGTTTTAGCGTTTTCACCACATTATATTACCCGGGATTGCTCCATGTACTTTCGACTTAAAACTAATCAAATTAAAAATCATACAGAAAAAATGACAACAAATCAAATAAAAATATCAGCTGAAAATTTAGAGACTACTGTGCTGCTTTCCATCGAGTTCCTTGTTTAACATTTGCCAGGCTCTCTCTGCCTGACGTTGGGTAAAGTCATAGTCCCATTGTGAACTGAAGATCACATGCGATTTGGCCACAATATCAGCATTATTCACTTGATTGGCAAGACGATTCCTCGCCTCATTCTCGCTTAGATTGTTGCGCTCCATGACACGCTTTACCGCCTCCTCGGGGGGCACAATCATTGACCACACTTCATGGCAGTTCGACTCCCATCCTGCTTTCAATAGCACCGCCGCCTCCAGCACAACTATTTTGGGCACCTGTGCAGCTCCACGCAACTTGGCCAGACGCTTGTTGACCTCAACCATCAGTTCAGGCCAAACAATTGAATTTAACAGCTGCAACTCCTGCGGGTTACTAAATACTCTAGGCCCAAGCTTTGTGCGATCTATGCGTCTATCGCCAGCCAATATTTCATTACCAAAATGCTTCACTATCTTCTCATAACATGTTTGACCAGGTTCATACACATCGTGGGCCACCTTGTCACAGTCAATGACGTGGGCGCCCATTTGGCCAAGGCGCTCAGCCATTTTACTCTTGCCTGATGCAATGCCTCCAGTGAGTCCAATAATGTAGGGTCGATTGGGCAGATTTGGGCGCACCTAGTATAAATGGGTAAATAATCTCTATATATAATACTCTTTTTTAAGAAGATAATGAATAAATATGATCATACCTCTGGCTCACGCCAACGTGTTCCCAGCAGATCAATACGTTGGTTACTGGAGCTGACCTTTGACTCATGTATGCCATCGTTGACGTTGCTTTCCACAATATCAATCGAAAAAATATCCAACTGGCACAGTTGTTTAGTCGCTCTTATCTCGTTGACCTTATGACCACCACGAAGTGTCTCAGCACTGACCACAATCATTTGTAAATTTGGATCACTTGCCGTCGGTCCAAAGGGATCGTCAATGGGCACAATATCATATTGCACTGTATTATCAATATCTGTAAGGAACTCACGCAACAATGTAATCCTTTCCTCAATAGGCAATATCAATTCTGGTAGGACTTTGTCTGCAAAGGGTTAACAATTTTCAGTGATTAGAATCAGGTGCTTATTCATAATTTTAAGATTTAAAATAGATTTACTTTTTGTCATTGCGGCTGTGGTTACTCCAATCACAAGACGTTTGTGGGTGCGGAGAACAGCTTGTGTGAGGAATATCTTATGTCCAATATGAATTCGATCAAAGGTGCCACCAATAACCACATTCGGATAGACCTTGTAGTTGGACACATCTGCTTTGGAGCTGTCTGTTGGCAGCTGTAAACCCGTACAGCTTGTGTCTTCTAAAAAGATTGTGGGTTTACTTATGTTAAGCACTGTGCGTAATCTATCACAGAGTTCCGGCTGATGTGCATCCGAGAATATCATATCCACAGGCTTTCGAAGTTTCCAAGTTGTCTCGTCATTTTGTTGCTTCAGCGGTGTCAACAGGACACGTAAATCCACCTTGGGGCCAACATAGCTGCTGCTATCAGCATACAATTGTGATATAAGACGACTCCAAGCAGGTGGTGGAGGCGTAGACGTAGCGACATTTAAATGAATGTACAGGGAATTGACGTATTTCTCAATTCTGCGCAGGGATTTGCCCAGTTGCTTGATGTTGGACACTACCAGCAATCCTGTAGAGGCCATGATATTGCGCCTATTTTCTTCGCAAATTCAAAACTACCAGGAACACCTGTACTTTGGACTAGGATTGTTGATATTATCGCTTATCGATATAACAGTGAATTTGCACAAATCAACCGGTATCAATAATCGGTAGCTTAATCGAAAAGCAACACTCATTTCACACAAATCGAGCATATCTATCGAAATAATTTAATAATCGATCGCAGCAGTACCAATCTATCGCGTCTTTTTGAAAACGATCGAATTAGCCAAGCACCGCTTTTGTTTCGCGTACGCTTCGCTTGGCTATTTAAGAATTTAAAGTCGATTAAACACCGGATTTACATGCTTAAAAACATTTAGAATTTCTCAAAAATCAAAATGGATGAGCATAAAACCTTATTTAAATCGCATTCGTTTGTATTAAGCCCCCGCAATCACAACAAAATCAATCGGGAACGTCAACGCGTCGCACGAACTAAAAAGCGCGAAGAATGCTTTCAAAGTAATCGCCATATTGATGTGAGTCCAACGCCAATGAAAAAGTTTCCCGAGATCTCAGCGGAGCCTCCATCGACTGCAGCAAATGGCGAACAAGAAAATCAAAGTCCCCAAGCACAAGTGGCCAATAAGTCCACATTCCAGACGCGTAAAGAAAACTATATGCAGCGTTATATGAAATGGAAGGCGGAACACTCACAAAGAGCACCGCTAGCAAGAAAGCAGAAAATCCAAGAAACGCAGCCTGCAGCTGCAGTGTTTGTCCCCCCCAAACGACGCTCTTTATATGTTGTTATAGATCCAAAAACAATCAAGTCAGGGGAAATGAAGATATTGCCTGCGGCGCCGCGGACCGTGAAAAACATACAATTAGAACAACCCCCTGCAGCAAAGCATACATCTGGAGTTGCTGGGAGGGTCGCATTTGGAGGGAAGCACACTCCTGGAACTACTGTAAAGTCGGCAATACATTCAGGTGGAGGTGCAGGGAAACCCACAACTGTAACTGCAGTAAAGTCAGCAGTACATACAGCTGGCGCTGCCCTGCAGCATACTTCTGAAGATGCAATGAAGCCTACACTTGGAGCTACACTGAAGCACACTCCTGGAACTGCAGTGAAACCCACAAAGCCCACACTTGGAGCTGCGCTGAAACCCACAAAGCCTACACCTGGAGCTGCAGTAAAGCACATGCCTACAACGACTAAAGTAAAGTCTGCAGCGACTACAGTAAAGCCTGCAACAACTACAGTAAAGCCAGCAGACGTCAAGAATCCTGTGCAACGGCTTGTGGTTGTAAAACATCCTCAAGTAACTACAGCAGTAGCTTCTACCGCTCGAGAGGCTACAACGACAGCCAAAAAACAGTGGCAACTATCTACAGCTAAAAAGCCTGAATCTGTGGCGGGAAAGGTTGTCACGCCAGCTGCCTCAACTAAACAAAAGCCGATAGTCTCTGTAAAGAAGCCTCCAATAAATCCTACATATCCACACATCACAGCAGCAGCCAGGGCAGCAGGCAAACTTAAGAACATAATGACGCAACCATTTGACAATGTTAAGCCAGCAAACGTTGCCAAAATAATCAAGCCTATAAGATCTGGCGGCGCTGCTGGAAAGTTCAAGACAGCTGCGACACATAAGGCAACAAAAAGTGATGCAAAATCAAATCTTTCCATGCGTATGAAGCTTAAAAAAGCAACATCGGCTAGTAGCAGACAAAAGCTAACCGAAAAAGTGCCTAATCTTAGGAAGGAGCTGCTGGAAGTGGCCACGGAAGACCCAGATACGCCTTTCGATTTAGCTAGCATTGAGAATCCCTTCCATGCACAGGCAACATCCACGCAGTGCAAGATGAATCCTTTAAGCGAGGATCTGTTGGATGTTTATCGTGACATAACAAAGCTGAGCCCTGTAACAGTCAATGAAGACCCAAAGAGATCAGAAAATTCATCTGTTAAGCGGCAGTTAATACCGACGGATAAATCGAAAAAGAAATTCAATTTTGTGCGCTACTCTATCCCTGCGGTTGGATTGGAATCGGGAGTAGCTGAAGAACTAGGCATATTAAATTCTTCAGGAGCAGGTAAGCAACACATGGAGTTTCTTCTTATATATGATTCAATCTTATTAATCATTTCAGTTGAAGATGAGGCAAAGGAAGCGGATGTCCAGAAAACTTTGGTGTCGGCAGCCACAGGTAAGCATTTAAGACAAATTCATTTAATACTATTATTCAGTCTTATTGATCATTTCAGATGTAGACAAAGCAGTAGAGAATGAGCAGGAAACGTTAATGCCGGCGGCAGAAGGCAAGTATTAAAGATAGTTAAATTTATTTAAGCATAAAAATGCACCCTTTAAAGCAAGACATTGTTTTAATTAATTAAGTACAAAAAGGATATTAATTCAATAATTTAAAAATAAGTTCATTTTATATTTTAAATTAGATATTTATTGCAACTTTTATTTTAATTAAACCTTTTACATTGATCCATTTCAGTTGATGTCAATACTAATTTGGCACAGACGCCGCCACAGAGTCCAAACTGTAGACCAAACTATCTGAGTCCATTCGTGAGCGTTTCACGTGGCAAAGTGAACTCTCATACGGAGCGTAAGAAGCGTGACAGCATGTACCTGCTGGACGAGGGAAAGGATCAACCAGAGACGCCAATTGCTGTTCGCCGAGTACTAGATGCAGTCAAATATTTCCGCGTGCAGCTGGACAATGAATTAAGACGCCTTCATTCCCTATGTGATGAGTGGAGTTTATATTGCGAACAGAATGAAGCAATGTTAACGGAGACTGGTGGCAAGGACATGATTGATGCGGCCATTGGACAAACCAAGCTGTTAGCCAGCAAGAAACTAATGCAATTTAGCAGTCTCATCGATCGTTGTGAGGCGGGTGCAACTGGAATTGGATTGCGTCCCAATGATGGCAGTGAAGCCACCAAACCAGTGCTGTCTGAAGATTTGGAAGGCTGGTGGGATATGATGCGTTTACAGAGCGATAATGTGGACAAGCGCTTCGATAACCTGGCACGCTGGAAGACCAACAATTGGCAGGATCCAGATGCAGTAGCCAAGCCCAAGAAGAAGCCGAAAGTAACGGCCAAGGCTAAGGTAAAGCCAGCTGCCAAGGCGAGCAGCAATCTTATGAGTTTCCTACGCAAGGCAAAGGCAGAGAAAGTGAAAAATCAGACGGAAGAGGGACAGCTGGAAGAGAATACCACACCAAAACGTCAACGTGTAATTGTGGTACGCGATCGTAAGTCCTTCTCACCGGCAAGGACTGTGTTGCGTATGTCCATGGGAAGTGGAGGACGTCCGTCGATTGCAGGAAATGGTTTGTTAAAATCTGCAATTATGGGTGCAGCTGAACAGAAATCACGGCAACAGACACCACCGCCTGCGACACCGCAGCGAATGTCCATTTTGAAGACACCAGGAACCAAGAAACGTGATCCTGGCACACGCGGTGTTATGTTTAGTGCAAAGAAAAATGTGCGCCGATTTGAATTTGAAGTTGAAGAAGGCAATATCAGTGGAGGTGACGATACTGTGCTTGGAATTGACAAACTGGAAGACTGTGAAGAAGATATGTCCTTGGAGAAGAGCTCCTCTTTCCAAAATCAAACTGTTCAAGCTCTTAATGGGACACCAGAAAATTCAAATTTATTACGCACATGTCAATTACGAAACCGCAAAGTTAAAATAAGGCCATCATATGAGTTTATGTAGTTTTCTATTGTTTTCTAATAATTCATAAGTTGAAGTTAAATACGGTTTAGAATTTAAATGTTTTAAATTTTATTTTATTTGAATGTTACTTAAACTCAACTAAAAAATTATGTAAAGTATTTAATATCTATGTTATATGTTCTATGTTTGAACTTACAATAAAATATAAAATTAACATGAGTTAAAAATTTGATGAGTAATATCAGCAATTTAAATACAAATTTCAGCGCGCTCATTGATGGAGTGAAAATACGATTTGTTTTTTTTTCAATAGTTAATTATAGCTCTTTTAATTTCAATTTGCCTGGTACTAATGTTGAATTATTTCTACAATTTTCATCTAATTCCTTTGCAAATTTTTTAAAAATTTTATGGATGGATCTGCAAAAAAGATACAAACCAAATTAACATCGGAGATTATATTTTATAAAAAACCTTTATTAGAACGTATGAACTCTAAATTATACTTTTTTTATTGGTAAGCACAAATTTTTTATTAATTTTAGCAACTTGTTTTTGATGTTCTTTCAAAAAATCTATCGATAGCAATATTATTATTTATTATATTATTATCAAGAAAATTATCGATATTTCACTATTTTTCCAACAATCGACGGTGAACACTAGTGGTGGGAATTATATATAGATCAATTTACTGAATAAGTTCATTCGTTCATTTTAATGACCCGTTCATTTGAACTTATTCAGAACGAAACGACACAAGTCTACGGTACACCCACCAGAAGAAAAAATAGTTTCTTGATAATATTTGAAGCAAAAATGTCTCGACAAGCTACCAGATTAGACGCAAAGAAAGTGGTAAGTTAATAACTGAAAGCAGGGGCTCGACTCCGACT
Source organism: Drosophila putrida (assembly GCA_037043535.1). NCBI lineage: Eukaryota > Metazoa > Arthropoda > Insecta > Diptera > Drosophilidae > Drosophila > Drosophila putrida. The sequence goes on from JBAMBI010000464.1 coordinate 1,566,673, forward strand.
CTCGTTTTTAGTTGTAAGATTAGTTATTGGCCTAGTCTAAATACGTAAATACATATGAACATTGAAGTGCCATATCCACCCTCAAAATCGGCTTCACATTCGCTTTTCCAGTAAGTGTATATTGAGGGAGTGAAGAGGGAAACGAAACACTCAGAAAATAGCGCAACCTGCGCGCTATGGATAACCATTTTAGCAGTAACCGCACAACAATAGCAACAACTACCGCAAGAATGAGCAACGCAACAACAACAGTCGCAAACCACGCGACCAACAGCAACAACACTTCAAATGTAAACAATGCAACAACAGCAACTGTTGGTGTTGGAAATGCTGGACAACCAATACAAGTGATACCAATGCCAATGCCACAGATCATAATTGGCCAACAGCAGCAGACGCAAGGTGGCGGGGCGACGGGCGGGCTGCAACCACAGTTGATACCATTACAAGCGAATCAAATAATGCTGCAGGCACAACAGCAACCACAGATGCAAGTGATGCAGCTGCCCGATGGCCAGACAATATTCTATCAGACGCCAACGATTACATCTCTGGATCCAAATTCTCTGGGAGCAGCTGCAGCAGCTGTTGCAGCACAGCCGCAACCACATTACGTCAACATCAATGGACAATTGGTGCAAATAACGGCGGCACCCAGTGCCAATCAGGCGACGGCAACAACTGGGCAACAGATCATAATGGTGCCACAAATGACAGCCGTAAATGCTGCAGCTGCAGTAAATGCTGCCAACAATGTGGTCCAAAACAGCAGCAACAACATCCAAAATGTGCAACAACAGCAACAGACGCAGCAGGTGCAAGTCCAGGTGCAGACAGCAACAGGAGGAACGGTGGCGAACGCTGGTGCCGGAAGTAATTCCGGAAGCAGTGCCGATGCCAGCACCAGCACAACGGGCACGAACACAAACAGTGAGGAGGATGAGAACTCCAAGGGCGAAGCGGATGAGGAGCCGCTCTATGTGAATGCCAAGCAGTACAAGCGTATATTAATACGGCGTCAGGCACGTGCTAAACTGGAATCCCGGATACCCAAGGAACGTTGTAAATATTTGCACGAATCTCGTCATCGGCATGCCATGAATCGGGCACGCGGTGAAGGCGGCCGCTTTCATTCCGCCCAAGAGAAAGGCGATCAATCTGGCGGACTCGACGGCATCAGTCTTCCACTGGCGGCCAGCGGTGGTGCAACGCTCAGTCGGGGCACGGCACGTGCACCACCCAAACTGATAGCACCACACCAAACGCCGAGCATAACGATAACAGCCATTAAATCGGAATAAAAAATGTTGTCGATAGCACCTTAGACCTTATACATATATCATAATTAAGTAGATATTAAGCTCAAGTCTTAAGGATTAGGTTATAACTCTTTTTTGGATTGTACACAATTGAAAATAAATTTGTATTTATTTAAATGTGTGCGCATCTCAGCTATGGACATGTTGTACAATTGTTTCTTTCTTTGGAAGAAAACCTATGACGTGAGGGAATCCTTGCACATAACCAGTACCATAGTATCTCTAGAATAGATCTCGAATGTTTTTCTCTGGTCTTAGTTCTCAATCTGAATTTTCTTTTCATACACACACATAGAACTCGGAGTTCCTAACTCTCACCTATGGTGCTCTGGTAACACAGATGCTGCGGGATTTCGAGAACGTGGACGATGTGAACAAGCAGCTGGAACGCATTGGCTATAACATGGGCATGCGTCTGATTGAAGATTTCCTGGCCAGAACCTCGGCTCCTCGATGTCTGGAGATGCGTGAGACTGCGGATCGTATACAGCAGGCATTTCGGATTTATTTGAATGTACAGCCCACAATTTCCAACTGGTCGGCGGCATCCGATGAGTTCTCGTTGCTCTTTGATGCCAATCCTTTGACGGAATTTGTTGAGCTGCCCACAGATCTGTCCAATTTACGCTATAGCGCTATACTTAGCGGTTGTATACGTGGTGCTCTCGAAATGGTCCAGTTGGAGGTGCAATGCTGGTTTGTCCAGGTACATAAAAGATATATATATTTTTGCAGTTAGTCAAGTAATTGGTTTGACAAAGAAAATAAATTCACATATTCGTTTATTTTTTATTTTAAGCCCAATATCATACTTTATTTAAACATCTTGTAAGATTCTTAAGCAACTATAACAAATTAAGAAATATGTGAATTCTTTTAAATAATTACTTGACTAACTTTATGTATTTATTATACAATTTGCAGTCATACATATTTCTCTGTGTAAGTGTGTGTTTGTGTGTGGAATACTTTATTGGTTGTTTGGCTGTTTTTTATTTTAAATTTACTCTTTTTATTTTTGGTTTCTTGCAGGATCAACTGAAGGGCGACAATGTGACGGAGTTGCGTGTTAAATTCGTGCGACGTCTAGAGGAAGCCATACCAGCTGGCGAGGATTAGAAAGAGAGATAGAAAAAGATATATATATATATATGTATATGTGGTAAGGGAGCTTCTCACTATAGAATTTTAGTAAGATTCTTTACAAAAGCTGCATTCCGAAGCGAACGCGCAACAATTAAACAAAACAAATTAACAGCAATAATTATAAAACATGTTTAGTTTTATTTTTATTCGACTTTATACAAATTCAAATATATTTATATATGTATGTGTTTAATTATAAATATAAAGCATAAAAATTGTTTAAAATTTAACGCATTTTTTGTTTAGTTTCAAAAGCATTTTCAACAATTTCTATACAAATGTTAAACAAATATGTGTTTGCTTTAAGCATTAGATTAAAGCATGTTTTATATATAATATAATATATAATGTATTATTCTTTCGTTAAGGCGGCCTTGGGATTTGCGTTGGCTTTTGGTTTTATTGCACAACAACAATACTTAATCATCAAATTTTTTAAAGATGTTTTGTGTAAATAGCATAGAAGAATACTTCTAACAGGCACAATACTTGGTTACATGGTTTTGACTTTGGTTTTTTGAACTTTTTACAAGCTGCGGCTATATTATAGACTCTTTCCACTCAAATATGTGTGCAACTTTCTTTGTTTTATACATTTTAGTGCATTATTAAATAATGTACATTTCTTGCCCAATATTAAATCTAGTGGAAAAAGACTATTTTGGTTGTATTTCTGTATTGTTAACACTAATTTTTGTCGGTTATCGATTACGGTGATCGCTTGTCGATTGCTGGCGGTTGGTTTAACTCTGCTGTGGGCAAAGCATTAGATTAAGGTTCCGGCGTGTCAGAACTTTGCGCAAGGCTTGTAGTGTTTTCATGCAGATGACGACGCAACAACCGTTGGCCACACCTTCCTGTGGACTCTTGCAAGTGCACGAGTTGGAGTTGCTCTTGACTGCGCTGCTGCTGATGACGGCAGACGGCGGTGGTTTGCTGGAGCAGCAGCCGGTTGAAGCTACAGCAGCAGGTGGTGGAGCACAGCAACCAGTGGCAGGTGCAGGAGCAGCAGGCTTATTGCCTGAGCAGCAGCCTCCGCTGGCAGGAGGAGGTGGGGGAGTTGCACCGCCACCACAGCAACCACCTTTTGCCGGTGCTGGCTTGGGTGTTGCTGAGGACGAACAACCACAGCCTGCCGCAGCTGGAGGCGCTGTTGCTGGCTTGCTGCCACAGCAACCACCACTGCCACTGGCGGAGCTGCTGCCGCCACTCATGGAAGCCAGATTTTGCAGAAGCAAAGCAACGTCCTCGATGTTTTGATTCATTTCCGCTTCGCGTTTACTCACTTTTTTGCTGACAGTGCTGCCACAGATGCGTTTGCCACCTGAGCTGTTTGTAATCGTTGTGGTTGGCTTCACGGATTTCACCGTGGAGGAGGAGGCGGAGGCACCACAGTCACCACCATGGCAGCTCTTCGTTTGATCACACTTGCAATTGGTACAATTGCAGATGCCCGCATCTGCTGTGATCTGCTTAAGCGTCGGCTTATTGTCCCTAATGTCCAGCTCCACCAAACCGGAAGCATCGCTGGGCACCTGCGATGCCTGCTGCAATGTGGCTTGCAACAAGGCACTATTGTTGTCAATGGTCATAAGTATATCGTTGAGCAACGACTCTGTCTCCATGTCCTCATCATTATCAAAGCTATCATCCTTAAGCAGCTCCTCAATGTTCTGCGGATTGAGCTCTAGAGTAGGCAATGTAGAAGGTGGCCCATCTACAGTTTGGTTACTAGTGTTGTTAATCATTTCCACATCCAACGATGGCGTCATTGTCAACTCATCCATGTTGCCACTAATAGCATTGCCAAAGTTTTGCTTTAAATCCACAAAACTGGGCATTTCCGTAGGCAATGCAACGCAAGCATCTGTCAACGGTGCCATGGACATTGTGGGCTTGGAAACCAGCACACCAGCATCTATCCATGGACTGGGTATCTCCTCCTCGGCGGCATAGGACAAGGGATAGGCCTGCGATGTCTCGGGGAGCATGAAAACATTGGACACTTGCTGCAGCACAACGCCGCTATCATTGCTGGTTGCCTCAGAGCTGTGGCTGCCAGGATTAAGCAGCACCATGCTTGTCACTTCGATTTCTTGTTTCACTTTTATTTGTTGATCCTGCTTCAGTTCCTGTTGCTGATCTTCCTCTTGTTGCTCTTGTTGTAGTTGTTTCTGTGCACGTTTTAATTTCTTTTTACCCTTGTTGAGCATCTGCCGTTGATGCGTCTTCTTGTGCGACTTAAGACTGTGCGAGGTACTGAAAGATTTCTGGCAACTATCCTCCTGACAGGGATACGGTTTCTCTCCGGTGTGCGTGCGACGGTGTGTCTTCAAATGATGCGAGGCTGTAAAGGCTTTGCCGCAATCGTCCTCGGGACACTTGTAGGGACGCTCCTGGGTGTGGGTGCGCATATGCTTCTTCAGATCACTCAACGTAGTGAAGCATTTTTGGCACATTTCACAATTGAATGTCTCACCATTGTGCAGACGAAGGTGAGCATGCAATCTGATAAGAATAATATTTTTGATTAGACAATGGACACCATATTGGATTCTTGCCTATCTTGACTGTTTATTTATTTACCTGTATCGCGTGTTAAACGCCTTATCACAGCCATTCACATCACATTCATAGGGCTTCACTTTGGTGTGGACACGGACGTGGATCTTCAGGCTGTAGGATGTGAGGAACGCCTTGTTGCAGCCCTCCTCTGTGCACTTGAAGCTGTAATCACCTGTACATTATATTTAAAATTATTTATTAAATAATAATAAAAAAATGTATATTACATTTAAATATTGCGCTAAATGCCTCACAGACAAAGCAAGCACTTAGTGCTGCCAGTGTTGGCAAACATGGTAAAATAGCTTTCTAACGTAAGTTTAAAGATAGCGCCAAATCATAGTAAGCTTATTAACAAGGTGACGCATTAATTAATTTCGCTAGACATTTAATAATTGAAATCTAAAGAGTGTCATTGCGCTGATTTATTTTTAAATTCAATTATAATTTTAATAAGAGAAGTAATAAATATTGAAACTCACCTGTGTGTGTTTTTAAATGCGTTCGCAAATTTCCAATGGTGCTGTAGCTGCGATAACAGTTCTCATAGTTGCATTTATACCGGCTGAGAGCTTCATCGGAGCTCTGTGCATTTTTTTTGGGGGAGGGACAAATATCATATATTTATTAGTTATTATTTGAACAGCACGTTTTTTTTTAACTGAGAAAATATGTACAAAGTCGTGGGCTTTCGAAAAAAGTCATTAGGTCGTTAGGTATGTATGTATTATGTTTATGTACTCGTAAGTCGGCCAATAAATATGTATACTTAAATATAAATATGTAAGTGCATGCAGTGAGTAGAATTTGTTTTTTGTTTAGATGTAGTATATAGTGTTGTTTTGAGGAGGTCAAAGGTTAACTAAAACTACGCACCAAGTTGACTGTTTAAAATGCGAAAAGTGGTTAACAAATTTGAGCAGCGAGGATCGCAGGCGGAGGGGGGCAACACTGGCCGCCCCTTTTTTGTTGTTGACTAGCTCTATGATTATCGATTATTTTTGGTATCGATTAATTGCTACAAGCAGCGTTACAAGACGTTAGTTACTACGGCACACGACGTTTTAAACACAATTTTCAAATGTGTGTGCGCATGTGGGCGTTGTTTATGGAATGGGGAGCTGAGTACCTCGTACGCCATCGCCATCAGTTGATCCTCATCGGTGTCCTTATGCAAGGCGCCGGGGTGTATGCAGTGAACCAATTCATCGTCCTCATCTGGCTCATTCTGCTCATCGATAAAGCTGGAAGATCGTTGGGTTATTTTCTCTATCTGTCACTTTCGAAAATTCGAATCTCTCTCTCTCTCGCCAGTTGCAAACAAACAGCAAAAATAATAGCAACAACAAAAAGAAAATAGCTCTGGCTTTTAATTTGTGTCAGTGGGCCGTTAAAATGTTTATACAAATATACAAAAATATATATGTACATATGTCTAGTGCACAGATTAGTGAGGTTAGATAGCGCAGCGGTAAAAGAACAACTACTAAAAAAAATTTATATACAGTTAGGTAAGTAAGTGTTTTGACTAAAATAAAGATATTTTAAGCGACAACAAAACAATTACTAGTTTTCAATTTTGTTTCTATCTTTTATTTCTGCGATCTATTTTTAAAAACAGAATTCAAATGTGTGCCTATTCAATTTTGACAAAATACTTGGATGACAAACTGGAGTATGTATTTTATTATGCACAAAGGTTGTGTTTTTTTTTATCAAATATAAAAACAATAAAATTTAAATAATAGGCTCTAGAAATAATGATAAGTTTTTCTGTCAAAACAATTACTGGACATACTGTATTCATTAATAAACAGTTGACAGCCAGCCAAGCAAGAACATCAGTCAAAATGAGGAACAACAAAACAAAACCCTTTAAGCTTTAATAACCAGATTAATTAATATTTAATATTGTCATGGTCAAACACGACGTCGAAATAACTATAAAAGAAAAACCAAAAGAAAACACATGCACATATACAAAGAAAAACAAAATTTCCAATTTGGATAAACAACAAGTGCGTGGGCGAGTGGACCAGACATACCCTCTACCCTATACCCCAATCTTCCCCCATTTACTGTCCCTGTCACGGACACAGCTGGCAGAAAAACCCCCCACCCACCCAACACCCTCGACAACCTGCCCTATTCTCATATATCTGGCGAGCGCTGAAAAATGAGAAATATGATTGAGGTGAACACTCATGGTGATAAAAATAGCGTGGCGTGTAGACGTTGAAGAGGGACAGGACGGACGGACGGACGATCCGAGCAATACAAAGTCGAGAAAAAATTGAAATATGATTGTACTAAAAATGAAAACAACTACAAAGATGGGACTAACCACATCGTAAGAGATCATTAAAAATGCAAAAGTGGCATTTAATAGATATACACAAAATAAATTTCTTGATTATCTGTAATGATCAACAAGAGGTCGTACCATTATTGAAAATAAACCAACAAGACATAATTCCCAAGAAAAATTATTTAAAAATGGGATATTATTATTATTAAAGTTAAGAAATTTTGACGCCTCTTCAAGCTATTGTTGAAAATATGGATAAAAAAGCTCGACAAAGTTATGGAAAATTACAAAGAAATCAAAACAATTGTTTTCCATCCGAGAAACAGAGTCTAACTAAAGTTTCAAATAGCACTGATAAGGCACAAAGCATATTGCGACAGATTTAGTAAGCAGATAATACTACCAGTTTAAAACTAGACACGTTGCCTATTTAAAAAGCTAGATTTACAGAAATAAATAAGAAAATTAACAATTAGCAGATCAACAAAGCACAATAATGGTGTGAAATATAACATATTGACAGTTTCCTATGTATGCTCTACTTATTGGAATATTCTCGAATAGAATTTCACAAGGTCCCAAAAAGAGAGAGAGAAGCGTTTCATTCGACATGGAAGCCGGCTACTTTACACCAAGTGTGAATGAATTTTGGGAAAAATACAAAACTTGTGCTTCTCACACTGAATTATATACAGTTGGTCAAGTAGTTGTTTTGACAAAATAAAAAACTAGTAAATTACAGAGGTAATTTGGTTAATTGACAAATGTGACTCAAAGAACATGCCAAATTATTAAAATTTCTTTGTTACTCTAATATTTTAGACATAGAACTTTAATTTTTATTGTAAAAAATTTGTTCTAAGTAAAAAAAGTCTGGTTAAATTAAATCCTGCTACAGAATTGGCAAAAATTTAAAACAATCCATATTTATTCCTGATCAAAACAATTACTTCATATACTGTGCATGTGTATGTACATATCTAAGTGTGTTTTTGTATTTGGTAGTGGGGGGAATCTAAATGCGTTCATCGGCGTATTTATTTTTAGACCAAACAAATGATTTGGATACAATCATCAGGCAAGAAGAAGCAGAATTAAAAGCAGCGGCTGCAGTGGCAGCAACAAAAACCGTTACATTCTCATTGCCATCCAAAATCGAATACACATAGAAAGATACATATTTATACATATCTATAGATATTTGTGTCTACATATGTAAAGATGTACGGTGGGTGAACACCGGCGAACACATATCAGGCAATTAGCAACAACATGCAAGCATTTCGGACACTTAACGGACGCGCGTTGTAATAAGTGGACATTGGAATTGTTGAAATTTGCCAAATTTTCGCTATGGGTGAGAGCAAAAAAATAAATCTTTTTCAGGTTTTTTGCAGGCGATATTTGCATCTAATTAGTGTTGCTGAAGCATAAACAGCAAGCAAGAACAACAACAAAAACAAAAGGAAAGGCAGGCAAGGCACGTCACATTTTCGACCAGACGGAATAGAAACACGAAAGCATGCAACAAACAGATTTGTGTGGGCAGTGGAAAATTTAGACATACATATGTATGTATGTAGGCATAGCCCTGGGCTGGGGTCAGCATTCGAATTCGAAAGTGCAAACACCTGTCCGTGGTAAAATTATATACAAGGTGACGTGGTGAAATAATTAAAGAACCAAAGTTGTGCAGAATGCAACACCTTCCTAAATAATTCCACCATGCACCTGCCAATCAATCACTAATCAAAAGCAAAAATTATCGATAAGCATTAACAACAACATCAATAACAAAAACAAAAGCAGTGTTGCCATAACATTCAATGAGGCTGCCAGTGCTTACTACCTCGTCCCAAGTGTGAAATATGCAGTAGGAGGAGAAGTTGATGCGGAGGATAATGCTGAGTTATTGTTGTTGTTGCTCTGCTGCATAAGATCTGCACTGCTAATCTCGGTTGTTGTTGTTATTGTTGGATCTTCGCTTGCTGATACCATGCTGAAGGACACCACCGTGGGTGGCTGCACCTGGACAAGCTTTTGATTTTGAAACTGATATTCCAGCGTAAAACAAATATCGTCCAGATTATATGTGCCCACCGTAGTTATGATCGGTATCTCTATCGGTATCGGCGTTTGTGTCGCGGATGCCGTGGACGTTGTGTGGTGCGATGAAATGGGAGTGACTGTGGGTGTGGGTGTGTTGTGGTGTGTGGGCGAGGATGATGTGTTTGTGGTGCTGGTTAGCAACAGGGGTGCATTTGTTGTTGTCGTTGTTGTCAGCGGTCTCAGTGTAAACACTTCGTCGTCGTCATTTATGTCATCGTTGTCTATGTTATCGTTCTGCGTCTGTGATTCCTGTGCACCGTATAACGTATATGTTGTTGTTCTCGTTGCTAGAACATCATCGTCCGCCTTAAGTGTTAAACTTAAGCCTAATGGTTGCAGCACCTGTTGCTCGCCAGTATAAATGCTGCTGCTACTGCCACTCCCACTGCAATCGGGATCTAGTTTGGGTGCCAGCAATGAAGCCAACAGTGCTTTGTCCTCAAACCCATTGAAATCGAGCTGCAGCGATGACGCAGTTATCGGCGGCGAACCAGTTAACGATGTGCGCGTCGAGTTTGTATCATAATCCCTGCTGTCTGATAAGGAATTTCCATGATTCGGTGACTTCCAACTGTGTTCATAGTATTGTTGTTGTTGCTGATGTTGTTGTTGTTGAGCGCTAAGTGTTTCATCGTTGCTTGCATCCATTTTGTACTTATTCTAGTATTTCACACACTCACACACACACACACACACACAAGTAGATTAATTTCACGCATGCAGTTGATTTTGCTTATACCACTGTGCAATGCCGATACATATATTTATATATGTATTACAAAAGAATTAGAAAATTATAAAGAGCCAACAGTGGCGATCGAGCGAAAAAAACACGTCCGCGCAGCGCAACAACAAAGATAAGACTATTGCCAGATTAGAGATAGAGCCAAGAGATGGCGCCACCACCGACGTTCACTATCGATAGATTTATAAAGTACTCACTTTGAAATCGATACCAAGTAGTTTCGGAGTGGTGCAACAAGCAAAGCAGGCAAAAGGTGGCGCCACAGTACTCGGTATTTGGCGCGCAATTTAAATTCAATTAAAGCACTTGCTTAACAAAACAGCAAGATTTTAATAAACGTAACAATTTTATTTAAATAAATTAAATAAAGGAGATTATTTTTAATTAAAATTGGGATTTTATTACTTCTTAATCTAAACTATAATTCAGATCTATTTAAAATCCCAATAAGAATTTACTCTTTTCATGAGACGGTGGCGCCACCTCTCGTTTTTTTGCAAAGCTATAATACGCCACCTATATATCTCATAGACACGTCCCTGTCTTTTGTTTGACAGACAGGGATGGATGGATGCTTCGACATATACAAAATTCATTGATTTTGTCAACGTAAAACACAGCGCATAGCTGCACAGGCGAACATCTAAAGTGAAGTTTAGTTAACTAAATAAGGAACGCAGCTGTGGAAAAGTGGAGAGCAAAAAACGAACAAAAATGCAAGACTTGCAAGACGAACTCCAACTGTGAAGTCAACGCGTTCCAACAAGAGTTTCGCTTGCTCCCAATTTCCAATAAGAAAGAAGTGCGAGAAAAAGAGCATACGGTGTAAAAGGAAGTAAGAAAAAAGAACGCACGCAAGCAATCAAAAAAAAGAAAACAAAAATATAGAAGCAAATAAAAATGACAATCGTTTTACAAGAATAATTATTGGGAAGCAATCGAGGCTGCGACGGCGGTCGGCCGTAAAATGCCAAGGAACACTTGCAGGCCAAGTGAATGCGTAGCTAACGGTAATGGCAATGGTGATAAGGCTAACGGTAACCAATATGACACCACAACAACAACAGCTGCCGGAGGAGATGCAGTGGGGGGCAGCAGAGAAGTTGCTGCAATTGTTAAGCAGGAATTTGATGCAGCGCCACCTGTGTGTCACAGAAAATCCGAAAGACGAAAAATTGCTCGCGATATTTTTCTGGTCTTCGAGGAGCAACCCACAAGAAGGCGCAGGGGGCGTGGCGGAGCACGGGGCAAATGTACGAGGGCCAAACAAAAGTTTGGACATTTAAAAGTGGCCAATACACCACGTATTAACAAGAATGTCTTGCGTGAAATCAAAACAGAACCAAAGTGCAGCACAGCAGCAACAACAACAGCAGCAGTAACAACAGCAATAGCAAGAGAAGCAACAGCGGAAGCACCTGCTATTGCAGCAACAATGTGTGAAAACGCTGCGGAAATGCCTGCAGCAAAAGCAGCAGAGATTGTTAGAGAGCCAGAGAAGCCCAAGGCCAAAATGGCCACAGTGAAACTTGAAACCAAAACAGCATCAAATGCAATAGCAACAGTAATAGCAAAATCAGCAACAGTTGCTGAAACGCCAGCAATAGCAACAGCGACTAAACCAGCAACAGTTGCTGCTGTTACAGCAATGCCTGAGTTGTCGGAGCACCTGCCACTTGCAACAGTAACAGCAGCTCCTGCAACCACAGCAACAACATGCCCCGCAGCAGCAGCAACATGTCCCACAGCAGCAAAATCGCCGACAACGCCAAGCGTGAATCCCATTTTTCTATGGGTGAAACAGGATGACACACGAATTGTGGAGGTGCGTTGCGAGGATTATGATAAACGCAATCGTATTCGTCTCACAAAGACAACAAATGGTTGGCGATCCATGCCACGTACAGATGCCTCATCCAGCCGTATTGTCAAGTTCTTCCACAGTGCAGCAACGCCCAGCTTGATGAAGGTCAAGCGAGAGCAGCTGCAGCAACAGCAATCAGTAGAGCAGGAGGAGGAGGAGGAAGACCAAGAGCAAGAGCAACAGGAGCGGGAGCAGGAGCAGCTGCAGCAGCAGCAACAGCAACAGCAACAATCACATCAGCTGCTACATGACTGGACTGTTGTCGAACAGGAGCAGGAGCATGAGCAGGAAGAAGAGGAGCAGGAACAACAACAGCAACAATTGCAGGCTGCTGTCATAGAGAATGTTGTCGTTGTGCCTGCCCAGCAACAGCAGCCACAACATGAGCAACACGAGCACTTGGAGGCGACTCCACCAACGCAGGATGTTTGCTTTGATGCGCTGCTGGACAGCGAGACAAATGCATCCACGAAGGCAACAAAGACTAGCACCATCACCAGCAGTAATCCCAATACGCCAACATATCAAAGTTCAGCATCACCAACGCCCTCACCAACGCCAACGCCAATGCCTTTAGAATTACAGCTGTGCCCCAAAACAGGACTCTTCCTGCCCCAGGGAATGGCTGCGGCAGTCGTTCTAAACGAGGAGGAGACCACGGACAATGCCAGAGCTCAAGTGGAGCTGCAGGATGAGGAACAAGGGGAGGAGGAACAGGAGCAAACGGGTAAACCCATGACTGATCACAGTCTAGATGCCAATACCAAGAATCTAAAGGATCTGCTGGATGATGCCGATGATCTGCTTCAGAATTGCAGCAGTGACAATGGCAGCAATGGGGCTGATTTATTGGATTCCTTGGTAAAGCGCAGCTGCGAGGATCAGGATAATTTAATGGGAGGCGAGACAACGACGACGACGTCTTCAGTGGCAACAACTGCAACAGCTCCAAGTGGAGGAGGAGGCTTAAGTTCGTTCTGTGTGCCTGATGTGGTGGCTGGTAAGGAATTGCCTAGCATTTTGGGCATGGACAGCAGCGATGATGCACCCAAGTGCCTGTCATTTAATGAGGCCGGCGAGATTGAGGGACTCAATGGTGATCTCTTCCTAGGCATCGATTCCTTTGATAAGCCTGCTCCTGAGACCGAGGCAGAGGCCAATCCCACGGATACTCTATTGGAGCAGCAACCGGAGCAGGCGGAGACATCTCCACCCCTGGTTGTTGTGCCTGATGAAACGCCCAAGGATTTGAGCTACAAAAAGCGTGAGGAAGTCTGTCCGCCATCTGAATCCCGTAGCCAATGTGCCGTCACCTCCAGTTCGGATATCTTGAAATCCAAGTCACCAGAGCCGGAGATGCTGCAGTTGCCAGCTGCTCCAAGCATACCAGCCGAGGTGGAGACCACCTCGGAGACCATTAAGCATCTCATACTCGAGCAGTTCCTCAAGCTCAACGGTAATCCTCAGCAGCAGGCGGAACCCATGGATCTGGGCAAGGCGACTGGAGGGCGTGGAGGTGAAAAGCTGCACACCGTGGTCATTGATGATGAGGACGAGGAGGAGGCGGATACGGAGCCTTCGGAACCGCTAAAGAAACGCCCTAAGGCCATTAAAATGGACAAGGATCCGGATGCACTGACTCAGCTTAAGATGTTGATTAGTAATCCACAGTGGAAGGTTCCTGATCCCATACTCGTGCCAAAGGATCGTCTGGGCGCAGTGTTGGCTTCCCCAGCCCGGGAGATTCCATTGCTGTTGACCACACGGCCGGAGTTGCGTTTGCCGGAAGCTTTTGCCTATCCGGAGATTATACAGAATCCCAACATACTGGTGGTCACCATGGAACAGTTGGAGGCCATACTCAAAAACGATGCGGATCAGGCCAAAACGACAACAACGACCACGACGACAAAACAAAATGTTGTCACGCCTCCTGCCCCGTGCTCCGCCTCCCTGGTCCAGCAGTTACCGAAAGTTGTTGCTAGTCCAAGTCCAAGCCCAATGAAACCACATCAAACAGTTCCCAGCACTCATAAAACCATGCCAGCTAAATCCGCCTGCTCCGCTGCCACACCCATTGCCACATCCTCGCCAGCTGCCGACTCCAGCATGTCCACGGAGCTGAATGCCACCACATTGGCGCTGCTCCAGCAGATGCTTTGGTTGCCCTACTTTGGACAACTGTCGCAGGAATTCTTCAAAACTCTAAAGGATCCTTTGGGATTGCAGAGGAAGTTTATGAGCAATCTGTTGCCGCTGTACCAGAGTCAGTTTGGACTACAGCATCTGGATGAGCTCTACAAGCATTGTATGAAACAGAAGCCAATGGAGGAGCATCCGGGAACAGTTCCTGCTCCAGCTCCTGCGCCTGCTCCTGCTCCAGCGCCTGCCAAGCAATCCTCAGCTGCCTTTAATGGCTTTGGCAGTCCCATGGAGTTGGCTTTTATGCAGAAACTACTCCAGCAGCAGCAACAACAGCAGCAGCAGCAACAACATGGCAAGGAACCCTCTCAAGCCTCTCAATCCTCACATCATCATCATTTGGAGCATAAGCGTGCCAGACGCGATGTGGATGCCACGCCCCTGCACATACCCGATTTTAACAAGCAAGCCACAAAGACAACGACGCCAGCAACTGTTGGTGCTGCCGTCGCTTCTACGCCTGCAACTGTTGCTGCTGTTGCTGCTCCTACTACTCCTACAGAGCACAAGCCACGTCTTACCTGCAAATCATTATCAAATCTTTTGGAGCCAGAAAGCAATGTGGTTCCTCTTCTTAATGTGCCCTTTGATGCAGTGCGTCGTGTTTCCTCCATGAACAAGACATCGCAGCAGGAAGCAACTAGCGGACGCACCTTGCGCTCCAGCAAGGCATGTGTCACCTATAATCCTCTAGAGCATGCCAAGCAATCACAGCTGCAGTCTCAACAGCAACAACAGCAGCAACAGTTGCAGCGCAAACGTGGCAACATGTTGGCACATGAGGTGCAACAGCAACAGCAGCAACATTTGGCTGAGGCTGCAGCAGCAGCGGCTGCAGCAGGAGGAGGCGTGGCAGGAACAGGCATGGATGCCAACTCGGCGCTGTGGCATCCACTTTTTGGCAGGTAAGAATGACAACCAGACAAATATTTACAATCAAAATTTGATTCTTTTAATTACAAATTATAAGTTTTTCAGTCCCTGGTTGCAACTAGGAAGCTATATAACATATAATTGATTTAATTAACATTAATGTTCTTTCAATTTCTCAACAGCAATCCCAAGCAGGGGTACAACAGCCCTTGGCAATGGACAACGGTGACGGCAACTGGCGAATGACAGTCAAGTAGGGCTCACAAGGAGCCATCAACGGCATCAAATAGCTACGAGGAGCAGCAGCAGCAGCAACATGACTACAACAGCAGCAGCAACTATCATGCCAAGCAACAGCAACAACACTCCTCAACAGCAGCAACATCAGCAGCAGCAGCCAACAATCAAAATAATCACCAGAGCAACAAATTTTGTTATCCAACGACAGCAGCAACAGCTGCAATGGATAATATGTTTCAAAGCAATCAGTTGCTCAATTCGTATCTATATCAAAAGAACGATGTTGCCGATGCAAGCTACATAGCAGAGCAAGGTTATTGGCAACAGCAGCAACAACAGCAGCAGCAGCAACATCAACATCAACAGCAGCAGCAGCAACAACATCAACAACAGCAGCAGCAACATCAAAAGCAGCAACAGCAATGGAGCAATCACAGCAACAGCAACAGCAATCAACGCAACACCAACACCAGCAACAATAACAACAACAACAACTATGCCAATAACTATGCCGCAGCAGCAGCTGCCTCCATGTACATGCAACACTTTAATCCCTATATGCAACAAAAGGCAGCTTTATTGGCCGAAAAGGCAGCACAAGCAGCTGCTGCAGCGGCCAACAAACATGGCCGATATGCCGGCGATTATGGCTAATAAGGGAAACTTCATTCATATAATCAACACTTGCATATTAACATTAAACATATAGTTGATAATATCTAACACAAGCATATAGAACTATACAGCCAATATGCCCAATATACACATATATATACATATATACAGTATATATAGTCAAAACGGTCGCGTATAGTTCATTTTATGAAAAGGAATTGCTAAGGAATATTTTCCGTTAATTTAAACGTAAACACAAGCAACAACAACAAGGTAAACGGAGAACAACAATAATTAAAAAACAAAAACAAAAACAAAAAATATATAATTATAAACAATTAGTAAAAATTTGTTATTGGTAGTTTGTTAAAAAAAAGAAAAGTAAACAAAAAGAACATATGAAAAACAAAACATAAAAATAGTAGAGAAAGCGAAGAAGCAAAAGAAGCGATGGCAAAAAGCAAAGCAAAACAAAAAGAAAACATAAAAGAAAAGATAAGGAAAAAGAAACCTAATTATTGTATTATTGTTAACCCAAGCTGCGTTATATTATTATTATTATGATTATTATTATTATTATTAACTCGTGTGTGTGTATATAGCGTTTTTATCTAGATGTATTACCACTTAGTAAGTCCCCACTAGACCAACCCTACAACTTAACCTACCCACATCCTTATCCTTATTAACCTCCAAGAACCTCCCAACCATGCTAAAACCAGATCCTTCCAATGGGAATCGCAGCGCTAAAAGGCAATTTAACAATGTTTTATTTTGTTCATTCATTCCGCAAAATGCAAAGCTACAATTTGAAGGTTTTCTGTTTTTTTTTAACTAGTTATTCCTTTATTTTTATTACTATTATGATTACTATTATGCTTATTATTTATATGTGAAAAACACAAAAAAAAAAACACTTGAAACAAATATCGAATCCCCTTAAAAATGTGCAATCTTCTTATATAAATAATTTATGTTTTAGCAACAAACGAAAAACAACACAAAACACAAGAATCACAAATCTTATAAATGAGAAATGGCAAATGCAAAAATGAAAAATAAAGAAAAACCTTTTAGAGAATTTCGCTGATAAAGGCAACAGAATAGCAAAAAAAAATAAAAAACAATTTTTTAATGGTATCGGGCCTAATTTCAAGGGAAAAGAGAGGGTGGTGATCAGAATAACATTCCGCTTGAAAATCTATTGATTTTTAGGAAACTTATGCAACTTTGAAGTCTGGTAACCTTTGGAGATTTTATAATTATGTAAATTATTGATTTGAAAATGAAATCTAGAATCGAGGTTGAATTTCCCAGTAGACGTCGTTTTACAGATATAATATTTCAATCTCAATTACAGATAACAAAATGAACTACAAACCTTATTAAATAAATGAAGGCTTGAGGAATAGTCCAGAGACGGAATTTTGCAGCATCCTCTAATGTAATATGAAATGCGGATTGATTGTTAATCAGAGTTTTATATATAGAAATATATTTAAATTTCGGTGTATATAGATAGATATATATGTATATAAATGTAAATGTTAATTTCTGTATAAATACGCAACTTTTCACTTACAAACATAATATTATTGAATAAGTTTATCGTTTAGTTAAAACCACATACTAATTTTAAGAAAAGTTCTTTCATATTTTCACAATTATTTGTTTGTTTTTTTTTCTTTGTTATATTTTAGTTTTTGTTTTGTTTAAAGCATTTCAAATGCGCGCGTGCGAATGTTTTCAGCTATTTATAGTGTGTATTTGTTTGTGCTCCCAGCCGATGATCTATAATTCAGATTTGGATTTGTTAGATTATCAATTATCAATTTGACGATGGGCCTCCTGAAGTCGGGCCACAACACCCTGATAGAATTTGATCTGTTCGGCAATGAAGGTCTTGAGTGTTTGCTTCAGATGCGTATCTCGTTCGCTCTTGAAGTGTGTAAGCTCCGCTAGAACCGTATAGGAGACGACATCCGTGCGTCTGTTCACATCCTGCAGCTGGGCGGGACTCATCTTATTCTCGGCAGTAATACGCTCACAATCCTTGCGCTTCTGTATAGCGCCCTTGTGTCTAGAGAACACATCCGGAAAACAGTTCAAGACGCCCCTAAATAAGAAAATTGAAATCAATTGGAGATCATTAAGTATTTATCAATATTGTTTTTTTCTATGTTTATGAAATTCACCTGTAAATGTGCAGACGATCGGAAAGAGGTATCCAATCATGCTTTGGCTGATCCCCCACCATTTGTCCAATACCAATGTAAATTCCACCAATGCGACCAACACTCTCCGACAATGGAACCCCATTGCGTGTGGGTGCACGTCGTTCATCGATGGATAGGGATTTGGCCAATTCAGAGAGACCATCGCCAATGCGTTGAAATTCTTTTTTACTCTGACCCAACGATCGTTTAGCCATGTCATTGGAAATGTTATTCAAATTGCGTATGGCCCCATCCATGGTGTGAATGAACTGAGAGGCACTCTCCAGTTGAGCATCGACTTTGGAGTGTAGCAGATGATTTGATGGCGGCGTTATTGCCATACAATAGTTCATATCCATGTAGGGATCACGACTTTCGGCTTTCCGTTTACCCGATTTCCACACCTTTTCATCCGTGCAAGTAAGGAAATGATACCAAACCTCGCATTTGGAAATAACCGGATGTCGACAGACCCAATCGACAAATTCCTGAAGTTGCACTCGACGATGCTCCACAAATTGCTCCTCATAGCGACCAGAGATCTGTTTATCAGGCAATGGAGGCACGGGAATCAAACAGAACTTTGCCGTCAAACGTTCGTGCAGCCAATCGAAGTGTTTGTAACGACGCGACACCTGTGACAAAGACAAACGACAGTCCCGATTAGATAGAAATTCAATTTCGAAATGTGACACACAAACACTGAGTCATTTGTGAAGGCAGTAACAGAAAAAAGAACACTTGCCACACTCACACACCGAGTTGGAGAGAGGGGGCAATAAATGAATTGCAACTGAGTTGGACGATTGCCCCTTTGCTTGCCCCCAATTGAACTCACAACTTCAACTTCAACGTCAACTTACATCATGCTTACACTGTGCAACACAATTCTCTTCTTAATGTTGGTACAATTTATAATCCAGCTACTTCTAAATATAATATTAGGTATAGTAAATATTTATTTTAATGGCTACAAAATTTAAAAATCTAGTATATTTAAATATTTCAATATCCCTCTTTTTTTGCCACCAATTAGTTAACAACAAGAGAATATTGAACATTGTTAGAGACAAAAGATAATAGATAATTAAAATCAACACTAAGAAACTTCCGATCGGTTGTCCTATATTTGTAACTTGCAATTACAAAATAGCAGTCTTAGCTATAAAATAGCCAAAATTACATCACTGCTATGAACAATTCAACTTTAATTATATTATTAAAGAAAATTCCCTCACTTAGTAAATAATTCGTTAAACTGTGTGATAAAACTGAAATATTCTAAATTATGTTGGACAGTGTGCACTTAAACAAACACACACACAAGACCACACGGATAAAGGGTTTATCTACGTATACGAATGTAATTATGTGAATCGCTTTTGCCCCCGTATAATACACATATAGTAGTGGCTATACTCACGGAGATATTATTAAAACTAGGCGTCAGCTGGTAGGCAATAAATGTTTTCATTCCTTTGAACTTGGATTCCTTTTTGGGACTGGCTACAATAACAGAGTATGGGGAATGATTCTGGGTCCATTGATATATGGAATCCTCTACTTGTGTTATATAGGCCTTTTCACATTCTGGTATAATTTCCTTACTGGTGAATAGGCCAAGTATATAGGAATCGGAACTCTTGGCAAACATGCCCTTCTTCATGGTGGCAGCACTTGAGGCACCTGCTGCCGCGGAATTTAACGAAATTGTGTCATCATTGGGCGCAACAGGTAAATGCCTGTTGTCATAGTCGCTAGTTGAATGCGAGATGCCGCCAGTGCGAGCCGTTGTTGATGATCTGCCTCCAGCTGGCGCAATCTCTGAATATGTCTCATTGTCATCGCTATCGGACCAACTATCATCATCCGCATCGGGTGTTGGATCATATCTTGGCGCAGGTGGTGGCATACCAAAGGGGTCAAGGGCCTGCTGAGCTGATGGGGTTGCACCCACTGTGCTGTCCACTGTTGTAAACTGGCGCGCCTCGGCTGCGGACATCACCTCCACGTAGGCCGCTGGAAAAAGACCAATTTGGCCCCGACTGTTTTTGCCCTCCCACCAACCTTCGCCTACGTCGCTCCTTGTTACGGTTAGAATGTCTCCAGTGATAATCGATAGTTCCGATGAGCCTGGCTCACCAGAAAAATCGTACATTGCACGTACGTAAGATGTCATTTTGGTTATTGCACGAATTTAACGCGTTTTTTATCTAAATCCGCTTCCATAAAACAAATGAAAAAGCCAGTGTCTGAGTCAGTGTGTGTGACTAGTGTGACCGTTGTGTTTTACACTGATTTCACAATCGGTAATCGAGAAGTTAAAAATATCGTCATCGCAAATGAAACAACACAACAACTCTGGCTGCTAGCAACTCTGTGCGGTCAGCTAAATATATCGATTAATGAAACACATGTAAAACTAATCGAGCCGGCTTTTGTTTTTAGTTGCCGAGCAACAAAATATCAAAATCAATTTAATTTGTTGAATCTTTCCAAACAAGTCGGTTGTTGGCAATAAGAAATAAAGAAATTTTCATTTTACCAGTGAACATAATTTTAAAAATCAGCAACTATGGCCGAAACTGAGAAAATCGAAGTGCGCGATATAACACGCATTGAGCGCATTGGCGCCCATTCCCACATTCGCGGTCTCGGACTGGACGATGTGCTGGAGGCTCGGGCTGTCTCCCAGGGCATGGTTGGGCAGAAGGATGCACGTCGTGCTGCTGGAGTTGTAGTGCAAATGGTGCGCGAGGGTAAAATAGCTGGTCGTTGCATTTTACTTGCTGGAGAACCAAGTACCGGCAAAACTGCAATAGCCGTGGGAATGGCCCAGGCTTTGGGCACAGAGACACCATTTACCAGTATGTCTGGCTCGGAGATTTACTCCCTAGAAATGAGTAAAACTGAGGCCCTGTCGCAAGCTCTGCGCAAAAGCATTGGCGTCCGTATCAAGGAAGAGACAGAGATCATTGAAGGCGAAGTTGTGGAAATTCAAATTGAGCGTCCAGCAACTGGAACTGGTCAAAAAGTGGGCAAGGTGACACTGAAGACCACCGAAATGGAAACCAATTACGATTTGGGCAACAAAATCATTGAATGCTTTATGAAGGAGAAGATTCAAGCTGGCGATGTCATCACTATAGATAAGGCTTCGGGCAAGGTGAACAAACTAGGACGCAGCTTTACTCGTGCTCGTGATTACGATGCCACTGGGGCTCAGACTCGGTTTGTTCAGTGCCCGGAGGGCGAGCTGCAGAAACGCAAGGAAGTCGTTCATACAGTCACTCTGCATGAAATTGATGTGATCAACAGTCGCACCCATGGATTCTTGGCTTTGTTTTCCGGTGATACTGGTGAGATCAAGCAAGAGGTTCGTGATCAGATTAATAACAAGGTCCTGGAATGGCGCGAAGAGGGCAAGGCTGAAATCAATCCTGGCGTGCTCTTCATTGACGAAGTACACATGCTGGACATTGAGTGCTTCTCCTACTTAAATCGCGCTCTGGAGTCGGATATGGCACCTGTGGTGGTTATGGCCACCAATCGTGGTATAACACGTATTCGTGGTACCAATTATCGCAGTCCCCATGGTATACCCATTGATCTCCTTGATCGCATGATTATCATACGCACTGTTCCATACACTGAGAAGGAGGTCAAGGAGATTCTGAAGATTCGTTGCGAAGAGGAGGATTGCATTATGCATCCCGATGCTTTGACTATTCTCACACGTATCGCCACTGACACCAGTCTTCGTTATGCTATACAACTTATTACCACAGCTAATTTGGTTTGTCGTCGTCGCAAGGCTACTGAAGTGAATACGGAGGATGTCAAGAAGGTTTATTCACTATTTTTGGATGAGAATCGCTCTAGCAAGATCCTTAAGGAGTATCAGGATGATTACATGTTTAGCGAGATTAATGAGCACGAGGAGGATGTCACTACTGCAACTGGAGGAGGCGCCAAACGTCGCATAGATGCCGGCGATGGTGATGGTCAGCCCATGGAGCATTAGATTTTAATTGACATTAACTCATACATTCTCATTATCATTCTTTGAGCCCAATAAATATGTTTACAAAGCAATGTACCTAATATGGTTTACCTTGTTCTCTTTTGGAAAGTGTACAGCAGTTGATTAAATTGATCCAAACGGTGTCTCCATTTATTGTAGTTCCATCCGTATAAACATAGTTAAAAAATGAAATCTGAAAATTATATTAAATAGCTATTATAGGAAAGCAGTTTGATAAACCTCAGATGGCAAAAGTTGGAAAATGTTTCATGCAATAAAAAAACAATCTGTAGTTCTAATTTCATTGCTTTATTTTAGTCAAATTTGCACTTTTCGAGTGTAGATCTATTAGAATTTTCGTGAGCATATCAAAATATATTATTTTTATGTTCTTAAGTATGGTATAAAATTGTCTTTATAGTTAGATAAGTCTGAATGCCGGCTTGGTTTAAATGTTCAAATAGCAACGAAATTATTTCATTGACTAGGCATTGCTTTTTTTTAATAACGCATCGGCAAAGGATTTAAAAGAAGTTTCGGCCTACAAAATCGAAAAGGTATGGTTAATTTGTATCCGTTAAATTGTATATATACACGTATATAAGTTGTTAGGATTATTAAATTGGAACGCATTTTGGTAACATTGTTTTTGTTCATAATTCTACACAAACGAAATCTAATTACTCAAAACTATTCCGTGTTTTTCAATAATGTTCGATTCTACTTTGGTGTTGGTTGATTAATCTTGCTTTACGGTTGACGCTGTTTTTTGCTGCCTCGGCTGGGTTTTTAAATAGTAACGATAGCCATGAAACATGCAGGCCCAGATCAGCATGTATATGAAGCCAAAATAGTTGACTGCACTAAAGACTGTTATCCAACGTTCATACTTGAGGAAAACAAATGAGGTAAGGCACCAGCCCATGTAGACAATGTTATAAGACTTTAGGCAAATGAAGTAAATGACTGCATAGATCTTTGAGTTGTTAAGGGTCTCCCCATAGGTTGGCAAGACATGTTTGGTATAAACGCTTTCAATCTGTAATAAAAATTGCGTTAGTATAATTCATCATCTATGAAATAAATTTCATTGCTACTCACTTGCTTCTCAGTGTTGACAATCATAAATTCAATGAGGAAGGCCATGTAGTAGCCACTGTGAAAGCCATGCCAGACGGCTAGAAAGCCTAATGCAGCCCCATAGCTGATATTTCGATTGTTGAGGAACTTGAGTCGCTTGAAAACATATTGAGCCACCCATTGGTTTGTGTTTACATTGAAGCTCTGCACATAGTGTTGCATGGTATTGCCTGTTTCCAGTAGCTTCAGCTTAACATTGCTGCAGCCAGACCAGTCCGGATTGCCGAGTGCATCCTTTCCTTTGTACGTGAAGCCAATGCACATTAGAGCGCCTTCGGCGAACAGCCAGCACGAGATGTACTTGTACAGCGAGAACTTGGCCCAGAAGCCCAAGAAGTAGATACGTTTTATGAAAGACTGCTCGGCAAACTCCGACGATAGGAAATATCCATCCGGTAAATAGGCCAAACCAATTTGACAGATAGCTAGATAGAGCACGCCAGCTCCCAGACGCTTAAGGCCCGAGGACATATAACCATCGTATTGACGAAACTCTCCATTTGTGAAGCTCTGATATCGACGATAGGGAAATTGGGGACCGACCAGAAAACTGCTGGGAAAGTATGAAAATGCCAACAGCTCGAGTATATTAGGCACTTGCTTAAGTGCCGTCTCTTTCTGATCCTTGGAGAGCTGTTCCTCCTTCTTCAATCCATCGACTACATCAAATCCGAAGCCAATCATGCGCAGCGTCAGTATGCAGTGCGGCATGGTCCACAAGATGTCATACTCATTGCTGGCCGTAAAGTAGTAGCCCAGTAGCAAGTAGCCCATGTGAAAGATAAAATTGATGCCCAAAAGTAATTGAGGTGCGCTACGCAGAAAGGTAACCAGGATGTAGGTGGTGCCTATGGCCACAAGGGAGTGATATGTGTCCGTACCATAATTGTAATAGCATAAGCTTAAGCCGCATAATGCAAAGTATATGTGTTGCAACGTCTTTTCTCTATTGACAATGTATTTATTATAAGCGGCCGCAATTGGATACCCTAAGAGAAGAGCATGTGATAGTTAAACAATCAACATTTTACTAGCAATAATCTTACCAGCCATCAGTGTCAGTAGTAATCGGAATGCTTCCACAGGCACGCCAACTTTGTTGGCCACATACCCTGGCAGGTCCATCATGTTTCTGTCAAGAAGAGAAGAAAAAGCTTATCAGTAAGTTTGCTATGGTTCAATGTTCGCTGATTTACGCGCGCTTATCATTATCATAATTAATGCTGTTTCATTAGAAAAGCAAAGGGGTGGTGCTATTAATCTCGTATTAACTATATTACGCATTAAGTATTAACTTAAAAGTCAGTCAGGGCCACAGTCATCGCACATATTATTTATATCGTTTAGGTCTCGAGAGGTCATGACGAAATTTGTCACTGCTTAAACTTGAGAGGTTGGGTGCACCTGAGTACATAGTGTACGTGTGGGAGGTGGAGCTTTTTATTTAAGGCGTATTGATTGAACGGGGCACGAAAGAGCAGCTAGTAAATGGTTTAATGCAAAATTGCAATCTTTTGAACTCGTAATGTAAGCGTTACCTAATTAGAATAAGTAGGAGTTGAGTATCTGTAAGTTGTAGAATGGCAGGCCTAATGCATTAAGTTTGACTTAAAATCAACCAATTTAATGACCGAATTTCATCCGAATTTAAACACTTCACATAATTTAAAAGAATAGATTAAAAGTTGCTATGGCAAATATATTGAATAAAAGCAAACACACGCCGTTACGTTATGCCACAGCTGTTTGTCGATATCAAATTCACCAGTTCGCCTGCACGATCTAGTTCAGCTTACAGTTGTTATCGATAAGACAAGTTATGGCATATATATTTACATTTGCGGGGATTTATCATCAGTTTATATCACGTTGAAATATTTAGTTAGCAAAATAGCAGTCAAATTAAAGTTTAGAAATACAAATTTTTAACTTGCGGGCCAACTAATTTTCAAATTGTAGGTGTCATCCCGCCAAATATATATATGCCAGCCCAAAGAGCAGTGCGAACGAACTAGTTCATAAAAGAACGACGAATTACTCTGACAAACATTACATTAAAAACAATTGTTATTGCACGCTTTATTTATTATTTAATTGAATAGCACACGCAGTTAATTGGATGAATCAGAGGACTAATCAACCGAAAAAGCCACAAATAACAATACAACAGCTGTTTTGCGTCTGAGTATGAAATCCCCCTTTGTTTTGGTTTACGTGTCACTTGCAGCTTATGACATTTGGTTTTCCATTAGGATTGCAGTGAAATTAATGCAAAACTGGCACATACAGGCAGCAAAAGCAGTAGCAGCACAATGCGGCGAAACAACTATCCCTACCAGCCCCTAAACCAGCAACCTCCGCCCAGTGGTCATGATGCACTGGAGGCGGAAAATGAACGCGCAGCCGAGGAGCTGCAACAGAAGATTGGTGCCCTTAAATCGCTGACTATTGATATTGGTAATGAGGTGCGATATCAGGACAAACTTTTGCGTGGCATTGATGACGACATGGATCGGACAGGAGGATTCCTGGGCAACACAATGACGCGTGTGGTGCGTCTGGCCAAACAAGGCGGTGGATCCAAACAAATGTGTTACATGTTCCTCTTTGTGCTCTTTGTTTTCGTGATCCTGTGGCTAACTCTAAAATTTAAATAGTCCGGCAATGTGTTATACAAATATATATATTTTTAGATACCTACAAATTTTTTTATTAGTAGAATGGTCCATCATATACTTAATTTTTTAAATGGATGTGAACTTTGAAGAGAATGGTTTAGAATCTTACATGTCATATTACAAATCCAAAAGTCAAATAATCAGATACACAACTATATATATTTAGATACTTACAATTTTGTATTAGTATAGTGAGAGTACAAAATAACACATACATTAAGGTAGACGAGGGGATAATGTTTGGTGGGGATTGGGCTATGCTTTGGACTTAAGTTGTAATGATTATGATAATGCCATGGTATTGACGATTCCTTTCGTTTAGATTGCTTTGCTTACGACACCAGCGTAAACATTGAACAAATACCATTCAGGGGCTATGCATGAAATGTCTTCATCTTTTTACTGCGCCGGCTGAAGTCCGACTGATCCAAAGCATCCTCAACGTCGCTGCTAAGTTCGTCACCACTTAAGAGATCCGATCCATTTGAAGTATTACCTTCTAGCCGACGTACTGCAGTAAGGTTTTAACGTTAAACATTACATACATATATTTTATCCGTTTAAACTTACTCTGCTCATCTAAGATACTGTTCTGTTTCTTAATGTCCTCGATATCCTTTTGATTTTCACTTATTTTACGGCGTAACGTTTGTATGCATTCGGTGGTCTTCTTAAGTATCTGAGCTCGACTGGCCTAAAAATAATAAAGATAATCTTTATATTAGAATAATGACTTAGGTCGACTTAACAAAGAATCGGTTTGACATACAACACTATTTTCCTAGTGTTTTTATCTGCAACTTAATTGCGAACTTATTCAAACCGATTATTTGATTTATCTATATTATCTTAAGTACGTCATCATTGAATGTTCTCCTTTAATTATGCTCACCTTTTCACCCTTTAACGTGGGCACCGCTTCCCTTAGATTGGTGAAACTCTCCTTGATGTGATCTCGTCGTCGCCGCTCTAAAGCATTGTGATGCGCTCGTTTTTCGGCCTTGAAAAATTCAAAACAAACAAAATTGAATCGACTCAGTTACAATAACAAAAATAGAAACGTGCGAGTGTTTATAAACAAAGAAAGTTCGCTTTTGGTGTTGCTATTATCACGAAGTGTTTATGTGCAAAATACCTGCGTAAAATTTGCGGTGCTTGTGTGGCGAGAGGAGCCTAGACCATTATCAGAGTCAGCGTCGTCCTGCAATTAAATTAATGTTATTATTTGTGACGTCAAGTGCGTATTGAGGGCTTGCTTACGTCACTCTCAATATCAATATCCCTGTCGTCGTCGCTCATGCTCATCTTGGCAGTTATTTTTATTCACTTTCGTAATTTAATTTAATCAATCAATTGATTGTACTCCGTGGGTGTTTGCTAGCAATTCTATCCAGGTTTTGTTTGCGTCTTATTTATTTTGTTTGCCAGCGCACGTTTTGGTCAAGTTGTTGTAAAAAAATTATATCGATATATCGATAGATACTTTTTCGTGATACACGAAATTTGCGCGATATATTTTTTTGACTATAATTTTACTATCGATATTTTTGGGTGATATGCAGAGAAATAATAACAAAGCGCGTGTTGTATTGTTTTCCTCCTTTGATTTCGTTATTATTTAGTTTTTATATCAAAATTTAGCCTATTTTTGATGGCTTTTCCTACATCTAGTGCCCAGCAAGCCGAAACGAACCGTAAGATACTAGAGGAAATACAGACGAAGAAGCAATTGCTCATCGGCCTGGGGAATACAACAAATCAGGTAATGATACTGAGATCTTTGGCTTGTTTTAAGAACTCTGGTTAATGTGTTATTGTTTTAGCAGATGCCCGCACCACAGCTGCTTGGCCAGCCGTCAGTGACAGCCGAATTTCCACAGGGCGTGAGCGTTACGCCCAATGCCGGAGGCGCCCTCGCCACGCCGAGATCTGCATTTAATCCAACGAGCTCTACAACTTTGGGATTCTTTATATCTCAAGATTCGTATTTTGGAAATAGTTTCATACCCGTGCTGCCGCGTCTTGAGCCATTGCCGTCGACGCCGACGCCCAGTGCCAAGTAATACAGAAAATCAGTTCACTCATCATTAATATGGCGCGCTTGAAGCTAAAGAAGCTTGAGGAGTATCTACAGTGTGTCGACGGCTTTGAGAAGCCAAAGATTTTACTGGAACAATACCCTACACCACCCCATATAGCCGCCTGCATGACGCACCATATTCAAGCACAGCACGATGACATTGAAGGCAAGTTGGTAGCTGATCTGGGCTGTGGATGTGGCATGCTTAGCATTGGGGCGACTCTTTTAGGAGCTCAACTCACTGTGGGCTTTGAGCTGGACGATGCTGCCGTTAACATTTTCCGCCAGAACGTACAAGAAATGGAGCTGCCCAATGTGGATTGTGTGCGATCGAATGTACTACAATTGCCAGGAAGTAAGTGGGATAAAGCCTTTGATACAGTTGTAATGAATCCGCCCTTTGGTACCAAGCATAATGCTGGCATGGATATGCGTTTCTTGGAGGTGGGCACTCGTCTAGCCACAGGAGCTGTCTACTCCCTTCACAAAACATCCACACGGTGAGCAGCTCTACAAACTAAAGACACTTTTAAAATGTGCTATCACCATATTTCAAATATAAAATATAACGTTAAATGTTTTTTGTTTAATGATTTAATTGATTATGATCAATGATCATAGCTTGTTTTCGCAGTATTGCCTTGATAAGAAGTATAGCTCAAGATACATTCATTTGTCTATGTTTCTCAACTCTCTCCTTACTTCTTTTATACATAGTATTTAAAATTTAATGTAATAACAATAATAATAATAATTTTAAATCTCTCTTGCAGCGCATACATTCTGAAGAAGTGTAAGGAGTGGGGAGCCGAGGGCAGCGTTATTGCCGAACTGCGCTATAATATTGAGTCCAGCTATAAATTTCACAAGCAAAAAACAAAGGATATTGAGGTGGACTTTTGGCGCTTTGATGTTAGTGAGCTGTAACTTCGTTGAAGGATTAGTTAAGGAAATTCAGTTTAATGCATTTTTGAAACATTTTAATAATACAAATAACACGACTAAATGATTAAACAAAATTCATATCGATTCCATTCTAACAGTATGATTATTCCACATTAAAGACAACGCCCTGGGCACAGGCAAGCTCGCCCGAGTGATTCAATGTGATGGTGGCACGTTTGCAGTATTGTTTCCAGGCATCCGAGCCAGACTCCCGACCACCTCCAGTTGCCTTCTCACCACCAAAGGCTCCGCCAATTTCAGCACCGTTTGTGGTGGTGTTAATGTTGACAATGCCACAATCGGAGCCCTGAGCTCCGATCCACTTGAATGCTTGAGTCATGTTCTCCGTGAAGATAGCTGATGAGAGGCCCTGTTCCACCTCATTGTTCCAGGCGATGGCCTCGTCAACACTACGCGTTTTCAGCACATAAACGATGGGCGCAAATGTTTCACGATGTACGACACTCGCATCGTGGGACAGTCCAGTAATAATTGTGGGCTCGACATAGTGTCCAGGACGCTGGACCACGCGTCCACCAAAAGCGACAGTGCCGCCCAACAACTTGGCCTCTTCGATGGTTGCGTTATAGTTAGCTACATTCTGTGTTGTGTGCACAGGTCCGACAAGGGTGTCAGCCTCCAGTTGGTGGCCAATTCGGGGCAATAACTGTGCGTACTTTGCAGTCAAGGCCTCCACGAAGCTATCGTGCAGTTTCTCATGGACAATTATGCGCCTGGTGGTAGTGCAACGCTGTCCACTGGTGCCAATGCAGCCAAAGAGAGCTGCATCCAAAGCCATCTTCACATTGGCCGTCTCATCAATGATCAGTGCATTATTGCCACCCAGCTCCAAAATTACTTTGCCAAAGCGACGTTGCACCTCCACGCCCACATCACGCCCCGTTTGACAACTTCCTGTAAAACTCACCAGATTAACACGTTTGTCGGCAACAAGAGCAGCCCCGACATCTGTGCCGCCCTGGCAGAGACTGACCACAGGCGGCAAATTGTTGCGTCGCAGCACCTCGGCTACAATTTTTGTGGTAGCCACGGAGACAAGGGGTGTAGTTGGGGCTCCTTTCCAGAGTACACTGTTGCCTGTTGTTAGTGCAATGGCTGCATTCCAGCCAAAGACAGCGTTGGGAAAGTTGTAGGCGGATATGACTCCCACCAGGCCTAGTGGACGCCAAGCTTCCAGAATGGTGTGCTGAGCACGCTCCGAATTGATGAGCTGACCAGCGTAGATGCGTGACAAGCCAACGGCATAGTCGCAGATGTCAATAAACTCCTGTACCTCGCCCTGACCCTCGCTGTAGATCTTGCCTACCTCCAGGGAGACCAGCTTGCCCAATGGCTCCTTGTATTTGCGTAGCTCGTCGCCAATTTGACGCACAATCTCGCCACGCACTGGTGCGGGAACTTGTCGCCAATGCTTGTACGCTTCCACGGTCAGACCAACGGCTTGGTGTAGCTCCTGCACATTGCCCTGACGCACTGTGGCTATGGCTTGGCCAGTGCCAGGATCGTAGCTAGTAATGCTTTCACCACGCCCCAGCCACTGTCCCGAATAGACGCCGGGATTGTCACGTTCAAGGCCCAGATCCTTGAGGAAACTGTACTCCGGCTGGTCAATCAAATAGGAGGCACTGCGCAGTTGCTGCAATTGGCCTGACAACATGCCACGCTGCAAGGGCAGCCTTTTTGTCAAGTGTCTCAAATGTGCGATCATGCTGTGCCAAAGAAAGACCGAGAGAGGAACAATGAGATTTATGGATTACTGATATGCCTGATAAGCACGCCATATCGCTTCGATAAGCGTCAACTTGTTTTTGTTTTATGGGCGTTAAATTTGTACTGGAAAATTATTTGAGCTAGCTCCTCGGTTATGCCCCCTAGCGATGAGGCTTGTTGTTGATTATCAGTGCATTGAGCAGTTCAAGTAGAAGCCACTCACTTTTGTTGTCCACTTAAGTCCGCTGCTCAACGATGTTCTGTTCCCCACACCGCTCAATTATCAACTGAATCCGCTCTGAATCAAAGCCAATGCCAGGGAGCAGCAACAGTGCTTATCGCATTCTAAGCAAGAAGAAAAAGAGAGAGGATGAGAGAGGCATAGAGTGTGGAAGAGAAAGATAGGGCGAGTGGGTGGGAGAGATTAGCTACAGACTTCTTTCCTTCTTTCTATGTGAAGAATATGATCGTTATTAACAATCGTTACTAACGATTGATACTAGCACTAATTGTTTTCCTACAAACATAACTTTGGTCAAGTTTAGTTATGAACTTATCTCTAGTAAATATATTAATAAAATTGCTTGTATAAATTCATATTCATATAACAGGTCTGTGTTAGACGACAGTTTTTGACCTCATCGTCTTATCACATTAAATCTCTATTTGTATACCCATTAAACGTAGGAAAAAGAGGGTATATTAAACTCGAGCAAGGGTATATATTTTACGTAAAGAGATAGACTCTTATAGACTATATTTGCTTGCCCCTTTGCACTTTCGTCATAATTTTGTTTACTAAATATGTAAAAAAAGTTTAGTTAGTCAAGTAATCCCTAAAGTATTGTCTTAGGTTTGTTGTCCTGACAACCTTTAAAAGTCGTTGGCTGTTAGCTCGATAACCAAATTTTGAGGCTAATCAGTTTTGCAATTGGACGTGAAAGGATTAGCTTTAGACAAAATGGAGGTGCTTGAGGAAGGAAATTTAATGGACCGAGTTCCCATTTTGCTGCAACGCGATTTGGAGTTTTATCAGGTGCCTAAAAAAGAAAAGAGAATACCCGCAATGCGAAAAAAAGAACTTTGTGGGAGAAACTCGTTAACACTTTGTTTTCCCTCTCACTACTTTCACTTCGGCTACCACTTCCATTGCATCAACAGACGCATCAGCGCGTCCTGCAAGAACCTATTTGTCCAGGAGTTGTGGGTGGCAAACTGGACTTTCCTCGCTATGCATCGTTTGCCTCGATTAAATTGATACGCTGGTAGGCAATGGCCCTTAAATGGGAATTTCTTTTCGTTCACACTGTTGAGTTTCATTCAGGTGGGAGGACGAATACTTTGCATCCTATCGTAAGCACTCGGGCCTATTGCACACCGAAAAGGAGCTTAACGAGGGAGATTTTGTAAGTAACCTCATCAATATTCACGTAATCCTTATCACCCTCTGACATCAATAACAGAGCAGTGTGACGGTAAAAACTTCTGATCCAGATAAGTTTGTAAGCTTGGTGACCAAATCAGCGGATCTTCTGTTGGAGCATATACATCGTTTGTCTCAGGAGTCCTTGGATCATGCGGATCTCTCAGTGCTCACGGCTACCATCGGAGCTGCCGCCTTGGTCAAAAACTCCTTGAGTGTCTATATGCAGGCGGCCACCACCACCATTTGCCCACCTAAGGGGGATGAGAAAGGTGGAGCTCTGAAACTAAGTTTTAAGCAGTATTCGCAGATGTCAGAGGCATTAGCTGAACGTCTCTTGGATCTCCACTGCCGCCTTCTCCTCTTGTATATCATTCAGGATGCCGACTGCCTGCACTGGGAGGACACGGAACCCTTTTTCGAATCGGAACGCGGCTCGTACACGGTGCAAATGTGGTGGCATTATATGCGCGGCACAAAGGCCGATCTTTGGAACTCTGTGCCTCCAAAGATGGCACAAAAGATCTTTGCTGGCATGCTGAATGAGACGCTGAGTGTGTTGACTGTACGTTACACTCAGATTGTCACTAGTGTGGCCCGATCGCAGCTTCATCTGGTGGACATCTGCAATATGCTCTTGTGCATCGCAGAGTTACTTCCCCATATCTGTGAGAGTGGAGAAGCCTATGTTGGTCTACAGTTGAGCAACCAAAGTGTCATTGTTCGGGACATTCATGCCAAATGCAGGGAGCTCTTCTATTGCCTATTGCTCCGTGGTGCTCCTTTGGGTGTTCTCTCCAAGGTAAGTATAGTATTGTCATACTTATTCAACACTACAAACTGAGAATAAATGATAATTGAAGATAATGATAGTTGAAGAAGAATAGGCTCTATTAGAGAACAAAATCAGTGGGAAACTGAACTGAAATTATATTACTAAATTATTTGTATACCAATGCAGACCCACGAAATGTGTAACAAACTAAGGAACGAATAACTCAATCGATATAAGCAATCTGTATGTTTCTATGAATTCTAGTCTCTCAGTTTTGAAGCTATATTGATTACAGATTGTATATTTCTCATACGGAAAACTTTCGTGTTTTTGAGATATCTCAATTAAAATCATAGTTTGACTGTTTGCAGTCTAATACATCCATCAAAAGTTAAAAGTGTCTGCAAGGTGGAACTGAATTATAAACATTTTCCTCAAAATGCAATTGTTGTTAAGCAAATTAAATTTCAGCTAAAAATTAAAAAATTGTTAGAGCCACAACGTTTCCATAACATTATTACAACCTCGTAGAGTCCATTATCAGGACAAGCTGAGACGCAAATGTAGTAGAGACACATAGTCGACTCAACACCCTCTTCTTATTCTAAAAAGGCACCCGGGATTCCAGAATCAGTCCGCCCTGTCCGCTTTCTTTCGGAAAAGGTTAATACACCGAATGTGACCTTCACCTTATAAGTGAAGTAAAGCACATTGTTTAAATTAAAATTTTGTTATTTTTTGTGTCCCGCTTTGTTGTCTACGCCATACAAATCATTGAGAACAAGATTAGGAAAACAATAACCAGCCATAAAGGTATTTATATAGATTTATAACTCTTGTATTATTGCTTTTTATAAAATTTATCGGGAAATAAATAAGGTAGATTCCTATAAAAGGTAGATCCCGGGACATTTCGCTTCAGTTAAAAAAAATGATTCGTATCTTGATCAGCTTGAGTATTATTGGTGCATCGCTAGCGGCCACCGTTTTTAAAGGCGGTGTCCCTTTGCCTGATGGACGCATCGTAGGTGGACAGATTGCGGATATTAAAGACTATCCGTATCAGATTTCTCTTCAAGATAAAGAAGGTCACTTCTGTGGCGGTGCCATAATTGCAGAAATATTCGTCCTCACCGCAGGCCATTGTGCCGAATATATTTTAAAAATAGGAGAGAGAAATACAAAAATTGTAGCCGGCTCGACTTCACTGAGTGGCTCTAACCAGAACAATAGACAGGAGCGGGGTATAATACACACCGTCATTCATGAGGATTATGATAACTATACCCTTGATTACGATATCGCTGTTTTGGAGACTGATGTACAATTTATTTTCAATAATTACGTTAAGCCCATTCCACTAGCAGATAAAGTTCCAAAGGCTGGTACAGATGTCACTGTAACTGGTTGGGGATCGACTAAAGAAGGTGGATCAGTGTCTGACAAACTCCGAATGGTGACAGTTCAAGTGACCTCTGATTGGGCGTGTAACCTTGCCTATTTTTTACTCCTTGAGCCAATCACCGATCGAATGCTGTGTGCTGGAGAGATTTTAGGCGGCAAGGATTCCTGCCAGGGAGACTCTGGCGGTCCATTGGTGCAAAACGGTTACCTGGCCGGCCTTGTGTCCTGGGGCAATGGATGTGGACGTCCCGGCTTTCCCGGAGTTTATAGTAACGTAGCCTCATTTTTAAGCTTTATTAAAGAAATAACCGGGGTATAGTCCAATAGATGCAATAAAAAACTTGTAGTCATGTCATAGATCAACATTGTCGAACGCTAAGTATAATAAAGAACAAGACGATGTGAGCCAATTTGTTATTGTATATTGTATAGTGTGTCGAGATCTTCTCGACGCAATAACAAAAACCCATATTTCAGATGTTTCTGTAGGTGACTAGCTAAAACTCAGCACAATGTGATGAGACCTTTAAGGATCACTAACAAAATCATTCTCAGGTTTTTCGGAAGGGCCTCGACAATATGGAAATGTTTAGCTCGCGACATGGTCTGCCAAGTGCTTGGATTATATTCGCATTGCCTCGATATTTCCCAAAGGAGCAGTCCTGTCAGTGGGTAACGGAGTTTGCTGATCTTACCACAAACACGGCCATATCCCTAGATCTACGTGTACTGCTGGCGTTTCCCGAGGCTCACTGGTCGTACTTGTTGAAGATTCTGTTGATGAGAGATGCATATCTAACGGGGATTATTATGCGTCATCTGATGCGGCATTTGCCATCATCGGAGAACTTTAAAAATGTGGCGAAACATTCATTCACCAGCGCAGAGGGAGCTCCACCGAAATGTGAGGCGTTCCTGTGCCGTGGCGAATGCTTCAACATTACCGACTCCATAGCTGCGGACATAGGTGAGTCGCACTTTGTAACTAAGATTACGGACTAATAAAAGTATTTGTAACAGATCCTGTGGGACAATCAAACTATCAGATTGTTCTATCCCTAACTTATTTGGTTGTGGCCGTGGGCAAAGCCGTTGATATAAAGTCCTGTCTGATCAAGACTTTGGAAGAGCACGCCGTGAGCGGTTGGAGCGATTGCCTGGACAAGCGTCAGGTGTGGAACCAGAAGCGTACTCCTTGGCTGGAGGCAATAATGCACTTTGTATACCCCGTACTCGACTGTGTGGTGGAGATGCTCATTAATGCTGTGGAGAATGGCGCCAGCATGTATCAGGCCATGTCATTGGCTCTAACCTGTGTCTCCGAGATTTGGGATTGCATGCCCGAGGGATTATATAAGATAACAGCGTTACTGCAGGACATAATCCCAGTCTCTACCCGTCCCCTGGGAGATTCGGTGCTGCTCCAAGTGGTCTTTGCTGCACTCTACACGGAGCTAATCAAGACTGCCGAGTTACAGGAGCAGGGTACGTTATTCCATTTTTTACATCATTCCATTTCATCTGGTTAATGATTTTACTTGGCAGCTAAAAATGAGGACAAGGCTGCAGTTTGTTACTCCCTATCTGAGGCCATTTGTTCAATTGACGAGGACGACAAGCACACGGATCAAATAGAGTTGTTCCTTAAGCAGGCCAAGGAGAGCATCAACCTGGATACAGATTTTGGTGGTAGTTGTAGCCGTGGTGCCGGTGGCATGAGTGCCGTGAGCACTGTTAAAATCGATGACCTGGCATTGACCAATGCCGAATCGGAGCGCTTGAGTCACAGTCCACCGGCCAACTATGCCATGGAACTGGATGTGGGCATTGCGGATTATATTGCCGAGGTGCTGGCCAGTGATGTGCTAACTACAAACATTGGCAAACAAGCATTGAAAGTGCTTTACAATTATCTGAAATTCAACAAGGATTGGCTGCTGGAGCAATTGGGGACTGGCGATAATGAGCCGAGTCCTTTTCAAGGGGTACTGGGCCAAAACATAAAGGAGGCCAAGACATCGGTGCTTAGGTCCATGTTCTTTATTGGCAACACGCCGTTTGATCAGCTTCTGACGGGTTCCTTAAAAATCGACTATGTCAGCTGGCTTCAAATGCCGCTCTCCCTCAATCCGGAACGGACCTGGTTACATTTGACACGTCGCTGTGACTTCCAGGAGGATGCCAAGCTGGCGTT
This sequence comes from Drosophila putrida, assembly GCA_037043535.1. Taxonomy (NCBI): domain Eukaryota; kingdom Metazoa; phylum Arthropoda; class Insecta; order Diptera; family Drosophilidae; genus Drosophila; species Drosophila putrida. The sequence goes on from JBAMBI010000464.1 coordinate 1,603,269, forward strand.
GCCTGAGGTCGCCATGGTGGCTGGCATAAGTAAGATTATGAAACGGCGAAAGGAGTTCCCCAAATGAGGCCTCTTTTCAGTCCGCAAATCCCAAAATTAGCATTGCGTATACGCTGCGTTGTCCCCCCACAGTAAAGATGTCATTAATGGCGCATAATGCAAACGGAACCATAGCTTCTTCTTAGACTAAATGAGAGATGCAAAAGATGTAGACAGACCTGAAGCAGGCTAAAAAAATATTTACTCCTCAGTTGCTCCTGTGTTTAATGTTTCAAGGGGGGTACTAGGGGGTGGGCAAGGTGTGGGAAGTCCAAGGGATGGTGGCATTGTCACTGCCGAAAATGTTTTTGTCCACACTCTGCGAAGATGGCGCAATTGTCAACTGCTCCGCGAAGCATCTCCTTCTCTCCCCTCGCAATGGCCACGCAGTGTGCCAGTTATGAAAATTACTGAAACGACGCCAACAAACATACAAAGTGATGAGCAGGGGATGAGGCTGATGATGGGACACAGAGGGAGGGATCGGGATACGGACAGGCAGCTGAAGCATAGAAAACATACCAGCAGCAACAGCAACAACACACAGGACAACGTGACAAATAAAAGCGAACTTTCAATGACATTGAGTCTCGGCAACAAAGACTTGCCAAATGCACTGCAATCCTATGTTGTTAAATGAAAGTTCTTTAATTCTGTAAAGACCGAACATTAATATAGAATTGTGTAATCAATTTAACTTACTTACGTGAAATGTTATTGTATAAGCTTATATCAGAGATTGTGTTTTGAGCTGCTTGCACAAAGTAAAATTTACTTATTTGCTCATTTAATTTAAAAGAGAATTTAGAAAAGAAATCCAAATTCCAATGTTTTAAATATTGGACATATTTTATTAAATATTTTTATATTTATTTATTTACACAAAGAATTGAACTATTGTTCTTGCTAATATTACTTTAATCAAACATAATATATTTACAGTCTGTTTGGCAAGAGTAAATCTAAAATATTAATGATTCTTGAACTTTCACTAATATTATTCACATTCACATTCACAATCTTTACGAAAACAATTAAACTTAATTGAACATCTTTCTCGTTCGATTAGTAGGGCATCCATTTGACTCAGTGGCTGCTTTCTGGCTACAGAGTCAGGCAGCCTGAAAGGCGACTGAGGACGATTGCTCCATTCATTCAGTTGGCGCTGCTAGAAGCGTACGGACGTTGTTTAGGGCACTCAGACTCTGACTTTCGGGCTCGGCTTTTGGCTTTGGAGTCAAGTGGCAAGTGGCAAGCGGCAAGTGGAAAGTGGCACCTGCACAAACTTGGCGGACATTTCAAAAACTCAGTTGTTGACGCTCGCGCGGTACGGAAACTGAATAGCTGCACGTTAACGGTAATTTGCAGCCATTAGTTGTCAACCACACACACAAAGTGTCACTGTGATTAAATGCTTCTGTAAAAAGGTGAACGAATTAGAAATAAAAAACGCAGAAAGTGTCGGTCGCATTACGCATACGCAGCGTATGGTGTCGCAAAGTAAATGCTGAACTTTAAACGTGCAGAGAGCTGCTTATTGTTTCTTTATTGTTGTTGCCGTTGCTGTTACTGTTATTGTGTTGGTGTTGCCATCCTTGGCAATCGTCGGTCAGTTTCTTGCCAAGAAAATGGATACGTTGTCGTAGCTGTTGCCGTTGCCGTTGCCGTAAAAGTTCACTTGATTTATATTCAATGCAGAACACAAAGTGTCTTCTGAGTTGAGCTAAGTTAAGCTAAACTAAGCTCTGTTGCTGTAATATTAGCTGATGTATTAACGTGGACACTGTACCATCTTTTGCTGACTGCTATTTAGATGATGTGCTACTGAAACTCTCCTTCAATTGCACTCTTGCATTGGTAAATATACAAAACAAGAAAATAAAGAAAAAACTCAACCATGAGCCAACCGCATCAACAACATGAGCAATTGCAACGACGTCGTCGACGTTGCCGCCAACCGGTCGAGCCTTGTGAGTGTTTACGTCCTGTGATAAGGGTTTTTGGTCTGCTGACTTCATTCGGTAAGCACAAACACACCCTTACACACACAAACGCACACACAAATTGAAAATGATTCAAGTGGAAGAATATGAGCTGCATGTTACGCAGGTGGCGCATAACATATGATAAGGATAAGGGCGGAATCACATAATTGAACAGTCATCATATAAGCCATGATTATGCTATTTTAGGGCACTGTAAACTTCCTATTTTCTATCAATCCTATAAAAATATTATAAACATATTTTCCATGGGGATTTAAATGCATAACTAAATGAAATAGACTACGTATTATTCATTATTATTATTCATTAGATATTAGGATAGGATACTCAGTAGTACAAATTTCAATTTTTATCTTTGAATATTCATGGCTATTTGCTTTTTTTCTGTATATATTTTATAGCTCAGAACAATTGCTTTCTTATTGTTTTTATACGCTTTAAATTCCTTGTTTCTTAAAAATATATCTCTTTAAATTTAGTTAATATGTACGTTGTTTTTTTGGACATTTTTATCAGCCTTTAGTCCCATAGCTGTGATAAAACTAAAACGATTTAATCTTGGTTTATTTAAATTGGCTCTGTGATTCAGATTAAACTTTTGGGGTTTTCCATCAATATTGAATATATGGTTATACTATAATACATTTTTTATTTATTTGCATTTAAGGGCAGCTTACATTCTATTGAAACTTTTGTGCACAAGCTGCAGTTATTAAACTTCACTTTACCACTTGCCTGTTATCAAGCCATCATTCCCTTGGGTATCATCTGTATAAAAGACTTCCTGCCTGCTTCTTTCCTCATCTAATTCACATGTAATGGAAGCTTTCAATAGTGCAACAGTCCGCTTCAGAGCCTGACCAGCCCCAATGTGCTCTGGGACATATGATAAATGAGCATCGTTTGAGTCTGCAGTTGGTAGCAAAAAAGTTGGGTCAAGTTCAAACTAATTTCCCAACAATATTGTTGTTGTTTAGCTTCAAGACTGGATCTGCATTATGCATGCATGCCGCAAAAAACTCACAGTTCATAAACCTCGACGCTGCGTGACGCTTCAAATTTCGAGAGGGGGTCAGGGCAACAGAAAAAAAACAACAACACAAGAAGATAGTACTCTCAGGGCCATTAACGAGGCATTGGCCTTTTTTTTATTTTTGCAGCATGCATCCTGCGCTCTTCCACATCCTTGCCAAGTGCAACCCTTTGTGCTCGAACCAGTTTGTCTCTTCCCTGTTTGCTGATTTCTGTTGTTAGCTTTCTGGCGCCAGTCGTTTATACTGAAAATCCCCTAAACATGGCGACATTGCGCAAAAAAAATCTATCAACCGGGAATTCCCCCTCTTCTTGAACTCCTCCCTAATTGTCTAGAGAGCAGCACATAATTTTTGCATGGCTTTCATTTGGTTTCCTCTTGTACGCACGTTTCATCGACTTTTTTGACATAGTCAAAGCGTTTAATGTAATTGGTTTGGTTTTGGCTTTGGCATTGGTTTTTGTTCTCGATTTTGGACAACTCTCAGCTGGCTTTTATCTGCTATTTAATCGGATTTGTTTTGCCGTCGCATACAATAACAACTTAATTAGATTGAATTTTGAGTAGATTCCTCTTGTTGTTCTCTTCATAGTCATATTTTACACATCGAAACTGGGCGCTGATAGTCAAAATGTGGCAAGAATGTTGTGGGCAGTTCAAAAAGTTCTAAGTGCCTTAAACTTGTTCAGCCTAAGAGTGTGTTTACTTATACTTACTTATTACTATATAAAAAGAAATAAATTTAAGAGGATTAGTTTTGGAAATTTGCGGACGCAGAAATATTTATTTCACTTAAGTTTTTCAACAATTTAGTAAGGCCTTGGTAAAAAATAATTTAAACAATTTAAATCTTTTGAATTTAAGCTCTCAAATTCATTTTATTACATAAATGCTTATGTTCCTCTTTCTATTATCATAGTGTAAGTCCGCATGTTCACATTTTAATAGGAACTAGAAAACGGACATACCCTAACTAAATACACTCCTATAAGTACATCTCCTAACTGTCATACCTCTGGAATATTTTGAACAACCCTCGAACAATTGGACACTGTCTCATCAATGGCATTCATGTTACAGTTTTGCGTTTTAGCATATTTTATGGCCCCCAAGCAAAGCCCCATGAAATGTTATTGGAGTAGACACAATCATATTGTTTTATACGCCAATTCAAGGACACGACAAACCCATAAGAACCCAAATTTCCCCAATTCAAATTCCTTGAACAGCCAACAGCCAATTTGTGGTCATTTCTCATTTCAGTTATCTGTGGAGTGGGCGTTGATGTCTACATGCATGGCTATCAGGCGGGTCTTTATATATTGTAAGCTGTGATACATTTCTTCTCATTTTGGGGATCATAAAATTTTAATGCTTGGCCAGTTTTTCAGCTTTGCTGGTGCTGTTCATTGAGATAAAATGGCTGATAACCATATTTCTGCAGCTCCAATGCGGCGAGTAAGTTGCTCAACCAGAAGAAGCCCATAAATTTAATACTCGCACAATATGTATTTATTTATTTTTAATTTGTAGCGATAATTACCATAGCTCCACATGTCTGGACTGCTGGCGTTTCTCAATGCTGCTGGGTGGTTGGCGGCCAGCGCCCCTATATGTCATCATGGGCGTGGCTCTAGTTATATTCCCCCATAATCTGTGGCTTAGCTATGTCGCTGGCATGTTGCTCCTGCTCCTGGCGTTGCTGCGTCTGTGCACGCTGCTTCGATTTAGAGGAGGACCCAGTCACTTCAAGGATGAGGGTCTACTGCCACAATGCGATTTTGAAAAGTGAAATATACCACATGCTCCAAATTGGCTGTCTTCTGAAATAATTTTTTGATTGCTTGCAGAGTCTCCAGTTTTGTGGACAGTGTGGAAGATGATATTGCTGAGGTCAGCGCATCGCAGCCGGACGACGAGGAGGCTGCCATCGACGATGATGTTTGCTAATAGTAAAGCTTTTATTTATAAGGCAATCAGGCATTTTTCATATACAATGAATTTCATAAATATTTATACTTCAACTCGTCCTTATTTTTGCTTTTAGTTAATATATAATACTACGTGTAATTTAATGTGAACGTCAATAATATGCTCTTATAAATCTATATGTTTAAAATAATTAGCTTATATATTTTTATTTATTAATTTTTAATAAATTCCGGGACATCTATGTAAGACAATTCAATTCTAGCCACAGGTTTCTAAAATATAAATATTAATACGCTAAGCAAATTCCATACTTCAATCCATCTGTTATTTATCTAATTTGTTAAATTGTATTTTTGGAAGGGTATATAAAAATCCGTGACGTAGCGAAAGTTTTTTTCAATACGTTTCTTGACTTAGCATCGGGACTGGAAATATTTTTCTAAAGTCCGGACAATCCAATTTCCAAATCAGACTATGCCCTTTTAATATAAGTACATATGTATTTTTTACTCCGTATTTATATAGTTTATAATGTTTATACGAACAAGCCACTTAAATCCCATTAGTTATTATCTTAAGTATTTTAAAATATAACATCTTTTAAAAATTATGTCTTTGCGGAAATGTTTGATTTAAACCAGAGGGATACAAAAGCTGAATTGTACAAGACGTTTTATGAACACTCGCCATAGCAGTCAGCATTTCGGCGCTAACGCAACAGCTGCCTGTTGGACAAACGCCGCGCATGTTCGACTTGGTGGCAAGGCTATATTAAACAAGATGGCGGCCAAGAGACGGTTGGCTTTTAAAGAAAAATGTATATGTATAATTCAATCGGAAGATAAAGCAAATGATGCTACCAATGTGGAGTTAAATGGCACCCTATGCCACGCCAATAAGTCGGAGTAGATAAAATGAACTGCCGACCAAATGTAAATAAAACTATAATTCTGTGGGAAAGTAGTTTATTTATTATGTTCTCAGTTTCGACGAACATTATGTAAATTTATATTTCATTTTCTTCGAAATGTTTAATAATTGCCTCGCAGTACAATAAGAAACTTTAACAATCTGTATGTTCTATGAAACTTTCTAGGCAAATCTCATATGCATTACGTACACACAATATATTATGTATGTGGTTTTTGAAAGCTGTTTTTATACTCACGCTTCAGTCTAACAGTTGATGGGGCTTTTGCTATGAAGCGGTCTTAATTTCCACCAATAATACGAAGATTTCTTAATAGATTCTGTCATAGTTTGTATAAATAGTTTGTAACTTTTAAAGTTAGTTTTTTATTAGGTTGGTATCTTTACATGTTTGCTATGCAATAAACATATATAACATAATTTATATTTTAATTTATCTATATTTTGTTGTTTAACTTTTACTATGTTTTCTTATTGAAAACGTTGAGGTAGCTGCGTTTTGCTTTCGTAAATTTTTATTAATCGTTATTATTAGGTTCTTGGTTATCCCTGATGCATGGTGTATTGGTGTCAAATGTGTTGGCCAGTTGTAGTATTCCGAGTTATTATATGTATTATATTATGATAACACCTATCTTTATAGCGATTACTTTGCGACCGGTCCTCAGTCTTAACTTAAAAGTTTGAAAACGGAAACCAACAAAAATATATAAGCATAAAAATTAATTAAAATTTATTATATTTTATTTTGTATATTTAAAATATTATATTGTATATCGTATATATATTATTCATAAAAACACCGAAATCGTAATATAAATCGTTTTAAATTATAAACTAAGCAAAAATAAAATTATACAATATATGGGAAAATGTCAACATTTCATAAAATTAATATAGAAAATTTTAATTATTATTTTTGGCATATCAAAGATAAGATTGTTCAGTATGTGCTGGGCCTAGCTAGATAGGATAAATCTTCATCTGAAACTTTGTTATCATAAACTATTTGTTATACTCAATCGAAGAGTTTTGTTGCTGTATCTATAGTTGCTATGGAGTTGATGGAGTTGTTATGAGGTTTGGCAAGAGATTCGGTTACCATGTTCACCACTTTGACTGTACGATAAAGGTCAAAGTCTTGTGGGGTAAACTTGAATTGACTAGAAATTGAATTTGGATCTGATTCGAGGAACTGTAATATTAAGTATACGCAGTGTAAGCCCCTCACATGCCTGAACAAACAAAAAACAATGGAAACTTAAGAAATCAAGATATGAGAAGACATTTAAAGACTGTTCAGTATATTCATAATCATATGCATGATCATTGACATCAACATTATCATTGTTTCATCATTTGTTATCACTTGCTCTTCTTATAACGTAAGACTAACAACTATCTTTGGGATTCTTTCGCACTTTGCTGGCTCTTTTTATTTAACATTTTACTTTTTACGAGTAACTCATGTATTTTGTTCGTACTACTTATGTGTTTTGATTTGCCTGGTTGCCCTGCTCCTCCTGCTTCACCTGCACTTTCACTTTTTTTTGCGCTCTATAAAAATATAAACATTTTGCCTTACATACTCGTACATACAATGGTTAATGGGGTGGGTCGGGGGGAGGTATAACGCCGCCGTTTTCATTTAAAGTTAATGATCTCACCGATCTAATGTGATCCCTGTTCTCTGATCACTGTTCTTTGGTTATGGCAGATGCTACAGCACACGCCGTCAAGGCTGGCGCCGGCTGATGATACCACGTCCATAGCATTGACGGCGTATAACATTCTGGCATTGACTACAACGACCCAACGACCCGCGTCCGCGTCGTCTACTGCCTCCTAGGAGTTGCCCCCCGCAACATAGCTACTAATTTTAGTTTAGTAGAACGAACTGCACCAGGCATCGCCGGCTGTGGGGCTTAGCAGACCGACCAAGCTACTGGCATGGTGACTCGGCACGGCGCCAGTCGCCACAGACGCCGGCGATGCCGTGTGATTCGAGCTGGGTAAGCATTGGAAGCAGTAGTTGGCGCCATAATTGTTATCCCAAAATTGTTGACCCTTGCACTGAAAGCGTACGGCAAACTCAAGGCGTTGACCCACATGCAGTGAGTTGCCAAAGAGCACAAACGTAAACTTATCCGAAAAGCCATCGCAGGAGTTCTCCACATAGTTTGCCTGCAGATCCGCATAACTACGCCAGCCGTCCAGCGAATAACGCAGATGCACAGATTTATGAAAGTCCAGATTACGTACACGCACCGAACCAGAAATGGTCTGATTAATGCTATCGGTGACCGCGGCATTTTCCAGCGATACCTGCTTCTCCCGTACCGCATCGAGGAATGTGGCCAATCCACCTGGTTGTTGAAAGAGTGGCATCAATAGCTTATCGGATTTCGGGCCGAGCAGCATTGGTGGCTCGGATTCAAGTATTTCAAGATCCTCAAACGCTGATTTTGGTATGGTTGGTATCTCATCCAGAAAGGTCTTCACATCGGCCAAATCCAATCCCAAAACGTCAGCAAATCGCACAATTTTCTTTCTTCCGGGCGTTCCAGGTGGAGTTTTGCCCGTTTTTAGTGAGGAACAGCGTCTCACTCGCTGAGGTCGACAATCGTCCTCGTCATCTGTGGTGTCCATGCCATGACTGTGACTGGTTTCCTTAGTTTCTGGCTTCTCCTGGGTGCTAATAGCCTCCGCAAGATCCTGTTTGGCCTGCTCCTGTTGTGCTATATTTACTGCGTTTACTGTAAGATTGTTTTCGGTGCACTTGTCGACTTCATCTGTTCCGTTCTCCTGCGATTGCTGTTCCTCTACTTTCATTTCCATCTCCTTTGGAGAAATCTCTATCGCTTTGTCATCAAGCTGTAGCAGCTGTTCTTCCAGTTGATCAGTGTGTCCATTAACCATTGCTGACTCCTCTGATGGTGCCGGCTCCAACTGCTCCTCTGTGCTTTTGACAGTTTCACTATGCTGTTGCAGCTCTATGAGTATTTGTGCCTGCAGCGAAGTGTCTTCATCGACCTCCTTTTCAATTTCTAGTGCCGACTGTTTCAGTTCATTTTCCTTGACTTCGAGCTGCGGTTTTTGCTCCTGATCCGGTTCCTGCTCCTGATCGCCGTTTGTCAAGAGCTCGTGATTGCCATTCAATTGTAACGCATTTGCAAACTCCTTCAGCTCCGCTGGAGGCACCTTGCTACGATGCACTTGCGGCTGTGTGGTAACCAGAATGTCATCTGGGGCATTGCTGTTGCTGCTGCTGCTCCCGGCGGCGGCATCAAAGTAGGGACCATCTGTGCTGCTGTGACTGCTCGCCGCCGAGGCGCAGGCGTATCCCGATTCGGCTGTGGAGTTGTGTGGTGTATTCGAGGCGGTTTCTATGAGACGCAGATACTCGCACTCATCCACCGGACTGCCTGGTGACTCCAGTTCGCAGTCAAAGTCGAAAAATGAGTCCGACTCATGACGTAGCGGCTGCAAATCTGTGACAGTCTGTTCGGATTCGTGAGGATTAACCCATGTGTTGGTATTTGTGCCATTTATAATTGGCTCATCCTCTGCATTGGCGCCCTCCTCGTTGGCCTGTATACAGGATAGATGAGAATATAAAATTATTTATCTTTGAAATTAGTACACCTAAAATGCATACATAATAGAATAAAATTCTCAATCATTTAACTTTTAATTTTTAATTTTCTCCATAATATAGTTACATGTATTCTCAATACTATGTGGCAATTGTAATTATAATAGCTATCAATATGTCATTTCACAAGACAACGACCCTTTTTTTTAGTTTTCAAATTCAGCTGTTTATTTAACTTGTTATGTTACGTATTGCACTACCATTTGTTTGTGTGTGTTTGTATTTGTATAATTTAGCCAGCAAACTTAAAGTATTCAGCTTTGCCAGCATTATTCGGCGTCATGGTTTTTGCACCTGGTCGCCAATTAACCGGACAGACCTCACCAAATTCATCGGTAAATTGAAAGGCCTGGACCAGACGTAAAGCTTCTTCTACACTGCGTCCCACGCCTATATCATTAATCGATATATGACGCACAATGCCAAGACGATCGATTATATACATGCCACGATGGGCCAGACCTGAAGCCTCATCTAGCACGCCATAATCCCGAGCAATCTTCATGGACTTATCGGACAACAGGGGTATATCTATGTCACCCAGTCCGCCCTGCTTGCGGGGCTGCGTTATCCAGGCGCAATGGGCAAACTGACTATCTGTCGAACAGGCAATAATCTCACAGCCAACATTTCGAAACTCCAGGCCACGATCACTGAACGCTTGGAGTTCCGTTGGACAAACAAAACTAAAGTCCGCCGGATAAAAGAGCAAGACCACGTATCTGCCCCGAAACTCGTGTAATGTCAACGTCCTCATACCAGAAGTTGTCACCGCGGTGGAGGAGAACTCTGGCGCCGTCTTACGAAGTAAATTCATGCTTTCTCTTAATTTCGTGTATATAAAATGTGTATTATATGTGAACGATTAGAGCTCGACTACTAAAAGTTAACGATTTCTAGTCCCAATGACACTAACTTCAATGGTGTTAGGAAAGATTGAAAGGCTTTATAATTTTAAGGAAAGTAAAATACTTTTCCACAACTCCCTATTTTTTTATTTAAATGCTCATCAACAGAGAATATAATTTGTCCCTGATACTCAAAGTTGTATATTAAATAAATTGATGATATTTAAAAATAGAAGTGTTTATTTGCAGAGTGTAAGATGCATAAGAAATTGTTTTAATAATCAAATGGTGTAAGGTGTAGTTGGTAAGCTCACCTGGGTTCCCAGGGTGCGCAGCTTGGAGGACAAGCTTCGCGCAAATGCCTCGGCACGTCCACGGCATGATGACATCCCTATGTTTGGTATGATTGAAATAATGCTGCAGGGAGGCCTGCTGTCCGGCGTACTAGTGTGTGTAAATGGTATATCGCCGGGTTCGTTCATTTACGTCACGTCAATGTGGTTGTTGGTGGTGCGGGCGGTAGGCGGTGGGTGCCAACGACTGCGGCTATTGCAACGATGCTGTGAAATATACATACAAAGATGACGTGGATTTTATTATTATTTTCGTTTATTGACTCAGGCTGGGAAAACAGTAAAGATTTTCATTTTTAAGTAAACAAATAAATTAACTCAATATTTTATAACAAAACAGCTGGCTGTTTTTTCTCTTTCTTCCTTTTTTATCATTTGCAGCGCATTTTTAAATAATATTGTTGATTGAGAGTATCTCAAATTGTATGTGTGTATACATCTACTGTCAAAATATGTTTTAAGAACACTTGTTAATTACTTCAATTTTTAAAATTATTATTTTGTCTATTTTCTACTCGTTTTTAATTAGTACATAACATCTGCAAATTTTAAGCCGCGTCAGATCTCTGAAGAGGGCATCAAATAGTCAAGCATTCTCTCTACCGCAATACTCTTTTTATAAATTAAAATACTTGACTGTCTGTCAGCGATTTGCGTGTCTGCCGAAATTGTCATCACATTAAAAGTGTTAAGAAAAAAAAAGAATTGTGACAACAAAATAAATAAAAAGTATTATATCATAAGATGAACGCGTGACATTTTCCACATCACATGAAACCGCCCCAAAAGTAAGACGATAATTTTTACATCTGTTAAGCTAAATGAATTTAAATTAACTTTTCATTTTAAGTATTTGTTTTGTTTCCTTTTAAAGATCAAGTGTTTTTCACTGTTGCACGTGCCTCAGGTGGAAAAAGTCACGCCCACATATCTTTCACCAATTAATTTAGACAAATTTGTCAATAGTCCCACCCTCTCTCAAGAGAAAAATAAGCCATTTTCGAATACGCCAATCGCTGCGATCTCAATTGGCCTTGAACTTTGCGGCAATTTCCTTTCCTTTTTTCTTAATTTAATTGATTTATATTTTATTTTTATTTCTTGTCTTCTTAATTTGTTGGCAGCTTGCATAGGAAATTTAATTAAGCGGTAAATAATAAAAATTGATTTGAATTTCGTCAAAGGCATCGACAAAAATTTAAATAGACCGATTAAGGAGGTCAAAAGGCGATCTATATTAAATATTTTTTACTTAATACACTGTTTATACAATGATTTGTAAAATTCTCATTTTGCACATATGTCATTTTGGCATATATTTGTGATTCATTTTCTGTCTTCGACTGCCAATTTGGTATTCACGAAATCTTGCAATGATTACCAGAGCAGGCGTGTCGCATTCACTTTATTCAAGTCCCTTTTTCGCATGGCCAAAATAAAATTGCTTTTGGACCAGGGCCAAGTTGCTAAATGCGTTTTGGGATCTTGACGGCAGATGACGAGAGCATATAGGAGAAGACACTGAGACAGATAGAAAGCTAGTGAGAGTGAGTTGATGAGTAAATATGTAAAAGAGAGGTAGATACGGAGAATACAGATCGTAAGAAATTGCAAAAATTAAATTTATATAGCTGTCAAAAATGCACTTTTGAATCGTAGAGCAATCTACAAGAAATTTAGATAAATATAGAAATAAAACTATTACATGTTAGACAAATATAATTAACTTAAATATAAAAAATAAAATAGATATTTGGTCTAACACATTTCAAAGCTTATATTTTTAAATCAAGTTAAATATTCAAAATGATTTTATTTAAATAACCGGTCCATAGATGTCAAGTTCAATGTACTGATATCAAAACTATCTAAAGCTTTCTATATACATACATATATTTTGAGACAAGCCATGCAAATTTTCGCATCGTATGCCAAAAATTCAGAAGTGTTTTTTTTGCATTAAAATATTCCAAACGGAAAATAATAATAAAAGCCTTATAGTTAAGCTAATAAAATATATCAGGCGAGCGTTTTATAAATAAACTGAATGCAAAACGATAAAAAAAAGTTTAGATTTTAAGAAGAATTTGGCTATAAATAAAAATTGAGCAATGCAAGCAAAATTGAGCTTCCAAAAAGAACATTTCCGTTTTGCTATTTTCACTTTCTTCATTCATGACAGGGAAAATCTTTAATGCTTTTCCGACACAATTTATGTTTTGTTTTGACAGTGTATCTACAATATTCGTACTTTCTTGCAAGTGCGTCTATCTGCGCAGAAATACTTCGAGATGACACGCACTATCAGATACGAAATGTATCTCAAGCCTGTTTGTCACCCATAAGTAGCTTAATTGAATTAAATTGGGCCAAATGTATGGCCCGGCGTTTTTGTCAATTGAGGTACATAAAGTGGGACTCTAATGACCCACACAATCAAATATAACTTTGCATAAAGTGCCTTAAGTTAACTTTATTTTGTGGTAAAAAAAGAAAGAAGAAGGAATAAAAAATGCGCAAATAGAAGAGTCAAGGCGTTGTTGAGGTGACACCTTATAAAAGATATATTGATGTGTGACAGAGGGTCAAATGCGATAAATAGACTCGCTGACATCTTAACAAGAAGCAAGTAAATCAATTCATATATACTAAAAGCTAATAATTTCTACTTATTTCTTTACAATCTGGACAATCTCATTAAGCTAAAATATATAGAATAAAATACATAGTAGCTGCTTAATATTTTCCGAGCTGATTTTTAGCAAAATCAAGCTTGAAAACTAGTACATTTTCAGGTTGTTGATTGTGTCTTTGAGATTCAAATAGAATTTGTGACTTTGCACAATTGTGGATACACTTATCAATAAATTTCATTATCAAAACGCAAATCCATGTCATTCAGTTAGTCACGATTGAAATATCGAAGGGCGGGAAACTAGTACTTGATTGTGATTAGCGATATTTATATATCACAGACACTTTTTAGCATCGATTGTGGATTGAGTTCACCTGGCTGTGACATGACTTCAAGGGTGCGGGGGCGCTGACAATCATGCCGTGCCGGCGTTTCGATTATGAGTGTTGATAACAAATGGCATTTATTTTTAGAAGTCAGTAAAAAATACTGATCGCAGTTTATGACCCGATTTGAACTGAACCGAGTCGAGTCGAATCGCATCGAATAAAAATTGAATTGAAAAGAACCGAACGAATCGCATATTTACACTTACTGCTGCCTGATCGATCGCTTGGTAACCCGTTACCGTCTCCGTTCCCGCTACCGCTCCCAGCTGATGGTTCTCGATTTTAGAATCTCTTAAATAAATATACTCGAAATACTCGTACTTTAAATAGTAGGTTAAGATTAAAGAACTGCACTGACGGAATCGAAGAACTCGGACTGCACCACGTCTGCAGCGGCACTAAAGCAAGCATGCACTGAATACGTTGATTTTTTTTTGGCATTAAACGAATTTGCGCTGATTGATAAGGCAACAAAATCGAAGCGCAGGAAATCGCACCGCCAGCGTCTCTGTCAAGTGATCAAGTGTGATGTCTCTGTGCCTCTGTATGTAAATCTCTACACCCATATGACTATATACGTATCTGCAAATGCAACTGTATCTGTAAATGTATCTCTCGGTGTCTGTGCTTCTGTGTGTAATCGTAATCGCTGCATCCCAAAGGTAACACAACTACACCCGCGACCCTCTTCCCACCCGCGTGTCACCATCATCCAATGCCAGACAGCCGCTTGCATAGAGAAATGCTCGTGATCAGCGACGTCTCTTTCTCTGTCTCTATCTCTGTCGCCGTCTACTACTCTTAGAAAGGGAAAGGGCATAATGATAAGTTGACTATCCCTGCAACGCTAAAACACATTATAATAATGTCTAGTTAAAGTCTCAGTTAATTACCTGAAAGAGTTTTACGAAAAATTTATTACACCTTATGGAATATAACTTTATTGGAAAGCAAACAATATTTCCCAGTTAAAGTATATATTCACTATAAAAACTGGCCAAAGTCTATGATCTTTATGCAAATTCCAAAAAGGGCAAAGTTGAGAGACTTTGAATCCTGTATAAATACAAGCGTATCCAGTTAGAAACGATTTTAATTTAAAATAAATTGAAAACTTAAAAGAAAGCTGTTGCAAATTTAAAAGCTTAAATATTTCTTTAGTAAAGATATATTCGATTGTAATATTATGCTTAGGAAGTCATTATGAAATGAGTCCTAGAATTTAATAACAAAACTATGGTTGGCTTTTTTCATTCTTAGAACAAGAAAATATAAAAAAGGTACAAATACCAGGGTATTCCATAGTCGAATCTTCTGCGCATAAACATGCCACAATTGGCAATATGACGTTAACAGTTATGGGAGTTATTTGCAGATATCCTCCATGTTACCCGTATTAAGTATTTATGATAGCCCCTGGCTTATCAGCAGCCCGCTGTGATTGTGATTATATGTTGTCTTAGGGTTTCTGTTATTAGCTATTGCCGTGTATGTGTATTTTGGTTTCACGGACAGTTGGTTATCAGTTATCGGCTTATAGACTGTTCGGATTTAGACAAGTACGGTAATTGGCTGTGAATTGAACAAATTTGTGGTATAAAAGAGATAAGCTTTTACATTCAGATTTGACTAGTTTACTAAACCGAATGGAACTTGAGAGATATCATGTTAAGATGTAGAACAGAGAGCACTGTAAATGTATCTTAAAATATGAAATTTAATACCAAATATTTAAGCTTCGGAACGCAGTACAAACCTATCTAATAATAAAACAGAGACAAGAGTTTTAATATTAAATAAAATTTAGGTAAATAAAACATGAACTATTCATTTTTTTAAGAACTGGAAGATGATTAATTTATTTAGAGAGAGAGATGTTTCTTAAGATATTTACTAAAAACATTTGACTAAAGCAAGTCGTTAAATTATCTTCTGTAAATTTGGTATAATTGGAATGCTAATTATCTGTACATTTTTTTGTCAAGATTAATTGTGATAATAATAGGTCGGTGATTGGTCCTATGACCACATTTTTGGACTCATTTCAGATCATTTATCAATATGACATTTATTATTATTTGTTTTTAAATCTAACTTGACAACAAAAATTAGCTAGAAATATATATATTTACTTTAACATTATTAACAATTTTGCTTTAACTTAAGTGGGGTTGTCTTTTTGCAGTGCCACCCACTTCAAATATTAGAGGAAAATTCTACGAGTCGCAACAGCTGACTATAGTGATGCTGAATGATATTCTTTATTTATAAATAAACTAGAATATATAATATTATATATTTTTATATGGCGAATTAGCCAAATTGACAGCATCACGTAGCACGCGGCAAAGTTTTTTCTGTTTTCTGTTTTTTCTTTGGTTTTTTTCCTCTGTCTGTTCCGACAAGAAGAGCTGGCCAGGAGTAGTCGGCTCATGAGAGGCTTCCAATCGATTTAAGGGAGGGAGCAAGAACAATCAATAGATTTGTGTCAAGTTAAGCACATAGATAGCCGCCTATTTAACAGATACTCTCTTAGTTTGCTGTGTGTGTCGCGGTCAGTGCGTGTTTGGTGTGGGTGGTTCTTTTGGTTTGGCAGCGCGTGTATTTTATTTATATTTGTATGACATTGCTACCCAGCGAAATGTCAAAAGCAAACAAAAGCCAAGCACCGTCACAATAATCATAACAACAACTACAACCACAACTACAACTACAACTACAATGGAAAAACGCTTGTGCCTTTTTGGAGCAGAACAGACAGACACACATCTACAGATACACAAATACTTTCAATTTTCACATGCTTTCGCTTTCCGTTGACTCTACTTACAGCTCGTGCCTTGATTTTTATGTGCTACGGTTAGGAGGCAGAATACTTTGTTTTGATTGTAATTGCGGTTCAAGTTGGGAAAAAAGGATAAAAAGGAAGACTGTTGTTATGTTAAGAAAAGCTTGATTTGATTACGTAAACGGATTTGTTGAAATGAAAGCTTATCCATTGTTGCCATATAAACTAATTGGCATATCCAGATTAATTGTTTTGTTTAAGTAAATTGTAAAAGCCGGATGTTCATTGTAGATAACTAATAAATATTTTATTTTTATTAATTTATTACTCAATTGATTAACTAGCTTCAAATATTCATGTTCTGCCCGCGTAGCACTTTGGACTTCCACCCATCAATCATTTCAATGTCAAAGTATCTGACAGATACACGTTTATATTAATACAGCATTGTACTACAATTAGTTGTAGCCAATAAAAAATTAATAAAAATTATAACTGATCTCTTTCTATATGTATTGTTCAACATAATTATTTGAATATATACAAATTTGTTATGATTATTAATAATTTAACTAACCTGCCTATAATTTGTTTAGTTCCAAGGGGTTTTCTTTTTTATGGCCAAGTTCTTGGCTCGCCCGTTCACGTAGTAATAAAAAATATGAGTTGTCAAAGTTGTCGCATAAATATCGCAAACATATAGCTAATAGCGATTATATACACGCGCATATATATGTATGTATATTAGTATATATGCTATGTTGAAGTAGTCGTTATGTATGTTTTGGATATAAGGCTATGTATTGCGTGTTTCGGTACCGTTATATACGTATCCACGTCCGCCTTAAAAATGTGCCAAGGAAGTGACCCAGCGAATGGGGGGATTGCGAAGGATATGCTTGGCCTGAACTTTCACTTTTCAAACACACATTCACGGTCACACACACTTATACAGCTCGGTTCTGGGCCACAGTTGGTGCTGGTTGTTTAGGTAACACACTATTTTTAATAAAGTTGTGTGCACTTTTTATGACGATATGTTTAGTGTTAAACTCGTTTCATTTGCATTTGTAAATTTTTTTTAAGTTATGTCAGAACTTAATCTCACACGCGGCGGCTTGAGAGTTACTTGTAAAGAAAAGGAGTTGCACCGTCGGATTTATTCGTGATGTGGTGCAAAAGCATACGAGATAAAAAACGATTCACGGTAAATACCAAATGCAAAAATTAAATTTGTCAATTTAATTTGGTTTCTTTATTTTGCCAGCGCTCGTCGTGGCAGCCGTGGCAGCACCGCCAGTTGTAGTGGCAACGACGGCGACTTGGTCGCAATAAGAGTGTCATTCAAGGGCATTGCAAGGTCGTAGCAGCTCACAGCAGTGTCGACAGTCGGCAGTCCGCAGTTGCGTCTTTCGCCCACTGGCAGCTATATTGCTGAGAGTACGCACGGCATGGGCCGTATTCAGATACAGATACAAAGATACGAGCACTTTTTCGCAAAGAGAATATAACTGAGAACGATGGAGAGTGTGAGAGAAGAGAGAGAGAGTAGGCTAGGAAGATCGCACACTGCGCTTTAATTAGTATTAATTTGCCATCTGTATCTGCTACGTGCTGACACAAGTGTATCCCACAGATACAATTATGCGTTATCTCACAAATTCCTTACAGTATTTTGTAACTTTAACGCGACGTCCTCTGCATAACGTTAAGTTTTTTCTCGACCTGCCAGTCCGTGCGGCTGTCCTGTCGTGTGGCAACTGACGAACGCTTTCACTTTGTTGCAAGCTCTGTGGCATGCCAGAAACTCTCACTTTTCTCTGTCTCTCTACTCACAGAGTGGGCTGGTTTGGGTGGTGCTGTGTGTGCCTCAGTTAAACGAGCAAATGAGAGAGAGAGTGTTTGTGTGTGTGAGAGAACAAAAGATGCTTAACCAACGAACAGTGGTTATTAATGATGATGTAACCTAGTAAATTGGATAAAAGCAAAATTATTACGATTTCCAATAAATTGTGGCTAACATTTATAGTAAAGTTATTAATTATATTTTATATTCTTGCAGTATACAGAAATTCATAGAATAGAAATATAGGTGTTAAGAAAATTCAAGCTTTTGAATTTTAAATATGTTTGTTTATCTAGTGCCACTGTCAAATGGACTGTTTATTTATCTCATTCTCTCTGTCTCTCTCGGCCTCTCTCTGTTGTACTCTTTATATTTTTTTCGCTCCACTCAGTCTAGTGTGAAGCCGGCTTTTTTTAAGGTTTTTGTTTTGCTAAAATGTTGTTCGTTAAATCTTTTTTTTGTTTATGTATAATTTGTAGCTGGTTTTTTTTTCATTTTGTATTTATTGTTTTTATCTGGTATACATAAACAAATATAGAATCTGTTATGTGAGCATATACATGTATGTGTACTTTGAATATTGTTTGCAATGTTGTCTGTTGTTTCAAAGGTGCGTTGACCGCATTTGGCCTGCTTTAATCAAAATTAAATTGCAACTGCCGCCTGTTATCGCATTATCGCATTAAGCATTTCTATCTTTGTGTCTGTACTAAAAGGAATTGCATCATATGCAGCTTGTAAATGTATGAACAGTAGTTGCTCTTTTTCAAGTGTAATTGCGAAAAAGTAACGAAAATTGAGAGCAGCGGGAGTTCTTTCTTTTCAAAATGTAGTAGAAGTAGTTCCAAATGTGGCCAGTAGCGGCGCTTTGTTGTTCCCAATGTGACCAGTGACCAATGCGACCAATACGGCGCTAACAAAACTAAAGCATACCCGAATTTGGGTGTTTTAGATAACATTTTAACCAAGAAAATGATTTATTTTTAACAATATGAAATAATTAAAAATTAGATAAATTAAATCCGCTTCTTTTGAAGTGTGTCTCGATTTTTAAGCTCCACTGGGCCCCAAGTTCCGGTTGTAGCCGATTTAAAAATCTGAGAAATTTAGAAAAATGTGAAAATTTCAAGGAAAATTCTAACTAAGTTTCAAGCAAGTTGGTAAGCACCACCGTTTTTGAGTGGCACAATATTTTGGTCATTCTCTTCTAAAATTCAGCCCTGGTATCGAGCTGTTGCACCGCATGACAACCCTAAACAGGTTGCCTAGCAATCAGCTGTTTGTTTATCAGTGTCGTCATTGTTGTGTACGACTGACTCCTAATAAAATCTTGTTTACACACGAAAAATATAAATTGACAGAAAACAATAACTATTCAAAACGTTTATCTGGCTACGACCGTGTCGTGGCTTTTTTCTGCCACGTTGGTTTAGTCGAAAACAGCACAAACAGGAGCCAAGACGAAAGTTCATCGAGATGTCAGCCAGCACGATCTTTGCAAGAAATTCACTAACGACTCAAGGTTCCGAGCTGCCCACACTTACAATTCAGCAGCAGCAGCTCCAACTGAGGCAGCAACAGCAAATCAACGATGTGGCAGCCGTTTCCCATGTAAGTTGCAAAAAACATTTCCAAACATTATGAAATTAGAAATCGAAGCCAAGAACTGGTTGCCATAGCAGCCATTGAAGAGGCGTTTCAAACAGCTGTTGGAGCAGCTGCTATCCCCTGCAGTTGCATTAAATGCATTTGAGGTATATTTCAACGCGCATCTTGTATGTAACACGATAGTATATAGCTCTCGAAATTGCTTTTAGTATATCCAATATACAAGTAATTAACTTTGTATAATAGTCATAGGCTATTACCTCCCAAAAATAATTCCGGCCTTGACGTTGCAAGCTTAAGACCTCAGCGTACTATCAGATTAGATTTGATTAGATTTAGATTACAAAATAGAGCAATAGCGGATTTTTAAAACCTGTGCTTTAAAAATGTACAAAAGGGTACAATATGGTACAACATATCGGATTATAAACGCGGAAGTTATTCAACTAACAATATTACTAGAAAAAGTGGTGCAATTAAAATAGTGCAGGGTCTCCTATTGTTGAGCTTGCTCCGCTGTAGCTTGGTGCATTTTTATTTAGTTTTTAATACACTTTTATCATGACCTCGAACTTTCTTTATCTTATAGCTTATCATCATTTCATAATCTATAAAAAAAACCGCCAAACAATTTAAAAGAACTCCAAATGAGTGCACACATACAAATATTTATTATGAATACGAATATGTAATCATATTTCGTTTGCACTTGAAGTTTGTTGTATCAAGCTTCTACTTTTTTGAAGTCAGCTGCATTTCTCAGTTCGGGTTTGGCTGTCGTTGGCGATACTTATAAACGGTCTACACATAAAACCAAAAAATGGAAATTATTTTTTATATTCGTCAATGATAAAATCCTTTTTTGATTTTAATATCATTTTATATAACAAATTAGATACATTGGAGTTGTAATTATTTAAAACTAACTAAAAAATTAGACACCATTTCGAAACCAACTAAGAAGGGCTCTGCTTTTTTAGATGCTTATTGAGGACGAAGTCTATGGAGTCATCGAGATTCCCAATTATATTGAGGAGATAGTGCATCACCGTCAGTTCCAACGTCTCAAGAAAGTGAAACAATGCGGAATGCTCAGCATGTCATCAAGGCCGCAGGCTGACCATTCTCGCTATGATCACTGTATTGGGTAAGTTAAGATTTTAAAATGTAGGCACAAAATAATGCAGTCGGTTCCATTGCAGAACTTACAAGAGCGCGCAGGATCACTTGAACGCTCTGAGACGCAATTCCAACTACGAACCGGAATTACCAAAATGGTGTCGACATGCGGTTGAGATTGCGGCGCTGCTCCATGATATCGGACATGGTCCATTTTCCCACAACTGGGAAGCAGTTTGTAGACCCAGCTTCGATGTGAGTAGCTGCAATAAGATTATTTGATTATTTTATAATTTATACAAATCAATGTTTAGCACGAGCAAAACGGATTAATCTGTGTGGATCAAATCTTTGCGGAAGCAAAAAGCCAGCAGCTAATTTCATTGCGCGATGACTGCAATGGACGTGGCTTACAGCTAATTAAGGCTTTAATATTAGGCAAAAGTGAGATTCTGACTTTTCCAATGATGGCACATAGTTATATTTTTGATATTGTGCACAATAGTCGGTGCGGTCTAGACGTGGACAAGTGGGATTATCTGCGACGAGACAATAAGCGGCTGAAAGTTCTTACCGATGAGCAAATGGAGTTCGACGATGTATTCCTGAAGGCTAGAATTTCACCAGATGGCCAACGCATTGAATATCGCTATGATGACTATCATCTTATATATAAACTGTTTGTGGCACGCTGGAGTCTTCATACCGGCGCCTATATGTTGCCCAAGAACTTAGCCTTTGATAACCTCTTGACTAAGATTCTTCGTCGATGTCAGACGCATCTGTTGGACGTGAAGGGTGACAGTAGTGACTGGGCCGATTTTAATGATGATAAGGTCTTGAAAATGATAGCCAACGATCCTCAAACTGTTTATCTGAGTGCCCCAGAACGCTGGGTGGAGACAACATCATGTGAGGATCAAAATGATGATTACATATATGTAAAAGAAGAAAAAATGGGACCTGGTGTAGATATGAAGCCTGATGAGTGCTATGCATTGTACGGTGATAAGAGGTAGGTGAACTTTAAACTAAAATAGCAAATTTAATTAATTTAATGTAATTTCAACCTTTATTTATTGTAGCAAGAAGCGAAGCATTACTCGACTAATGACGTCCACTTCTTTCAACGCTTGCTTTAAATTGCTGTAGTTAAATCTCCATTGAGATCATTAAAACCACTGAGAATGGTATCAAAAGAAACAAAGTTGAAATGAAGGAACTTTTTTATATATTTTATTATCTACAATTTACTTGTGTTCAATTTCAAAATCGCCAGCATCGAAGCTGGATACTTGCATAAATCTTTTTTGAAATCATTAAGAATTATTTTTGAAATATTTGTTATTAACATTACTTTGCAGTAGATATAGGGATAAAATCGTTATTTTATTTGTGTTCATTTTTTATTTAGTTATTTTATTTTAGAGGCTTCTCTGTAAACTGAAACTGAAAATAAATATATAAATATTTAACAATGTTAATTTTGTTAATAGCGTCTTCGAGTGACAGTTAAACTACCTCATATTAAAACACTGAATTTTTAAGGCAATAATTAGAATTCTTAATTTGAATCTGTCATGTGCCTTAAGAGAATAAGTAAATAAGCTGAAACTTATATCTTTCGATATAACTGATATAAACGTAATAATAATAAACTTGGTATACGCCTCTAAATACTACTCACGTCTTCATCTATTGTGTTAACACGGAACCTGCCACTGAAATTGAAACTTTTGGATAACAATAGACATTTTCTTTATCTTAGAATATCATTTATTATTTTTACAGTTTTTGAGCTTAAGAGTCTTAATGCTAATTAAACATAAGTATTAAAAACAAAAAATTTCAACAGTTCACTTGAAGACATCACAATTCGAATGCATTTTTCATAAACACTAACTAAACAATATAAATATACGTAATTATGTATTTGATAAGAATACGAATAATTTGTTATAACCAATTTTAAATATACACAATGAAAACAACTATTTGCTACTAAATGTGGGTTGAATGGAGGGTAGCGCATATTACTTAATTGACTACAGGATCGAGTATATGTATCTTTTATACAACAAAATCTGGAAATCGACCGCTAATTAGCTCCCAGGGCTGCCGGATGTGCGGTTATAATCTTCTGAGGCAAATGGGCGGCCAGATATTGTTTATGCAATCGCTGGCGACAAAACTGATAAAATTCAATCTCATTCGTAAAATTGCGACGCACAATATCCTTGACATGCTCGCTGACGGGTGGTTTAAAGTTGTTTTTGTTGATCTTGGTCAGATATTCGGCGCTAGCTGTGAGTAATGAAATGAATAAGAAATTCAGAGAGTTTAAGATTTTATAAGGCATACAACACAATACAAAAGTATGTATATTGATCCTTAGATCAAAGTTTTCTAAGAAGAACTGCACTTACTTGCATAGATATCCCGCACGCCTTCAAAAAAGCGTGGCACATACTTCTCCAGTACGGAGAGCGTAGTGTTGAAATCTTCTAGAACTCCAACCACCGCGTACTGTTGCTCCACCGCGAACTTGGCACGCTCTAAAGCACCCACAGTATTGAAGGGACTGTGTAAAAGAATTCAAATCAGTTCATCGGAAAACAGGATTAGTAAAGAAATACTTACGTGCACTCGTAATCATGTCCACAAAAGAATAAGCTCTGACGGCGATGATCGCCAATGCCTTCAACTGTGACACCCTGTGTGTAGGTGCACTCCTGGTCACCGCTGAGGACGCACGTCTCGAAGTCTTTTTTGAGCCAGGCTGGATGGGGTAGTGGAAGATCGGGAAAGGCGGCTTTCCGTTCCACGAAATACCAAGGTGCACGTACATAATAGAACCAGCTGATCACACGCTCAACGGGATCCCGCACCACATTCAGATAGATGGGAGTTGGTAAATTGAACTTGGTAAAATTGGTAAAGCACACATGCTTGATGAAGACTGAGGGCTCAGGCAGCTCACTGATGACCTCAGCCATCTCCTGTTGCTGATCCTCTGCCAGACGTATGGTCTCCACCTTTTGAACTGCATCCCGGTGAAATTGAAAATTATTGCGTTCAGAAAGGCGGCGCAGCAGTTCCATAAATGTTTGACTGCCCACTTTGGGCACACGGTTGAAGAAGACCAGCTCCATTTGAGCCTTACGTGTGTTGTTAAGATCACGCACATTCAGCGAAGACATCTAAGAGAATATAACACATTAGAGGGATATTCAAACAAGGAGGGAGTCCTTTGTGTCATTCATAATAAGTTTACTCCATATTTACCTCGCATTCCTTGATGTTTGATATTTCCTATATGGTTTATGTATTGTATTAATAAATAAATATCTTCTTATAGAATGGTTTTCTTTGATTAATCTAAAACCATCTGCAATCAAAGCTTTCAACAATCAAGTAAAAGGTTCGCAAGCTCATTAAACGCCATTATTAGCAAAGTAAAAAACTCGCTAGCTTTATAAGGGCAAAAAAGGAATTCAATGTTTAATAAAAAATAAATGCATTTTATTTGGTATAAAGAGGAACCAATTGTGTTTTGCCTTCGGGCTTTAAATGTTAATTGAGATTCTTCTCCAGTTTTAAAGCCAGATACTGTTTAAATAGACGCTGCTTGCAAAAGAAATAAAAGTCGTATTCATGGCTTAAGTTACGCCTCACCATGGACCTAACATCGGCATCCACGGAGTATCGCTGGTTAAAATTAGAAGTACTTGGTTTGTATACTGGAAAAAGGAAATATAGGAGATTTGGGTTCTACAAAGTAAGGGGAATGTAATGGAAACCTACAATTGAACAGTTTGCGTGCATGATTGAAATATCGTGGTACATATTTCTCCAGTACAGTAAGGGTTATATTTGGATGCTCCCAGGTGGCAACGACGGAGTATTCCTTCTCAACATTCCGCTTGGCCCTTTGCACAGCGTAAGGTGTATTAAAGGGTCTGCAGATGGAAGGGATTTTGGAACTTGTTTCTTAGTCTGGGAATCTGAAGTTTTACTCACAGACAATCCTCGTGATTTCCACAAAAGAATAAGGTTTGTCTTTTAAAATCCTCGACTGCATCAACGACCGAATATTGGATATATTGACACTCTGGACTGCCTTTCCGAACACATTCATTAAAGGTCTGTTTATACCACGAATCGGTCTGTTGTTTATATCCAGCATAGATGCTACGGCTTATAGCTAACTTTTTGAAAGTTCGCCGTTTGTAATAAGTGTGAATCATCCTTTCCACCGGATCCCTCACAAGGGATATGTAAATGGGTTTTTTCTTCTTATATTTTGTAAAGTTCATCCAATTGGCATGCGTTATATATAAGGTGTCCCTTTGCAGCTTACTCACCCAATGGGCCTCGATCCTTTGCTCCTTTACCGTTCTCATTCTACTCACACTTTGCATTGGCCCATTGAGTACTAAATTCACATCATTATGAGTGGAAAGAAGTTGGAAGAGGGGAATTAACTGCTTAGTTCCCACGCGGGTTGGGTTATTGAAGAAGACCACTGGCAGAAGGGCACGTCGTGTATTATTCAGATACAGGGGTTTAATATATCGCAGCTAAGAAAGGTTTGGTTTTTGGAATCTTTAAGTTAACCGAGGTATCGTAAACACACACAGAATTGTGATGAAGCGAAGGTGACACACAAAATAAGCGCAAATTGAAGTCTCTGATAGATATTCTATAGATCCTGAACAAAAAATATATATGAGGGGGATTACAATAAATGCGATTACGTTTAAATTATCTAGACTAACTTACAATTTTAATTTAATTTTTTAAAATCCTCTTCTCTGGAATCTCATTTGAGCTAATAATAAGAAATCGATTTGCATATTCGAGTAGGTTGATTGTATTTTCAATGGTTTTATTCTCTAAATAACTTTGGATATGCGGAGATGATGCTATAATAGCATTTGTAGACTCTTAAGTCAAGGAAATCTAACTTATCAAATATAGAAATTATCAAAAATTAAGACGTTCCAACTCTGTACGCTTGAGTGCAATATATTGCTTATAAAGACGCTGTTTGCAAAAGTGATAGAACTCATATTCACTGGTAAAATTCCTTCTGACCATATCTCTAACATCTGCATCAACTTTGGGTTTGCGATTGTTGCGATTGCGATTCTTAAGTTTCTCCTCATATACTGTAAAATTATGAAGTTAAAGTCAAGTATTTCCAGCACAATAGTCCAGGGTCTTACTTGGATAGATTGTCGTGGCACGTGCGAAATATCGTGGTATATAATGTTCCAGTACTGTTAAGGTTATATTGGTATCCTCCCAGGTGCCCACAACAGCATACTCGTCTTCCACCCTACGTTTGGCTATTTGTACGGCTAAGGGAGAGTCGAAGGGTCTGTAAACCATTCGCTTAGCTTTAGAAACTATTAACTGATTTAATTCAACACATTAACGATCTTTCTTGGGAGACTGTCTCCATGTTGAATTGTTTAGAACGTTAATGAAGTACTCACAGGCAATCTTCATTGTGACCACAGAAGAAGAGCGACTGTCGCTTAAAGTTACCCACAGGATCTATTACGGATAGGGGAATGTATTGGCACTCTGGGTCTCCGTCGCGGACGCAATCGTTGAAGCTCTTTTTGAACCAGGCGGTGGGTTTGATGGGGGCATCAGGATTTTTGCGATAAAATAATGCATTTCGATATGAGTTGCGGATATAGTAATACCAGCTGATTACGCGCTCCACAGGATCGCGGACAAGGTTTATGAAGATGGGTTTGGGCAGATTGTAGGCATTAAAGTCGATCCATGAGGTGTGTTCAACGTAAACAGTGCCTGGGTCTTGTTTCAAAATATGTGCGGCAATTAGGACTTGGCCTTTTGGTAGGAGTTGTCGTCTAGCTGCCTTTTTTAGGCCCGTGTGATCGACATCGAAGTCGTTCACATCCTGTAGATACTCCATAAATTCCACCAAGGATTCGCTGCCAACTTTGGCACAACGAGTGAAGAATACACGATCCACTTCGGCCTTGGCCGTGTTGTTCAACTGTTGTGGAGTCAGATCATGCAACTGGTTTTGGGGAGGGATGGGGAGGCGTAGGATTAGGATAACTTGTAGGTGCGTGTAGGTGGCACACAAAGGATTAGACACAAAATGGACACACACATAAATGCTTGGCGAGTATTGTTTAATCTTTCTACAAATTACGTATTTATTTAATGAATTCGAGTGTTTATCACCAACTACTTATAATAGTTGCAAGAGTTTCTTCGAGGGGAATCCCCAACTACTTTAGCAATCCATGCTTGTCCAGCTCATGCAAATTGAGTGCCAAATATTGTTTATAGAGACGCTGCTTGCAGAAATAATAAAACTCATATTCATGGGTAAAATTACTTCTAATCATCTCCTTGACCTCTGGCTCAATAAAAGGCTTGCGTTTGTTCTTGTTCCGATTTGTGATCTTGTTGTTATGCACTAAATGGTAATTGTAAGTTGGTCAATTTACGATTAATATTCAATGACTATGGAAACCTGCTCAACCTACTCTCATACATCAGCTTGGCGCCATGAAAGAATCGAGGTATATAACGCTCAAAGACAGTCAGGGTAATATTTGTATCCTCCCAGCTGCCAACCACCGCATAATCCCGTTCCACATGCTCCTTGGCCATTTGAACGGCTGCAGGCGAGTTGAAGGGACTGCAAGTTTGTCAGTCATTAGACTGAGTTTAAGTTGTTTCATTTCCTTAACCCTTTACTTACATACAATCATCATGATGGCCACAATAGAAGAGCGATTGTCTTTTAAAATTTGGAAAAACATCCTTCACCGTATGTGGCACATACTGACACTCTGGATCCCCACTCCGGACGCAATCATTAAAGTTTTTCTTGTACCAGGACTCTGGTCTTATTTTCTTGTTGGGGGACTTGCGATACTCGATGGCATTCTTATAGGAACCACGTGCATAGTAGAACCAGCTAATGACACGCTCCACGGGATCTCTGACCATGTTTATATAGATGGGCTTGGGCAGATCGAATTCATCAAAATCCAGCCAATTAATGTGCCTTATATAGACACTACCATCATCTAGTCCAGCCACAAGTTCAGCAGCTTCTCTTCGCTCCATCTTATTCAGTTGTCTTTTAGCAGGTTGAGACAAACCGCTGCGCTCCAAAGTCAACTCATCATTGTACTCCACCAAGGCATTAAACAGCTCCAGTAATGCCTCACTGCCCACCTTGGCAGCCCGATTGAAAAATAGTACATCTATCTCAGCATTACGAGTGTTATTCAAACGTTCCGGACTCAGGCGTTGAAGCTGCAGTTGAGGCAGGATTGGGAATGAAATTGTTTGAAGTTTCGTTTAGACTTCGAGTTGTTCGAAGTGTTAGTTTCGGGATAGGTTCCAAGTTAGTAGGCAGAGGCCTTTTAAGATAGACAGTAGTCGCAGAAGAAGATTCTTTCGATCAAGTTAAAAGCAATTCGCAGGCTGGATTTATAATTAGCCCAAGCTTAAGAAATATAAATTCCTATCCTATCGAAATTATCTCAAATTATAAATAAAATTATTATACCTAATAAACAAACATACACTACATTTTCCAATTAAATTATTTGCATATTAAATTTATTAGCTCATAAATTCACTCTCTAAACTACTTAATCTCTGATGGCCAGTTCATTGGCAGCTTTTAAATTATTTAAACTATCATCCATACGCATTAGATCGTTAAGCTTTAGAGCCAGATACTGTTTATGTAGACGCTGGCGACAGAATTGATAGAATTCGATTTCCCGAGTGAAATTGCGACGCACCATGTCAATAATTTCCTGTCTAATGTGAGGTTTCATGGGATTGTCGTTGGACTTTCCCGAATGAAGACCCGCTGAAAACATAGGTGCGAATCAGTTAGAAAACAGAGGAAACATCTGGAGGCATTCTTTAGAGTACTTACAGTAGTACATTTTCGAGGCATCCGCAAAGTAACGCGGTATATAGGCCTCCAAGACGGCAAGGGTTTCATTAGTATGCTCCCAAGTGCCAACAACTGCGTATTCTTTTTCCACATTCTGTTTGGCCAATTGCAGGGCCAGACGGGAGTTGAATGGTCTGGTATTTTAGGAAATAGGTTAGGGTATTTAAGAAGTTCTTCCCATATTATCCAATCTAACTCACGTGCATTTGAATTCATTGTGACCACAGAAAAAGAGAGTCTGCCTACGATGATCACCCACTCCCTCCAGCAGGGATCCCTCAATGTAGGTGCAGACCTTTTCCCCATTTAGCACACACTGATCAAATTCAGTATTAACCCATTGAGGATTGGGCATTTGACGATTACGACGACGACGTCCTGGCACAAAAATCCATGGAGCACGTATAAAATAATACCAACTGATCACTCGCTCCACAGGATCTCGTACCATATTTATGTAAATCGGTCGAGGCTGTTCGTATTTAGTAAAGTTCAAATAATTCACATGACTGGCAAATACGGTGCCATCCTCCAGACTGACTATATTATCGATCCAGTCACTCTCATCGGCGGGTTCCAGTATGGGCATTATGCCTCCACTTTGTGGATCCTTTTGTACCTCATATCCGTGTACTTTTCCCAGTTGTCCCATCAGTGCTAAGAATTGTATGCTTCCCGTTTTGGGTACCCGATTATAGAATAGCACATCAATCTCAGCTTTTTTTGTATTGTTCAGTTCACTGGGATTAAGTTGTAGGATCTGCGAAAGACCGAGGGGGTTCCCTTGATAAATTTACGAACTACAAGAGTGCAAGCTGAACCATGAACCGACTTGGGATTAGTAGCGAAAATAAAAGACTCGTTTGCAATAATAATAAAATAGATCCCTGTATTTGTTTTAGGACTGTGTATTATCTGCAAAGTTTGTTTTACAGTTCTCATCTTAAAAAGAAACAAACTGATTGATGTTTCAAATCTCCAGACAGTTATAGAAGAGAATAATACTATATCATTTCTAAGAATTTTATTCGATAGTTGGCACAGCTTAAATTAGTTAGACTTTAGTTTAATACTCGTTATCATCTTCCTTTCCATTCTGTTGCTCCGGCACCAGGAGATAATCATCATCACCAAAACGCTTTCCATTATTGAGAGCGGCATATTGGAGATACAATCGCTGTTTACAGAACTCATAAAACTCGATCTCGTTCGTAAGATTCTTGCGAAGTATCTGACGTGTCTCTTCGCTAACTATGCGAGTGACGTTATTGCGATTTACTTTAGAGAGTCCCTCCTCACCCACTGCAAAGTGGAGAGAGTTAACAGATGTTCCTGTAAGTTTCTTTAGATAATGCTTACGATAATATGCCACCTTGGCGTTACGGAAATACCGTGGTATATAGTTTTCAAGTACAGTCAAAGTGATATTCGTATCCTCCCAGGTGCCAACCACGGCGTATTCCGACTCGACAGTTCGCTTGGCCTTCTGCATGGCCACCTCGGAGTTGAAGGGCCTAATTCAAGGATGTTTATTCAGTAGGAACTTCCCCTATATATTTTCCTACTTACATGCACAGTTTCTTGTTCATTCCGCAGAAAAACAAGGTTTGTCTGCGATGATCACCCACAGGATTCTTGATCTGCATCTGCTCAAAGGTGCAATGAGGATCATGATTACGTACACACGTATCCAAGTCGAGATTAAGAAACTCATCCGATGGCATTTTTATGGAATTCTCCCCCAGCTTGGCCTTCATATCGTTATAATACCACCTCGCTCGGATATAGTAATGCCAGCTTATAAGACGCTCAATGGGATCGCGTACCAGATTAATATAAATGGGACGAGGCAGGTGAAATCTTGTAAAGTTGATATACGCTATGTGCTGACTATAGATGTGAGGTTTGGGGCGTGTCAGCAGATCCCCAATTAGATTCTTTTGGCCATCCTTTAGCATCATGACGGTCTCCTTAACACTTCCCGGATTGCGGGCAGTCGAAAAACCATTAATCTTTCCCAAGCGGCGCATCAACTCCATCAGGGACTGACTGCCCACTTTTGGAACACGGTTGAAGAAGACAAAGTCTATTTCAGCTTTTTTTGTATTGTTTAGCAGATCTGCTGCTAAATTAAAACCATTTTCATCATCTTCATCATCATCATCATCGTCTTCATAATCCATCTCATCATCTTCAGGAAGTTCGTTTTTTGGCATCGCCAGCTGATGGTCATGTGAGGCCTTGTGCAGATGATTATGAGGTTGATGAGGAGTTCTTTGATAATGTTCATCATCTTCTTTATGATGGGACAGTTCCTCGCTGTATTTGGGAGCATGCACATTATGACCACGCAGCTGCATAGAGGAGGCTTTTAATTAAAGGACTATCACACTGTGGTCAAGTCAGTCCCAGTCCCAGTCCCAGTCCCAAGTCCAAGCATTAGGAAACTAACTACGCGGTTAGAAGAATTTCAGAAGATTTGAAAAGATCAAGAAGAGATGCGAAAGTTAAGAGTAGCTGTTTTATTCTTGAAATCTTATCCACTAACTGTTCGATCTCTTTCCAATTCATATGCTATATACTGTTTATTCAGACGCTGCCTGGCAAACTGATAGAATTCAATTTCATGCGTCAGATTCCTACTGAGCACCAATTTCGCCTCCTCGCTGATTGTTGGCCTGAATGCATTCCGATTCACATTCTCCATATGCTCTTTCATCGCATAATACTCCTCGCGGGCACCAGCAAAAAATCGAGGTATATATGTCTCTAGCACACTCAGTGTGGTGTTTGTATCCTCCCAAGTGCCAACTACTGAGTAACGCTTTTCCACATTCCGCTTGGCACGTTGCATGGCCTCTATGGAATTGAAGGGCCTGTGGGGGTAGTAGGGGGTGGTGGGAGTAGTTTTTGGCTATGTGGTATTTCAGCAAAGTGCGATTTACGTGGTGTGTTCGATGAGTTGTCAGTGGCTTACGATGCTAGCACATTCAATGAGTTTCTCAATTTACTATTTATTATTTAAATTTAAATTTGCAAAAATAAAGCCAGTCTGAGTTACTTATAAATTATGTAGCTTTAATTTTAAAATATTGGCCAAGTGTACAATATCAAAACTCTATCATAAATATTCGAATTTTAAGCATTTATGTTTTTGAAATATTTTGAATTATGTTATGACACGTTTGAGATCTTAGGCTATGGACTTGGTCTATCACAGAACATTAATTTGAGGTTTACAATGTCGCTGTTACAGTAGGCAATTTGAAAAGTTATTCGTCAAATTTTAAGGAATTAATTTAAATATTATGAGCTGCGTTTGTTGATCTTAAATTTTAAACAGGTTCCCTATAAAATTAGCAACAACAATGTCTTGTTACAATGTAATTGATTAGCTTGAAAGCGGTGCGATTTCAATATTTTATTAACTTTTCTTCACTGACAACTGATCGAGCAACCCTCGCCTGTTGGCTGGCAACTACTCACATGCAGTGCTTGGGTTGTTGGCCGCAAAAGAAAAGCGTTTGTCTTCTATGATCCCCCAGGTTTTCCATCTCCAGTTGTTCATAGACACACTCCGGATCGTGTTCCAAAATACAACGATCGAAATCCTTTTGAAGCCATTCCTTAGATGGCATTTTGTACTCATTTCCAAAGGCGTTGACACGATCCGCCAAATACCAAGAGGTACGTGCATAATAAAACCAGCTAACCAGCCGTTCGATAGGATCTCTCACCAAATTGATATAGATGGGCCAGGGTTTCTTAAACGCAGCAAAGTTCACAAAGGCCACATGTTTGGTATATGAATTGGCTATGGTGCAATTGAGTATCTCGGTCTTAAGTAAATTGCGTGCAAATCCAGTATCCATGAGTATAGTTTCGAGTAGTTGTTCGGGATCGCGACGCGCCTTGAAATTGTTGCGTTTGGCCAACAGTTTGAGCAGCTCCATCAGCTTTTCACTGCCCGCCTTGGGCACCCGATTGAAGAACAGTGTATCCAGTTGAGCCCGTGGCGTGTTGTTCAGCTGTGCACTGGTCAGGTGTTGTAGCTGCCGAATTGCAAAAGTGGATGCAGTTGTTGCTACAATCACAGCACAGACACACACACACATAAACGCTCAGAGGTGTGTGTGGGTATAACAAGTAGTATACATAGATACGAGTAGGCAGACTACGAGTATAAGCGGATTTTAGCTGAAGCAACAGGCACAAATTGATAGTGGGGCAATAGTTAAATGGCATCATCAGACACCCTGTGGCCAGAGTCATATTCCTACAACCTCATCGCAAATTTCACAACTGACATATAGCTAAATTATAATCCTCCCATTGCACTTACCTTTTACGCGCTTAATAATTTCTTAACAAATTGCAATCATTATAAATCGAATTCCTATCGCTTCTATGTCGCAACAGGCGCCTCTGGCAACTAACTCACTCAATTTATATTTTCAATTAACAAAAAAGAAGAAGTACTATATCTATGCTGACAAAATTCCAAGACTGAGTCAAAGTGTAGTTTGTGTTAGTGTAGAAGAGGAGCAGTTGCTTGGGTAGACTGAGCGTATACGTAATACAGATAGACAGAGAAAGAGCGCAGATTGGAGAGATAATACCAGAGACAGTTCTATATGTAATAGTGTATTGATGTTTGTGTTGTATGTGTATGTATGTGAGACAATGCTATGGCGATCAATGAGCAAATAGAACCCAAAATGAGGGAGCGCTTATACTTATATATTTAATACGACTACCAATCACATTATGGGTGAGAGCGAGCGAGCGAGCAAGAGAAAAAGAGAGAGAGATAGAGGCAAGGCACGCTTTATGGTAAATATCAAACACCAAGGAGCTGAAGCTTCCTTTCCAATGCGAGGAGTAGCTTAACTTTGATGCTTTTTGATGGTTTTCATCGATTTTTATGGCCAGCCAGAATTTATGCAATAATGTTTACGACGATGACACATATGGATGGCAAATGCAGATCATAAAATGTATATATTAAATGGCTCTTACCTGCCCGGTGCTCTTCAGATATTGATATGTGCCGTGCAGTGTATTTATGTCATCATGTTCTGCAAAATGTAATTGAAAAATAAATGTAAGAGCTGTTGATTTAAAAACCAATCAAACGCGCAATAATTTAATAAGAAGCTTTAACCAAAATATAATATAAGACAGTCTTTTGAATGTGATATTATCGAATGACTATTCTCAAATATATGTCTACTAAATAGATTGTGTTTATACAATACTATTTTATTTATAATGGTATACAGAAAGATTTATTCGACAACTACCACCTCTTGGAGGACAGTATAATTTATGAATAATAGGTTATTCGCATTTATTATCTGACAATTTTCATGTTTGTCGGTGACCTTAACACTTACCGAGGGCAGTATCAACTCCTCCCCTTGGTACCCTGTCAATACTTTTACTTTTCGCAAAAGTGTTTATGCAATCCGAGCTTATGACTGGGAAGTCCACTCCATATACATACAAGTACTACTCACAAGCCGGCAGAAATGGTAAATAAATGTGACTGCAATAAATATGCAAGCTCATGATGATGATTCCTTTCACTTTCAGGATGATCATCTCCCTATCTGTGGATCAAGTCCCGTTTAACCATAGCCATTATTGTGTGTTATCAACGATTTTGAAAGTTGGACACATTTAGGCCTACTAAGGATGTTAACCATTCAAAAGAGTCCCCACAACTAGCTATGCTCTTTCGAAATGTTGGAAGGGCAATTAAAATGTTAATACTCGGGCGTAGGTAGCATCAGCTGCAAAGTTTATATACTACAAGTTAAGAGCTGGGAATTGCACACTAAATGACTGCAATTCAACATTTGGACAGGCGGAAAACATCTTGATTTTTTGGACGACTACAGTTGACTGGGCTGTGGAGTACTGTGGATTGTGGTGTTGCCTTTGGTGGATTATAGAGGAGTGTTGTGGAGTGTGGGTTGCTCACTCCACTTGCATCTTGGGGCTAAGCATTTCATAATTTGTCCGCTGCAGCCTGATGAACAAGGAAGTAGGCCTGAGTTTGAGTCCGAATTCGAGTCCAAATCCAATGGCTTTAAACCAGATTTGTTGTGTATACGTTATGGTTTTGGTCATTGGTCAGTTTCACTGAAAAATCTGAATGAAAGTGACCAAGTCTAACTGGTTTTCTTGCTTACATTCAACAAATCGCACTTCGGATTCGAATCCAAGTCACTGAACCAAAGTGAAATACATTTTGTGGTACACCAAAGCAGAGAAGCCTTTGAATAAACTTCTCTCTTGGCACTTTTTGTGTGGTCTTGAAATTGGGTTACATGCATGTTTCTTGTGCTCTCTTTTGCACTCCTTCAGCCACCCCTATGATAAGTAAATCCAGTTTTTGTGATTCTTGAACTGCTGACAGCCTTCAGTATCGCCTCTACGTTTATTCCCAGCTCTATTGGTCATTTGAGTTGCTTTGAAGGTGAACCACATTACATGTGTCAGCTACAGAGAACAAAAACTTCATTAATGACTTTACTATATATACCTACTCATTCAGGGGCGGAGTTGCATTAAGCTGCGACTTGGAAGTTTACTAGCTAACAATCTATGTCAATTGCAGTTCGATTACATCAACATATTTCTTGTTACTTCAAATTTCAGGCAATTTAAGTTCGATTTTTGAGTAGCACAGGGATTTATCACTGGACATCTTTATAGAAGATTATTGTGTCTGAGAGTTTTGAGATGGAGCTGATTCCGTAAGAGACTCACAATTATGCACTGTGTTAACTTCATCCTTGTACAGTAAAGTAAAATTTGAGTTCAATTTCTTATGTAGGAGCAGAGCGTTTATGAACCACAATAGTCTACAAATGGAAATAAAACAGGATACGTTCTTAATAAGAATATTTTATGAATAAAATTAACTTTTCTTTTTTTTTCTCGTTGCCTAATGCAAATTATTTGATGACAACTGTAAAAAAATTACAATAATTTTAAGACTGGGTGAAATGAACATTTCATTGACTTTTCCTAAGCAACTCTGTTTGCTACACTTTTTCTCTGTTCATTGATCTGTCGGTTAACTTGATTTTAAATGGATTTTAACTAGACCATTAACTCGCCCAAAGGCAAACTACCTGGTCAGGTATCTATCAAGTGGTTCAATTGGAAATAAAGTTGGTGTAGCTTGTACTAACAACATTAAACTGGTTTAAAAACATTCGAAAGAGATAAAATTGAAATTGTTTTTGCTACAGTTTTGTTTGTATATTGAGATATACACAATTAAGATAATACCTGTATTGTATCTCAGGTAAAATGAGAGATATCTTGATTTGCCAGTAAACTATTTGTAGTTGGCTTTTTATTAAGACAATAATCTTGAATGTGTTTTTAATGGGATCTTAAGCATAACCACACGATAAGTGTGTTTAACTTAGCTTCAATCCCGAACCATATTCCGGTATTCTTTTAATTTTATTGCGTGTTCCCAGTTGTTCAGTAGAGCAAAAACAAACCGCACACTACACTACACAGCTATGTGTCTTTGTTGTTAATTAGCCCAAGTCAAATCAAGTTCAATGCTGGAGCAAAATTAAAGAAAAAACACTCTGAAACAAAACTGGCAACTTGAGGTGTCATCAACTTGACTAACGTGAGTTTGTTGAGTACTCGTATTTGTTTTTCAAAGTCGTCAAGTCGTGTGAGTCAATTATATGAAATATTTATGAATGAATAGTTGGCAAAACAGCTAAAAGGCTTTTCTTTTTGGCTCTATGGGCAGGCAACGAAATATCTCATCAGAGACAAGCCAAGGTTTTTCTTTTATTTTTGGCCATTAGCCATTTCGTCTTGCTTTGGGCCAAAACCAGACAATTTGTAACTGTCGTCTATGCCTATGCATTGACGCGTGCGCCAAACAACAGCAACAACAACAGCAAGAGTAACAACAATAACTACAACAACAATAGAGCAAACAACAGCTGCGCGATTGCAACCCACATGTGCCTCACTATCGTATTGGAGCGCATCTGCAGACATCGTCAACGTTTGAAGACTGGAGTTGGAGTTAAAGTTGTAGTTGCAGTCATCATCATCGTCATCATGATCATGTGATCGCTGCACAGTGGCTCAGCATATGTTGGTAAGGTAAAAACTATAAGAGAGCACATAAATAATATTTATATGCACATAACTGAATAATTATTTCACTGATGTGATGTGTGCTATTGTTGAAAAACAAAATTATATCTTGCTGAGTATTATATGAATATGAAGTGGAATTTGATTAAGTGCTTGCAAATTCTGACAAAATTCATCGGAAAATGAATGTTGTAAGATACTCGTATGATTGATACATGCTTATAAACCCACCATTTATAAAATTTTGTTTGCTTAGAGATATTAACATTTATATTTCTAAATAGTAATTAACAGAGCGTCGAATATTGAGAGTGGAATATCATAAAACCATAGCACGCAATTAAGTTTACTAATAGCAATGCTTTAAATTTCTGAAAGTTTTTAAGCTTAAATATAAATTAATAATAATTATCGTGTAGTTCTACTTCACACAGAGCCCCAAACGTAGCATGGTTAATATAAATTACATTAACCAATGCCATTGTCAGTTTAACAAACTATTAACTCTAGAATCACTGTGCACTGTGCATTATTCGGTTGGCTTTGGTTGCCGACAATCACCGCACTTAGGCGTGAAGCAGCCGTGTCGCGATCAACCTCCTCACTCCGATATCACTCCTCTGGAATCTATAGTCCAAGTTTTGGCATACTCGTATTTCGCATTTCGTATTTCGTCAGTGGCAACTGCCGTAGGCAACAACTCCGTCTAATTTGCAAGTGGATTGCAGGCCTAGACGAAGCAAAGCTTCCGGCATTGAAATTAAGGTTTTTGCATGCGGAAAGTCTGATTTGATACAATGCCGAGTCAGTTTGTATTTCACAGTTGCATTTGAACTAATGATAGAGTTATTAGTTAGTTGGCTGCGCCTAAGTATGGGTTCGGTTTAGTCCCCCATTCGCCTGGTGTTCTAAAGTGGCAATCTCAAGAGCTCTTTTCCCAGAAAAAGGTCAGTTTGAGGCAAAAATGTGAGGCAGTCAAATCATAAAATGTATATGAGTACAGAGTACATTGATGTGGTCTCAAGTGTCTTACAAAGTGTCGAGTGGCTCTCAGCTAAATGATTCTTCAAGTTCCAAATTTGACACATGTAATGTGATCTATTTTTTTTTGTTCTTTTTTATGGTTTATTAAATGTAGTCTGACATTTGTACTCGTTGCTGTTCAGTATCAATAAAGTGTCCATGTTACAAAGTATTTACAATTGAATCAAGTGCCAGTAATGCATTTGGTTTCTGCAAACCTCTCACAAGTTGATAGACTTAGTCATTTATTACTTTAAGCAAGGATCATATTTTTATTGAAAGAATACAATTTAGGAGAAACAAAACAAATATCGAATTTCTTTGTTATTTACAAATGCATTGAAACTGGATAGTGCAATATTAAAGGGATTAAAGTATTCAGATTTATTCTTTCAATGTTTTTCCGACCTTATGTAAATATATCCATTATAATTAGCTCACGAGTTTGTCTGACATTTTAAACTGTTGAGTTAGTAATTTAATTATGAAATAAAGTTTAAAAAATTGAAAAGACTTGTCGGAATAACTTGACACAAGGAAATAATCGGGCAGATGGTCATGTTATTTTGGTTTAACATTCACATCAAGAACTGTACCCTATAGAGTCATTAGAGCCGATTAAAATGGCTTACAGAATTGATAATTTAAGTGTATACTCTGTAAGGCTAAAATAATACCCAATAAGTCATTATGTGGTAAAATGTGATTCAATTAAAAACATTGAACTAATATTAAACAGAATTTACGCTTTTATTATTTCTATAAAATATTATAATCCATAATTTCCGCAGTTTAAAAATGCATTCTAGTTGACTAATGCATATTTACTAATTGAATTAATAAATACATCAATATTTAAATATGGTGCATTATTTATGTGTTGATAGGAGTACGAGAAGGAGCATATAGATAATAAACTTTTGGGATGCTTAACGCATGTCAAAAGGTTAATTTGCTGTTAGGATCCCAAAGCTGGACCCGTTGGGGCAGCTGCTTGCTGGCATGCCTAAATAATTTATTAATATTCTATAAATACGAAAAATACCTACATATACATATATTTGTATATTGTAGTACATATGGATATATTAACATGTAGATACGTTTGTACGTGCAGTACTTGCATATTGTCAGTTCATGCATATTTAAATGAAAATTTGGTCATACATTTATTAGGGCAGCATATCTCCATATATTATGTTGATTTTAATTTTCCACTTTATTAGTGGCGATAGTATCTGTGTGAGTTTGAACCTACGTAGGGCGCCATAAACTATGCAATAATTTATGCATGCATAAAGCATTGCGCTCTAATTTAACTTAAAACATTCAACTAATTTATGGTTGCCCGGCAAAATATTGTGCAAAAAGTGTTAACAAAAGAGCATTTGGAGTGCTGTTTATGGGTTGGGTCAGTGTGGTCATTAAAAATCAATTGGGCATAGCCACAGCCACAGAGGCTTTTGTTTTTGTTTTTGTGATTGTTTCTCTTCTGCCTTTTCCTGTGCAAGAACAAAAGGTTTATCTGACAGATGCATTTGTATCTACGATATCTACGCATGCAGCATCAGCATATGCAATCGAGCGAAAACTTTGGCCCAGTTCTGGCCTATGATGGCCTTGTCTCAGACAGCTGTAAAATGCGTTTTGGCTCAACAATATAAGAGTGCTTAGATTTGTATCTGAGTTACTTACTGCCCGCATCATGTCCGCTTATGTGATTGCCAGTTAGACCCAGGGCCGAGAACTCCGATGGCTGCAGCTTCACCTCCATTTCCTTGAGGCGACTGTTCAATTTGTTTGTGTGCATGAACAGAAAGAAGGTGCAAGATATGGCCAACAGTGCTATCAACTCCACGGAACTACAAAACATAAAGAATAAAGAATCGTGATTGAAGAATTATTGAAACATTTTTAGTCAAAGGTCGCAGCATGTCAGCTTGAAAAACTCTATTTATATACTCGTTAAGCTTTTGTAATTTACGCCAAATTGGTTTTTAGCAGCTATTATTTCATTTACACTTCGAATCGCTGTCACACACAGACTCTGACTCTGACTTTGCCTCAGACCCAGACCCAGATCCAGACCCCGATATACCCTCAACCAACCGTAACCCTACCCGGTATTATTTTCTACCCTCTTGATGCAGCCGTTGCTCTTTGGCTGGTCCAGTGAAAACTACAAAGTGTACGCTGTGACAACATTTAATTAAGTTCTGAAAGCCAAAACAAAATAGCACAGCAAGCTGGCCAAGGGAGCCAAGCCAGCAAATGAAATGCTGCAGAGCAAGCAACTGTAAAAATTATACAAGAAATTAACAAACAATATGGATGGTAAGGTGTAGGGATTGTGCTCCGGGATAGACACACTTGAGTTACCTACAGTAGAGAAACTAGCTTGCAGAATAACTCCAAATAACCAGATAGGTGTGAAAGGATTCTTAAGAGTTTTTCTGGACTGACTTTCATGATTGATTAAAAAGTTGAAATGTTATTTTAAATTTTTATATTAATAATTAAAGTGTAGCTCTTGTTTTTCAATTTTGAGCTAAATATAAAATGAAACAATCTTTCTCCTTTGAAAAAGAAAATGATGCCCAATCATTCCTGAGATAAAGTTGAATTTACTTAAATTATATTCTTGAGTACAATTTTAGTCATATCCAATTTTAAAACTGATTCATGGTGATTCAAGTGATTAAAGCTATGCAAATATTTGTATTATTTCTTAAGTACTCGAAAACCTACAAAAGCAACGACCCACTTGTGTCTATGCGAAAAGAAGTTGGTAGTTGGTTTTAACCATAAGGGCTAAGCCGGTCCCGGGCGACCGGACACAACCTTTTGTCGCCCCGCATTTTTGTCTGGTCACTTTTGAAATATTTTCGCTGCTTATTTTGTTTCTATTTTATATTTCCCAACGTTGTTCGGTTGATAACAAAACAAAGCTAACAAAGCAACAAAAATAAACCAAGTCAAAATTGCAATGCAAACTGTTTTCTTTGGGCAAGTTTTTTAATGCATCTGTCGAGGAATCGCAAAATAAAAAGAGACAGAAAAAAAGACCAACAAATTAAAAGCAGTACTTTTTTTTTA
The DNA here is from genome assembly GCA_037043535.1 of Drosophila putrida. Lineage (NCBI taxonomy): Eukaryota > Metazoa > Arthropoda > Insecta > Diptera > Drosophilidae > Drosophila > Drosophila putrida. The sequence continues at coordinate 1,644,698 of JBAMBI010000464.1, forward strand.
CTGTTTGCTTTTGTTGGCATAAATCTGCCGTCAGATAGCAGCAACAGAGAAAAAATACAAAAATCCAAAAAAGTGTAAAAAAAGGAACTTGTATGAAAATAATAATGACAATAAATGTGGCTATAGGAAAAAAAAGAAATGCTAGGCAGAGTTTTGAAAAGTTCCTCAACTGGTTGTTGCTGTTACAGTTGCAGTTACAGTTGATGTTGTAGTTGTTTGGCAGTTGCTGGTTTAGTTTTCATCAGGTGCACAAAGTAATTTATTTCAAATGACTGCACCGCCTTCACAGAGCATTTGAAAGTGGAGACGGACAGTTGGTAAGTTGTAGTTATGGTAAATGCAGAGTACCAAATCACAGACTTAGAAGCGAAAGGCTGACTTTCATTTGGCGTGTGGTGTGGCAAGAGCCAGGCAAATGAAATGTATCTGACGGATACACCACACCACACCACACCGTCACTGATTCTTTTGGCCATAAGGCGCTTTAACTTTTGGCCACCTGCTGTGCGCACTTAGCTCAAGTTCTGAGCTCCGATGGCCGTGGGTTTTTATTTCATTAGCCGAGCCCACAGTTGATGCCAAAACTTTGCGGACCAAAAAGATTTTACTTATGTATGTACACTGTACACAGTGAACACAGTGCTTTGTTTCCCCACTTCCCCCGTTTCCCCTACAAAACAGCACTCATTCACTCACACTCACAGTCACAGTTACACTCTTCATCTTTCTGCTCCAACTTATTGTTAAAGTTGACACTAAAGTGCGCCGCAAATCCCACTTAAGAGCTGCTTTCCCCCCATCCCGACTTTTACTTGTTCTGCCTCAACTTTGTATTGTGTTGTTCGCAGTTGCAAAAAAAAAACGAGAAGAGAAATAAATTTATTGACATTTTGTTTTTCGTCCAGGCAGAGTCCAGTCCCAGTTACTGGCAAGGGCTACTCCCATTGGATCGCATGGCGTGTAAATGCCGAAAGTTATGTGATTATTAAAATAATTTTACGTGACTGCGTCGATTTCTTTTTCGGACATTTGCTAGAATAGTCAACACATTGTGCTCCCACTGAATCAGTCTCTGTTTGGCTTCCAACTTCAACTGCCAACTGCCAACTGGAAACTGGCAACTGCAGTTCGTTTGCTGCCACGTACCACATGTGCCTGCCATTAGGGACCTACACTTGGTTCGTTAGCGTTTTTTGTATGCCACTGCGATACGAGTTCGAGAGAGTTCTATTTCCATCCATATGTGCATGTTCATTTGTGTGTAAGTGTGTGTTGGGGATCGTGGGAGTAGGACATGATGATACCACAACTAAACAGTGCTGAATTGGGACACAGGGCATAGGGCATAGATTGCCATTGTATCAATATGAAATTCAAACTGAAATGTGGACAGGTCATTGATCTGAGCGGATTCTAAAGATCAGTGTCAACAATTGCAATACTCTGAAATAAATATCAAGTAATAGACAGAAAACCTGTAATAGAGCTTAGTAAAAGGAACGACCTTAAAAATTCTTATACTAAAGTTTTGGTTCTATCCACATTTCAATAAAAAAATTCAACTCCATTTCAGAATTTAGTTATAAACTGTTCTTTTATTATTTCTTTTACAGCTTTTGGTATTTCCTACGCACTTAGACAGCGGAAGCGTGAATAGCAAAGGAAAACGGGTGGAAAATAGTCATAACTGTAACTGCAATTGTTCAATTGAATGGCATTCAATCATTCTAAGTAATACGAAGAGAAGTTGACGGCTGTCAGATTCATTTAGAATCGCCAAGACTTTTCAACAGTCGACAGTTGCACCTTCTACATACTCGTATCCATATTCCCCTTGCTGCTGATTGCAACCACTTTATAGCTTGAAAAGTGCGCGCCTTTCACTTCCAGTGTTGCCTAAGCCATGGAAAATGGAAGAAAAACAAGCAAGCAAGCGAACAAGAAGAAGAAGAAGAAAGAAATAAATGGCAACAACAACAGTTGCCGCATGCAAATTGGTCGCCATTTCCGTTCATTGTCGTTGATACGTAAGCACAACTGCATCATAAGTAATTTAATTAAATGATGGTAAATTTTCCAACTAATCAAACATCTAACTGCCAACTGCAAGCTATCAACTACTAACTACCAACTACCCACTGCAAACTGTACACTGTAAACTGCAAAACCAACGTCGAACATTAGAAATGAATATTGCGAAAAATGGTTTACTGATACATATGAAGTGGAAGCTGGAACTGGAGTCGCACATTCAACTAGTTGGACTCCGATGAGCAGTAGATACATATATAAATATATATGAGCCATCTTGTATCTGTATCTAACAAGTACCTGTGTATCTGAGCATTTGCGCAATCTTTTCAGAGACGCGTTTGGAGATGCCGCACGCAGAGTGTGGCGAAACTATTCAGCTGTAGCTTGAAGCAATCAATAAATACTCGAACTCATTAGACAAGTTTCGAAAGGTGTTTGAACCCGGCTGACTTCGAATCATTGACTTGGCTGATAGTTAAATTTATTGGCCCGCGGGCAGCTTCTCAAGTGGTTTCAGCAGCAAGTTGAAAGAACTCGCCAAGACGAGAAAGAATTATGAATATTGAATATCTGCACACGGCTTTTCATGGCCCTGACTTTGGCAAACGATTCTTTTTTGGTCATTAACATTCGGCTAGAACAGCTTTTGGCCATGACATAATCAGCGATGTCGGCGATGGCGATGGCGATGGCAGTGGCGATTTCGATGGCGTTGTCTATTCATAACTAGTTTAGCCCCAGGTCAGGGGATGATTCGGCTTATTTGATATGCGCAAAAAAAATATAATAATTTACATTTGTTCAACAGCAAAAAGTTCAATAAACTTTGCGGCTTAACATTTTCTGACCTGTCTGTTGTCTGAAAACCTTTCGCTTGACTTCACGTAATTATGCCTTTTTCATTAGGCAATGACCATTTGAAATTGTCAGCTGAGGTCAGTTTAACGCGGCCTATACCTGACTTTATAAACTTTAGAGATCTGTAAAAGTCGTTGTATATGAGGACAATATTTATGTTATTTTTATGGATAAGAGATACTTTTTAATCGCAAGCTAAAATTATTAAAGCCAATGAAAGTTAACATACATTAGCATTACATGCTGATCATAAATTAAGACATTAATAAAAACAACATCGTTTTATTGAAATACTATAAAAGAAACCCGTTTATAATTTAGAGATCGTTTTCATTAGTTTAAAAATGAAACCGAAAATCGCATTTACTTTTCTTAAATTATAAAGAATTCAGAGTAGAACTGATGCTATGATTTTAAAGAGCTTAGCTACATATATACCCATTAAAAGCTATTTTTATTTAAGAACGATCTTATGGGTTTTATATATAGTAAGGAAGCAATCTTTAAGAATATACTGGGAAGCTAAATAAATTTTAAAACTGACTAAAAGATGCGTCTTAACACTAAGTATTCTAAAGAGTACATTCCATGATTAAAAAAGAACAGTAACCAAATATTCAAACTATAGTTAGTAATGTTTTTTGCAGTCTGAAACTGGGAGTGGAATCTTTTAATGCGAAAGCTCCCGAAGATCAAGATAATTTCTCTAAGCAATGCTTCCAGTCATCAAACACACCTTGTAGTTAGATTTATATTTAATAGAAAGTACGTCAAGGTGCGGATTTAAATGGATAATTAGCAATAAAAAAATTAAATGAATAGCGATTGCAAATACTTATTTGATAAGCATGAGAATTACAGACAAGGGCGTCAGTTGGGCAAAGGTCATTTAAATTACAATTGCATGACCAGAAGTTGTATCTTAAATACATCAAATTCAGCATTCACTTAGGTTGTCATGACAGAGAGGTAAAAGGCCCACGAAGAGCAAAAGCTCTTTAACAATGGACTACAGATGCTATTTTTAGCCATTTTTCCACGAGTTTTTTGTTGATTTTTAGTGTTATTTTTTTAAGCTCAACATTTATGACAATTACTTTGTTGTGGTATTTTTATTATATTTATTTCACTTTTTTGTTTATTTGGTTTCTTTCTCGACCAAAATAATATTATTTTAATGCGTTTTTAAATGTCGTCAGCGTTTTGTTATTAAAATAAACAGCAAAAATGTAGTTCAAATATGGCATAACATTTGATAAATTAAAATAAATACAATTGCACAGTTTCTCAGTCTCTGAGTTTTGGTTTTGAGTTTTTCGGTTTGAAATTACAGTCTCTCAACCAAATCTCAGGCCTGTTCGTCGTTGTTATTTTCTTAATTTTTGCTTTTGTTATTTTGCAGACTTCAATTAAATCATATGCCAAGTGCTCTGTCTTCATGTAGCATAAAATTGTTGTGCTTGTGCTTGTGCTTGTTGTTGTTATTGTCATTGTTATTGTTGTAATTGTGATTGTAGTTGGTAGTAGTAGAGCTACTTATACAATACAACTAACTAACAGGCAGCCTCGTGCAAAATAAAACAAAAACAAAATACTAAAATCAAAACAAACCTAAAAAACAATTGCGTAAAAAATTCACATGCCTCGAATCGTTGCTCTCAGAGATTATACAACTTTCTAATCAAAATAAGCATTACCTTATTATTATTATTATTATTATTATTACTACTACTCTCTTTCTATTTTGATTCATTTTCGTTTTTCATGGCGTCACGCAGATTCGACCATTCGAAGATTTAAACCAATAACTCAATTGATTCAATCAAGCGACGACTTCAATACAAGTTAAAATATAAATACTCAATCTATATGTATGTGAAGCATCAATCTACAGTCTTCAACAAATCTTTGGATGCCTTTTACCGGTTTCCTACGCACTTTCTGGCCAACAACTCGGTCAACTCAAAGTCGACCCACAAACAAAAATGATACGAGAGAGGCACGTAGAACGTTTTAATTACAATTGGCCTAGTTTTGTGCTCAGATTTTGTATTTTTTTTGTACTGGCCGTTGGTAGGTTTGAGTTTGAGTACGAGTACTCAAAGCTGCGTCATTGCTATGCTATCAGATCCGAGTTAATAGTTTAATTGGAAGTCGTGGCAAAGAAACTTGCCCAAATCGCATTTGGGAATTGTTCCATGGACGAAGCTGGCGTTGATTGTAACATAGGCTTGCCAGAGGTTTCAAGTACTTAATAGGTGGTTACTTAAACTAAATAGAGACATTCATAGACTTCGGCAGAGTGCTATAGGGTTTATAAGTACTTCTTTCATTTCCATTTTGAGCGATCTATCAAATATAACCAAGACTTATTTCGATCTTAATAATCTTCCTTTACATAAAGGTATGAGTGATTTTATTTTCTTATACTTTAAGTTGGATCTTTTTTAATTTAATGGAACTGAAATGAATCGATAAATTATTAATTTTATAGTTCGAGAATTAATTTTCCATTTCTCTTTTTTATTGGTTATCCAAAGTAAATGCTTTTTATTATTATTATTATAGACAGATCTATTTTACACTATTCTAGCATCCATTAAAGTTATTGAGGAATTGAAACTTACAGTTAATTGGTCAATATAATTTAACGCATCAATTATTGATTTTACAATTAGAAAATTCTTTATCTTTTTTCACTACTTTTCATTTCTGTGTTCTCGTCTTTGTTGGCCATCATTTCATAGCAATGCTGTGAATAACTCTTATTTTTCTTCATTTTCTCTTTCTTTTCAAACACTATTGACTTCTTTTCCATTTCTGTAAGTTTTCTTTCTTTGATTCAATTCCCACGATAATAAGTTCACCTTCGGGTAGGCTTAATAGTTACTCTTCTGTTCATTTTGTCTTTCCATATGGACTTGTTGTACCATTTTATGTTCAGGTCTCACACAAATTAATTACTTAAATTATTGGTTCAATGTGCAGCATGCTCGACTGCAATAATGACAACAATAAAAGTCATAATCATAATAATCATTGTTTTTGGTATAAAGCAATAATGAGTCGAAAAGTTAATGACTTTGGCGTTGAAGCGTAAAACAAACCAAAAACAATCAAAAACATAATGGGTAATCACTACTTGAATGCGATTTGCGATTATTATTATAAGCTAGTATCTTTGGACATGGCACAGCCTTCGGCATAGCATCTACATCGACAGTAACCGCATCCAGAGCTCTTAACGCGTCTGTGGCAACAGTTACTATGGATATTGGCCTGGTCTGGCCTGGTGTTGGCGCTGTTAACCAAAGTAGCGTTAAACACGCACTTGGTCCAAGTTGAACGTGCCAGCTAGTTAGTCAAGCGTGAGTTGTCCCACTCTCTCCCAGTTATCCCCCTCTCTCTCTTTCTTTTGTTTGTCTTCTTCATGCCATGACAGTTGCATATCCATCAGATGCTCGTTGAAATATTTCACGTATCTAATAGAACGTGATCTCATAAAAACGGCACTGGACCGACCGTCTACCGTAATGTGTTGTCTGCATGCTCATTTTACGATTTTCCGATTTTCCGATTTTCCTATTTTCGATTCAGTGTTTGGGAAAGTCTTCCATTTTGTCTATTTCTTCGATTCGAATATCGATCAATAGCTGCGGTTTTTACTTGCTACAACTTTCAATTGCAAATTGTCTTGGGCCTGGCAAATCCAAAGGAAGGAACGTGCAACGTGCAACGGACCGTTGCTACAGTCCCCATTCCAGATTAGCGACAAATTGTTTTTTCCCCGCTGCTTTCGATTCACGAATCAAGCTGCAGCTTACCTCCTAAATTCACACTTCTAAACTAACTTACAGTCAAAGTCTCAGTCATGGTCATTGAATAAAAGTGTCAATTTGGGCAAAACAATCATTAGCTTCAGCACTAGTAACATCATCATTATCATTACTGTCATTATTTTCATTGCCAACTGAACAACTGAAGCCTTCAAAGACAATTCGCCTCTTTGTTTGGCTTTCTGCAATGAATGAAAGTAACTCATGGTATATATAACAACTAACAGCTTGTTGGATCGCGCAGTTTTATGAGAAACAAAATGTTAAGTATACGTTTACAATCACTGCCAATATTTAAAGTTAGTTTCTTTACTCCTTTGATACATCAAATTTAATTATTAGTATACAAATTAAGTTTGTTGAAAAAGAATTCATTTTCATACGTCGGGCAAACTCATAAATTATAAATAAACAAACTAACTGCAAGAAATAATGTATGCTAACTTTAATCATATTGCAGTAAATGCCAGGCCGTAACTAACTCGTTACTTTAGTAACTAGTTACCTCTTACCTGCTACAACCCACGTGATGTGACGTGACATGGCGCATGTGTGGCAAGTTTTGGGTGCATCATTTGAATTTAGCTTAACCCATTTTCATTTACTTCATTTTATGGCCATGTGAAAACGTGAAGATCTGAGCTTCATTTGGCTCACTTGGTTAATTTGGCTTAGATGAACGCGCCCCGTAATTAAGTTGTAAAATCTATGTGCTTAGGTACGTGCGGGCTTTTCAAGTATGCTCCATAAAGTCCTAAGTACACAACAACTGCTGACAGAGAGGCAGAAAATGAGTGGCAAATTCAACCAAAAAAAAAACCAAAAACTAAAAAAAAGAAGAAAACTTGTGTCAAAATGTTCAACTGCAAATTCATTAGGCGCTGCTTTAGTTTAAACTCCTACATACATATATCAACTACTTCTGTCTTGTTTCTTACTGTGGTTTTGTTCGAAGGTGTCGCTGTGCATGCGGCGTGCAAACGTTTCGAGCACCCCTCGTCCACCAGTAAACATATGTGCGATTAACACACTCTAATTGTCATTTGTTTTTGACTTGTCGCGTCAATTATGAGGGCCAGAACTTGATTTGGCCTCTGCTTTGTCGCTCTAAATAGTCGCAATTAACAGTATTTAAAGCATTGTTATAAATTAACGAATATTTTAAAGTGTATGTGTGTGTGTAGGTGTGTGTGGCATACACCTACTAGAGTGCCACAGTAAGAATCATTCAAAATGGGTGCTAAATTAAGTATTTGCCATGCTATTAACAAATTAACGAGTCTAGCATTCTAATGTGAAGGCTAAAGGCGATTCACAGGCTTACACCGCGAGAAATTAATGGATCGGTTAAGCTTGAAAGAGTACAGAAGGTAAAGTTGAGATCAGCATTAGAGATATACTATGTATGGTACTTTTACTTAACAAACTTTTCCTCTATTTCATGTTCGTTTATGTAGGTTTACTTAAGTGGAAAATGTTTATTCTTTATCATTTACTGTTTGTATTATTATTTTAAATTGCAGATCAGTAAAAACTGTAAGACACAATTTAACTGAGACAGAGAAACTTATTTGCTTGCACTGAATTTTTCCTTATCTTGCTTTACCTACTTTTTACTACAAGTCTGTTGCTATTGATTATCCAACTTTTGTTTCCACCCATTTTCTGTTTATACTTAAAGTTGTCAACAGCATTCAATAACAACAACAAACAAACAATGGCAACACTGTAAGTCCGATTCGCACTCCATGCTCTGTGGCCACGCCCACTGGGCAGTAAAATTTACCTAAGTAGGCTGCTGCTGCATTTGCCAGCTCTTGAGTTGGGTCGAGTTAAGTTGGAGCTGGAAAATGCTCCTGAGCTATATAAGTATTCGGAATGCGGATTGCGGATGTGGATGTGGATGCGGACGCGAATGTGTCGCGTGGTCGCCTGGCGACGACTTTACCATTTGCTGTAGTGCAATTTACTCAAAACTTTTACGCGTTTTCCTGCCACAATATGTTGCAAGAGGCAGAGAGGAAGATGCTGAGAATACAAAAAGGAGCCTGTGTGAGGGTGTGTGTGTGTGTGTCTAGGATGGCAAGAGGGGCAGGTGCACGCCCACTTTTGACTTGGCATCGCACGTGCTGCTTGCAGCGAATGTTAATAACATTTTGTGCCAACAACAACGACAACAACAACGGCAACAACAATTGAGGCGAAAAATTTACGCACTTGACAACAACTCGACACTGTTTGCTGTAGTTGTTGCCGTTGTTGTCGCTTCCTTTAACGAGCTCATCCTTGTTGCAACTAGCGTACGTGTCATGCCCCCCGCCCACGCCACACACGCCACACTCTTGCCTTATTCCTGCCCCATTCCTGCCCCATTCCTACTCCCATTTTCAGTCGTCTTCTGCTTACTTTTACTACTTGACGCTGTCATTTGCGGCATTGCAATTAATTTTTGCTCGCTGTGTGTGTACGTGTGTGTGTGTGTGTGATGGCGGTCGGGTTGAAGGCGTGTCTGGTGGCAAGGGTGCTGACATGCAGCTTGGCACACTAATTTCTGATCTCTGCTGCCACAACAGCAACAACAACAGCAGCAAGAAGAAGGAGATTGTCAAAAGCTTCTCATTTAACGCCTGCATGACTCGCCCATCAATGATGAGCTAAGGAAAAGGGGTTACAGGGGGTTAAGGTTTGGAATGCAGGTTAAGCTGCGGTTGTGGCAATGATAAGCGTATGCACAGTTGTTGTTATCAATTTAGTTCAGGTACGGTTTGAGCATTTTCGTGTAGCTTTCCAGCATAAACTGAACTTGAATTAAAACGTTAAATGAAGGAAAGGAATGGAAGATTGTAAGCAATTATCACTCTGCACAGATGCATATCTTAGGAAATACTATGATAATTGAGAGTTTGGTTAAATAATCTAGATACTTAACTACCTTCAAATCCTTTAAGAATTTTACAAAAATGTTATCCACATAATAAGCAGGAGAGGGTTCATTCAAAGTTGAAGTTTCAGTAAGTCTTAATTTTGTGTTTTTGTGGGAAATAATTAATTATAATTCATTATTATTAATAACAAATAACAATTATTATTAACTTCTTTTTATATGTCCTATGACAGCAACTAAAAAATCTTTTATTTAAAGAATTTATGAATTGTACGATTGGAGAAGAGAATAAATAAAAGTAAACTTATAATTCGACGAACTGAGGAAACAAAATTTTCTTGTAAAATCAGTAAACTCAAAGTCTATAATAAAAATATAGTCGAATTTTCTGTTCAATTGAATTCCGAATTGAAGTCCGAAAGGAAAAGTTAACAAGCTTATGTTTCTTTTGATAATAATATATATACAGGATTTTTCAATTTATACAACTCAACCTAAGAAACAACTACATGTCTTCGATCGAATCAAACTGGTATAATTTCTCCAGTTTTTACTTTGATAATTTCCCAAAAATATGCATATGCACTTAACTTGCTGACTTTGCATCGATTTGCTTGAAAGGCGATGTTCAACTTTCGCCATCCTGTCTCATCCCCCTGTACGTCTTCTATATCTGATCTAATTTGTCCCCCTGGAAATTAGCATGAATGCTTCTGCACACATGCATAAGAAGGAATAATAAAAATGGAAAAACTTGCGAGGGAAATTGCTTAATTAATTTTCAAGCTATTGGCGTAAAATTGAAAGCATGCGAGTTAGGAGCTCTGCAAATAAAACGTAATTTTAATGTAGTTTCGACTGGATGACGATGGGTTGCTGACTTTTGGGCAGAGAGAGACGGAGAAGAGAGAGAGAGAGAGTACTGGGAGAGGAACTCCTTCGGGATGCATTCTGTTTGATATTTTTATGTGCAAGTTTTCCAGTTGTTTTTGTGTGTGCGGCAATTGCCGGTAAAACGAGTTGCAAACGGTTTTCAGACGATGACGATGTCGACCTACTTTAAAGCCTGAACCTGGGACGGGCGTCTGCTGCAACGGCAACTGTTGTTGCTGCCTCAGTTGCTGCTACTGATGCTGCTGCTGCTGCCGTTAGCTTGGATGCTGGCGCCACTTTCTTTGGCGTCCAGTTGACTGGTTGACACCAATTTGAATGGCAAGTTTCAGTTTGGCTCGCAGCTCAGGCTTTTTATACTATTATGCTAAAACTTAACTACAAATAAGCGCCGTTCATTCTGTCACGTGAAAGTCAAGACGTACTCGTAATACGAGAGACCCCTGATCAGCAACAAACCTAGAAGCGAACATAATGAAAATAACGCGGCTCAAGTGTTGCCACCATGAGAAGCCCCCTTGCCTCTAATATTTCTAATTGCAATGCAACAAGAGGGAGGGAGTTTGTGGAGCACAGGAAGTTGCAAGTGATTTTCCTAGTTGCAACCAAGTGAATTATCCATTTACTCACAAACCTCTAATAAGCACTTGTTATGTGCAAGTAAAATCTACGCTTCAAATTATAAGGAGTTTTTGTAATTTTCAAGAAACCAGTTCTAAAATGATTTCAGCTTATTACTCGAGCTCAAAAAATAATTATATTTAAACTATGAAATGAGAAAGTCCGATAAATGCAAGACATTAAGTTAATTATCTCTCTTGTTAATTGATTTCCATCAGCTGATACAGTGACCAATATTTTCAATTACACATTTTACATTCAGATAAAAAGATTAATATCTGGAATAGTTGAAGTATTTAAATCTGTTTTTGACATTGCATCAGTTTAAAGTGATAAAAAGAAAAATAGTCTTTTATCTTTATCATACCATCTGATTATTCCACAATTTCAATTCTGTTCAACTTCCTCTCTATTGAAATCGTTTGCACTTGAGGCGAACTCGTAGTGTAGTAAGTTTGCAATCGTCAGCTGAAAAGACCATATATGGCTTCCAGTATGCTCTAAAAAGAATCTAAAAACTGCAATAAACCAGTTCAAGTTTTGGCCATTATGTTGTTGTTGGCAAATATTGGCCAAGACCGAACCAAATGCACTTTCGAAAAAACAAAACAAAACAAAACCCGAAAAAAAAACAAAATAAAAATAAAAATGAAAATGAAATATACAAAGCCAAGTAGCTGCCTCTGAATCAAGCGAAGCCAATGCCGACAACACCAAACGGCAAAGACACCGCCTAACAGCAGCAACTAACTCTATGAGAGACCCCGAAAGACCCCACACAAAAGTCCAAGTCAAGTCTTGAAGCAACAAATTGAAATTGTAACAAAATGCTCACGACAAATATGCGGTTTCTGTGCATGGCTACAACTTTTTTGCAGCGACTGTTGTGGCTGTTGCAGGCTGGTCCATGACGTAATGACCACGTCGAAGTCATGTGCTCCGCCAGTTGTTTGTTGGTTTTTGGCAGCGGCTAACCACAACCGGAGGACTGTACAGGAGGCAGGAGGAGAGAGGTGGCTTTAACGGCGTCTAGGCCAGGTCCAGAGACACGTCCAGATGCGACTTTTTACGCTAACTATAATTTAAATTTAAACTGCATTTTTGCCTGTCCACGTTTTTAATTGCTTGACGACTGAGGACTGTGGACTGGGACTGAGTACTGAGGATTGGCCTAAACTAAGAAAGACATGTTAACAAACAAAAACATATGTATAATGTTGCAAAAAACAAAAACGAAATTTATTAGCTGCAAGGAAACATTGTGTAGAAATGTGTTAATAAGTAATTAAAAAATGTTTTTAAATAAAAAACTCAAACATAAAAATAATTATTAATTTTTATGGTTTTTTCTTTCACTTCCGATAAATTACTGATGGTTAACACCCTCAACATTTTTTGAAAATATTGCAAAATGAAAGTAACTTTCGAATTTTTAAAGGTTTCAAGATTTTTCTAATAACACAAATCATTCCTTGAAATAAATATACATATATCAAAGTTACTTAGGTTGAACTCCGACTTTGGTCCACCCCATGAATACTATAAAAGCAAATATTTCTTAAGAGTTTTTCCATTCGAATTTGAGATTTGTTATTAAGGACAATCTTGGATTAACTTGGAGATTGTAGTTGTAGTGACGAGACGTGTTTTTTTGGTGCTTAACGGTCCAGGAAGTTGACCAATATTTGCTCAACTCACAATCAGATGTAATCCAGAGACATACAGACACCATTTCAATTTGTATGCAGCTCTAATTATTATGAAGTCATCAAAAGACCGTAAATAAAGCTGAAGCAAAGATGCTTAAGCATTAAGCAAAGCTTTTGCAACAAATTCATTATTGATTTTTGTTTAGCTTAGTGAAAGGTGCGCTGTTTGCGATTTGTTTCATGTTTCATGTTCCATGTTCCATGGGGGTCAACTGTGCACCTGCACAACGGAAACATCTTCAACTTCAACTTTACCTCCTCTGCAGCGGGTGGTTATGGCCAATAGATGTTGTGCCAACAGCAGCAAGTAGCAGCTGACAGTCATTGTGCTTAGCCGAAAATCAATCGTAAAGTACATAAACTAAGTTTGAGCCGAAGCTCAAGTGATGTCCTTAATATATCGGGGCAAAATGAGAGATTTGGCCGCTCAGCACGTGGCTGGCAACACATTGAGTAGACCAAAAAGGCGAATCGATAGCACGAAAAAAAAAGCTCAAAAGATTTATGATTTACGAACATGTTTGTTCAATGTTCAGCATGTCCATTTCCCTGGGGCGGGGGCCATCATTAAAATCAATTTTTGATTTTGCCATTTGCCATGCAATCTCCTTTCACAACAAACTATACCATAGATGCGCTGATCTCTGCACACTAAATGTGATTACCAAACATCAGAGCATCTCATTAGGAAACGGATATACTTTCTTTTAAAATGAATGTACAGACATAAGTATTTCGTGTTTACATTTCTACGTGAACTGTTTGGGAATTATTAATGAAAATGCTTTGCCTGTTACAATATGCGAGTCTTTACATATAATTTATTTAGGTTATAACACAGAGTATTCCTCGTTAGACTCGTATGTATGATGAGCTGGTTATAATAATCAATTTGTACTCTCATTGTATCTATGCCATCAATCTTCATTTCCTAGGCAACAGCATGCGTTTATACGAATACATCTCTAATGATTGTTGACCTTTCTAGTAGACCCATCAACACCTTTTGTTGACTATCTGTAATCATTACACATTTTTTTTCAGGGGAGCTTCATTATTAATAGCAACCCCAAAAACGCCGCTCTCTCTGACTGTTTGCCTGTGAAAATTTTAAATAAAAACCAACAACATTTTATGCAACAAACTCTACAAATTTATTTTCATTTTTCTCAAACAGTTTTGTTTGGTTTGTCTGCTGCTGTTTGTACTTTTGCTATAGCCACTGCATAAAATCTGATTGTTTTTGATCAAATATGCATGCAAACGCTATAAAAATTGTTTGTCTGTTTTTTAAGTTTGCCAAAAGAGGCGCAGCAAGCAGCAAGCAACAAGCAGAAGCCGGAGCAGAGGCAACAAATTTCAATTTAATTTTTTTTTTACTTACTTCGCAGACGAGTAATCTTTACCAGCGAAAGTGAGTTACTACCAACAACTAGAGACAGCGACAGGGACGGGGACAGGGACAGAGACGGGAGACAAGACTCTTCCAAGTATGTAAATCACCTTAACAACAGCACACGGCGTAGATTTATGGGCGCCAGCTACTTAGCGAGCAGAATTTTTTATGGCCCCAAACACTGAAACATGCTCGGGTTACCAAAGCGCGTAGAAACCATCTACCATCCACTACCAAGTGAACCCCAATCTCGAGACGTGGGTGGTTCGCCCATTAAAGACATATTGGAGAACTTGTCACTAGCGGTTGAGCGGCTGAGTGTGAAGTGAAAGCAATGGGTGGCTACAACTTTTGCGGTGCCTTCAATTGAACGTCAATTAGCACCTAGCATATTTCGGATGCAGTTCCTCCCACCACCTGCCCTCCTCTCACCCTCTCTATATAGATGCGAATATTCCTTTTGGTTCGGTTGCCACTCGAGCATTTTGGCGGTGCTAAGTGGGCTTTTAGTGTGCTTTCTTTCAGGGCTGCTGCATCTGAGTCAGCGATTCAGCAAATTGTCTATGAATGGGTTAGTTCAGCGTTTTGCCAACTGACCTACTTTACAGTGGGCCTGAAATGTTTATACACACACTTTTAAGAAAATATTAAATATACAACTATTCAAGATTTCACAAAAGCTAATGCTAAAATCGAGAGTGCTCTACTAAGATACAATTAACACGTAGTTAATTTTAGTTATTCAAAATAATTTACACGCTCTATAAGACGCTCTATAAATATAAAGATGTTAATGATAAGTTAAATTCATTCAAAATAAATAAATATTTACTTGACAAAGTCCCATTAAATTTAACTTGAAAACAGTTCATCAGTTTCCTATGTCTGATTTATTGCCTCCAAATTGAGTGCCAAAAAAGTGTGGCAAAAAACAGAAACAATAAAGACAAAAGCCCAAAAACAAAGAGATAAAAAAGGAAAAAACAAAAGCTAATGAATATCGTTATTAAGTCTATGTGGCTTGTTGTTACGCATTACTAGCCACGCCCACTCACAGGTGCTCCTCCTTTTGGCCATATTTGTATATCAAGTGAAAGCTATTCACTTAATTTCCACTTTTTTCAGCTGTTGTTGTTTGTTATTTTTAGCCAAAACTGTTGTGTTGCACATTTTTCACATGATTGTGTTAATCACTTTTTACCTTATTTTTCCATAGACTCCGCACTTAACTGAACTCAACCCAAAGATTGGCACAGTGCGAATTTGGCTGTCAGCGCGACTTTTGACCGATTTACATAACCCCCCATAAGGGGGTGCATGTTGGCAGGGGGAGGAGAGGGGGCGTTGTCTTTTTTTTAGAGCTTGCAGAGCATAACTAAAACTAAACGAAAGTTGATTAGTTACTGTTCCCTGTTCACGTTTTTATTATACATAAATAATAATGATTATAGTCAGACTAGTCAGCTAGCTATGTTGTGGGCGGTTTGCCATCTAAGTCTTTGCACTACGAGTTTATGTCATCTTTAGAAAACTGTGTGACCAAAAGGCGCTAAACGGCTGCGGTCATAAATTGTTATGATTGTTGGGTACAAAATGTTCGAAGCAAAAAAAATAAATAATTTCTAGGCTTTCACTTGCGAAAAGTTGCGTGTGAAAAGATCGTCAGACATACAAAGTTAACATGCGGGTTAACATGGAGAGCAGAAACTGTTTCCAGTTCTGTTAAAGATTCCGTCACTGAATATCAGGGGAGCAGTTGCAATAGCAGAGTGTAAATGTGTGAAAAAATTAAAAGGCACGCTGTTTGTACCCATTTGTGTGTTTTGTTCTCACATACTACTTGCTGTTAACACTTCCGCTCCCGCATATGCAGTTTACACATTCTGGTTGTAAATAAAATGCACAAGTTCGAAGACAGAAAGTTCACTTTGCAAGCGACACAATTTTATGTTTAAATTAATAAATCTCCTTACGAGATGAGCTAGTGCCGAACGCAGATTTGAGATCCAAGTTTCATAATTTGGAATTTTGCATCGAAAGATATTAAACTTACTACATGAGCTATTGTAATAAAAGAGTAGTTCTCCTTTATACCAAAAGAAGAGCATTTTCAGCTGTGCCGAATACAAAACTATTTTTATTTTATTTTGATATAATTCATATAATAAAATGAATATCTTTTGTCGTTTTCATAATTAAAAACGTAGCAAATTTGATATTTTTCTTTATCATATAATGATTTGCACCCTTTCTTCTGCTTTGTCACTAGCGTAGACTGCCGTCTGCAGTAATGCGCTTATATTTATGCATATCTGTGTATATTTGGCAACAGACGCACCTGTCACAAAGAAATTGTAATTATTAGCTTTCCAATCAATGCTCCCCGCAATTGCTGCAAATGATTTTCATTGAAAATGTGCCAAACAAATCACATAATTGTCATCAAGCAGCGTGAGCAGCAGCAGCCGCAGCAGCAGCCGCAGCCGCAGTCGCAGTCGCATTCGCAGCAGTCGGCGTCGATCAAAGCAGAACGCACAATAACCACAAACAACAATACCGAGACCCATCAAATGCAGACACAAATACAGAGACAGAGACGGAGACGGAGACAGGGCCAATAAGAGAAAATAAGTTAGCAAGAGAGCGAGCAAAATGAGTTCAAATAAACCAGAGTTAAAAAAGTGTTGTGTAAGCTCCGATTTGACTTGGCTTAAATGTTTTCATTCACACGTCGCGATGTGCAATTGAAGAAGTTCTAATTAATTATACAGTGCTCGTAACATGTGACGTCACGTCGTTATTCGATAATGGAATTACGAGTAACGAGTATATTTTATTAATAGCAGCACGTATTGAATGTTAACTTTAATATGTGTTAATTTCAGCACTAATTTGAGCGGACTGAAACAGAAGCTTCTATATTTTGATTGATTTGGGGTAACCAGGTGAACACTTTTAAGGAATATTTTCATGTCTTGGGAAAACTTAAGCTCCTTCATCTTTTAAAATGGTCTAATTATTTGGAGCTTAAATACATTCATGAATGCTTAAAGCGATTAAAATAATATATGTATTACAAACTCAGTCTCTGTGACTTTATTTGAAAATATGTTTTTTTTAAAACAACATTTTAAATTTGATGTCTTTTTGAATATGGTTTGATCTATAAATTGATTCTGCATTTATAAATTCATTTGTTATTGATAAAATGCTGATTAAATAAAAGCTTGGATCTTGAGAGGTAAAAGTGGGTTAAGTGCATTTTATGTTTAATACGCACATAAGTACTTTGAATTTATTTTAGTTATGTTCATGTAATGACATAAATCATATTGATTTCAGTGTTTTATGAAATTCACAGTTAATTAATTAGTTAATTTTGTGCGCAATTGTTTGCATAAGTACTAAAGTAGTGCTCAAAAACAAGTCTCATCGAAAACTCACATACATTGCAGTATCATGTTAACTGACTGCAACTACGCCTCGGGCTGCGTGTCTGTTAATAAAGCAGCGAAACGATTTCTCACAGAAACAATTAATTAAATTAATTAATATCAATTAAAAAAAAAAGTAATATGTAAAAAGAGCTGAGCAAATAGAGTACAATGGCCGTTGCATAAATCAATATTGTTGATTCTGATTTTGTTTTAATTATGTATTTCTTTTTTTTTTATTTTGCATTTTTCACTTTCCAGCCAGTAAATATTTATTTAATTTTGTGGCACACACAAAAGTTTGTCTTTTTCGCCAAATTGCAGAGCCAATTAAATTTGCTCTTGTAAATAAAATAAATACTGTTTACCTATTGATTGATTGAACGACTGACTAAATGAGAACTTTGAATAACAGACAAATGGTGCGTGAAATTTGTATAAATGAGTTGAATATTTAATGCAAGACACTGTCGAGTGTTATAAAATGCACTTAATTAATGTATTAATAATAAGTGCAGACATTTATAAGCGCATTCTTTTAATTAATATCTTCCACAAGTGGGTGTGATAAGGACAATAAATATAAAAGCGATTATAAATGCCACAAATTTAATGAAATTTCGTTAACATTAAATAAGAAAAGCCTTGACTGTGTATTATGAATGACGCTCTAGTTAAATTTTGATTATATTTTGCAAAGTTCCATATTTTTGTTTATCTGTTGAAACCAGACCAAAAAGTAACAAATTCCCACACCCCAAAACAACAATCATCACCTTTTTAAATACCAATTAGTCCATAACAAGTGGGCATGTTTGTGTGTGATGTATGTGTGCTCAGTATATCATTAGTTTACATCTAATGTGGTCTCAATTGCAACACTTTTGGGTCTGCCACAAGTTGCACAATAAGCGGACGCAGCAAACGAGCCCCGGTACGGGCCTGGCCAAAACACCTTAACTAATAGCCCAGCTAGCGACTAATGAGCGGGCAGTCAGCGAGCTGTGAGCTCTTTAAAAGGCAGCCCAGAACTCAACCAAATACTTAATACAAAAGCGAAGAGAGCCAACAATAAAATCGAGACAAAGAAGTTTTTGGGAGCTTGAGTGCGGGAGTGGGGGCTACTTGAAATACTTGAGGTGGCGTTTGAATTTGAGACTTGGAGGTTTTCTTCTGGCTTTGGCTTTGGCGCGCTTTGTTGTTGTCTCCACACATAGTTTGGTAAAAAAAAATAAATTAAAAAAATATATATATTTTTCTGAAAACTGGCCCCGAAGCTGCTCAGCAATTTCAGTGTACTGCCCGAATTGAAATATGACTGCAGAGCAGAACAATTGAAAAAAGAAAAAATGAATCAAACAAAAAAAAATCAGAGTTGGCTTTAAAATTATTTTAAACTGGAGCACGTTAAGAGAATTCTGATTGAGCGCCAGCTGCAACAGCAGCTGACCATGAAATGCGTTTTTATATTATTTTTTATTCTCACTTTGAAACACTTTTGCTCGATGCCAAAGTTGGCATCTGAAGCAGTCGAGAAAACCGAAAGTTAACAACTGCCAAGCAAAATCGAGCATTGAGTGCATGCCAAGTCCAATCAGAATCCGCTTCGATTCCGTTTGAACCAGAGTGCAGTGCACAGATTCCAATAGGTAATTATGACCGGTTTTCGATAAGTCGTCAAATTTAATTGCAACTCACTTTCGCAGACTACCACTTTATAGATCATTTTTCTTTCTTAGCCAATTTAAGAAAAATATCTTTAAAAAAATGAATTATATTTACTTTTACTATTGTTTATCAGTTCTTTAGTTTAGTTTTCTCGGAAATTTTCAATAATTTTAATTAACTTTTTCGACTTACCGCTTGGGATACGGTATGCGTCTGTACTTAAAGGCATTTTCCATATCGCGGATCTTCATTTTGTAAGATCGATCTGCGTTTAAAGACATAAATGAGGTACACACACAAACACTGAAGTTAACACTATAACCACAGAAAGATCACACAGATCTTATGTATGATGAACTTTGACAGCCTTTTCTAATTCTTTTTACAGCACTGTCACAAATTACAGTTAACTGCTGTAAGCTTTTTTTGTTGCTGTTAACTGACAGCCCGGCACTGCAGTAAGTGAGAGAGAGGAAGGAAGCACGTGTGAAGCGCACAACGTTCGCGGCACAACTGAATGTTCCTGTGAATGCTTGGCCGCCTTTTTGGCCAAGTCTAAACAACGATCAACACTCAACGCAACGATCAACGCTCAGCGAGCAACGCTCAAAGCTTCAACGTTGGAGTTGGAGTAGCCAAGCGCTAGTTACGTTTACCGTTTGTTGTTGTTTTTCCACCAGCTGCTTTTACCTTTTTCTTTTGCGCTCTCATTCGATTGCCATCTCTTTGGCGGTCGCTCTCTTTCTCTTTGCCGCAGACAGTGAGCAATACTCAATATTTTGGACGCCACTATGGACCATTTGATGTCTGTCGCATTGTAGTTTTTATCACTTATGTTTTTACTGCCTGCCGCTTGGCATCAAAATCCACTTTTGCTCTTATTTGGGTCGGTAATATTTAACAAATTGTCAACGTAGCATAAGTCACTTCCAAAAACACACAACTGTACTAATAATGTCCAAATACTTCTTAACAACAATTGATGTCTGTTGGAAATGTGTGCACAGTTGTTCTATTTTTAACTCCTTTTATTTCTCACTCAGAATTGACGAATAATTTGGAGTTGTTTAATCTATCATCATCAT
Source organism: Drosophila putrida (assembly GCA_037043535.1). Taxonomy (NCBI): domain Eukaryota; kingdom Metazoa; phylum Arthropoda; class Insecta; order Diptera; family Drosophilidae; genus Drosophila; species Drosophila putrida. Next base: position 1,665,114 of record JBAMBI010000464.1, read on the forward strand.
TAATGATCGAACTACCGATGCTTACATAAGCCGTGCCGTGTTCTTTGTTGTCCATCTTTTTCTTTTGAGGGTCCAAAAGAAAACAGGTTTAACTTTGAACCGCCCAAAGACCAAACTTGACCTTTCCGGCTTTGTATTTTTAGCTATTAGCATTTGTTGATGAAAAAGCCGGCTTTCGTATTCTAATATGTATTATTCATCCACTAAATCTGCACAAAATTTGCTATAAGCCAGACAGTAAAATTTCAGTAGAAATTAATTATGTTTACATTTTGAGCCCGCTTATGGAGCTCATTGACCTTACAATTACCTTATAGTTACTTGCACAACAGTATGTTCTAAATAAATGTGAACTTTCAGTTAGATACACTAAAAAAAAGCCTTGAAATGATTTTAATTTAATTTTTCCTAAATAAACAAAGATTCACATTGATAAGCAATTTGATTAAATAACAACAGATTATCATTTTTCTAAAAGGGACTATACAGAGTTTCCGGATCTTCATATACCCAGATTGGATTAATAAAATAAAAAACTAAAACTAATTCAAGAAAGACTACACCTAATTTGAAATATTCACTTGATATATTTAAACATAATTGTCACATTTATATTATTTTATAGTTAAGTAAATCCGACATTCAATCCAGCTGGAAATTCAATCCGCGAGCCCCATTTAAGAGCTCTTTTATTTTGATAACTTATCCTCCTACTTTAAAAGCTTTTCATTTGTAATTCTATGATTGCTTTCACTTAACACTTCCCACTCACTTAGTACACAGACTTTCTCGGCTCACTGTGTAGTTGCGGCTTGGACTGGCGTCTGACGGCTGTTGGCCAAAAGTAATGCGTTTACACATTTCCATGTACATGTGTTGGGGCCATTTTTTTTTACTGTTTAGTCGGGCAGCAAAAAACTGATTGTTTATAACTTTTTTTGCAACAAGCTGAAAATTCATGTAAATTTCTCGATAAAAAAATCAAAAATCGCGAGAGTCAACAAAATATACTAAATACCATATAAACAGAAATAAAGACAATGATAATGACAATTGGCAGCTGTCATAATTAACAGTCTGGTTAGAGATAAAGCTGGAATGAAAGGGAAAGACTGAAAGAGAGTGAGATGGTTATATTACATAAACACACTAAAGCCTTCAGCCTCAATTGAAACCGATATGCAATCATAAATTAATAATGAAATTGTTAAAAAAAATCAGCAAAGTTGTCATCGGATTGCACAGTTCCAAAATAGTAAGTATAAATATTTCAATTGTCATACATTCCACTTAACTGACGGCAAACCACAATCATTACAATGATACTCACCATGATAATGATGATGATAATGATAAAGGTTTCGATGATGTCTCGTGAATAGATCTCTGGATACCTTGTACACCTGGAAGAGCCACACCTTTCCCCCATCTAGTCGAAACTCAACTTAAGTGAACAGTTGTTGTTCAAAACTGTCGTTAGTTCGTCACTTTGTCACTTTGTCAGTATGTCATTTTATCAGCTGCAATAAGTTTTTGTGCGCAGTTGTGTTGTTGTTTTTACTGTTGATGTTTGTTGTTATTGCTGTTGTTGGTCTTGTTGTTGTTGTTTCTGGCATAGCAATTGTGCTGAACTGGCAACTCAATTGTAAATAACTTCAATTGGCCCTAGGCGCAAATACAAATATACGAGTATATTTGTGCAGGTTTGTGAGCTTAACAACACCCGAATTGCAGGTAGCGAGGTGTGCAAGAAGAGTTTGGGGTACTCTTCAATCAGATACAACAAATTTATGGAAATAGAACTTAATCATTGATCACCTTCTGGCAAGTTTTTTGCAAACAGGAGATGCTTTGATCTGATCATTCACACAACCTATTCAAACAAAGCCAAATATTCTAAAGTCTTTTGTATATACTTACTTGATATGGGACAAATACAAGCTAGTGTGGCAACTCTCGTGCCTGGTCACACTGTTAGGCTTATCAACGCCAATTGAGGGAGGTCAGATCGGGTGAGCAGTCCCACAGCACAGCGAGGTGTAGTCAGCTGGCGGCCATAAACAGCACCATAGTCGAGTACATAGCCCAGGACAAGAACAACAACGACAACCACAACAGCAGCAGCATCATCAACAACAACAACAACAACAACAACAGTAAAGGGAGGACACATTGCTGTTGGTGGTTTATGTGTTATGCGGGTTAAGCTGGTCAGTGCCAGGGTCCCCAGAAGCCCCAATAAAGTTGGCCACCGAATTGGCCCACGCTTCGGGGCTTGGCAGTTGCCTTAACTTTAACACCGTCGAGGCTATTGGCCCAGTCCCGAAAGGATGGGGGCAATCAGCATCTGAACCACTTGACTAACAGCAATGTAAAATTGACTTATGCCCGAGAATTCAATAAAAGAATGCAGATTGTAGTTATTTTTAAAATTGTTGTTTAAGTTTTTTTTTGTTCTGTTTTTATATTTTCTGTTCTTTGTTTTTAATTGTCTTGTTTTAAATACTCGTTTCATCTATTTGATTCAGTGCGTCATTATTTCAAGTTTTTTTTTATATATATTACTCTATATATATATGTATTAATATATATATGCATGTATATATTTTTAAATATTTTCTTTTGTTTATCATACAAGTGAAACTTACTTCATAAAACTCAAAACTTACTTCACAATTTATGACCAATCCAAAATGGAGAAAACAAATTTCAAATTTGACAGTTTTTTTTTGGATGTTTCTTATTTTTTTGTGGGTTTTTCATTCTTTAATATGCGCTAACGGTACGCAGTTTGACTATTTACACAGCTGCTGTATTTATTTATTATTTATCAGCGTCACTTGCCGAACATTCTCCTCGTTTTCTTCACTTTTTCTTTTTTTGTTATACTATATTTTTGTCTTTTTATCGAGCGTGCGGGGGCTACAAATAAATTACATACAATGTTTTATGCGTTGACATAATTCAATTTCTCATACGTTTTGTTTTTCATTTCGGTATTGAATCTACTATAAACAGAGTTGGCACAAGAATTTTCCGTAGTTTGTGGTTATATGTATTTGAAAAGGAACTGAACCGAATGATAATAACGTGACTTTGACCGTAACTATGACCATGAGAATTCCTTAGTAACTGATTTTACAGATACTTATTAGCTTGGAAATGTCACATTATGTATATATATTATCGTTATGACCAAGATTTAAGTTTGGTCTATGTATCAATTGTGTTTAATTGATAATTAAGTCCGTACCCTTGCGGAGTAAAGGTAAATTTTCATACCAAAGTTACTTCTTATTAATATATTGGTGTTAAAATTTTAAATACTTTCGAATGGGATTGAAATTTTATGCAAATATATTTCCAAAATACCTGACAAGTTGTTCTAAAGGTTTGACATACTTTTGCTCAACATTACTTAACAATTTGAATGAATCGAATAATTAAAAAAAAACAGAGGAAGATTTAAAATTCAGGCAAAATCTAGATTTTTAGCTGTAGTGTAAATAATAATTTTTTGGGTGCAAATAAGAAAAATAGTACTCATAATGGACTTACAAAAAAATTATTCACAAAAATATCTTTATTTTTGTTCAATCTCTGCATTTCCACAACGATTTTAAATTTTTGACTTATACGATTTTCTTCAGTAATAATATTTTTGAGTTATTTTAAAAAACTTAGATAAAATCAATAAGTTTGATAAGAAAATGATTGAATCTCAAAAATACTGATTAAAGATAAACTCATCATCAAATTCCATTTTTGTTATTGTTTTCTAATTGGTTTTGTTGTAAAAATAATTAGTTATTAACTTTCTCTTTAGTTTAATTTTAGATTGCTTAACTTGGCCAGTAGGATAACAGGACACTCATCATTGTAAAAATTTCATTATTTTTTATAAAAAAATATAGAGAAAAAAAATTAAAAATTATCGTATTGCTGTTATGTTAAGATTTTGGTAACATACTCTTAGGCATAATATTATTAGTCAAAATTGTTGGTTTTTTTTTATTTTGAGCGGAAAAAATAACGAGCATTATTAATCATTATTTATGAATTTATTTTTATTTATACAAAAAAATGTTTGTATCTAAGTTTTATTAAATTACCCAAAAATAGTGATTATTATTAAATAGAAATCATAAAAAATGAAGTAATAACATATTATTTTTTACAATAATTACGGCCATTATATTTTTTATATCATAGCTTTGAACGGTCAAACATTGTTGTTGATGTGTCAGATACTATAACTTTATCAGATATCTCAGAAATACTCATCAAATTAGAGTCCATTTGTCTTTTATACAGAGTTGAGATGAATTTATTTTTAGAAGTCAAAGAATTATTTAGTCTACAAGGGTATTTTAACATCGGGTATCCGAAGAAAGGTGTATTTTTTGGTTGCTATACTTGGTTGTGAATGGTGTATCTGGTATTTTCTTTATTTTTATTACAAGTATATTTGCAATACTGAATTTGCAGTAACTGCAATTATTATTATATTTATTATTACTCAATTTTATGTGTTACTAAATAATATTTCTCTCGTAACATTGTACAAAGTGCGTTCTTTAGTTGAAATACATTTATTGTTAAAATGTTATCAAAATTCGAACAAAATTGTTTGATTTAATTTAATATTACCTTTGTCTTTTTTACAATATATTGCTGTTGATTTTCGATCATTGTTATCGTTTTAAATTTAAAGTTTAATGACTTTCATATGGTTCTTTGCTATGGGGAATTCTAGTTGCCATTTATTTATTTTCAAATTCCATTTATACTTAATTCATTTGTTATTTATAGTGCATTTAAAATAAAGTACATTTGTCTTATAAATTTAATTGGATTTTGTATCTTTTTGACTGTCAAATCTGTCAAAAATTTGATTGTTTATATGTATGTATGTATTTACTTTATATCTTGATGCAATCTTAGGCTCTAGTACTGCATACAATTGGCATAAATTAATCCATTTATATATATGTACTTTTTTATAATATCTGTAATGTGTTTTTACAAATTGTTATTTTTAAATGCTATTCTTCTTCTTTTAAATGCTATTCTTCAATAATATCTTTAGGAATTAGCTTTATTTTCAAATTGTTTTGCAGCTACAAATGGACAACTGAATGGAGCAAAATAAATTCAATTGGATTCTTAAAAGTATCGAGTCTTTAAAGTTGAAAAATGGATTTAAATTATATGGAAATATGTATTTTAACATATTTATAACACATTAGAATATGATTTGAAGACATTTTATGGCAGTTTTCTGTGATAATCTGTGAGTGTGAACATTTTGTTGGTTGAATGCATTCTTAAGTATTATTAATTTAATTAATAACAATTTAACCACTATGTGATGCTCATTTTCTTTTTCTTACTATATGTGTGTTGTTTTTGTTTGTGTATATGTGCGGTATCAAAAAACCTCACGTGCTGCTTTCGGTTGGCTTATAGATCATGTCTATATATAATATACTGGTAATATCGTATGATAACTGCCCTAGTTGTTGATTAACTGACTGAATGCCTTAGTTGCTTAGTTCATACTTTAGTTAAACATAGTTCAGTATGTGCATGCCTTTGGATCACAACACTGTCGAGATTTTTACTTGCCCCAAATTGAAATGCTGCTAACAGTTTTATAACCGTAATAACTATGCCTAAGTTCTTAAGCTAATGCTATCAGAGAATTTATTTCTTTGACTTCACAAGACTTCTACTATTAATTTCAATTTCACTTTCACTTTCATTTTAATATTTATACAATTTAATTGTAATTTATGATTTTGTCTGTATTTCGTAATTAATTGTAACTAATTTGCTGTGAGCTATGTGTGCTAATCTAAATATTATGCCAAGGGCCTCTTTTTAAGTACTGTCATATCATATTAAAGGTACCTAATTTACAATAGTTTTTGCTCTGCTCTTTTAAGCCAACCAAGAAGAACTAAAGCTGCTTTTAAAGAAAGTTAATTTTAAGTTGACAAATCAATGTAAATAAATACTTTTATCAGACTTTCAAAGATCAAACAAGTTGATTCAAAGATGGGAATTATTTCTTAGACATGATATATGATACTAGACTTAAGCAAGATTTTTTTTATTAAAGTAGAAAACTAAGAAATAAACATAGAACATAGACACAGCTTTATTTTGCTTGACAGAAAAACTATGAATAAAAATATAAATAGATAGTTCCATGAAGAGAGTGAGCTATGTTTTAATTTAAGTCTAGTATCATAAGGTCTTTTGAAAACCGGACTAACCGGAAGTGAAAGTCTTTTTGCTGATGGAAAATATTATACCCAGGAAGCTGAAAGATGCCTGGATAATTGCTTAAAATGTACTTTATATTTATATACAGGACTGGCTAGACTGTGATGAACAACTTAATGAAACGTATTTATTGTATTTAGTTAAAATCGAACCCAATTCTATACACATAATAACTACTCGTATCTGTATCTGTATCTTTTCTATCTTTGGCTTAAGTCTACACACACATTCACGGATTCATGGCTTACATTTTTACTGTTGAAGCGCTTAGAAAAGTTATGAACTTACAGTTAAGCTTTAGTTCTGTCTTTCTCCCTGTTTGACTTAATCGAAATCCATTCGCATTCACATCCATTACATTCTTTCAATAGCAGCTTTAAAACCTCCATGCCAGATCCTGGACCTGACTAACAACAACAATCTCCAGTTGTTCCACTTGAGCCTGCTCCAGCTCCTGCTTCTGCTCCAGTTCCTGCTCCAACTCCTCTGGTCAGGCAATGTTTAGGCCCTGCTCCATTTGCTCGTACAAGCCACAGCCGGCGGCAACATATCACACGGTGGTTTCTCGATCCACATGTATGTACTCGACCGGCTGGAGTGGATGTCAGGACGCTGGATCAATGTAGAGCGCCTCCTTCTTAAAGTCCTTCTTCAGGGTGCCAATGTTGCAAGCAGCTGGCATATTGCCATTGCCATTAGCACCGTTCATAAATCCACCGCTCTTCTGCACCACCGACTTTTTCCTCTTTCGCATCAGTCCAAACATACAGAATATCAGGCAGGCGGTCAGGGCTGCCGCAATGCAACCCAATGCCGCAAAGACGCCGCCGGGTAGCTCGAGCAGTTTCCGTGCCGTTCCGCACTCCTCCTCGGACTCATCGAAGCCGCTGGGACAGTTGTGATGACCTGCAAAGACAGAAAACAGAAAGCAGTGCAACTGATTGAAAAGAAATCTCTGGTCAGGTTACACAGGTTCGCCTCGATAGTTGCCAAATTGAAAGACCCTCCAGTCAGTGTCATTTGAGTGCTCCCTGGTTGGTTGCCTAGTTGGATTGCTTGCTTGCTTGCTTGGTTAGTTGGTTAGTTGGATAGTTGGTTGGTTGGATGGTTAGCTTGTTTAATGCGCTGCCTTTGCGGTTAAGCAGCTCAGTTGCAGACGCGCCTGGCTGCCCATAAATAATTGAAGCTAAAAGGCGAGTCCAGTGTCCCTTCTCTCAAGTGCAGCTCGCCCAGCCACTTGGCGGCAGCTGTTGCGGGTTGTCGGTCGAACGGACAGACAAACAGACAGACAAAGAGGGGGACAAACTTTTGTGGAAGATATTTTGGGCCGCTAGCCCGCAGCAGCAGCAACTTGCAACAGCAACAGCAGCAGAAACAGAAGCAGAAGCAGCTTTGTACAGTTGTCAGAAAACTTTGCCTGATTACAAAAACGTGGCCAGCAGCTTGCAATGAAATTAACAGAGAAGCAACCACAAGTGAAATTTCTGTTGCCTACTCACAGTCGCCATAGAGCAAAAGCAAATGTAGAAGCAGAAACAGAAGCGACCATCGCCAAATCACGTATACGTAATGCAAACTTGAAGCTTATCGAGGGTAGTCTGAATAGTTGTGCAGTAAAGAATAAACACATCCTATACAAATCACATTTATTTAACGTATTTAAAAATTATCTAAAGACTTTGAAATGCCCGTTAAACGAAGATTTAAATTTGAGTATCTCAACTAAATAATCTTGGATTTTGAAGTAATATTTACTTTAATATATATTGGTATATTTAAACTGTTCAACCCAAAAATGCAGTTGAATTTAACTAATCTTTCCCTCTATCTTTTTTACTTTAAGGCTTTCAGGTATTTGTCGGTCGACCTTTTCCTGCATTTGTGCTTACTTTGCAGTTTTGTGTCAACCCATGCGTTTTGTATCTGAACTGAACTTACCATCACACCATAGACTGGCGGCTATGCACGCATCAATTTCAGGACATTTGTACTCGCAGTCCGACTCCTTGGGATAGAAACCAAGTTCGTTTAAGGTCTCATTGGCTGCTGAGCTGGGCGCAATGCCTCCGGCACCAGCAACTCCGGCACTTCCAGTGCCCACAACTCCACCACTGCCAGCACCACTAGCACCACCAGGACTGGGTGGTGAGCCCATGCCCGTGGTTACGCTTGCATTCACATGCAGGTCCAATTGCTGTAGAAGCGCATTCTTCGTGCGATGAATCTCCAGCCATGTGAAGGCAATGTCGCCGGGTTCCTTGAGAATGGGTTCCAGGACCAAGCTCATGGGTCTGTAAGAAAGAGAAGGTTTACAGGAATGAGAAGTGGAGAAATGAGAAGTGTGTGGAAGTAAAGTAAAGTTGTAAACATTTTCGTCGGTCTGTCTCTATCTCTTGGCCATCTCCATGGCCTGTGGCTGTCATGCAACTGCCTGCCATGCTCCACATAACTTTGAGTCAAGTTTTTGGGTATAATGTAAGGAACACCCCACACGGATATCTCTTTGGCAACCCAGTTTCTCAACTGCAACTAATTACGCGCAACTTTCAAGATTCTATAGACAAAATACTCGTTTATTATTCACTTCACTTCGACTGCATTTCATTTAGAATGAACGAAGGCAAAGACGCTGCTTTGATTTTACCATTAATATTATTGTATTTAAGTAGTCTTTATGCTCTCAACTGCAAAATAAGATAAAGACTTAAGTCAAATAAAGTTGGTAACCCATTAGGATTGAGTAGTATAAGTGGAAAATAAATTGAGGCTAAAGTGCATCGATGAAAGCTTGTTACTCCTTGTAAATTTTTATAATTCTTCTCTTTATGTGCTCAATTTTATTGTCTTACAAGAGTGCTCAGTAAGCTCTTAGGAACTAAAACATAGCAATCATAAGAACGAATTCAAATATCTATATAGATCATTGGCAAATATAAAAGTTTTTAAGTGTTTTATTCTTGATGTTTCTGTTGACTCTGACTAAATAAACATTTCATATTAACATTCGAGAAGATATTTGAATAGAGATGTTTTCTTCTCATTACATTTTAATGTTATGTTACCAACTCTGTTCCTTATGCTCAACATTTTCATCAATTTCCCTTGGTACATTTAAAGTTAATGGGTTTAATAATATGCATAGTTGAGCTCTACCCGTTAAGGCATAGGTTCCATTTAAAATATGTATAGCATGTAGCATTTTAGTAGCTTTGGCTCAAAAAGCTTTTCAACTTTAGTTTCTTTTTTAACTGCTTGCACAAACTAATTGCAATTTAACAGTTGCCTGCATTCCAAACATTTTTAACAGCTCTAGTTCTTAGTATGTAGGAGTCTAACCTTTACCTACCGGTCGAGTTATTTGGAAGCTCTTATGAGCTCTATCACAAAAAAACAGGCTGCTTAAAAATGCAATAACAGGAAATGGCTACAGCGGCAACAAAACACAGGAAATTGAGCGCAAAGAAGAGAGAAAAAAAAACACATACATTGAGGCAAACAAACATGGCCGTCAGACACACAAACACACACACACACTCTGATAAAAGAAACAAGAACATGTTGAAAAGCATGCAAAATTGTCCATTTGAGAATGGGGGATAGAGATAGAGAGGATTCCATGTGAGGACTTGTGTGTGTTCCGGCAATTTATGTTCAAGGTGCGTGCCATGAAAATGAACTTCGTTCTTGGTCAGTTTTGTACTTCCGCTTGGAACGTGTTGCCATTAAATTTTATGTGCAAGTGCAGCTCAAATATGTCGCCAAAAAAAAAGCAGAAACAAAAAACACAAAATAAAACATATAAGCCACATACATGGCCATGTGGAAACATATTTTTATGACACCCCAAAGGGTAATTGACAGTGTCCAGGCCTGTCAGTTGACCAGACAGTGCCAACTAATGAGCGTGTCGAGCCTTTTAGATAATTAATTGAGCGCTTTTCAACTCATTTGGATCTAGCTGGAATGATATCCTCTAAAAATGATACTAAAGCAGGGCATTAAAATTTTAAATAAAAGCTTAAGAAACGAAAGAAGTTTTTAATATATTGTTTGAACTAAAAGTTCCTTTCATGTTGAAAGATGGCTTTGATTCTCCAAGAAATGGATTAAATTACTAGTTGTTTGTAACTATTTAGATAGAAAAGTCCATTAAAGCATTAAAGCTTCTTACCATATATAGCTGGAATTGAAAGCTGTTTTCCAATTTGTTTCCCCTTATAATAATCTTCTTATTTGGAAGCTGATGTCATTTGTGCCGAACACATTTCACTTACTTGTTCATGAACAGCGGTTGTCCGTTGGTCCAGTCCTCGGAGAATATGTGGAGTGATGTTGGCCTGGGACCACTCTGGGCTGGACAAACCACACGCATCGGTTTCAGAGGGCGGCCGGAGTAGACCATCAATCGATTCTTGGTATGACAGCGCATGGCATCCTCAGAGGTGGGATCAACGGGCAGATAGGAGCCCCAGGTTTGCACAAAGAGCGAACGTTCCGGGGACTGGGACTCAATGAACCAGGCGAGCCCTTCACAGCTAGCATCTTGTGTCTTGAGCGGATACTTTAGTTCATCCTCCCCACCAGCGCCCTTCAGTTTAAGCTGCTTGCGACAATCCGGCTGACGCTTGAATTCATACGAGGCCGAGAAGAATACGTCGGCAAAGTCCTCCGAAATGTTGAGTCTGCTCACAGTAAAGGTCAGCTCCATGACACGCGAGTGCGAGACAAAGGTCAATGGCGCATTGCTGTACAAGGCGCTTGAATTATCGCAGAAGCAACCCAACTGTATCTTGACATCCCGGAAGGGCACATCGTATAGTCGCAACTCGGTGATGCGACCCTCGGGATCCAGTTGATTGCAGCGTGGTCTGCCTGTATGTAGATCCGAGTCCGTGGTGCATGCGGTTCCTTCTCCAAAGGATACATTGTGCAGCACGAGCTTAACACGCTCCGAAGTGCCCGCCTCAAAGCGATACAGGCAAGTAATATTCTTGGCACCGCCTCTGCCATAGAGGAATACATTTCTCGGCACCTGAATGTTGCCTTTCCTTTTGCGAAAAACACGCGAGCATAGCGGCGGCACTGGATCCTCGCCACGCCTACCCGGCCATGTTTCGCCTCCTTGTTCCGTGTCCACAAACTCGTAGTTCAGTGCAAATTGAGCTGGAAACAGGGCGGTGCCTGTGTGCGTGTGGAATTCCAGTTTCTGCAAATATCAAAAAGTACAAAATAGGGAATGAGAGTGGATGAATGGCTACACTGAGAGAATTCAACTTTAAGTATTCAATTTTATATCTTAACAGTTGAATTTAAATTATCAAATCAACAAAGAAATTCAAAAACATGATATGAAATTTAATATTTACAAAGTTACTTATTAGCTTTAGCGTAGGTCTAATCATTTAGTCAATCATTAGTCAAGTCACCATAGTGATCATGAGCTTTCGATTTGTAAGAGAGAATGTGAAAAAGTCGGGATAAATTAAGACAAATTAAGGTTCTTGCTTCAGCAGCAACGATAACTGATTGAATGATGTTTTTGGACAAAAAAGATAATAAATAAAAAATTAACTAAAAATTTGAACTTTTATAGCTTCAGTATTGGCTTGTGGCTGCAAATTGATGCATTTTTTGTTACAGTGCAGCTTCAATTTGGCGTGAAAATATTTGCAGTTCATATTTGCAACATTCAAAAAGGCTAAGCAAGCTTATTGCGGTCCCCTCTATTTGCTAGGCGCACAGTTAGTACAGAGATTCACAACCCCGACCAACCCTAGGCAATGCCTCCTGCACAAGAGTCATCTCTGTGTGTGTGTTTGTGTGTGTGTACGGGTGTGTGTGTATGTGCTTTGGCGAATTTGAATTTCGCCAAGAGGCAAAGAAGTCGCTGTGGGCAACTCTAAAGCTTCGTTGGCTTCGTTTGTCGCTTGTCGTTATTTGTGCACGTCTGGCGATGCACTCGAGTGTTTAATTTGATTAATTTTGTCAAGTTTAAAGCAAATACAAATTTGCACTGTGCCAAATTTGTTGGCTCGCGTTGTTGCCAGGCAATTGTGTGCTCGGCCCGAAGGAGATGGAAATGCAAATTGGGCACCAAGAGCAGGTGCAGTTGAATGCTTAGAAAAATAACAAAAAAAATACGTCCAAAAATTCAACAAATTGTACTTTTTATGTTGACAAAATAAACAATGAAAATGTTCAAGTTGCCTCCTAAAAGTAGAAAACAGTTTGCACAACGCTTTTCACTGTTCATTAAAAATGTTGTATACTCTTAGCTGTGAAATTAATTTCATTTTTCTACCAAAGCTGTACCTAATTTTTTGGACATTACCGTACTCAGTAACCACTTAGCTTGGGAGATTTTTCAAAGTTCTGGAAGCTATGAAAATTAGTCTGGATATGCATAAATGAATACTAATGAGTGTATTTAGTCACTGATAAATGACACAATTTATCACACACGAGCTGCTTAACGTCCTTTTATGAGTCAAGTGCAAGTTTAGTTGTTAATTGTGAGTGATTATATCCAATTTAAATAAATAACAACTTCATTATAAAGTCAATTGTGTACGATAAAGATAAGTTTGCAATTGCAGCTCTTGAAATTAATTGAAATCTTCCAATATAGTAAATAATCTTCACTAATTATTTATTATAAACTACAACTTCATTTGAAATTAATTGAAATCTTCCAATAAACTAAATATTTATTAAAAACTACAACTTCATTTGAAATTAATTGAAATCCTCCAATAAACTAAATATTTATTATAAACTACAACTTCATTACTTACCAAATCTCGGCCAGTGCTCACATAGCTTTCCAGTGGACTGCAGGGTCTCTGTTTGTTGCCACCCATGAGGGCGCTACTTCCGCTAACTCCACTTCCAATGGCCGTGTGATCACATAGCTTGGGAGTCTCGTAATCGTAGATTTCTAGCATTAGACGTCGCTTGCCCTTTGTGCTCATCAAGGAGACGGCACTTTGACTATTCTTATCGGAACTAAGAACAGCTGCAGCCGAGGCTCCTGGTCCATCCCGTCCAGACTTACCACTGGAAATAAAGTTTAGGCTATCTTTGATGCCACCCAGCTGTTTTCCCGAGGCTGCTGCTCCTCCACCGGCTCCACCGCCTTGGTAACCACTGTACTTGTTCTCCTGGTTGAATACACTAGACTGGGTGGGTCCATAGATGTAGGTGTCAACGGGATTCCAGGCATTGTCAATGTTGACACGCAAGTTTCGATTCAATTTGGGATTACTGGCACTGTAGTAATAGCTGCCATAGTTGCTTTGATTCAATAGCGTGGGTTTCCCTCCATCTGCCGATGAGGCAACTGGCGGAGGAGGCGGTGGTTGTCCCGTTGTCACACTCGTCGACTTGATGGGCAAGTAGGTGCCATAGCTGTCCCACATGCGCAACCGTGTGATCCAAGGAGGCAGATCACTCTGGAAAATGGAAAGGACACCATGTAAAAGTATGTAAGAGTGGGCGCATGTTATTGTTTAATTCTCTTGTTGACATTATTATTGTGTTTCGCGCGAATAAACAAAAGCAACAAACGCGCAATTCCCCCTGCCCTTTATCCATAATCACTCTCCCCCTCTCTCTCACACTCACTCTCTCTCTCTTTCTCTCTCGCACTATCTCTCATTGTTGTAACGCATTTTTTCACGATTTGCTTTTGGTTTTTGTTTCTGCAACACACACTTTCCTCTCCCACACTCTTTTTATCTCTCTCTCTTTCTCTCATTGTTAGTTGGTGTTGTTGTTTGCGCCTGCTCGTCTTGTTGTCGCTTTTTGTCGCATTCCCTTAGTGTTAGTAATTCCCACATCCCTCACTCACCATGTTTGTCATATGTCACATATTCAAACAGCAGCAATGAGAGTCAGTTGCAAAGTGTGAGTTATTTGTCTTTTCACGTTTTGTCACTGCTGTTGTCATGTTTTCATGTTGTGTTTTCTCTGTACCTCCTTTTCCTTTTATTTTCTCTCCTCCTCCTTCTCCTTCTCCTCTTCATACGTAAACATCTTCAGCATACTGTTTGCAGGCATTAAATATTTTTACTAGAAGCCTGTTTGGAATGTTTTCCTTTTCGTGTCTAGGCAGTGATTACTGTTGACTGTGTTAATAATGAAAAGACAGTAACAAACAGCTGTGGCTTCTGTGAGGCGGAAGAAATGAAAACTGCGGTGGAAAGCGAGTGAAGGCAGCAGATTTGTAGAAAATACGCCTCAAGCTCATTTCGTGTATAACTCTGCATTCACTTTCTCTCTCTCTATCATTGTTTTTCTCTCCCTATAAAATTAGCCTTTGGTTTTTGTTCCACTTCTGTCATTTATGTTTTTTAAATTATCATAAGAGACATTATAAAAATCCATTAATTTTTCAAATAAAGAGTATGTTTTTAATTAGCATTAAGTAAAATTCTACCATAATCATCATTAAATTCGATAAATATATCTTATTATTATTTTTACTATCACAATTATTCGAGTTCATATGATATTCATTAAATTTATAGAAGATCCCTTGCTATTATTATTTTAACTATCAGTTATTAATTTATCCCCGCGCAAAAGCATACAAATAGTTATACGCCTACTATTCAAATTGCTTAAATTATGTAATAAAAGTTTTTTGATCTCTATCGAACTGATTTTATTATCAATATATGTATGTCTGCTTATGTTACTAGCTTGTACTTGGATCTTTTATTATAACTAACATTTTCTTTATATTTTGCTATTCTTTTTATTTAATTCTACCAAAGTTGCTTATTTCTTTATTCAAATTTAATATACAATATAGTTGCTTCTTCAATACTCCTAAAAATCCTTTGAGATCACAGTATATTCTAACTAGCACTTCATTCTCTAGCTGATAGAGGTGACAAAATGTGGACTTCAACATTTTTCTCTCTAAGGGATGTAAAAGTGAACTTGTTAAGCTACTAAGTGACTTCAAATTGGTTGTGCTGTAAGCCTAAGTCTTGTCAAGTTCTTCCCCCTCACATTTCTACACGTCTGGCAGTTTGTTTTCCTATGTACACGTAGATCTTCCCCTAATTTCCACGTAGTTCATCAGGAGGGATTCCTGGAGGGGACTTTGCAAAAATGTCACCACTTGTGTGCGGCTCTCATAAATGTCGCGGCATTATTTCTAATGGTTTTGTTTTTAAACATTCTTCTGCAATCTCTCAATGATGTCGCTTTCTTGATGCTCTCTCTCGCTCTCTCTCTCCTCCTCTCTCACTTTTTTTCAGTCTGTATTTTTTATTTGGAATTTTAACTTTGCTTCTTAATTTAAAAAGTTTGCTCGCTTTTTGTTTTGTGCAAATTCCCTTCAACTTATTTTTATTTTGTTTCTCTTTTTCCACCCAAAATGCCAGCACCCACGTACTAACTGTCCCTCCCCCTCTTCCCACCTCACTCCACCTTACCCGTCTGTTACTCCAAGTGTTGATTGTCGTTGTTGTTGGTGCTGTTATACCTGCTGTTTGTTTTTGTCGCTTTTGTTGCTGTTGCAAAATTCATGAACTGTTTTTGCTGCTGCTTCTGATGTTGCCCCTGTTTTATTTTACACATATTTTTGTTCTGTCACTTTTTATTGTGCCACTGTCCAGGATAAAGGGAGCGAGGGGTGAATGATAGGGATGTGGGAGTTGATGTTGCTCTGTAAACGCTGTTATTTTTTTTTATTTTTTTACTCGCTGCTGGCAGCTTTTTATTTATACTTTCTTTTTACTTTGCAATTTAAAGTGTAGGTGAGGCAACTGCAATTGACACGGACACTGCATCCAACAGAGAGCAAGCAGGAAGCACACAAACAATTGCTTAAGCATTGAAGAGGAACTGGACTGACGAGTTCTTGAGCTCCATTCCATTTTGGTCCTGCACAGATAGATTTTCTGTTCAACTCACCTCTTCATTGGGACTCTCAAAATTAATTGGCTATTTTATCGTATTTATGTCTTAACTGTTTGCCAAAGTGGCTGAAAACTCTGTTGCCAAAATGAATTAGATGTCTCCAATTCGAATGTCTAGACACAAAAAGACCTTGAAAAAGTTACTACAACTTGCGTCAATTTATATGTCAAGTCTGCCTCTTTAATTTGTGAGTGAGAATTCTCACATGTGGTTAAGTAATGAGGGTGAAAATGTGATTAGGAGAGGTTGATCTTTGAAATGCTCAGGGCCTTTGAAATTCACATATGTATTAAGCAACTGTGACAGGTCTGTCATGTTAAATTACAGCTTATGACGTGTTTGACGTTTATGAGAATAAGCTTTTAGCCTTCTAACCCTTTTTAAATTACTGTTAGTAAACACTCTGCACTTTCAGTATATATTCAGCTCTAATCGAAAAGAGAAAGTTTCTATTTAAATCATGTTTGCGACTTAAAGTTTTCTTTTAGTTTTAAAAAATATAAAATATAGATAATATAATATATATTAAGTTTGATTGATATCTACAAAACTTGGTTGGTAAAATATCGTATACGTAATTTTCGCAGTTGGGACTCAATATGTCCTTAAAAAACTCTTGTTATTAAAATACTACACACTTAACGTACTGACACTAATAGCCTGTTATGTGTTGAACATTTATTTTCACTTTTGCCAATATACTCTGCTTTCTTAATTGGCCTAAATAATCATTTAATTAGCTTATCGTTAACTTGGTGGCACACTCGCTGAACTGACTCCTTCATATATGCTATTCCACCTCGGTCCCTTTCACGACCTTTCACACCGACGACCTCTCTGCAAGTCATTATATATGCGTGTAGTTTTCACTTACAGTTATAGCCACCTTGACACAATTTACAGGCCGTTAGACAGCGAACAAGGCACATTAAAAATGCGCACGAGACAAGAGGTGTTGCCTTTGTTGTTGTCACTGCACAACACTACAACTATACACAGTTGTTGTTGTTGAGATTGTTGTTGTTGCAGTTGTTGGTAGTGTCGCATTTTGACGCAGTTTCTTTTGCCCTCTGGGCAGACTTCAGTGTTAAAACGAGTGTCGAAATTCTTTTGGCCACATTCCTTATTCCCTGGCTTTGAAGACTTCACTTAATTATAAATTGCATGTGTGTGTCTGCATGTGTGTTTGCTCTTGTTATTGTCATTTTACTCACACTAACACCATCATTTTAATTGGGTGAGAAGACAAAGTGTCGCTCGACTGGCACTAATAGCATATACGAGTATATACGATATAGAAATCAAGACAATAGACAAGTGAATCCACCGTTGGCATAGAACGCGACGCGTTTAAGCACACAATGCAAACAACTCGGATACTTCAGCTTTAGCTTCAGCTCCCTTTCCCTTTCTCCCACTCACTCCCACTCCCATTTCCACTCCCTTTCCATAAACAACATACATTTTATGCATTTATGCAAACTGGTACAGGCCCAGAACCTCAACCCACTTTCAATAGTGTTGTAGAGGAGAGGAGAGCAGAAAAGTGAGGAGACGGCTCTTCTCAAACGTTTTCACTTACCCGTCCCAACGTATTGTTGTCGTGTATCGCCTGCTGCAGTATCTGCAGATTGTAGCTGGTGAACGATAACCAAATCAGGTCACCAGGATATCCGTGAAAGTGGTACGTGCATGTTGTGTTCGGCGGAAGCGTGTGACGCGGACTCACAATGCGTCCCATACGGCCGCGACGTGAGAATAGCACATCATCTGCAAAAGAGAGAGACAGCATGAGAAACATTTGTATGAGTGTGAGCAAGATAGATGCAGATTATAAGTATTTATGTGCCTCTCTGTGCTTATGTGTGTGTGTGTGTACATTTGTTGGCAGGTTTATATGTATCTATGTGATACTGTCAACTCACGGCCGGTTCTCGCCGTTTTTTAATATGCTCTAAGAACGTTGTACGACAAGCGGCTTACATGTGATTTAGGTTAATTTACACTCTGCTCTCAGATAGTTTTCACATTTCCCTCACTCAATTGCATCCTCTGTGCACATTCGTTTAATCTAGAAAAGAAAGATACGCCTGGTATGTTTCCTAGGAAATAATTATTATAATTCTTCCATTTCTAACTAGGTTAAAAAATAAAACTTTTATCAATTTAATTTTCATTTTTATTTCCTATTCATATTTACTAAAGGTAGATGTTACAAATTAAAGACTAACTACAGTAACTATAAATACTAATAAACATTATCCAATACTTTTTCTGTATATTTATTATTTATTTAATCTTGTTTTAAATTCAAATTTTTAGGTGTTCTTTGGTTTACTTAATAGGGGGAAGAGAAAAAAGTGTAATTACATTTAATGTTGATTGCAATTATATTTTATAACTATCTTTGTTGTCGGTTCCATGTTGCCATGTTCCATATATTTATTGAAGATCAAGTTTCTTTTAATATGGCGAAGGTCGGCTTTTCACAAAATGAGTAAGTAAGTGCCTTTTATATTTGAAGTCAGACCAGAATCTTTTTGGGCAATGATCACATGGATAGTTTCTGATAGAGTAACTTTTTGAATAAAGACTTGGCTTGTTAAGATTTTTATGGTTCGGATCAGTGTATAGATTTTTCTTTATTTCAAAATCCTGTTTATCATTCTCCTTGTCATCATTGTCCAACTCATCTTTTTTATCCGTTTTCTTTTCAGATTCGAAGTCCTCAGAAATGCAGTCTTCTGTATCGCTCTCTATTGTTATACATTCGACATTCTCTATTAGTTCCAAATCAGGTTTTCCTTTTTTCTTTATGCAAACGGCTTCTATGGTCTCAGAATTGCACTTTTTGCGTTTTAGATCTTTTTTTGTACAATCGATATTCTTCTTTTGTTCCGAGTCATCATTTCCTTTATTTTCCTTTTCGCGAACGGCTTCCAGGATCTCAGAATTGCAGTCTTCTGTATCGCTCTCTATTGTTATACAATCGACATTCTCTATTAGTTCCAAATCATGTTCTCCTTTTTCCTTTTCGCGAACGGCTTCCAGAATCTCAGAATTGCAGTCTTCTGTATCGCTCTCTATTGTTATACAATCGAAATTCTTCTTTTGCTTCGAGTTTTTATTTCCTTCTTGTTTCTTTTTATATACAGGTTCCACGAACTCAGATTTGCAGTCTTCTTTGTCGTTATCTAGTTCTTTTTTTATACAATTGATATGCTCATTAAATTCCCAGTCTTCGTCTACGAGTTCATCAATAAAATCCACAGTGTCATGTTTTACACTTGTATATGCCTGGCTTAATAGCTTATGACTTCTCTCATATCTACGTTTAAATTGGAACGCAATGAGGAGGTTTTTAATACAATTTAAACATATCTTTTTGGGGAGATTATCGTCCTGGCTTAGGTTATAGTTGACACACTCTCTGATCATGTCCTCCAGAATTGTCGTTGTCTTCGGAACCTTGGTAAAAATATCTTTCAAGGTCACATTGCTGTTCATGCAAACTCTACAAATTTTGTCCATGTCTTTCTTTGTGCACTCTACGTTTAATACTGAAGGGACATTCTTCAGTTACCTTTAATTTAAATGGACTTGGCAGAGTAACAGGTAGAAGTCCTTTTTGCTTTTTATTATACCCCGAAAAACCATTTGTGTTGACCTACAGGTCATTTACGCAAGTGCAGTTGGCTTAGATACTTGCTTAGGGGTTGTGGTTATTGCAAAGGTTTAGGTACATAAAAGTATATAAGTGTGTATGTACTCAGGTATCAACAAAACCAACCGTTACATCAATACGGCAATAAAGTTTAGGTATCTTGCATCCTTAAGAATCATATTCAACATATTTTTCACGCCTACACGTTATTACTTTTCTTTAAGTTGGATTGCCTGATCGGGATTAAAGAATGTTAAAGTTGTCATATGCTTAGAGAAGCAATTGCAATACTGGGCTTTAATTAAAGTTGTCCGAATGGCAACAAACAAGACCAACAAAATGAAACGAATGAAACCCACCAAAGCAACCAAACAACATCCGGAGCAGTTGAGAGCCGTCAGTCGAAGGACAACTTTGGCAACTTTTGCTTCAAGTGACAAATTAAAAACGGCAAAGAGGGAAAATCGAAACAAGCCAAAAAGTGAAGGCAAGCCTCTCTCTTCAATTGCTAAAAGTCGCACGATTTGTTGCAATGCGGCACACACACACAGCGAATGAGAGAGAGGCAGAGAATGAGAATAAGAAAAAGAGAGAAAGATAGACATAAAGTGAATGTGGCAAGGTGGGTTTATTTGAGGGTGGTTGAGTGGTACTCTCTATGTTAGAAAGGAAGCAAACGTCAACGGTATCGATGATAACACCTGGGCCAAGACCGTCGCGTCGTTCTAACTGCTTCGACAGCTTTTCAACTTCAAGTTGATGTAGCGCCAAAGAGTTTTGATGTGCCACATCGAGTGGCAGCAGCAGTGGCAAAAGTTGCAGCTGCCACATAGGCAAAAGTTACCAGCTGTTCGGAGGAGTAAAGCAGAACAAAAAAATGTGAGAATTGGGTTTGTTGTAGACTTCAGACTGTGTTGGTCTATAGCTATGACTCTGTCACATATACATATATGTATATGTAAGTATTAGTTTGTGCTTCATGCCACACATCTAATACATTTTTATGAGCTTTTTATTGTCACATTGCGCTGGTTGCGCACATTTCTTGCTTATAAAGCGAATGTGAAATGTCTGAGAGCCACTTAACACTGCTTTAAGCAATGATTCCAGCTTTTAAAGCCGAAATTCAGCCATATTTTTTTGGCATTAACTTAAGAATTTACCATAAAAAGCCCTCAAAAGGATACTTTAAATGAGTAATAATATGTACAACAGAGGTATTTCGTTATTCTAAATAATTATATGATTAATCAGAGACTCAATTCAGTACAAAGACAAATGTGCTTTTTTATATCATAAGTTAAGTGTTTAATAAATAATTGATTTCCAACATGTTCAACGTTAAATGGATTATGGTTTATTATCCGATCTTGATGAAAGTTTTTGCATAAATGGTCACTTGATGAAATGGAAATAACACCGTTAAATGTTTACATTACACACTTTTCTGTACTTTATTTAAAATAATCAGGTAAAACCAACTCGTTACGGAATTATTTCCATTAAGTTTATGTGTCTGAATTTCAAAAGGTCAAAAAAGTTGACTGTGAGATCTATGAAAATACTGTAGCAACCAGAGCTATATTATACAGTAATAAATATAGATATGGGCAGAAAGTTGAATGGGGTTTTAATAAGGCGATAGGCATATTTATAGTCGAAACAGTGCGGAGGCTTATGGTAATTTAGTAGAAGGGCCAACGCCCATTTTGGCACATAAAAT
Source organism: Drosophila putrida (assembly GCA_037043535.1). NCBI lineage: Eukaryota > Metazoa > Arthropoda > Insecta > Diptera > Drosophilidae > Drosophila > Drosophila putrida. The sequence continues at coordinate 1,686,725 of JBAMBI010000464.1, forward strand.
ATGCGTTACGCCCATTAAGAGATAGGCTTGAATTGCATTTTAAATAGCCATAGAACTATGGAATTATGAATCTACCAAATATCCTTCCGATTTCGGTCGACTAATTGTTTGAATGCATTAAATGTAATGCTGCATAAACAAAAACAAAAATTGAGCATACATTTTGATCTGCATAAATACAAAAGTAGATATTGCTACATGTATGTATGTGATTATGTATGTATGTGTCTAGTTCGTTATGTGTGGATTGCTGCCTAGGGGCAATTGTATTTAATTTGTACAGAGGCAAAAAAGCAAATCGAAAAATAACAAAAACCTAACAAGCAATCAAACAACAGATCCAAACGAAATGCCACTCAATCAAGCCAAACTAATATATGGGGACGAAGAGACTGTGGTGCCTGGAGAGAAGAGAGAGAGAGAGAGGAAGGGAGCGGGTGTCCCACACTCTTGGACGCACAATCAATAAAACTAACACCCCATAATTTAATGCCAAAATGCGTTGTGCACACAATTACGACTACATTTTGTGGCCGAGGCCGCAAAAACCCAAATGCACTCTAATAATAAATCGCAAAAATAACAATTTTATTGCGGTTTGCCAGCTAGCGAACTACCGTTATACCGAGTACCTTAACCAGCACCCCCTGTCACCCCCTGTCTTGCCACACTATTGACTGCGTGGCTCGATAGTCTCGTCGCGTCGCGTCGAGTCTCACTTTATGGCACGCTGATAAGCATATTATTATTATTGCTACTATTACGGTACAGGTCCGTCGCCTTCAACTCCCACTCCCACTGCCACTCCCACTCCCATTCCAGCCTCAACCTCAACGCCGACACCGATTCCGATTCCGGGCCTTGAATTATTTCCGTGCGCGCCATTGTATTGTATTGGGCAGCAATGGCGAATGGCATCGCCGCCATTTTGTATGCCCTCAAAATTTATTACTGACGTTGCAGCTGAGCTCCCTCTCAATTCCTATGTGCTTGTATGTGTGTAGGAATGTAATTTCGACTGTGTGTGGGTGAGTGTATGTGTGTGTGTGCTATTTCGTTAACTAATTCACATGGCGCACAAAATGGCAATGATTACATTTCATATAAGCAATGCAGTATGAATTGCCATACATGAGTGTCGAGTGTACTCACTATGAGAATTCGTATTAGAATTACAGTGTGGAGTATTTGTTTTTAAATCACAGCACTCTCCATACACTCTTGACTTTTGACTCTCATGTGGTTTCCAATTTAACTGTGTGTATGCCCTTTCGTCCTTTTTGGCTGTGAATATTTTCCATTGACATTGAAATGGGAAAATAGCAAATGTTTATTGAAAATAGTCTAGCCTAACATGCTTGACCAGCAGATACCCTGTCCAATATACAAAGTGTATATTTTACACTTTAATTCAACATCTGTTTTCTTCTGAACTGTCAAACTTTAATATTGATTCTGATGAGATACATACATTCATTAGTAAGTGTTACTTATTAGTTGGTTTAAACTTAATTTCAACCCTGTTAAATTCATTCTCTTGAATTCAATTAAAAGTATTTAAAATATTATATTTATTATATTTAGATACACTGCTTAAATAATACATAGTTTAAGTTGTTTCCACAAGGCCTTAAAGATATTATTCCAATCTATTTCAATTAATATATAGTGTAAACAATTATATGATTTATGGCTTCCCAATTTCCATAGAAACATAAAAAATCATTAAAAATGATTTGTTTGCACAAACAAATAAATTGATATAAATAAGATATAAGCCGCAACAAAGATATTATTTTTCTGGCCAAAACACAAAGGCGGGTCAATTATGTTTATCGACACAAAATTACAAAAAGTTGCCATACAAACGATTACATAGATACACATGCGTATATACATCCTTATGCTACATGTACATATATTATTGTATACATATGGCAATAATAGCAAAACAACAAAACAGCAAACCATCGTGTTGGCAAGTAAATTTCAATTAATATGCTGCAGCATGCGCCTCGGGGCGGTAACCAATTTGGCTGATGTATTTGTGATTAGGCCAATAATTAGGCCAGAAATAAGCATAGCTTGTATGCAGCAGTAACGGCACTAGCTTTTGCTAATTGCAAACGTTTTGTTTTCGCAGCAATAAAATAGTCCCTGGTTACCCCTTCTTCCTGTCCACCTCCCCTTGCCAATTACATATATTGAAGAAGTGTCAAAGTTTCACTTGTAGAGATGCTTTGATTGCTTTTACTAGTAGTATCTAAGATGGTATGTATGTATCGCTTGGCTGGCTGCCCAATCAGGCGTATACTTGTTGTTCTCGTACCTTTAAGATGATGAAAGAGTCAACAAAGTGCAAGTTTAAGAAGCTCTACACATGAATAAATATGAGAAATATTTTCAATATTTATCTGCAACAAGGGACAATAAAGAGTTTAAATAATGTTGCATAAAGTTAATAACCGTTAAGGTGGCTACAAAAACAAAACACACATCCCATTCACAAATTCATGTTTAAATATTTATATTACATAACGGCACACTCCCTAACACACAACATACACACACACACACTCAAACAGATACACAAAAGCAAATAAAATGTTGTCGTTATGTGCAAATATGTTAATTTGTTGTTTGCTCATCACAGCCCACACATTGGCATTGCCCTTTGGTTCCATCTCCTCTGCCTTGCATTTAGTCGCTGATTGCAAACAAAATTGCAACTCAATAAGCAAACTAAACAACAAATACGAGTATATATCTGCAACGCCCCCACCAAAGCCACCCACAATCATCGAATAACCCAACCACTGAACCACCTCAACCATCCAATGTAACACCGCCATTGTCTGCCAAATCAGCCAGGCAATGACCTCATTTGAATGCATGCGCTCCCATTGTGGTTTGATTTTATGGCAAAATTCTAATAAAAGACGTTTCCGTGTTCATTTTCTCCCCAATTCTGCAACATTTTATAGAGTTTCCGTTTATTTAAAGGAGAATACCCATTGGGTGTGCACATCTGATAATACTATAACTAGAAATGTGCTTGCTGTGCGTTCATTGTTGCTCAAAATAGATGCATCTTTATGAACTTTGCAATGTATTGATAGTTTTGGGGCTTTCACACTAAATAGACTTCGATTTTAATTTTAATAATAATAATTTTTAATATCATAACCAAAATTTATTTATTACGATTTAATTCAAAACTAGCTTCTTTTAAGAACGTTTTTAGATGAATTTATTGAAAGTATTTCAACAAGAAGACCTGAACATTCCGAGGAGAATTTAAGTGCTTCGAACACTTCAGAAAAATCTACTTTGCTTGAAATATTTGCAATAACCAAAATATTTAATTTAAAGATTCCTCAACAAATATTTTGGTTATAAGAATTAGGTTTGTAGAACCTATATATATAGGGCTAATTGTTCGCATACCTATACTTTCTTATCGACTGCATGAAATCTTTTTAAATTTCAACCTATATCATCTTGCCAAAATATTAAATCTTTCCAAATTTAAATTTGAATAACTTTGTGAGCGTTTAAGTAAATTGCTCGCACATGTTGTTGCTCCAGTTATGTACCAAGGAATGCTATGCCAAAATAAAGTTGGAAAGATTTTAGTAACCTCATGTATTTAAATTCTCTTCGCACACATTAATCAATGCAAATTCTCTTACAGTCTATTTCAACATTTTGTGTTTGCTTTATAATTTTTCTGCTGTTCTCTTTGGTTTTGCTCTCGCTTTGGCCTGTTGACTTTACAAAATTAAAAGCACAAACTTCAAGAAGTAGCCCCGCATCCTTTGTTCTCAGAGAGGAATGTATGAAAGCAGGAAAAAAAGATCGAAAGATTTGTTTAAAGTTTGGATACAAAGTTTTGGCGCGGCTGTAACAATAGCTGAGAGGAGAGAACTTAAGTGAACCGAATCAAACAAAACTGAAGTGAGCTTGGATGGAAGCAAATCTTAGAGAACTTTTCAGGTCTTGTAACTGTGTCTTGGACTGTGCCTTTCATTCACTTCAATTCTATCCCCCGTCTCTTTCTCGACAATAATCCGTAAATCAATAAAAATGCCAAAGCAACTTCCGGCGATTCCCCTTCCCATCTAATAGAATACACATCTGAGTATGCTCGCATCCTTCTCCAGTTTATTTGTAATAAAATGTTGTATATTTGCTTCACATTTGAGCATATTTTTAGGGTTCTACAACGGACACAACCATTCACACACACACATTTGTATCTATTCATACAAATCACTGGGTAAACGGTTTTTGGCTTCAACGGAAATGTTACTCAGCTTGTAGTGCAATAAATTTCGAGCATCTGTGATCTCTCTTTTGTATGTGTCTTTCCCTCCTCTCCCTTACACTCCTTTCCCCTGTGTGTGTGCGGCATAAATAATTTGCAGCAAATCTTACAGCGATTTCATATAATAATTTATTATACTCGCCTCACATAAAATAATTCCAAATCTTTGGGGCGGCGGTTGAGTTTTCCGGCTTGTCGGCTTAGCTACTGTGTTTTTGCCTTGTATTTTTTGAATGGGGGATGGGGGATGTGGGCGGGGCAGCAATTCGAGTGTCAGCAAGTTGATTAGCGTTAATTAGATGGGCCAGTTTCGGTTTTGTGGGGGGTGTGGTAATTAAAACGCTGTTTCAAGCATGGGTATATCCAACAAAATTGATTGAGGGCGTTGTGTTGCGTTGTCTGTCAGCTTAAGTGTCAAGCAGAATTGGCAGCAAGCGGAAAAGTATCTTATTTGTGGCCAAAATTACAGTGAGTGGCGAATATTTATTTTTAGGGGAAGTCTTTAATCAATTACACATTAAAGCCGTCTACTCAGTTTGCTCTTGCTTTTTAAGAATATAAATACTTAGCTAAATTGTTATATTATAATCATACATGCAAGATATTGTGTGTTACTTTTTAACTCCTAATACTTTGAGTATATATTTAAGCATAGCTTATGTGCCTTGTTAAAATATCCTAAAGTGATATTCGTAAATATTAAAAAATGTGTAAAAACTTTAAATTGACCAATAAGCTTACTCTCTACAATATTCGTTAAATATACATTGCTTTACATTTTGCACTTTTAATTGTTCAAGATTTCACAATTAATATAATTTATTTGGTATAATGTTAAGAATGATTTCAGTCTTAAGAATCTACCTCCAATTCTATTTTGATTATATTTGTCGCTTATTTAGTCGTCTGAATTTAGCAATGCATCTGTCTGCTCGTAATAATTAAAGCTTTCGTTTGCTGTTTAACTGAGCTTCGACTTTAAATGTCAAAAATAATTTTCCATGTTTTCATAAATGCCTAATGAGCAAATCAAATCAAATCAAATTGAATACCATATGAATTTGGCTGCCACAGGCGTCATATTTGTCTGTAAGCAGTGGCAGGTGCAACAACGCACCTTGTGCCACAAGGTAAACAAAAACAACCAGGACTACAACAAAAATAAATATAAAGGAACAACAACAAAAACTGGAAAGAAGGAGAAGTTTCGCCAACATTTCGCGGCAAGTTCAATTAGGAAAATGTGGCGTACGCGTATGAAACATTTATAATGACCCGAAGGGAGGCAACGATGGCGAGGAGAGGGGAAGGAAGGCCATGACCAAAAAGTAAAGCAGCATAATTGTTTTGTTATCGATACTCACACACATGTACGTACTAACACAAATGCCAAAAACCATGCCATACAAATAAATTATTGCGGGTTGCAACATGATTTTAATTAAAGTTTTAACGAAAACCAAATATTTATCGTTTCATTTTGCTTTCAATTGTGCACCACGCGGTTTTGTTTGTACAACACGCCCCGTTCCTACAACCATTCCCCTTTCCACTTCCCCCCTTCACAAACAGAGTCGACAACAATACGAACAACAAACATGATCATTAAGCAGCCAAAAAATTCAATATGCATTGCATTTAAATATGCAAAATGCGAAAAGGGAACAAAACAATTTATTATGAACAGCAAAGGTCATTTGAAAGTTATAATCACGAGCTTTGGCTCCGTGTGGCTCAATGGATGTGTGTGTGTGTGTGTGTGTGTTGTGCAAACACATCTCGTGATAAGCCCTAAAATATGTTTAGATGAATGTCTATATTTACATCTACACTCACTCAAATGGCATACAACGAGGCGTATGATTAACAGAATTGCAGTTTCGTTTCGTTTCGTCGTTTGCTGATTTAGTTTCTGAATGCATTGGTTTTCATTTCGTTGATTACGTAACAAAATCTGTTGCATATTTAATTTGGTTTGATTTTGCCATAACTTTTTCAATTAAGTTTAATTAAATGTAGACCTACAGCCGAGCTGAACTGGTTTTAAGCGCACTGAACCTGCAAAACTGAAGCCCTCTATATCTATGTATATGTATGAATCTCTCTCTCTGTGTGTGTGTGTGAGTGTGTGTGTGCGTCCGCTGCGTTGACTTTTAATTAAATTTGGTATGCATGTATTGCGTTACATGCTGCCATGTTTAAAGTACACCTAATTTGATTGAATTGTCAGGGACCAGGCGGATATTTTAAATTGCATTGACAGCTGTTTGCTGCATAAACTTTGTCTCGAATTCCACTCAATTTTCATATACTCTGTAAACAGTAAATTCAGGACATTGGGAACATCGCTCCCTGTGGCAAGTATGATTTGAATATAATATGTAGACAGTTTTTTAGATTTATAAACAATATTTAACATGCCATATTTGATTTGATTTCTGGTATAATTTTTTCAAATAACGCTTTTATGCTATATTTATAATTTATGTTTAGCCCGCCAAATTCAAATATTTTCTATTATCAAATGATTGTCTCTCTGATTTGTTTATTTGATTTGTTGAATAACTTTTCCTATAAAACTGATTAAATTTCCCCATTCATATTCTACTTAGTTTGCTCAACTTTTGTTTGTTGAGTATTTGATAGTTTGTTTAGAAGTTTTAGCTGGAGTTGAAATAAGAAGATGCATAGAAAGCTTGCATTTTCCTTTAATATATTTTTTTATATAAATCACAAGGCTTTATCGATTCGTTAAGTTATTTACTCTGTTAGCATCTGTTGTGATTAATGTTTAATATTTCTGAAAGGCCTTCTGATTCTTATACTCCAGGTCTCAACGTGAAAACAGATTAAAACTATGATAGATATGGCAGTTTCACGTCTCCGCCTAATGATTATCCCCGGGACGACGAACACATCTGTGTAATTTCTCAGGGCATTAAGCCGAGAGCTAATGTTAAGGCTAAATAGGAGAGTGAAGCCTGAGCTGAAGCTAAGGCATTTCACAAAAGTTAAATGGTCAAAAATTAAGTAGAAATAACAAACCCAGCCAAAAGCTAGCGGAAGAACAAGAAAAACAACAAACAAATAAGCTGCCAAGTTAATGACCATAGCAACAACATGAAGCATAGAAAAGCTGATGAAGAAAGAAAGTTAAGTTAACTGGGTTTGGGAATTTAATTTAAGTTCCCAAACGGCTGCCAAAATTGCCTGCTCGAAACCTAAAACTAATTTCAAATGAAGAGAAATTTGCAAATAAAGCAAAATTCAAGAGCAGCAGGAAAAAAATAGCCAGGAAAATAAAACCTACTCAAAAGTTATTAAGTGCAAATTAATGAACATTTAGCGGCTGCCACACTGCCCACATACATACACACACACCCACACAAATGCAATAGCACACACACACACAGCGCGCTTGAAGAACGTTGCCTACTTTCAGGCTGAACAAATTGCCAGACTGCGGTTCAAAGAGTTTTCTGGTTTGTTGTTTTGCTTGGCGCGCCAAAATTTCATTTAATAATTTTTCAATTAAATGCAGCCGCTTGCTGACCAGAAGACAAAAAAAAAAGAAATAGAAGCAAATTAAGCCACACAGCTTATGGGTAGAAGCTTACAATTTACCGCAATTAAGTGAGTAAATTAAGGGCGTGTCTACACCACCGCATACACCGCAGACTCTCTTAATAGGTAGCACATCAATTGCAACTCATTTTCTTCATCAATTCGTTTGTTAAAATTTCGTAAATAATTATATTTATATATTTAAAATTTTTTAAAAATGTTAGTTTAAGAAATAGGAAAATAAATGTATATTTAGTCTTATTAATCCATTTATTAATAATAAACTTAATATAATATATTATGCAATTCATTCAATTATATCTAAATCCAGTTATAAATTCATGTGCAATTTATTATCTGCTTCTAAGGCCTTTTACTACTAGTGTCTGCAATCTGATAGCCTATCTATATTTCCCAGATCATGTCAATTTGTGCTCGTCTGGCCTCGAATTAAATTAAAATCCTATTAAGTCCGCTTAGATAAGCTTTCAAGCTAATGAAGGATAATGAAACCTTCATACCCGATCTACCAACAGGGTGAACTCAAGCCCCAATTCAACTTTCAGAGCAGCAAATTGAGGTACTCGGGTTGCACAAACTTAAAAGTGGATACAACTTTTGATTGTTGCAAGACGCCGTATGCTAATTAGCTGCCCGCTGCGCTGAGGGAGAGAAAAGAAGTTGTTGTTGAGTGCATGGGGAGTTTTGGACTGTGCTCACTCAAGCAGCATTAATGAGTAAGCAATATAAATAATAATAATTTATAAATTAAACAATACAGCAGAATCAGTGCTGCATTTAATGAACAGCAGCAGCAGCAGCAGCAGAATCAGAGTTAAGAAGGAGGTAAAAACGAGCAAAAAGAAAGGCTGAAAACGTGGCTCAGAGGAAGTAGAGAACGCATTATTCCTACAGTTGACCTAGTTTAATATTTGTTTGTATGTGTTTTTGTAATGTGTAGTGTGAGTGGGTGTCCTGCTCATTAATATTCGCATTTTTTTTACAGTTGAGCTCCACAATAGTTGGGGCCTTCAAAGGATGTCTTATCCATTCTTTACTTACCCGGATTCGATGCATTAATGTGAAATTCACAAAGGTTTTTCGTCCCCTGGGCAAAGTCATATGAATCCGAGTCGGTGAATAATATGTCCACATCCAGTTCAAAGCCCCGATTGGGAATTCCTTGCTGTAGAGGCGCCGAGAAAGGACTCGAATGAAAAGCTACGAGCATTTCAGGTCCGCTGTAAGACAGGAATGAGGGAAAATATAGATTAACAATCAATGCACACAACATTAAGTTCACTATACTATAAAGAAAACAGAAGCTATACATTTTTGATCAGCCCCGACTGAAAATGTGGCTCATAGACATTTTGCCGATGACTACAAGATAAGTTAAAAAACCAGTTACAATCCGTCATTTAATATATTCCTTTGGGCGTTCTCGGCTTATTAGTATACACAAAATATTTTTAAGAGCAGCTAAGCAAATCCCTAAAGTTGCAAAACTCAATTAAACTGATTCAGAAACTGTTTACAAAATTGCTTTTATATTGTTAGATTTGAGTAATAATTCAGATTATGCCAATTTAAAAGTATTCGCAATCTTTAGTCAACAACACAATATTTTTGCCACAGATTGCGCATACGCCACGTCTGCCGGGCCCAACATCTGGCCAACACTGGCCACTCCAATTAGAGGCGTGAAGAAACTAGTTTCTCATAAATTTAATTTGCACAACTCGGCAAACAAGCAAACTCATAAAGTTGTTGGCCACACACAAACACACTCACTCACACACAGACAATCACTGATACACATTCATTCACACTCACACTCAAACACACACACACACACACACACTGATAACCAGACAAACAAACGGATGTTGAGCGTGCCAGAAAAGGCGGCCGCGTCTAAAAGTATGACGCAGTATTTTGTTGTGTTTTGTGTTGTTTTGGATCACAGTTTTGCCAGCAGTTTTGTCCCCGACCTCGTTGCTCTTCTGGCTGCCTATTTAAAGTGTCTGTTAGTCGTTTTGTCGTCGTCGTCGTCTGCTTGTTTGCATTTTTGCTGCCAAATTAACTTTTTTCGCCATTGTCTGTTGCCGCTTCGCCAAAGTTGTAGGCAAATTTTTTGGCATAACAAGGCAAGTAGCAAGTCGAGAATCTCCAAGTACGGGCCAACATTTTCGGGGCCGTTTGTCTTTTGATTTTTGGCTAAAAATTATGAAATGACAGCCGTGGGTGTTGCACCATTTTTGTTGTAGACGACGCGACGCCAACGGTCATAGGAGACAGAGGACAGTTGCCAGTAGCCAGTAACCAGGCAGCAGATGAAGGAGTCTCCCTTAAAAACTGCTGCCTGGCGATGGCAATGACATCGAGTGCTCATAAAACTTGGCCACTTTTGGCCAACTGCTTAAATAAGCAATTGTTTCACTGGCCCTCAAGTAACATTGAAAGACTTAAACGAAGTGAGCAAATATAGTTCGACTAGTAATTTGATTTATTTACAAATAAAAGGAAGATTCAATTTATCGTTTTTTGAATTAAAGTGGGGCGAAATAAATTGAAAGTTCCCTTTACCATTTTCAGTATCTGTTAATTTTTATTAATTTCCGAAAGTGTACGAGATCTTTTCAATTTAAATTTTAAATTGAATTTTTATGCCAGTATGAGTAATATAAAGTACATAAAACTCCAGAGACTGCGCAGCCTGTAAAGCTTTCGCCCACACCTGGCACTTGACAAGGCTCTCACGCACAACATGGTCGATGTTAAAAGCCATCAAACATGGCCAACACAAATGGCTTTTTAATACGTGTAAGTGTGGCTAAAAGACAAGAGCCAAAAGATGGGCGCTCTTATTATTCAAACACCTACACACAAGGATACACACACACACACACACGTTGTCATAGCCCATCTAAGGGACACACACGTATCTGTGAGTGTGTGTTTTTTCCTGGAATTGTGTGAGGAGCGAAATGAAAAGCAGAGGTGGCAGCTGTTGCAACGTTTTTGTCACTGCCAAGTGCAATAAACTGCAAATGAAAAGTAAATTAATTTTTAATAAAGCTCACAAATGTTGACTGCTCTCCTCCACTCCACTCCACTCCACTCCCAACGGAATATCCTTCGAGTCCTGTGACGCACTTGGATACCTTCTAATGGCCTGCGGCACTTGCGGGTGTCGTAAAATCAACACAAGCTCTTCCTCCTCCTCAACCTAACGAATGGTCTCCCTGCGTGGATGGAAATCCTCGTCCATCTCTCCCCCAACTCCTTGTCTAAACCCCTATCCCCATACGGTTCTGTTCTGGTCACGAATTTACACATGCCCAAGGTACCGAATGTCTGACCGCAAAGTGCTGCGCCGTCTTCTTGTGGTATTTGTGGCATGAAAATATCGAGAGATTGGCGAACCTAAAGGTGCCACATGGTCGGCAGATTGAGGTCAGGGAGTGTGCCAGAAGGTTGGTTAACAGAATTACAAGCAATTTTGATGCTTGCTTTGAGAGACAAAACAAGCTAAGGCATTGCCCAATTGAACTACTCATAAATCCAATGACAATGATTGACTGGCTTTAACGGACAGCTGATTGACTTGAAATGCAGGTAACAGCAACCCTAAACAATCAGTTCATTTGTGTTACCTAAAGCTAACTATATATTAAAGCGATTGTACAATATAATCTTTCGAGAAAAGACGAGAAGAGAGAATTTTAAAATATCCGTGACTGAAGCTAACCAGTGTTGTATTTGATATTTTCCACTGCATCCTATCAAAATGTAGTAAAAGAATAATGATACTATCAACAAATATCTATTTACCAAGTTATTTATAAATATTGCTATGTAAAAAGCAATCATTTCTTACTTATATTAATTTTGCTGAGCTCAAAATATTTCTAAAATACCGATTCCGTTTGCAGTCAATTAATTCACTTTGAAATTGTGCAAGTACATCTTCGTATAGTAGTTAAAAATTATAACATAGCCTAAGCAATTCATTAAAAAGTATTTTAAACAAATTCATAACTTAAAATTAACTTTGGACGATAAGAAAACTTATTAAAAAGTAAACATATGAGTTTAACTAAAAGAGACTTTCTGTGCCAATAGGAAACTTATCTTAACATATTAACATAAGTATATGAAAACTTTGTTCTTCAGGTGAAATTCAGTTTGAAAATTTTTACTTTGAAAGTAAGCCACATGAACTAATAGCTAACTAAAATTTAATATGCCATTTATAGAGTTAACGCCTTTTCGGGCATGCTGTTGCATTCTTTCGAGTACCACATACTGGGGGAAATCAGCAGCTGTTATTCTCCCTTAAAATAAAAGGGGAAACACACAGAAGCCATGGAGAAAAAAGAGTTCGATAAAAATATGCAGACACGTCAAGAAGACGTTGTAATTTTAAGTTGCACAGGGAAATTAATAATTTTCATGTGGCAACGGTTCCCCTAACACGTCCTCCCCCATTCCACTTTCCCTTCGCTGCCTCTCCTCGTAGAAAGTCAGGCGAGCAAGGTGTCAGGCAAATTGTATGACTGTCATTTCTGAGGTGTCTGTAAGCCAACACTCACACACAAGCAGCTGATGCACACATGTGACTTGCTGTGCATGTGTGTGTGTGTGCATTTATAATTCGTCTGCTCAAGACGCGAAATACGTGAAGAGCGTTGAGCGGAAAAGGAGATGAAGAACGTAGTTGGAGGACAACTTTTGAAGCGAACTTAATGCCGTTTTTCTTCAAACAGGCAACAGTGGACTGGGTGGTGTGGTTGAGTAGAGGGCGTGGCATTTGCGCCCACTTCTTTCCATCAGCAGCAATGCCACGTCCTCGTCCTCGTCGTCATCGCCATCGTCATCTTCTGTGTGCATTTTACGGTGCATGCATTCTTTATGCGTTCCCTGAGCATGTTTGCTTATAAGATTTCACTTCTTGCAATTTTCCCAGTATCCTCGGCAAAATGTTAATAAATGCCCGAGTGCAACTCATTAAGAGATTAAGCAACAAGGTGCAGCACTCATTATTAACATCATGTTCGTCGTCATTCGAAATCATTAAAACGCCTGAGCAACTTTTAATTTGTGGTCTGCCATCAACTTTCAAATATTTCTGCAGCTGCCTTCTGCCCCAAAAGAAAATCTTCCAGGAACAACCAATGTTATTGTGTATGTCTCAAGAGTCAGCGAAAATCGAGAAGCGAAAACCTCAAACTGCAAACTACAAAACTTTGCCCAACGACAACGACAACAAAAACAAAATGTGAAGTGGCAGATAAATGCCCGAAAGTGGAGCGGACGTCACCCACATGAATGTGCCACGTGGCAGAGTGGTCCGTGCCTCACAGCTTGCACTTAAGCCTTTTCAAAAGTGGTTACCCCATGGCGTTTCTTAAAAAATGTATATTGTAAATCTTCAAGAAAAGAATAAAAACCGAGTTTTAAGTTGAACAAATAGTGTCAGGTGGCAAGTATTTCGCCTAGAAAAATCAATTCGTAAATATTATAACAAAAGCAACTGGATAATTCTTAGATATTTTCAATAAACCATATTTACAATACAATTTAAACCCCACTATGCTCAAAGGTCTCTTATTTTGAACATTTGCATAACTTAATTATACATGTGTATTTTATTGTTACAAGACAGGTAATTATCTTTTTTAGGTAGGTGTCGATACGCAGTTCATTAGATAACTATATAGAAGGGGAAGGTTCTCAATATCACACTGAATTGGAAGGGTATGCATACTTTTGCTCCATTTAATATAGTTGAAAAATGCATGTGATTCAAAGATTCAGCAGCTGGAGGATTAATTAAGTTCAAAGACAAGGATGCAAAGGAATAAGCTTACTACTTAAATACGAAAGAAGTTTAAATTAAATTTAAGCTTATGAGTAAGTTATAAATAAATATTAGAGTTCAATTGTTGAATTACTAAAATAACATTGTTTAAAAATGCACATTGATTTCTAAAATTGCTGTGATAAATCTCAACAATTAATGTTCTAAATCAAATAAAATAAAATGAAAGAACACTTAAAATTGTCAAGCCTAAAGTGTTTGTATTTTTAGTTAAATAAATCTTATGTTTGGAGACTGATTTAAGAAAATAAAACAATAAAACAGTTGAGTCCAATAAATACGAGTATTTACGGCAAATAAGAATGCTTTCGGGAAGGTGTGATTCAAGTTTGCTTTGAGTACACGGTGCTTAGTGGGATGACTCTTTAAGAATTTATAGTGGCAGTTCCCGAAAGTACTTGGCAACTAATGAGCAAAGACTTTGCTATTGCATAAATCACATGCATCAAAATGTTGTTTTCAATAGGCGGGCATTTTGTATAGCCAAGCAAAAAGTTGCAAACGGGGCACACACAGATAAATCTATTTATGTGTGTGTCCGTATATGTGTATGTGTGCTTCTCTATTTAAGTCTGTCTATTTGGTCGCTTTGTCTGTCTGCAGAGCAACCCAATTTCCGGTTTTTCTTAAGCATTGCGCACAATTGCAAGGCACACACAAAGCATCATGAACTGTGACTATGTCTCTGTGTGTGTGTGTGTGTGTATTTGAGTGTTTGTGTGAGTGTATCTATATGTAACTGAATTGGAACACATACGCCCCAGGCCAACTGCAGTGCAGTGCACTACGACTGCGGTCTAAGACCCACACACTCACACACTCAACACACACAGACTCACACACTCATTAAAATGGCGCTCAGTCAGTCTATATGGCCGTCTGTCTATCTGTCTGCCTGGCTGACTTGGCTTGTAAATGTATTATGAGTTGTGCAATGCTCATATTTAACTTTTTCATAAAAGCGAGAAATGGCGTTAAATAAATGCCTGACAAGAGCTTCAAGTCACAACAAACAGCACACAATAAAAGTTTCTCTTATGCGCTGAAATGTATGCTATGATTTTATTTCATTCATTGCACTTACCGTGACACAACGCGTGGCAACCAGTCACCGCCACAGTATTTTGCCAACACGGGATCATTGGTCGAGCTGCCATCATAGAATATCAAATGATCCCGCTCACCCGTACAATCCGACCAGGCACGGATCGAGCGTGAGGTCTTATTAAAGCTGGCAATGGACCTGCAAATGTATAAAACACAAAATGGAATTAAACACACTTTTCCCTTTGGCTGAATAAAAACCAAAAGAAAAAAAATGAAGAAATATTTAAAATAAAATTGCAATCAGTGCTAAATGCAATGCAAACATTTTCATTTCGATAAGCCGGAAAAACAACTGAGAGCTGTTTGTCAATGCATTTCACATTGGAGAACTTGTCAAAGTTAATAACCAACAGATGGACACGTGTGCAATAATAAGCCGCTGATTGCATACTCTATCCAAATTAATTTAATTATCATAGAGTAGCAGTAATTTACCTGCATTAAAGTCAATATTATTTCGAATTCGAGATTTAACATACACTATCAAGTATTACTCTTAATATATCATTAAGGGGTTTAAATTCAAGTATATCTGGAAAGAGTATCACCAATCGCTACTTGAAATAGTTATTTGCTTGCAAATACGAAATCTCATTCAGTTGGTTGGCTTCCCAGACAGGCAAATGAGAGACTCTTTGGGCAGCTACCTGTCAGTCTCTATCTAATTTGAAATGCAGGCATTGTATGCAAACATTTAATTGGAATATACAAAATACAAATTCAAATACAATCAAAAAATACTCAACAATTTTGAGTGGCTGAAGCTGAAGTCTCCATTTGCTATTTACAGAGTTTTTGGAAGTGTGAAATGCAAGTGGAACTGAAATTGAAACTGAAACTAGAGCTACAAGTCACAATTGCAATTTGGCAAATTGAAATTTGTCATACAAATGCGACACGGTCTCCTGGAGCCACAAAATGCTAATGCTTATTTAATGTGCTCCATGCACGTTGCATAGAATTTGGTATTTCAATAGGTTCATCCTTCCCCTTCCGATCCCTCCCGATCCCTTTTTGCTTTAGAGTCTTTTAGTCTTTTACTTACCGCTTGACTAGGGCCTTGTGCTGATTCTCCTGACTAACGGCAATCATGGCATGCTTGCTGGTTGGAACCTCTTTCTGGCGTATGGTCCAATAGCAGGTAACATTCCTTGGATACATACCAGGATAATTTGGACTTTGCAGGCGACACTTGTTACGATAGCATTCATCGAATTGCCTTGTACAATAGGTGCCGGGTGTGACACGTCCCAATTCCAATGGCTTATCGGGCAGTCCATACCTGCAACGTGGGAAACACAATTGGTTAGTATACAAATATCTACGTATGTACGTATGTGTATGTATATGTAGGTGTTTGTGTGAATGTGAGTTTAGCATTTAATTTAGTTTAGTTTGGCTCAACGGTGCAGTATATTTGTTTGGTATTTAGGGCTTTCCTCCTGTCTGCAATTTGCATAAAATGCGCTCTGGCATTTTAGGGTTCAAATCCCTTTGCTCCTTTCCCTGCTAAATGTTTGGCTATTGTTTGGTTTGCTAATGGCTCGCATGCCCGCCACACACAGAAACACACACACACACATCGAAGTTGGATCTCAATGCATTTTGGCTGCATCTAGTCGTAAATATAAATATCCGTGTAAATTGTAAATTGTGTGAAATTTGTTGAGGCGTAAAAATACATTTCAATTTCTATTTCTATTGCCATATCCGGCACATATCAGACAACTGACACAAACAAAGAGCGCAACTCAGCTACACACACACAGACACACAAACAGACAGACAGACAGAGAGAAAAGGACAAAATTTGACACACGTCTAGGCAGAAATGGATTGCAGAATGAATCGTATATGGCATGCCACGTGTCCTCTCCTTTCCAAGGCAAGAAGCTTCTCCTTGTGCTGCTGCTGCTGCTCATGTTTTATGCAGAGCTTCCCAACAACTATGGAACTGGCATTGTGCTGCATTACAGGTAGAAAGATTTAGCTCAACCCAACTTTGACTCAGCTGCCAAAGAGCTACGAGTGCTCCAAAACTAAGGACAAACTGTCAGGTACGGCATACACTCCTCTCATGACATTAACTTGCCGAGCTGTCCACACTTTTTAAGCTTGTCTTTTTTTCTCAACACGAGGGTTGAATGATAAATTATTGTGTTGCGACCCGCTGGTCACGTAAAAATATTACTGACCTTTGAGAAACTGACTCCCCAAGGACATTGCTGCTACTTTTCTAACTAGAATATTAAGTTACAAAGCACTCGCAGTTAATTGTAAATTATTGAAGTTTGAAAACTATTTTTGAATACTTAATTCTTTTGATTTATCTAACTTACTAATGGTTTCTAATTTCTAATTAAATATTGTCAAGCAAATAATAATAATAGGAATTATTTCAGAGCTACAAGAAAAACACAGTCCAACTGCAATAACTCCTTGATATGTTTTTAAATACTTCAATAAACTAATTTTCTTTTATGAATTTATTAAAGTGAGATCACTAGTAACTTCATATCAATTGATGAATTCAAATACTTATAAGAGTACTGATTGTCAACTTGTCAATAAATGAAACCTGCTTTGCATTTCAATGCCAGTTCAATCTATTCTTTGATCTACCCTATCTTCGTTTGATACAGTTTTGTATATTTGTGTCTTTTTGTGCCTTTTGCACAATTGTCAATTTTACGCTCCAAAACAACTTAGCTGCATTTTTCATTTTCGACAAACTTACCTTACAACTGCATCGGACTGGCTAATAAATTTGTATCTTATGCTGAACTCGAAGGGTTTCTCATCTCGTATATTGCGTGGCGGATGAAATACCTGCAAAATGTCAAAGCAGAAAATGTGAAAACCATCAAAATGGAATAAAAAGAAAACGAAAAGGAAAAAACAGAATTGCAATGCAATAACGGCGCAAGTTGAAATGAGTTGAAAATTGAGTGGAAATAAAAGCAGATACAGATTCAGATAAAGGAGAGACGTGAAGGGAAACTTTCCCAAATAGATGAGGAAATGGTGTGTCGTCAGTCAAGAGACTGCTTTACAATTGTATGTATGTGAGCCAATACAAAGGACATCGATGCACCGTCTGATGTGCTAAAGGACCTACATTGAAATATTTATTTGTCGAAAAGTGAGAGACAGCTGCCAAGACAAAAGAGCAAATGCAAACGCTTTCAATTCGGTCGCGTAATGAGTTAAACGGAAACTTGCTCTCTCTTGTTCTGAAATATTGTCATTTGCACACGCAATTTTCTTTTAATTATGCAATCTGCAATCTGCGCCTCCTCCAGCCACGTCAGCTCATCATCACTTCAAGCAATTTGTTGCACTCTCAGCAGCAGGAGCTTTTTGCGAGTGAGAGATTTTCACCCGAGCAGAGACCCGAATCAAGCATGAATTTTTATTAATTTTCATAATTTATGCGCTGGCGAAAACTGAAACCTGAAACCAGCTGGACCAGAGAGCTGTTGTCCATTTGCCTTTATGGCCACGCGTTTATTTAAATATTAATCAGAAAGTGGCAATGGCTGCTCAAGTAAACATTATGCATACGCCACGTATCCACTATAGTTGTTCAATTTTAAATTAAAAACAAGATACTGAGCTCCTTTTTCAAAAAATTTTAATACGCTTGAAATAGCTACCAACAGACATTATTAAAATAGTGCACTTTTATAATATTTTGTCGTAGTAAACTAAAGTTGAATTATAACGAAACTGATGAATTATATAAATTATCATATTTGTAGAAAATACAAATTAACTCCCCACAGAAATCTCTAGCTGTACAGAGGATAATGTCCTTCACTCACCTTCACTGATGCTGTTACCGTGGATGTTTCGCTGAAGTATAATTGCGGTCCTGTGGCCTTGCCACACCAGGATCCGCCCGTAAATGGTCGCCCCAGTTCGCTGAGCTGCAAAGTAAATAAATAAAAGTTAATTAATTAAATATCAAGTTTGCCGCGCACAGTATGCTGTAAAAGCAATTTGCCAACTGTCTTTATTTTTATTCTCTTTATTTTTTGGCACATTTTAAATCACACGCATGCAGGAAAAATGGGTTAAGTTGTACTCCATTTAGTTGCTGGTGGTCTGGCATCGATTTTAGTCATGAAAATGCATACAAATGTTTACAGTGCTAGTGAAAAATTAATAAACGCACGGAAGCTGCAAGCAGCCCAAGCGGCAATCCATCGTCGGCACAATCCCAATCCCAATACGAGTCCCAATCAATTTAAAACTACAGCCTGCCTAGACCAAGCATCTGGCATGGGTAATGGATTATGACTGTTGTATAAATTTTATTTGCTGGCGCCGTTTGCCGCCTCCTGTGCTCAATATTTGATTGTTTTCCTTTCGCCATCGTCGCCGTCGTCGTCATCGTCGACTGCAGCAGAGGCAGCGGCAAAACTGCAGCTGGCAGCCAGAAGAATGGAGGCTGCAAAAAGTGTTGCCTACATTTGAGCGCCAAATACCGTTTTCATGTTAAAAATATAAAACTGTTGGCAACTGTCGAAGGTGTGCCAACTGAAACAACAACCAATTCGATTGCCAGGCGTCTAAAAGTGCAAACCAAACAAATACTGCTACAAATACAGTATACATAAATGTCCCCCATTTATGTATAAAAGTCAATCAATTATAAAAAACATATATTTTTCACCCGATCACATGCTATTACGCCTACAGTTGATTTTACTGAGTCCAGCAAAAGTTTTTACGTTGACAAATGATCTCTTATGGCGGTAAGCTGGACTTGATTTATTTCAAATAAACAAATATGATAAGTTCTGCGATATATTGAATATTCGCCGGACTCAGATGTATTAAGTATCTTAGCTCCCATAAGATAGACTAAATTATCCAATCATTCCTTGTCAAATAAATATTCATAGAAGATACTAATGGTAACGTTGCACGTGCTCCACTAAGAGTTGCATGCTCATTGTGAGTGCAACGTACACAATAGAAAAATTGCCAGGGCTGTCAATTAGCATTCATTGAACATAGCTGAGCATAGGCATGCCGTAATGTCGCTAATGACAACCAAGAATGGCCAACCACATCATCAATGGAGGGAAAGAATGAAGGGATTTGGGGCGGTGGGGTGTCACTTTTGCAGTTCCTGTGGTCCAGGGATCGATAGGCTGTCAGCTCATTTACACTGTACCTATAGCTTCTCTATTGCCATTGCTTATGAATGGGGTTGGGGTTCCAATTGATTAAGTTTTTAGTTAATGGGTTATTTGAACTGAGCCGCACATTGACCAGCTAGTTTTAGTTCCAGCTCCAGTCGATGCCTAGTCCTGCAACTGGCCCATGTCCTGTGGCTGTGACTGTGGCTGTGGCTGATATTTCTTCTCCATCTATTGCTTCTCCTCCTGCTATTATTCAACTCAAACAACAATTTTTGCTGTAATTGCAAAGTTGCCATCGATGTCGTTCATTCCAGAGCTCTGGCCAATATTTGTTACTGGTTAGAGTTGCAATTCACTGCTGTCATATGAAATGGTCTGCACAAGACTGTAGCTGGAGCTGGATCTGAGAGCTGAAGCAGGCATTGGGCAGCAGGCCTGACTGCCCGGCATAATGGTAATTTTCTGATTTCGATTTTGTGTAAATTCATTGCAAACTGTGCGGCCTTCTCTTTCTGTTTTTGTTTCTCGCCCCTAAGCACTCACTGCACTAACTGGCTGGACTGTATCCTTTGGATAATCATCATCATCTTAATCATCATCAACATGGTTGTGTCCATTGTGTGCATTGGAGCGTTATTAGCATCGACTTCATAACGAATTATTGGAATTTCATTTTTGTCTCTCTCCTATATTATCCTATCTCCTTCATTTGGCTTGCTTAATATTTCCCTGCGTCCTTATTCTTTTCTTTTTTTAGTTGTGGGGTCTTGTGGTGTTTTGTTTGATTAAGTGTTGGTTTTAAATTGATTGAATTATTATTGTGGTCAGTTGGGGCACTGGCACAAATGTTTTACAGCCAAAAGGACAGGAGCTGTCCTGACTGACTTGGCCTACAGTCTCTCAGTTTTGCTTTAAGGGAATTTCAAGTTGATTGAGTTTCCTTCACTTTTCAAGGCTCACAAAATTTAAATCTTCATTATAAAATTAAATGGGTTTAGCTCAGAATATAAAGCATACTCCGTTTTGAATGTATTTAGTTTCCATAATGCCTTTACTTTCTTAAAATAAATAACACTTCAATAACTCTTTACTCAGTGTCGAAGTTAGAAACTAAGATGTCTCCTAATGTCAAAAGTAAAATGTCTTTGCACCATTTTTGGGCAATATATAAATATGCTTTTTAGACGGCACTCGAATATATTAATTAAGACTCAAGTCATAAATGTGCTAAACAACTTTAAAAATCAAATAAGAAAATAAATTAAGAGGCAAATGAAGCAAGGTTTACTTTCGACTGCTTTATCTATAAATAATTACAATACTATTTACTTAAATTTTTAATAAAATTATTCCTAAATACCTGTAGCTTTTAAGGCGATTAAAACATTGGAACAATAGCTCCAATTAAGGTAGAAGCACAGTTATTCTTATCCATAATCCTGTGTGCATATCAATAAAATATAATGACTTCGAGTATTTTTCATGTTGTTTTTCTGCGAGCTTATCAGAAGAATGGATCTTTGGTCCAGTTTAAAAACCTATTTGACCGTTTTTCCATTTTGCAACCGTGGAATAATGTAATGTTAGTTTGTAAAACGTTGTGTACAATCAACCTTTGGCTGATTGAGCATGGCTTAATGCAGACTGTCGACACAACATTTTACCTGCCATTGTTCAGCAGCTCATCATCAGGCAGAGCCGCGTCATTTAAACAATAGCCGATAAAAGTTTTATCATCTGTAGCGTTGCTGTTGAGTGTCGACATCGTCGCTTCATAATCTGCCGACAATAAACAAAAGCTTTGCCACAGAGAAACCTTCAATGGCTGCATCCGTTTTGTCTCTCTCTCTCTCTCCTTTTACTTGTATTTCTGGCTTAATTGTGAAACAATTTAAGCACATAATGCCAGATACGTTCCACTGTATATAAGCAACACAAAGAAAGGTAGAGAGCGAAAGAGAGAGAGGGAAGAACTTGCCAATTCTGTCTGCATTTCAATTCAATTTGATTTACTGTAATTTAAAACATTTGCCACAGCTTTTTACGTCATTGCTATTAAAAAATCATTAAATATAAATTATGGAGCCGGCCGAAGCTTTTAATTTGCAATTCAATGCGTTCATGTATAATAAATAATATGAAAAAATAACTTACAAGTAATGGACTTTAGTGGAGTCAACGCGAAAATACCCTTTGTCAAAAATTCTATAACCTATTACTTTAAAAATACTTTTGTTTCCTAGACGCTTCATAAAACCACGTTATTAAAAATCGGCCTGGCTTTTTTTAAATGTCCTTTTTTGATATTCCTTAAATTAATTTAAGGGATTTTAAAATCGATTAATTATTAACTTTACTTTTTACTGGATATTTCACTTTATATAATAATTACATTTTTAGTATGTAAGGGAATCAGCAAATTAATTATATACTGCACCAGCACAAAATTATTATTTTTTTTTTTCTAAGACAAAGACGGAGTTTTACCGCTACAAATACGAAAAGTAAATATTTCTTTTCTATAGCATACCCCATTTGGTCAAGTCTTAGAGAGAGGTATATGGAACAGGAAAACTTGCAAACCTTTCGTAACATTTTTCGGCTTTGACTCGTAAATTTACGACACAAACAAATGCCGCTGGGCAGCGCAAAGGAGCAAGAGTTCTCGAAAGGAATGTCCAAGGAGTTTGCCAAGTTGAATTATGAGCTTGTCTATAGTACACACATACACACACACACATATATATACTTACAGCCAAGCTTAAATTGCTATTGACAAACTCGAATGCATTGTTGCTGTTGTCTTAGCCAAGAAACAGCAGAGAGAAACAGGACACAGGACACAAGATGGTGGACGGAGGACACAGGACATGAAGCGAGAAGACTAAGCGGATGTTATGATTGTCAAATATTGAGTCATTTACTCAAGCTGCCCAGGCCAAAGGACAACTTGGATAGGAGGAAGGCAGCCTGTGTCTTGTTGCTGTTCTGCTTGTTGCTGTTGTCGTTGTTCTTGTTCTTGTTGTCGTTGTTTTTGTTGTTGTTGATTTAGGTTAATACGTTTATGCATAAACTTTGTTATTTATGATTAACAATATTAGCAAATAAACAAAGCAACAACAACCAGCAGCATCATCTCTCTCCTCCCAACTGCCAGCTGTTGGCCGAGTTTAAAGCAAAAAGTGTTGCTAAATTATTCAAAATAATCCAGTGAAAAAGGTCATACTAAGGGCACAGCCTCGTACAATATGCATGAGACTGAAACTGTCTAACTAAATTGAATAACTGATTAAACTGTTACTTGGCAGGCACTCACACGCACTCCGGTCCAGTTTCCTACTCGTAACCGTACTCATATGTATTATAAAACTCTACCATAGATTGGCATAAATATGAGAGACGGTCAAGAATTTATGTGGCCAGGTCATGACACGAATAATTTATAAAGGAAACCAAACGAAAACGAAACAAAAACGAAAACTGCAAAAAATTGAGACTATACTGAAAAAAAAATCAGTTGGGAATAAAAACTGAAACCGCGTCAGCAGTTAAAAATGTTTGCCTTAAATAAATAAAAACATGGGCGCCGGAGCGAGCCAACTGCGATAAAACCCGGCAACGATCCCGGAGAATGACAACACAAACCTGCGGTTAGTTACGAGTTTATAAAACTGCAACGAGGCCTGTGCATATGCGAGAAAAAATTGCAAATATTTAACTGCATTTTAAAACCCAAACTTGCATACAATAACGAACAGTCCTCCCTCTCATCGGCTCCACAATAGAAGCTTTCTTCCCGCACCAATTCAAATCCGGGTGCAGTTTCCCGTACACATGTCAAGTGCCAAATGAAACCTCAACTGACGGATGGACAGACGGATGGGCAACGGCTGGGCTGGATGAACTGGACAGCACCGCAAAATGTCACCACACGCCCCACGCTTGTTCAAAATTTATTGTCACAAAGCCAGACGGGGGGTGGGCGGCGGTGGGCGTGGCAGACAGATTCAAAAAGGAAAACCTAAAACAAAAACTGCGGCATCACTCGGCAGCGCTAAACTAATAGAGGACTATGGGTTCCCTCTTTAGGAAAGGGACACAAGGACACGAGGGCGGTCAATTTCAGTTGGACAACGGAATGAAATCCACACTGAACATATTTTGACAGAAATAAAGAAAAAAACTCCAAAGCGGAACTATAAAAGATAATGTCATTTGGCCAAAAGGAAGCCCTTCAGAGAAATGCTAATCAACTTTCACCTAGAAGCACTAAGAAGGAATAAAAATATATGAACGAAAAGAGAAGCACTAAAAAATTTTCGAATTAAAAAAAAACTTAAATAAAAGTTGTCAAAATGAAAGTGGTTGAGTCACTGAACCAACATGGTTTGGGATTGAAGTTCCTGTTAACCTAATCATCATAAAGAAGCTAGTAACAAAGTCCTCGACAAAATGATATCCTTCTCAACTTTGAGATAATTTAACATATTTGTATGTTTTCCTCTCGAAACTTTTTCCAGGCAACCAAAAACCATTAAATTTTTTAGTGATACAAATATTGCAGCTTTAAATTATTCATCAACTAGTTTGTGCAACCCAAAACGAAATTAAAAACTTTCAATGCTTGTTTAATTTTAATTTTTAAATTAAAATACATGGCAACAATTGTCATATAGATTATAATTAAAAACACATAAAATGTTTTGCAATATACAGCTTTGTAAAGTAATATGTAATTAAATTGAAAACTTCCGAAACCGCTTTAAGTTCGCAAATTTTACGAATCACACTTGAGTTAATACTTCAAAGCAAATGCTTTGTTTCGTTTGTGATCTGATTGTGAGTTTCCCCCTTAAAATTCCACTCGGAAAAAACATTTAACTCTGCATTTCAACAATTTACTTACTTTCAAATTGCTTCACCGCACCTCAATGTAAGGTCTTCTGTCCGCTGTCTGCTGTCCGCACAACTTAAGCTTTGAAATTAATTCAAAAGCTGAGGGGTAGCTTAAGGTAACTAAAAGCGCATGCAAAGTGCATGGTCGATATATCGAAGTGAATTGAACCCCTTACTGAACTCCGTCCTAGTCCTTCTTAATGGCAGTAAAACTACATTTAATGTAATACAGCAGCATCAGATTATCAAAGTACATTCAGATACAGATACAGCTACAAAAATACGTTGCTGTAGATACATATATACAAATGTACATTTGAACATATTGCACAAGTCAATTACAGGGATTTGGTACATTTTATTTGGGCAGGGCTTTAGTTTTACTGTCGTCCTTCTGTTCTCCTTCTCTCGATGAAACCAAAAACAGTTCCAAATGGCAAAGGGGGCGTGGCAGAGACCAAAATGTCTCGACAAAGTAGCAATGTCAACAGCGTGGAGCCGCAAAAATTGTGATAAAAATATATGTATGTTAAATAGTTTTCTGTTCTGTTCTGTTTCGTTCTTTTCCTTTCATTTTCATTGCCTTTCTTTATTTTTCCCAACAACAACAACACAGAGAATGAGAAAGAGAGAGAGAGAGAGAGGGAGAAAGGCACACACAATTCAATTCAATTTGCTGGGCTAATGTGGCATTTGTCAACAGGGCCAACAGAAAATTACAGAATTACTCGGACATTGATTGAACCAACAGACCAACGGAGCGACTGTCGAAACCCGGAGCATGAACCAGACAACCCCATGAATGGAATTGTCCCCTCTCCCACAAACCCACCCACACACACACACACAAGTCTGGCTATAAGTGTGTCTGTGTGTTGGGCATAAAATTATAGTCGAAGGCAAGTTCAATAGCAGCAACAGCAAATGGAGTGCAAGTTACAACATCCACTAGACCGGGGATGGAGTAAAGGCTGAGACGGAACTTACGTAATATTCAATTCAAATTTTAATAAATTAAATTTGCACTCACCTGCATAAAACCCTCAGGACAGCCGGGCAGCTCACCGGTGGGACTCAGATTCGTTTCATAACCGTCCACATCCGTATCGACCATGCCCTCATCGAAGCGGCCCACCGTAAAGCCATCAAAGATGATCTGTAAAACGAACGAAAAACATATAAATACAAATATATATACATACATACATATTAGTTTTTATGAGGTAGATTTATCTGCAAAAATCAAGCACAAACGACTACAATACGCCCTGTATACTGTAAAAGTGACTATAGAGTTAAGCTACTCGATTAAGCAAAACACCTTTTGCAGACAGAAGTAATACTTAGGGTATTCGAAATATATTTTATGTTCGTTTAGTTTCACACACGTTAAAGTTATGCAAATGAAATTCAATTGCAAGAAGAGAAAACCTTTGGCCACGCCCACACCGCACAATTCACTGCCCTTTCTGTTTGCATATTAGATTGGCCATAAAAAAGACAACACACAGCATGGCGTCAGAGAGCAAGGTCAGGACAGACTCGAGGCAGGGGAGAATGTGGAGATACTTTTTGTATCTACAAGCTCAAGATGGAGCTCAAGTCAAAGTCAAGTGTCTGTTGCAATATAAATGTGTATTTGTGCGAGTATCTGAGTATCTGTGTATGCGTGTATTTTTAATAAAATATGCAAATAAAGTTGTGCGTGTGTTTGGCATATTCGAAATTACAAACAAAACTCTCTTCAGAAAAGGGTTCAACTTTCTGAGGCTTTATAAATTTTTTAACACCTCACCCAACAGAACACAGTCGCACAACAGCAAATAGAATGAAACACGATTTTAATTTCGAATATTAAACCAACTCGAAATATCTATGAAAACGATGGTCGTCACATGGTTTCCTTCTCTGGGAAACTCTTGCAGAAAACTTTCCAGCATTCTAACTTTCTCAGTTCAGCTGGACACACGAATCTCTCCTGGGCAAGTAATTTATGTCCTTCTTTTATATGTTCTTTTTTTTATGAAGTTTTGCATGTTAAATGAAAGTTCTACGAAAGTTGTTGCCACATGTAACGCTTTCAAGTGGGCAATGGTTTTATTTCTCTCCATTTTACATCTGACAAAACTTGAAAATGCATTTGCAAGTAGACGCAAAACTTGAACTGTGTAATTTAGGTGCTCATTTGGTATTCACAAATAAATGTTTATATTATTTTTTATTACACGTAAAGTGCTCGTCACTGATGATTTATTCTAGTGCTAATCACCTCACCTTGTCAAATCTAGGCAATACTTAAAGCTTTAGCTTAAAATTAGTCCTCAATTCCTTAAATAATAGACATAGAAATGAGTGCCATTATAAATTAAATTTTAGCTCCACAAAAATAGCTTTAGTTAATAAGAGATTATTGTAGAATATAAGAACAAACACTTTTTTATTGAAAGTAATTTCAGATTAAATGGAAAAACCCATTTTCAAATAGACCACAGATCAATTACCGGTCAATGAGATTGAAGAACTCTCAATAGGTTAAACAAATATATCATTTACAGGCCAAACATTAAAGAAATACTATATTTTAAATGCCATAATAAAATATAAATAAAATAATTATTTATCCCGCTTTGATAATGAAAACTACACTCACATTTTATAAATTCTAGAAAAATACTCAATTATTAACATAGTGTTAAAGAAAATTCTTTTTTAAATTGTGAAAATCTCTCCGAAAAGCGACCTAAAAACTTTCGTTTCTAATGCATAAACAAATATAAAGAACGCATTTAAAAATACCTAAAGCAAAAAAATCAAAATACATATAAAAATAAAATGAAAGTGGCATATAAAAACCTAAAAATTATGCAGCTATGTGAATTTTATATGAAAATATCTGTTGATTTATGTGACTGGTGAAATTCGCTGGATTTTATTACAACAATTTAATATTACAGCAGACTGCTAAAAAATACAGCGAAATGGGATAAATTTGCTTGCAGCATTTACCGCTCTTTTTTCGTATCTAGTAGAAGGGGCTTTAATTTACTCAACCCCCTTTGGACGCCTTTCTCCCATCAGGGGCGTGAAAAATGCGCTCAGCTCGTGGCGTAAATTACAGAGTGCAACTTCGGGATATTTGATTAAAGCATAAAAAATTGGAAAACGCATCATGCAGAGAGTTTTGGGGCCAAGTTATTTCCATTAAAAATTAGCCGCGGGTAAAGTTGCAACGATCTGGGAAGCAGGGGGACCTAGGGTAATTTAAACTTTTGCTCTCGACGGGAAACACACACCGACAATCATCAATCAATATGTACGACAGGACAAGCTGACAGACAAGTCGACAGACGATTGCAAAAGCCAAGGACGAGTTTGTCCCCTAAACCGCTACGTAACATTATTATTTCAAGCAATTTCCCACGTAGACGCACAGCAGGGTGGAGAATATTATAAGTAGATGGGAAGTAGGCGAAAGGAGGAGGTGTGTAGATGGATAAAGTGAAAGCCAAGCACATGATTTATATGCGTTGCGAGCAGAATCAGCCACGTTTATCAGCGTGGTCTACAAATGCGGAAACACAAAATAAAAGTTATAACTTATGCATGACAGATTTGGTGCAAGGTGCAAAGCTGCCAAAGCTACCGAAGCAGCCAGCAAACTTTGCATATATCATTCTATATACTCTCGTATAGTCATTGCAAAGGCAATGCCAATGTTCCGGATTACGAAAATGATTGAGAAATGGAGCAGCAAAGGACTCACTTCGTTGTCGTCGCAAACGTCAGCATCTTCACTCTGGCTGCTGTTTTTCTGTCCTATTTACACTCCTCCTCCTAATCTCCCACCCTAGTCAAAGGGAAAGGGGGCATCCTCTAACCCTGGTTACACAACCCACTCCAGAAAACTTATCCTCGTTGAGCCTTGCTCATCGTTTGCTTCCCAGCTAACTGCTCATTGCGCTGTTACGCAAATTGCATGAAAATCAATTATTTTGGAAATTGAAATTGACGTTTTTCTGACAGTTCGCCAAAAATGTTTTGAAGCGTGTCTAATTTTATTGTCAACGTTCAGTTCCGTTCCGTTTCGTCTGAGCCCCAAAGGCGCTTTAAAGACTTCACTTAAAGAGTCCTCATTCCGGCCTCTTGTTTAAGAAGAATGCTTTGCTTCATATCCCTAATTGAGCACGCACATAAAGTCAGAGCTCTGAACAGCCCAGACATCCATCACTGTGAAAATGGTAGCCAAAACAAAAAACATCACAAAAAGTGATGAATCTCCGTAACATAACAGAAACTAAAATACACTATGAATGTTGTTGAATGAAAGCAAAAGTGTGGGATGTATAACAAGCGTATCTTTACGACTTTTTTCTAAAAAGTTTCAATTCTCTTTCGTATCTAATTCTTAAACTTTTTCAGACCGTGCTATTATTTCGTTTTCGAGTGTTTCCGTATGTCATATACATAGATAACACGGATGAATAGAGCATAGTGAGCTTTTGAAGACTTATTCATACGCAAACATTTTAGATATAAAGTTCTAAAATCAAATGATTAAAAATGTTATATTCAGTCCCAGAACGGGCTTAACTTTTCATTAATTGCATGTATTCTTTTGTGTTGCTTTTAAGTTAAGTATGTCACAATGATAGTTTTCTAATTTATCGCATTTTATTGAATAAAGTACTTGCCGAAATGCAATTAGAAGAAGTAAAAGAAATGTACTTCCAATAATTATTATGCTAATTATAATCTTCGATAAATTATGCATCTTAACAAGGACTGCTTGGTTATCTATGTACAACTTCTTTTGGTAAGAGTATTCACCATCTGGTACATCTGGTCTATTTATGGATCTGTATTTTGCAGAAATATTTCTCGTTGCATTTGTGTGCGACATTGTGTGGGAGGAGAAAAGGACAATTCCATACTCGGCTTTAGTTTCAGTGCGTATGTGCCTGCAAATTCGCATATGCAGATACAGATACTCAGATACACATTTGTATATCTGCTTCTCGCTCGCTCATTTGCTCACTATCCTGCTCTCTGTCTGTGTGCATTGCAATTTTATGTCGACGGCGAGTCTGCTAATCCTTGGCCTACGGCGTGCTAAAACCAACAACGACAACAGCCGGGCAAACAGAACAGGAGCCGAGTCACTGTCAATGACAACGACAGCAGCAACAGCAATGGTAGCCGTAACTGGGTAACACCCCAGCCTTTTTTCCCCCACACCTGTCCGTGACTCACCTGGACAATGTCGCCTTGATCATGGCCGGACGCAGTGAATGTCAAGTGACAGAGGAACGGCAATTTATTCCACTGTGGCGTTGGCACTTTTATGGCATATGTGCGTCCAATATCACCATAATATGTTCGATTGCAGACTGTCCAAGATAAAGAAAGCAGATACATAGTGTCAGATACATTTCGCAAAGCGTGCTATGGCAAAAGCTCAGATACTCACCGGAACAGTGTTTGGGCTCATCGCTACCATCGGCACAGTCACTGCGTCCATCACAGTATTTGTCAAGTGGCACGCAGATACTTCCAATACTTCCGCTGCCCTTGCACGAGAATTCCGAGACACGACATGCGAGGCACAGACTTAGTGTGACCAACATGAACAGCAACAACAGGAGCCACAGCTGACCCGTCCTGTCTCTGTGACGTGAGCTGAGCATCTGCAAGACAAAAACAGATTAAGTCAAATCGTGATTAAACTAATTAAACAAACTCTTAAAGATTTTCTGAAATAAAATCAGATTACCCATAAACAACAATATTAGCAATCTTCGATAAGGGAAACTTTGCAGCATAAAATTCAAATATTATTTCAAAGCAAATACAATTGATTAAATTAGTAAAATAACCATTTAAACCAAATATTGAAAAGGATTTGACCAATGCACATTTATGATGAAATAAGAAAATCTTAGTAATATTTGCAATTCTTTTACATAATATAATTTTGTATAATCAGATAGAACATAATACCTTTTTAAAACTTTTGAAATCTTTATTATTAATTAAAACTCGAAATATTTAAATCAATAATTATTTCATTTCAATTAAACATCTGGAGCAGAGAAACTAGAGTTTAACAACTCCTATGCACATCACAATAAGATCTTAACTCTGGGTATACTATTATGTTTAGAACCACATCAAAGTCCGCATTCTACTCCACTTATTCAAATCCTTATAGGTATTTTAATTTTATGTCTTAATATTTTAAGAAAATTATTTTAAACACATTTTTAGTTCATAAAATATTCGACAACAAGTATTTTTCTCAAGTGTAAGTGTAACTCAAGTGCTTGAATGGGAATGGTTTGCTGTTCCTTTTTACTGGGATTCTGAAATTTCTGCAATGCTTTTGTACAATTTCTTGTAAAATAATTACAATTCCCATTGAATCTAATGTCCTCCTCTGCCTTGAAGCAAAGCGTGCAACTGAAAACTTTCGACATAAAGAGACCCTCCTTTCGTTTTTACTCCTTGCAGCCAGGACCTTCAAAATAGCTCAGGCTTTTCATAGCTTTCAGCAGTTCCGGCTTATGTTGTTGTTGTTGTTGCCAAAGCCGTGCAGACATTTGAACGTAACTACTTCAAGTTTTATGTTGCCGTCAACCTCTTTTTTCTGCCCATAGTTGAAAGTATACTTACGTACACATAGATATTTTATGGGGCATACGTGGGCCTCGGCATATTGAAAACTCAGCATTGTTATGACTTGGAAACTGAGGGGTAAAAGTGTGGAGAAAAAAAGAACAACAAGCGTTGTAAGTCCAGGTAAATGGCAGGTGCAAAAACTGTTATCGGGAGACGGTTATCGTGCATGGGGCAAAAGTTCTTAAAGCGCACTTGATTGCTCAAATCCTTTGTGTATCCTTTTAAGCCTTTTGTTTTCCATTATGCGCCGGAAGTGTTGTAAACACTTCAGAAGAGAGAAAAAAAGAATAGAAGAAATAACCAAGCAGTTCGGGCCTGGAAACAATAACATCAACTTCTGCCGACAGCCAAGGAAAGAAGTTGTACCCCAAACCAAAACATGAACCTTAACCCATGGCATCAACAGAAGCAGCAGAAGCTATTCCCTGACTGGCCAAGGAGGACAACATGCCGAGACAGCAGCCCGGCGGGAATCCGTCGCCCTCCGATTGTCGACTCTGGCTATATGTAAATTTGACGACAGTTTTAATAAAAATAAAAGAAGGCTCGGAAATAAAGCATAATAATGTGTGATGACAATCACAAGACAAGCGAAAGGGGGATTTAGCCAGGGATAGGACGGAAGGTGCGTGTCGAATGGGAAAGCACTCATAACGCTTGGATTGTCCCTATGTCTGCAACCCTGAAGTGGGTTCCTCTCTTGGCCTGTCAATATGCTTCCCTCTCGAGTTATGTTATAATTGTGTCTGTGTGCGAATGTGTCTGTGTCTGTGTGTGTGTATGTGTGAGAGTACTGGGAGACTGTTTTGCATAAGTATATGTGAGGAGTTGCGTTTTGAAGCACTTTAAGTTACTTAGCCAAGGCCTGGAGTGCCGCCCTGGGAATGCTATCTTGCCAGGGATTTGCCGTTGACAGGAACTTGCAAGTGGCCAACGCGGAATGTTAAAAGGGGCCGAGATGATTAGTTCATGGCACAAGAGAATTTACAACAGAAATTATATGTAGAATAATAAAACAAAAGACGATAAAGAGCGGCAAAGGCTGTGGGAGTTTGCAAAATAAGAGAAAGTAAAACACCGAAGAAAATAAATTGAGACTGAAAAGATTCTTTTAAAGAAAATAAAGCGATGTTAAAAATATTCAACATTTGGAATTATTCGCTGTTTTTTTTATACATTTAACTTGCCAGAAGCCAAATGGAAATTGAGTGGTTTAAGGATATGTAAATAAGCTTTATACAGGTTGTTAAGCTGATGGTTGTAATTGACGGAATCCCGATTAAAATGTAAGCTTTTGATGCCAAACAATAACCTCCTCCAGCTGGAATTGAAATGAAGCTAGTTTACCTCCGGTCCACTGCTCGGCTTTATGTAGCATAGCCTGAACTATAACATTAATGGCCAATCTGGAGGAAAGGAGTGCTTCTGTTAGTAATCCAATCAATGCACTCTCATGCCTTGACACAATCAAATTCTAGTTACCAACTCATGTCTTTGGACCATACGCGTGGCACAATTAGAGAGCACGTATGTGGTCCTAAAGATAGATGCAAAAAATTGCTGGAGGAAACTATGCGGACACACACACATAGACACAAGTACGAATAGCGAAGAGTTGGGAGCAAGGAGCAAGGACCACAACTAGAACCAGGACAATGACAATGACGAGCTCTAAAGCAAACTGGCAAACAGCCTGACTGCCAGTCAGAGAGCCAGGCAGGCAACATTTGCCACAATTGACAAAGAATTTATGCGATGCTTATAAAAGGCTTATGGGGTAAGTCCTTTCACCCAGACACAGACACACACACAAACACACACATACGCATACTCACAGAGGACACAGGACATACGAGTGGAGTCGAAAGTGACATGAGACGAAAGGCGAGAGAATTTCACTTTTTGTTCCACATGATGAAGAGGACGGGGATAGAGGAGATGACGATGTTTTGGGGTAGCCAAAGTGACAACAGTAAATAAAGTTGGGAGAAAATGCCACGGCACGACAAAAAAGGAAATGAAAACTGAAAAACTGAAAACTCGCGCGCGAGTGCTCGCGGCAAAATTGCTGGAAAATGATGTTGCAAATGTGAACATTTGTATTTTGTATATTTGGCTTTGGCTTTTCTGCTACTTACATTTGCGGGCCAAACAGGAAATGTAACAATTTTGTGTTGAATTATTTCACAAAACCCAAAGCCGAATGATCGGCTGAGTAACACCTCGTATACTTCATTCAACTCATATTAAAATGAAAACCATATTAAAAAGATAGAAAGTTTTTAAAAAAATATGATAAAGATTTCGATGTTTAAAATACAAACATAGTTAACTTTGTAGTATTGTTTCATATTTTAAATAATAAATTAAATCTTTCAATTTGCAAATTCAAAATAATAATTTAATATAACAAAAATATACCACATTAAATAGAAATTATTTTTCTTCTTTTGGAAACAAAACAAAAGTAAGATAAATACATTTTGTTAATTCAGAAAAATATATTTATTTATTTCGTTTTGATGTTTACTGAAAAAATTTACTGAATGCCACATTATATTATAAAACAAAATAATTGAGAATTATAAATATATTTAAAACTTTTAATGTGGCTAATAACTACTAAAATGTATACCAATTTTAGTTATTATTTAATTTTTTTCTTAACATCATACCCTATATTAAAAGGACAATGGGCGCAAAAAAGAAATATAATTAAATTAGCGTTGAGGGCAACGAAAATTGTTGTATTAAAAAAGAGACCCAAAAACAGCATCAAAGCCTGCTGCAACAACAACAATTTTAACAAGTAATACAGTGGGTAGGGGGTTGAGGTGGGTTGGTAGGGAAAGTGGAGGCGACTTCAATGGCCAGAAGGCGTCAAGAAATTAGCATAACAAAGCCATTAGAGGGAGGCGCGAGGCAGCAACAAAACCGGCACAAGGCGCAGCAACAAACCAAAAAACGCTTGTGATTTCAAAGGCCAACACAGTGGCAATGGCAATGGCAACTGTGACTGCGACTGTGGCAACTGTAGAATCTGTGGCACTGACAGTGGACCAAGGACGAAACACAGCAACAGCAACAGCAAACGGCACAAACACAAACACAAACATACTACAAATGTCACCAGCAGGAGCAGCCGTTAAGGCAGCAGTTTCATTCGTGGGTGAGTTGGTAGCCACCAGCCCGAGTTCTAGCTCTGAGATGATGACGAGGAGAAGCAGAGAGAGAGCGGGACCTATTGCTCGTTTACATTGCTTCAATTTTGCTCATTTTTTTTAACTGTGGCCCGTTACGTGCCCAGCTACTTTTTGAGTAATGGCCAAGATTACGCTGCAATGTGCAGGCAGCAGGAGATAGATGAGGAGCAATGAATGTGCTGCGGGGAAGTGTGGGCGGGGGCGTGTCTTTCGACAATTTAAACTTGGTGTCACGCATCACGCTTTGCTCTAATGAGTGTCGTCGTCGTCGTCGTCGCTCTCTTCCTCCTCCTTGTCCTCATCCTCGTCCTTGTCTCGTGGCAATTGCAACGTGATTTGGCGCCACTGAATGCCGCAGCTCAATCACGCTTGGAGCCATCTACAGTTCAGTCAGAGGATACTAAAGCTGTAACTGCAACTGCAACTCAAATTGCCTCAGTGATGTATTGCAACTGGTCACATGTGGCGCATGAGTAATATTTAATTGTATGCGATTCAGTGGTTAAAGCATGTTAAATGAATTAGTTAAGCTGTCATGTGAGAATAATCAAGGACAAAGCTAAAAATATATCTGGATAGAAAGCAGCAATTTAGCAATGACAATAAATAATGCAATGACAAAGAAAACTATAGAGATACTGCTAATAAATAAATCAAATTGATTGGCTTAGAGTTATATAATCGTCGACAGTCTATTGATTAGCCAATCCTCCAACTTCTGCTACTCATAATACTCTCTATAACTATGCTTTTTAGCAAATGCCATTGAGAGTCTGCAAATGCAATTTAGATTGAAGAACGTCACATATTTCTTTAAATTCCAACCAGCTCCTTTATAGACCATAAACACAGAAATTCAATGGCCCAAAGAGCTTCTGTACGAGGATCATCAAAAAGATGTCTTATTTGACATTCTATTGTTGTCATTTGTTGGAAATGCTGCGACATGATTGGACTTATTTCCACATGCAATGACTTTAACTATGTATAGACTGAGCTCACTCAACTAGTGCCAGTCTCTGTCTCTGTTCCACTCCTCGTCATAGTTGGCAAAGCCATGACCATTAAAGCTGCAATCATAAAGCTTGGGAGATCGAGCTCAGAATAGGGACCTGACTTCATGGCAGCTGCTGGCACATTAAAAATGTAAGCTTAATTTTAAAGCACTGCTCCTTGTATGGGTGAGTGTGAGTTTGCGTGTGTGGGAGTTGCAACTACTATAATGCCCATTCCCATAAGTCTGGTCTTGACTCTGGCGCTTTTACAGTGCCTCTGCAAACATTTCGCATAAAATGCCAAATGCTTTTGTGAGCTCGTAAAGCAAACGATTGTAACCAAAAGCAACTGACAACAATGTACTATATATGTTATGTGTAGTATTTATATGGCACGGCTCGAAAACTGTTCCGCAAAACTGTTCAACAATTTTAGCCGCGCACTGCAAGCCAAACAAATTGCATATGAGCATTTTCAATTTAAATTTTTTCCGCGCTTCGAGGCAGTGTGGCATGTATGATGGCATGGCCGGAATAAGAGTGTAAATTGAAATTTCTGGCCAAGAAGAGAGCAAGAAAATAGAATGCAAAATGATTCACAATAGTACATGGAATTGCAGTATGCAGTACAATGAACTCGTGGCTAATAGAGAAAGAAAACACGCAGTCCGACCAGGTGCTATCTGGCATCTTGAGTAAAAATTCAAGGACTGCAGACATTCAACGCCTCGGGGCATGCACCAGGACAAGCACCTGCACTGAGATATTCATTTATGAAATATTTAATATTTTCAATTAAATAACATTGTTTTAAACAAAATTTTGGTAAACAAAAGATTAAAATGTGGCATTAGAACAATTAAGAGCAAAGGGGAATTAAAAGTACTTAGATTCCGAGTTGAAAACTTTCAGCAAATATTTCTGTAAACACAAAATTCAATTGTATAAAGGTAAACAAGCACGAGTGGGTTTTTTTTATTAAATTAAAAAACTAACTGTACACATTTTAGCTAATTCAATTTAATTTCATAATTTAAAATAACATACCCAAGTAAGGTTTTTGTTAAGTTGAGAACTGCAATTTAAATTGTAATCTAATGAATATAAATATAAATAGAAACATAAAAAGTAATTCAAAAACATTTACAGCAATTGCCAGTCTTTTTCTCTCGGTGTACTGCTTGACATAGCTGAGCATAATGAGCTGATCTCCTGCTCTCTACTAACACATACATCACGCATACGCACTGGTGTCTAGTTACAGTCATTGAAAGCAATGCCATGTACAAAAAAGCACCACACAAAAACACTTGAGCACAACTGACATGCAGATGGCAAACTCTTCTCATTTGGACTTGAAATGGGATGATAGTCTATGGGGCAGTACCTTTTATCGGCAATATTAGGAGAAAACCACAAAAACTGAAGCAGAGAAAAAGACAAACAGATAGATAAACAAAACAGAGGGAATGTAAGAGGAAAGATCTTATGAATGTTTGAACATACTTTAGCACTTTGACACTTTGCCGACGGCAAATGGCATTGCCAATGACAGTGGCAACGTTTTTTGGCCGATTTTCTTCCTTTGACTTTGTCGTGTAGGCGACCGGCGAGTGTTGCCATTAGATATAGACACAAGGCGGTGAGAGTGAGGCACAAGAGGGAGTAACTACGTGTCATGTAGCTAGCTTAGCGCCTGTCTTAGATTAATAGCAGTCGGCAGCTTCACTTGGCAGCTGGCAGTTGGAAGTTGGCAGTTGCCGTTGACGATGCCATTGCGTGTGGTCTACGTGCCTGAGTGCGCCTTCATGTATGCTACGTTTATTTTTAGGCTCTGATTCCAATATATAAATCTTGTTTATAATTCAAAGTACAGATTAACTGACAATTGTTGTGCTCTTTTGTTAAAGAGATAAATGCAATTCCCATTTATAAATCATATATACATAGCTTATTTTTCTGTCAATCAGTCAAATATCCTAAAATAGATGCCCGCTTTTACCTTGCTTATAGCCAATAAATAAATCATATTTATTTATACGATATACAACATGAAAGTTAAATGAAAAAAACACGTAAAGAGCTTTCAGATTTGGCTGGACTTTTATTTTAGATGTGGCATTGCAACTGCTAGTAAATAGGAAAATGTAAAATTTATAGAAATTGAAATGCAATGCACAGCCTCGACATAAAGCTGGCTTAAAGCATTCACACAGAATAGCGAGTGAGCTGAGTTTGGCTTGGGCAAAAGGATGGAGCAGAGATAAAATGAGGAAGCGAATGGGTCAGGGCAAGAGCCCTATCAATGGCAACCGCTGCCGCAGCTTTGGCGCTGCTACAAAATGCCAAATTTGCATATAAAGTAAAATTGAAAATGCCGGTGGGAAAAGCGAAAAGCGAGAAGAAAATCCCAAACCACAAGCTCTAAAACGAACCCCAAAGAAAGCCAAACAAATGCAGTTTCTCAACTCTAAAAGAGAGAGAGAGCATTTGTTGCTGTAAATGCAATTCCATCTAGGTACAAGTACTTCATATAAGCGAAGCCGCTTTAAGGCTGTCTAAAAGGCGTCCCAAAATATTTACATTGATTTGATCCTGCCACTGCCACTGCCACTGGCACTGCCACTGCTGCTTTTACAGTTGGAATTCAAGTATAAATTGCAGGCACTTTATATTTGATGGGCACTGAGCGGAAATGCGCGTCACGTACAGCCCCCAACAGACTCAAAAACCAACAGGCCGCAAATCAAAACGGACCACGAAACGCAGCCGCCTTTTCCCTGCCATTCCCACTAAGCCACCGAAAAAAAGAATTGCCACCCGACAGGTTTTACACTTAACGATAAAATCTTTTAGCTTTACTTATTTAGGAGACACCCTCTTACTTTAATCAGTTACTATTTCACCTGATTAAAACTTTAAGATACTTTAAACATTCAAATAATTTAAAAGCCGCTTTAAGACAATAAAAAGTCGCAGGACTTTAGGTATAATATATGTGTGTCAGGCTGGCTCCACTATCAATGTATACCACAGGACATAGACTAAATTGGCACCTTCTAACAATGTGTATGTATAACTTAACAGCTCGGAGACGCCGTCTTCTGTCTGTTTCACATGTTTGTATAAATTTAATATATCCTTGGTGTCCTCCTTTGGAATGGCTTACAATTGTTTCTATTAAGACATACATATGTATATGTAGTTACTCGAATATTTCTCGCCGTGCAGTCGCCTGTCACATCGCGTCGCACGCGCAACTTCACTATTTTCATTGGCTTCTCTTTCCCTTCTATGTTTTTCTATTTTTCTTCTATTTTTTTTTGACTAGGTAAACGCTGCGAGGGAGGCCCAAACTAACTGATACAAATTTGTTACACGTACAGCACTCTATAGCTGTCTATATCTGTGTCTGCCGATGTACGTGTGTTCGTTAGCCTAAAATCCGCGTTGGTTTTAAGTCTCCCATTGTTGTTGTTGCTGTTGCAAGACAAGCTAAAAACTAATTCGAAATTCATGGGCTCGATTTGCATTTTTGATTACTCGAATACACCACATGCAGACAAAAATAGCAAAGGAGTGATAGAGAGTGCGAGAGAGAGGGAAAGAGAGGGAGAGAGTATTAAACTAGTTGTAGTTGTAGCATTGTCTTAGCCAGGCTGGCACACACATGGCCCAAAGCCTACATACATAGCTAACGAAACCAGGCAAAGGTGTGATATTTATATTTATGAACGCAAATTGTACAGCAAACGCTTGGGGAATTTTTCGTTAGTTTTAAGTAATTGGGCGCCATTTTTATGGCACACGTTGTAACAGAGCCATCTGAGAGAGAGAGAGAGAGGGGTGTGTGTGTGTGTGTGTGTATGATATGGTCACACGGGGCGCATAGCAAAACACATAAATATTAAAATAAAAATAAAATTATAATGTATGCGTTATGGTTTAATTGGTTGCAGTAAAACGTATACATATTTTGCCCTTCTCCTCTGTCTCTGTCCATCTTCTATTCTCTGCATGTGTGCATAAAACGGGCTGAATTAAAATTTTTTGTTGCGGCTTTAATTAAAAGTGTGCGGATGCTGTGGCTAGAGAACAGGGGGTCGAGCACTTACTGAGGGAATAACAGAATGTAAAAGTTTTAATGTGAAGACTAGGGAATACATACAGGGATGAGGGCTGTAAAGTTGGCAGGTAGACTATAAACACGGGATTAAGAGCTCCATGAATAGAGAAGACAAAGTATTCTGCATATAAAATACAATAGATGTTTAGATGAGGAAATAAGCTTCTAGGGCAAAGTCAGAAAGAGAATCATATACATATTTTCTACTTGTATCAGATAAAACCAAGTATAGCTGCTTGCTTATGAAACGATTTACAGCTGTTTGTTAGACTCATTTCGGTCTTAAAAAATAAAATTCTCTAGTAAATGTTTTCTGAAAGTCACAAAACTATCTTTTCAGATTTATATGTTTCTTCTTACTTTAAAAGGTAAGGAAAGGTGAATACCTATTAAAAAGTAGTCTAGCTAACTTATAACCCTTTCTTAGTAATATTTTACTGCCTTCTTATGAATAAAAGCCGTACTTCTTGTACAATAAATAGTTACGTGTGTCTTCGCACTAGTTCCTAAATTACCTAAATTAACTTTCACTAACAGCTATACATTTATGCAAACACTCATAAGGAGAAGATATTTCTTTCCCAAAGCAAAACATTCACATTTTATTGCATAAAAGGTGTTAATTTGTTTTGCTATGCGGCACTTTCTATTTCCCTGTCTAACTTTTCCGACTAATGCTGACAAATAACAGTATTAATTTCAGGCGCCAAAACTTTCAAATATGCTAAAATTGTCACTGCCATTTGCCATTGGCCTGATGATAATTGTCTACGTGTTTGCGTGTCACCTGCACATTAGGAGAGACCCGCCCCCAGTCAATGACTTAATTAGTCAAAAATTTCAACAATGTCGAACCGGCTGCCTAGGCCTAGCCCTTGGGAAGAGCAGCTCTAGGTGGGAGCTGTCAAAATGTCATTTCGAGGTCCCCAAGAACTAATGCTATATTAGCTTTTGCGGGCGAGTGCGGAGCGTTGTTTGTGGTGCTGCCACATAAATTACGTTAGACATTAGCTTTTTGTGTGTTGATTTCTGATTATTATGTGTCTTCTTCATCTTCATCTTCAGCTTCTTCTTATTATTATTTGGCTAGGTAGGGCACACGTGCCTGCCAAATGTCCTGGCATGTAGCCTAATCAATGACCCTTATCACCGTAACATTGCCTGACGCCTGTCGAGGCTTTAATTAAAGTTCAAACTGTCAGTGCGAACGTAAATTGAATTTTAATGTGCGCAGCGTATACTTAATATTACGTATACGAAGCAAACCCAATGCAAGTATAAACGGACATACATAGTGCGGTTGCTTGGTCGCAGTTGTCTTTAAATTAATCAATATACAAGCAACAAACAAACAACTTAGCCCACATTGCGAGCACACTCAGACACTTGAAGGGAGGCCTGCCTGCCTGACTTGGCATGGCCCGGCCAAAGGACGACGCAGTGGCCCCAATTTCTCGACATTTCTGTGGCCTACTTCCGGCCGCTCAATCAAAAGCGTAAAATTGGCAGCTGAATTATAATCTAAAAGTGAATCGAGCCCTTAAAGCACTGTGTGCTTTCTAAAAAAAAATCGACTAAAGTGGACGATTCATAAAGGAACAGCTTTAAGATTGCACATTATAGTAGAATAAAGGCACAGTTTTCACAATTAAACTTTGAATGTCAGTTAAAAGCATACATATTAACATT
The DNA here is from genome assembly GCA_037043535.1 of Drosophila putrida. Taxonomy (NCBI): domain Eukaryota; kingdom Metazoa; phylum Arthropoda; class Insecta; order Diptera; family Drosophilidae; genus Drosophila; species Drosophila putrida. The sequence continues at coordinate 1,728,347 of JBAMBI010000464.1, forward strand.
CCCCACTTAAAACTAAATATCTTTTAAAACAGTTTTGACTGTTGAAATGTAATTTCAAGCTTTTAAAATGAAAACACTTGGATTTTATTTCGCTTTTTAGTAAAATCCGAACAATGTATCACAATCCATATTTTTTAGTGACAATAATGAATAGTATCGTAAAAAGTTGTTAAATCTTTCACAAGGATATCAACATTTCATCTATTCTATTTTATTTATTGGTTGATTGGCATTCTGCGCAACGCTTTGCCCACTTGATGTTGCCTCATGCCTCTTGCCCCATGTTGTTGCGAGTTTATTGTACTCGTACTCGTACAACTTTTCATATTTATTGGCTCTTGATAACTCCACACATCTCATTGCCTCTCACTACTCTCACTCTGACTCTGACTCTGGGACTGTCAGTCAGTCAGTCTGTCTGTCAGTTGCGCATGCTTGATATGTGCTCTCTATGGTCGCATTGTCAATGTGCTAGCATTTTGTTTATTCATAAAACGCGTTCCTATTGCATTTTATGTGTCATATGTTCGTTGTTGGTTAGCTTTTATGTTTTTTCGCTTGCACGTTTGTCGCCTAAATAAAAAACTAGTCTGGCAATTTATTTAGTTTTTATGCAAATCAAATTACACACAAACAACGATTTTTATTGCCGTCGAATTTCCAGATTCAAATTGGGATTGGGATTTTAAGCGTTTTCAATTTCAATTCTGTTTGGCAAATAATTTTGCTACGCATAAGTGTGTGTCGTCCGGCTAACAGCAGTTTGTTAGAGGTTTTTAATTAATTGATGGCATTTTTTAGACAGGCCACATAGAAAAAATTACGGAACAAATAAATTGCAAACAGAAAAAACAAAATTTACTCAAATGACACACGTAAAATTTATAAATTCCATCTCTATTTTTGTGATTGAAATTTAAGTTCCTTAACATATGTGAATTATTTTAGATTATTAAAGCAAAATCAATTTGATGATTCTTACATTTTTCAATTTTGATTTTATAAATATATATTTTATTATTTCTCAAGTTTTTGGCTGACATCCAGAAAACTTCAAAACTTCAACGCCTGCAAGTATGTTGCAATTTCTCTTGATTTTTCATTTATCCAACTTGCAACGACAAACTTCAAATTAGCTGCAAACTAAAAACAACAATTCAAAAAGCAAAAAGTACACGAATTTATCAACACACAAACAAACACACACACACACACAATAAGTACATATATACATACATGCATTCATATGAAAAGCAATTTCTATAAACGAAAAATTGCATCCACATTTCAACTTCGGCCACAGAACTTCACTTATCATTTGAGTTTGGCTCTGGGTGCGAGTTTTCCCCCAAGATGAAAGAAAATTGTTCAATATATATTAGTATGATAGAACGAGAAAGCGCAACGTGCAGTTGACCAGAACTATGTATAATATTCTTGTGGCTCTGGCCAAAAATTCTATGAATATGCAAAGTGAAACTAAATGGCGTGTAACAACCATACAAGAAAACAACGAAAACTGAAAGAAAAACCCAAACCGAACTGAAGAATATGAAAAGAAACGAAAACATATTAAATACTGGCGCCAAGTTGATCAAATTGATGCTTGGCTTTTGGGCCAGCAGCCAAATATCTCGACGACGAATATACGAATATACTCGTAACTTATAAAGTTGCACAAAAAAGAATTTGAAATCGAATGTGAGTCAGAGTGAGGATTGGAGTTGTGTTGCAAGAAATGCTGAACTGCCTTTGTGGCAAGGGGCACAATAAATGGAATGAGGCAAACAGAGACGAGGCACGTAAGCAGAGCGCAACGGACACGTAACATGGATGGTTTCCACAATTGCTCCGGTTTGTTATATGACAACAATAACAACAATTGCACTCTTGTGGGCCTGTCATGGCACAGTTTAATTTCAGTTCGAAAAAGGGAACAACCAGAAATTGATAGAAAAGACCAATGAGTGTGTGGGTCGTGCGGTCGGTCTGACGATACGATACCCTATCCGAAATCTCACATATTGTTTTTAAAATTACACCAAAAATTAAATAACTTTCGGTCAGCTCTGTAATATTAAAAGTTGATTTTACAAGGCAATTTTTCAGTGTTAAAATGAAACAATTGAATTCCAAATATGCATGTATTAAATCTTTGTTTGAAATTACTTTTAAAATACATATGTGGACATCTTTAAATTTAACAATAACGTTTTAATTGCTTACAGAGTCTTGAAGTTCAGCGGACTTTCGTCTTAAAAATACTAAATAAATAGTTCAAATCCAAAATCCAGTTCTTACAGTCTATTATTTTATAGTATTGTCGTAATTCAAATTAAAGTTTGATTAAATTTAAATTAAGCACTTTTATTTTCAAAATAGATGGATAGACTTCCTAGCTAAGTATGGTCAGTAAATTGACCAGAGTAGGTAACAGTAGAGTAACAAATTGAAAAATGTCGAGCAATTGACATACATATTTAACACACATGCCGTTGTATTTGGGCCAATAAGTCAATTTTCTGTCCGTCTCTTTGGCTTTGCAACTGGCACAATGTGTAATTGGTGACAGCAGCTGCATTAAGATGTCCAGTGTCAGATGAGTTTGTCGTTGACAGGAAACAACTCCGAATCAGTATTCGAATCCGAATCCGAGTCCGAGTTCGAGTCCGGCAAACGACTCCCTTTCCGATTTGAAGGCAGAATTTGACATTTTGTGTGCATGCAAATTTCATGCATCCGTTTCCGACAACTGCCAGTTGTAGGAGACGACTTTTTGACAGACTTTCGAGTGCCAAGTCCAAATGAAATATGCACCTAATTAGTGGGCGACCCTGTGCTATTTTTCACTCAGAAACGCAGAGGAAGAAAATTTTAATTATTTATGAAAACATGCAATGGCCAAATGGCACAGAATACCATAGCGACAGTGTGGGGGGGAATCAGGGGAAAATAGCAAATGTGAGCCAGCATTTTTCATTAGTGCGGGCGTTGTCGAGTGGCCAAAAGCCCCGATGTTTTACAATATAATTGCGAACGAGCAACGGCCAACAAAACTCTCTGACCTGACCGCCATTGTGGCCTTGAGCTCGTATGTAATTTGTTTTAGCCGAGTTTCTGCTGCCCCCGATCCCTTGCTCCCTTGCCCCCTTGCCACCTACACCTACACCCAAACCTTAACCGACAGCCCTCCGTCAAACAATTTTCAACATGCAAGGCAAAGAGCAAAACACATACCACCCGAGCATGCACATATATGTTTATGTATGTGCATATATCATATAGACCACGATATATTAAACTCATACACGCAACGGCCAAAAAGAGCAGCCAAAACGAAAAAAAAAAACAACACGCAAAAAACGAAAGAAATAAAACCATTTAAAAAACGAAAGCCAATAAAACATTGCCTACAAAAGTTGACTGGAACTGAATAGCCGGTCGGAAAGCAGTGCACTTGGGAGAGAGAAGTCAGTGAAAGTATTACGAATTGAAGGCCAGAACATGTTGGTAATAAATACAGATACATAGTCGTTTATGTAACATATACGAACATGTATGTGTTCTGTAGCAAATGATGGTTCTTATGCTGAGAGCGTGCTTATAAATGAGCAATTAACTTCTCAAATGCAAAGGGGTAGAAATATAACCCTTTTCCGAATTGGATTTAAAACTAGTAGAAAGAGGAGTGCATATTAAAATAATGATTTTATATATATAAAGAGCACAGTAATACAACATAATAAATTATTATGTTGAAGTTAAAGTCTTTACTTAAATGTTATATCGCATTTTTCACACAAAAGGGTAATAACTCAAAGCTTAGCAGTTTTCAGAATACCATAAAAAAACTGTAGTGCCTTCCTACGGAAACCATTAAAATGAGAAGAGAAATAACTGCCATTTTTTAGCTAAGCTCAGCAAATAAATAGACTTTTCTTTAAATATGTAAATATGCAAATGTGTTTCTGATAAAGAGTTTAAACAGATTAAGTGATCACTTCGTAAAATTAGAAGTATGGTTAAATTACTCAACGTTTAAACTTTAAAGTAATCATAAAAAGCTACATTTCATTTCGGTTTTGCTTGTGCACCTCTCTAAAATACATTTTAAATTGAAAATAGTTACAATGACACTTTTCTTTCGATACATAGGAAATAAAACAGAAATAAGATTTAAACAAACTTTATTAAGGCATGCAATTTTAATTTACATACAAATTAAATATAAATAGTAGAAAAGAGATTTCTTTTCGTTCATATAAATAAAATATCAATGCATTGAAACAGACATCAAACAATAAACAATGTTTGTTTGTTGAGTATTACAGAAACTGTCCAATAATCGTTTTAACCCTAACAACTCTAGTTGAGTATTGTATTAGATAAATACACAATATACTCAAATTGTACATCAAGTTTTAAGCAAACTTCCCAAATTTTAAAAAGAACTCTTCTCGCAAATACAAATGTTCAAGTCGACAAACAGTTGCCATACAATACGATTTAAATGAAACCCATTTATAGTCTTTGAAACAAGCATTTATGTAAGTGAATAAGTTTGAGTGAACTACAAGTAACAAGATTGTATAACAAATCCAACTACAAGTATGTCGCACTCACTTCTGTTTTGTTCTGTTCAGTTGTCATAATGACCCAGAAACGGAACACATTTCAAATGATAAATGCAACACTGTGTTGGCGCTACAATTTCCATTACAATGTGTATTTGTGTTGGGCACACATTTTCTAAAACTAAAAGCCAATAAAAAACACGAATTGTTCTCAAAAAAAAGGAAAAATCTAAAAAAAAAAACATAGAGGAAGAAAAACATTAAAAATAGAAAAGGCACACAGTTGTTCGCTGTTTGCTCATGTTGTATGCGGGGGGAAGTGTATACAAGTGAAGGGAGGAAAAGGGGTTTTGACTGCCCTTTTTGGGTTTTGCTGCTTTTAGCCTGACTGACTGTTTTACCTATTTTTATTGTTGTCGCTGTTGCCATTGTTGATGCCGTTCTTTCCACACACACACATTTAGCCTTCAACTCTGGCTGTTGCTCGGCTTTTTATTGATTTTTATTTTGTAGTTTGTTAGACAAATGCATAGGTAGGTACAAGGTTTTTTAATATTTAAACTGAATGAAACGCCTCCCTGATACACAAACACAATTCGGAAATGACCCAAATGCTTAAATCTCAATAAAAGGGCATTTGGCTTGAACTGTCAATCAACAATCAGTCAGTCAGTCAGTCAGTCAGTCAGTCATTGAGTCAAACAGCCTTACAGTTAGTCGAGTCGGTCGCCGGGTCGATGTTCTTTCATACAGTTTCGTTGTTTTAGTCGTCAACAATTTTCTATGCCAACCTTACACACATTCTAGACTGTCTCTCTGTCTGTCTGTCTGACTGGCTGGCTGTTTGTTTGACTCTGTTTCCTCTGTCCATCTATCCATTGACCCTACTCGTTTCTCTGTGTGAAAATGTGTTCAAAATCGCATTCCTTGCCGAGTTTTTTTTTTATTGGAGCAACGGAAATTGAAAATAGCGCCACGTTGTTCGTGTGACACTCTCCATTTATACAGTGTTTGTTGGAGGATTTGTTGTTGTTGTTGCTTTTGTCGTTGTTGCACAAAATGCTCATATGGCATGAAAATTTAATTGGAGTAAAATGCTGTTGCACAACTCTCAAAAACTAGTTAGCGTTGCAAAAGAAATCAAAATAAAATCCAAAGCGAAAACGAAAATGAAAACTAGAACGGGAAACAGAACTGGCACAAAGCATAAATCAACGAGAGTTTGTCGTGAGATTGAAATGTGCATTTGGTATAAGCTTTAAATATGCAAATGGACATATGTATGTGTGTACGAATATATGAAGGTATATAAAGTGGCATATAAATATGAAAACAAGAAAACAAAATATTTATTGCGTTTAGTTTTCTTGTTTAAAAAATAACTGTATGTGAAATTAAATTTTCAATTATATTTCTTATGTCAATAATAGAGATTTAAAGATTTCCGAAAAGAAATACATTGAAAACATATATGAAACTCAAAGCTCTAACTGTAAGAACTAAGATTAAATTTTAGAATAATGTCTATTTATAGCAGGATTTTAAAAAATTCTCATAAGCAACAGTAGAGATATTTCATATTTTTCCTCAAGCTTTAAAATTAACCTTAACGATATCTTCTTAAAATTAAATCCAATGGAAGAGGTGACAAGGCAATTAGACCTTAAGCAGCACTCTCAAATTATAATTAACATTGTTTAACCAGACAGCTGGAACACATTGACATTGTATCGAGGATTACCTTTGACGATATGTAGAAGCTAAATACAGATAAAGAATTTTTTATCAATTTCTCTTAACTCCGAAGATTAGGTACATAAGATTTGACAATTCCACTCAAACTTCGTTAGAGTGATGTCAGAGATCAAACTGTGTTAATTAATAATTGATGTTAGGGAAGTAGATACATGCATATATAGTTAGAATTTGCTCAATGTGCATATTTTATGCTAGCTAAGTAAGTTTGTCATATGTCCTAAAAGCAAACATCAAACAAGTTTCGCCCACATTGCGTATGAGTTATGCATTATGTTCTTTCGTTTCCTGCTATGCTCTGTTTAGCTCTCTGCTTTGCTTTGTGTTTATGTTTGTGCAACGCATTACGACAAATATTTGCGCATTGGACAACATATTCCTGTTCGTTGTCGACGTTGTCGTTGCCGTTGTCGTAGTCGTCGTTGTTGTTGTTGTTGTTGTTGTTGTTGTTGCTCCTGGTTTTTACGTTTTTCTTGCCTACTCGAAAACGAGGTCAGTCCAAAATCTAAGCCCTTGGCTATCCAAACAGCTGATGTCAGCACAACATATACAATCCGATGTATGTGCAGTAGGTGTATGTGTGGGTGTGTGTGCCTGGTCTATGTAACTGTATTTTGTTCTTACTTTGATAAATCAGACGGCAAAGCCGCAGGGTCTCCCTGCAGACCTACAAGTGTCCAAATGAGGGGAGTGGACGTGCCAAATACTCTTGGCTATGATTTATCAGCAATGCAACCCGAAGGCACACACAACACAACTTTTACTTGCGCGGTTACTCTGGGCATAAATTAAGTGTTTATTTAGACAGTGCGAGAGTCAGAGTCAGAGTCAGACTCAGAGACAAAGCCATAAAGAGAGAGAGAAAGTGAGATATTTTGAGAATTTTAGTTATTGTTACATTTTATGCATGCCAAAAGAGTACATACAGTAAATTTGGCTGCACCCTGGGAAACCCCACAACTGTGAATCAGATGTTGCAATAAATGTGTGAATGAATCATATAAAGTTTTTTTTTATTCAAATATCAAGTGCCTATTCTGAGTGACTCGAGTGCCAAAGCTAACAAAGTGGAGAGCTGCAGTAACTCAATAATCAATTGATATATCAATTGATAAATTGCTAATATATTTTTCCCCTTTTTCACATTTTCTGCTATAACAAAGTCTCTAGGGAATGAGGTTTGATTTCAACTTTGCTTACAAAACACAGCTCAAGTTCCTGGTAATAGGCTTTGGCCTAATTCAATATGATTGCAGTCAAACAATCAAAAAAAAAATATTGGTTGACATTTGTGTGAATTACAAATATATTCTGGGTTGACAAAATTATAAATTTATTGAATTATAAATAGTCCATTTACAGAAGAATTTGAACTTTATTAAAATAATTGCAAAGTTTTTCTTTGTAATCACATAATTTATTTAATGTGTTATTATTTTTCATTTAGTCACAAATCTCTCATTATTAATATTAAATTATATGGTTCAAGAACATATTAAAATTTAACTTTTCTATAATGGAATAAAGCTTCCAAAAACAATTGTAAATAATTCACGCACAGCTTAACATGTTTAATTAAGCAGAATAATCTGCAATTTAATTTGTTCAAATTAATTAAAATTTAGAAGTCAAAACACAACTTGTACACATAAACAATTGTCAATCAAAATACTTTTAGTGCTCTCACATTACTTTAAAGAAATTGCAATCTCACAAATCTGTCACAGTTTTTGCCGGCAATCTTTCAATCTCTTAATACTTCGTGCTACAAACAAAAATCTATTGTAAGCATCTTTACAGTTTTTTATGGCAGCTTAGTCAAAGAGAAAAACAAACTGTGTCATGATACCGAAAAAAAATAGAAAATATAGCAGAAAAAGACAAATATTGAATGGAAAAGAACAAAATAATAGAGCAGATGATGCTCAGTTCGTTGTCCTACAAACGGTAACGTGACCTGTGTGACCAGACTCAATACGGTTGCTGTTGTTGCAACCGGCTTAAGGTCTATCTGAGGTAATGTGTGTGAGTGTGTTTCTCAGACTAAACTAAAAGATAAACTTATAAAAATAAAAGTCCACAACAGACAGTAGAGTTTGCAATTGGCTGCTTTCTGCGCCATCTCACGTAAATACGCAAGTAATTCGATTTTTCTTAGCCACAAGCCTTACTCGACTTTTCTTTTGCTTTTCCTTCGTACTTTTCTACATCTTTTTGCGTTACTTACTTTAATTTTGTTTTGGCAGCTGATGAGTTGAAACTGCTGACGCTGATTATGATGATTAAGGTTTCTCTTTACTTTTGAATATTTGGCAAACCGATGTTGTTGTTATTTTTCAAATTTTTTTCTTCTTGGTTTTCTAGGTTTCTGTTTGTGACATTTTGTGAGTGTGACCGCACAACGAAAATAAAAAGATGCGACCTTGAATAGGCGCACACACACACACACACGGAACGAAGACAAATAGACAGACAGGCTGACAGTTCCAGGCAACAGTTTTATGGCGCCGCTGCAGCTGCCTGAATTCGGTTTTGTAACATTTTAAAGCATCAGCTTAATATTTCGTATATCCTTGAAAGCTACGTAGATAGCGTGCAATCAATAAAAACACACACAAACACACTGACACACACACACACACACAACGTGACAGCTAAAGCGTTGCGGCGGTCACACGTTGCGTATACGTAACGCACACACTTATACGTATATCCGACAGAATTTTGATTTGCTTTTGACCCAGCTGATTTTTGGCATTTAACTTTGGCTTTCAATTCAATTGCACACACAGAAAGTGACACAGCAACACAGAAAGCACACAGCACAGGACACAGCACACAAATTGATGTTTTGGGGCTTTTCCTCTTCTATTATTTTCCTTATATTTCCTTCTACTTTTTTTGTGCTTCGTTACGCGATTTGGTTTTTTGCGCGTGAGCTTCTGCACGGTACGCGTCCTTGTTCCAACTACTGACGTTCAACGCAACGCAACGGTCACAACTCGATTCGCTGACGGGTCCTGGACGCCCCCGAAAGCATCAGTAGCAGCAACAGCAGCAGCAGCAGCGACAACGAAAGCGATTGTCAAAGCTTTTACACTCTCTCACTTGAGCTCTCTCTCTCTCTCTAGCAATCGCTCTCTTTTCCATTCAGCACGCATTGCAAATAGAAAAGCTCTGCGCTCACTGTGCTTGCTGTTGGCCCAGGCTCTCTGTCTCTCTGTTGGCCACTCGTTCTCACACCATCTCTTGCTGCTCTCTCTTCGTTTTTGTTTTGTTTTGCTGTTTCGTTGGCAAGGTTAACAACAAATGAAGCTGCATGGCGCCAATATCCCAAAACATCTGATTGCTGTCAAATTTCTGAACATGCGCAATTCGATTGACAGCTCGCAAAGTGTTTAGTAGGTTGGTCAGACAGATAGATGGGAAACAATGAGATGGAATGGGAAATGGGAAATGCGAAATGGGATGGCATTTCCTTTGGTTTGTGTAAGTTGGTTAGATTGAAAAAGGGAGTTCTAATAGCCAAGCTGAAAAAGCATATGGCAACTCTTAAAAGCTTTGCTCAACAAATTTACAACTAAAACCTTGCAGTACACATTTGGATTTGTGATTAGCTTAATCGATATTATTAATTAATTTTGAGATGGATGGTAATCTTAATTCCCAGAAGATTGAAGCAGTGAATGTAGAAGAAGGATACTCATCTCAATCTAAACTAAGCTTCAAATTATTAACTTATTATATATCATTGTTATTATTTTTCACTGCACAAAACTAATTCAGTCTGTTAAGTCTGCGCCTTTTGAAATGAAAACGTGTATTTATTTCGTTTCCGACTTAGCGGAATTCTTTACACTTTAATGTTTGTTTTGGTAACCAGTTTGTGGCAGGTTTTGGGCAACCGTAATTGCTACACCTGCAACCGCAGGTTAACAGCTGCCAGCCACATGGCCAGAGATTCCGCTCTGTCAGTCTAAACTAATATTTAAAAGCCACAGCATTTCGAAGTACCGACCAAGCGCCAATTACGCGTGTGCCACCCCAAAAAGTATACTACAAAAACTCGACGCGCCAGCAGCAACGACAACGAAAATAATGGAAAATACCGCAAAAAAGAAGAATAAAGAAGTACTGGGAACTGAGAGCTTGCAACATATAGTTTGCAACTGTAGCTATAGCTATAGCTGTAACTGGCCAGGAGTTAGCCAGCCCTAAACCTGGTTGCCAACAAATTTTGTGCATATTTCACAAAAGTTGCGGCATTTGCAACGAACGTTGTCATCGTCGTCGTTTGGTGGTTTTGCGTTTATTCATTTTTCCCCCTCTATTTTTTTTTGCCCGGCGCGTGAAAATCCGAGAGGTGACACTTGTCCAAATTATCTTGCAGGATAAACCAGCGCACTTAACGTGTTATCAGTGCAAACGATGCCGGCGTGCACACAGCGAGCAGGACACCCAGAACTCCAACATGAGGCGCATTGTAATCAAACGCAGGCAGCTGCAACACTCGAGTAACAATTGCACACATACACCCAGAGCCAAGCCCAGCCCAACTGACATGTAGTTGACTCCAAAAGAGTCGCTGCCAGGATACAGGCTACAGGCCACCAAGCATCACCACAACGACGACGACGACGACGAGGTATGCAACGGACGCTTAAGAGTGTGACCAAACCCACATCTGGATGTATGTAAGAGTGTGAGTGCGAGTGTGAGTGCGAGTGTGAGTATGAATGTGAGTGCGAGTGTGAGTGTCCACAGTCGACAGCTGCCGCATAATACAAAACATACATTCAGCTGAGGCTAGAGCCAAGTTGAAAATGTTTAACACGAAAAGGAGTTATCACGCTGACAGGACGAGGCCAGCACGCGAACGCGGACTCAGATGAGGACGATGCATCGCGACGTGCCCCTTCACATGAAATTATGACAAACTTCTGATGAAGAAAAATGGCGCACCCAAGAAGAATAAAAGAGATAGTAAAGTAAAAGAAGCGACTAGAACAAGGGCCTTATCCAGGAAACCTTTATATTTAAATTGGAGATCATCCCATTTAAACTTGACAATGTAATTCTTTTTTCAAATATTTTCAAACCATGTACATCCATTTACGGACAATGTAGGTTTTTTTTTAAATATCTTCAAGACAGTTGCAGTTTCTATTTACTGACAATGTAAAAACTCATATTACAAGTATCTCTTTTTTTTAGAGATTTTCCTATATTTTAATTACGATTACAGCACAAAATATGGAATGGATATTGTAACTACATATGTATATTCATTTTATATTATCAATATGAAAGTAAATGAATGAATGAAGTCTTATAACTATAATTAATAAATTTAAAGTTTTCTGTCCAATATCTAACCAGAGCATAACATTCCGTTTTATCTCTTTGTAACGTTAAAAAGCTGCACAAAAGCCAGTTTTTATCCTTTCAAGAGACTCGTAATACCCATTTCCTGTCTGAAATAATCAAAGAGTTATGAAATCTCCACCGTGCTAGAAATTAAAGCGTTTTGACGAATCTCAAAAACTAAGCAAACACAAAAACAAAAGCGCCGTAACCGCAGGCCGTGCGACATCAGACAGATGGGGTCTGAGTCTGAGTCTGACTAGGGAGCTGACAGGAACCGCATCGTTCATGGGTCGGTGGTTGTCAACGGCTGTCAGTTTTAAACAACGCCTGCCGCCTGCAAATGAAAACTGAAATAAATGCAAGCGGAGCTAAGGAAAAAAAAAACTGAAGTAGCCACAGTTGTTGCCCGGCCAATGAAGTCGCCTACAGCGCCGGAGCCCAAAAACCACTTCAGCGACTATTTTTTTTTTTTGTATCCTCTTTTTGTTAAGGAGGAGGAGAGGAGAGAAGAGGCGAGGCGGGGCTCCACTTCATAATGCGCGTCGATTAGCGCAAAAACTTTCAACTTGAGGCGGCTTTGCGGCAGCTTTGGGCCACCTCTAAATGACTTTAAAATGTGGCCACAAAGCATTTAAAAGCGACAAATTCCATTACATATCTCCTCTTCATATCGACGCCCCTTGCTTCCATAACATGTGTGGACCAATTATGACAAAGTCAGCGACAACTAATTACACATGAGGTTGGGCTACCCAAACCGGCAAAATTCTTGATGGTGTTTTCGTCCTGAAACATTCGCTGCTTCGTTGCTTTGATGGCCACATAAAAACTCACCGCAAGCAGCGTCTCTGACAACAACAGTAACAATCAGGGGAGGAGTAGGTGAAGAAGGAGGGGGAGGTACAGAACATAGCACATAGGCAACTTAACCCGTTAACGCGTTAAAGAGCAAACGAGTGGTTAAAAGCTATGCCAGAACGAAGGACGATGCAGGACAAGTAGTGGAGGGCTACAGAGAGGCAACCGGTTGACTGGCTGACTGGCTGCTTTGCTTGCCTGGCTGCTTGGTTGATGCTGTATGAAACCTGCGTTGAATAGTGGACTGTGGTCGGAGGAAGGACGAAGCACGACGATGGACGAGAAGGGCTGCCAAGTCAAAGACTTTTCAAGTGGACTGCAGCACACTGCAGAGGTTAAACACCAACCTGATGAAGGCAACACCGCAGCTAAACAAAAATAAAAACACAAAGCTTTAAATCTGCCTCGACGACTTGTAAATTCTCTTTCTCACTAGTTTCGGTATTAAAGCTCTAAAATAAATTCAAGCACGCCTTGAAGGTTTTCAAGATTCTATAACTGGCATTCAATTAATTTAACTTAATACAAAAAAGAGATCTCATAAGGAATTCCATATAAATAGCTCATCAGATTTGTTTTTGGCCAAGAGCTTATTAAGCATTTAAAGTAGATAATTGTCTAAGGCCGACACCATAATTGAAATAATACATTAATTGTAAAGAACTTCAATTCCTTAAATTTTGTAAAGCTTTCCTAAAACTCACTTATTTTAGTTACATATACAAACAATGTAAAGAAATCGAGCTACCTTCCTGCCAGTAAGATCATTTATGTAAATATGTTTTGGAGCCGCTCTCGTTGTCGCTGCCTTTTGTGTTTTGTATTCGTTTAGTCACTGTGTTAGCCGTGTTGGGATCCCACGAAAATGAAGACATTTTTCAAGTTGAACTTTTGCCTGCTGGAAATATCAGTTTGTTTACCTCAACAGCCACACGACCGACCAGAGCACCCACATTGTTGTTGGAGTTGGTTGCTTGCTTGCAGAATTTTAGGCAAGTTTTGAGTATCACTTTTAGCACTTTAAGGACACATTGCGACATGCACGTGCAGGAATAGTCTTCACCAAGCGTGAAATATGAAAATATTATGACTTTTGGTGCATTAAAAATGTTTCTCGGCAATGTTTTTGGTATTTTATTTTCCATTTCTTTATTTGGGCACTGCGACACTAAAAATTATGTTCCTCCACTCCTGATGTTGTTGATGACTGCCTGCTGTGGCTTCTGTGATGCCTTTTCTCTCATTTTAGCCTCGCTTGCCTTGGCTTTTTCCAGTCACCAGTTACCAGTTGCCAGTTGCTAGCTACCAGTTACCAGTTGATGTTGCCTGTCAGCCGCATGTCGCGTCAACAAACCCAGCGGCAACAACTACTACAATGTCATCACTTTGACGTTGATGAATAACATCAACACTTTTTGGCCAAGGCAACGACTGTGGAATTGTTGCAATGATATTTGCCCATCTCGTTTTTGGCGCTGCATTTTGAAGCAACTTTTGGCTGACTTTATAAGTTGTGGAAGGCATCTCAAAAGTGTAGTCGGTGTACTTAAATGCAATGTACTTCATACAATAATAACAATAAAATAAGTAGTCAGAATAAATAGTAATTGTGTAGAGAAATATGTAATAAGGGATTCTTATGATGATAAAACTATTGACACTATATCGTTAAAAACCGCACAAACACTATTTAATTTATTTAAGATTTAGAGCAACTCTTGGCATTTAAAAATTAAAACTCCAATGAAATGCTTAACTATCGCTATAAATTCGTAAATAATATGATAATGCATATCAAATTAAGACTCCAACTTAACCTAGTCTCTAAAAGCTTCATGATGATAAATGCTTAGCTGAAACTATAAAAATCTGCATTTTACTACTGACTCTGCAACATGAAATGATTGTCAATTAAACTTACACTATATTAGCTTGACTTTTATTCTCGTGCAGGCATAATAAAATTATTTGAGAGTCTCTTTTAATCCCTGTCTGCCAACAATTTAATTTATTCATACATACATATATGTATAGTATTAAGCATTCGCCTCGTCTGCTAGAACACTGTGATTCTTGCATACTCTTACCGTCTAACCGTCGTCTCTTGCCCTCTTTTTGATGCTAACCCAAATGACTTTAACCCCAAAGCACGCCGTACAAAGCCTTTCGACAGCGCATAAAACTAAACCAAAACTACACTCAGCTCAACCTCAAAACTAGCTAACCAACAAACCTTATTAAAATGCGAGCTACACGCCCTAAACTGAACCTAACCTGCCTCAATTTCTCAACATGCCCAAGCCTTTCAGCCCATTCCCCCTTCCCTTCCCCACTCTATCACCGACTACCCCCTTTGTCCCAATGCACGTAAGGAAGCGTATAATTTAATTAAATTATCTGGGGCAGCTGCAGCAGCAGAAGCAGCAGCATCAACAGAGGCAGTATCAGCATCAGGAGCAACGAAAAATGTGCATCAAAGTGCACTTAAATCATCAGCGAGGCACGGCGACACACACACACACAGACACCCAGTCAGATAGAAAGCAGCCCCTTACGAGCTAAACCACCTTCCCTCTGGCAGCATCTCTCTTCCTTTCAAAATGGCGTTGGCTAAGTGCCGTTGCATTATAAGCGAGAGAGGCGAAGTGAAGTGAAGTGAAGTCAGCCAACCAACCAGCCAACCAACTTTGTACTTTGACTTGTATTAGTGACCGGAAATGCAGCTCACTAAAGGAAGGAGATAAGGCGACAAGAGTGGAGGTTAGAAGGCATACGATCAGAGGCAACACAAGCCGCCTCAATGACTTGCCAAAGTGGCATAGAACGGACGGAAGAACCTAGTCGGCGGGGAGATGGAGATGGTCGTTTTCCTTGACAAATGCGTATATTTTGAAGATTTTTATTTATTGCACTCGCAGCAGCATTTCAATTGCAGTAGATTTATGAGAAGAACTGACGACAGCAAAGTCAAGCAACTGTCAAAAAGTGCGAAACTTTTTGATATTTAAATATTAAACGCATCTGGGCGAAAAACATTTGACTGTCGCATATTGCAAATAACGTTGGACTTTACACAAAGCTCAAAAGGCTTTGTGAACAACTCAACTCAAAAGTCGATCTCCATTAAATTCCTTTATGAAGTAACTCGACCCACTCATAATCTTTCTACCTTGACATTATTTCAGAATCATTTCAAAATGATGCTCTGCATTTGTTCATTGTTACAAGCTGCATTAACGTGAGCTTCACTTTTATCACAATTCTTTTTTTTTTTTGTCTCCATTTCCCAAATGATGTCAGGTCTCTTGGCGAGCGGTAATTGTAAGTCCCTAGAAACAATGGGACAACTCAATGGCAAACAGCGTTGACATTAGCAGACATGCAAAAACGGATAATGAGAGCAGCTTTGACAGTGAGCGAAATCTGGCCATTGGAACAGAAACTCCCTAGCGAATTGAGAAGTGGTTAATGGGTTAGTAATATTAAGTTACTCGTAGTTTTTCATAATTATTAACAAGCAACTTTAAAAGCACATAACAGCTTAAAGTAAGAATTAATAAGTACAATGTTAGCTTTAAAAAGATTCAATTTGTTAGCCTGTAAATTATATGGAGTCCACAAATATTGTTAAAGTCAAATATTCCGAGTAGCTAGATAGCATTTCTAAACACAACATAACCATATAAAATATCTTTTTAAATGTCTAGCCGAATCATCTCGTTTAGGACAGACACAATCGAGTCGATAAGAGCTCATGCCCTCCAGAATATAATGTTGGAATTCATGAAAACTTAATTAGAGGCTTATTGGGGGGCTTTTGGGTAAACAGCAACATTTGCATACCGCATTTAATGTGCTCTGTGCACAGATACGAGTACGACAGCCACAACAAAAACCGTACCATTCCGCTTTGGATATGGCAGCTACAAAATAGTAAAATTAAATGAGCTAAAATTAACATAAACAATAAAACGATAAGCGACAAATTTGCAATGCCGCCAAATTGAACAACTAATTTGGTTGGACAGTTACAAATTCATAAGTCGCTTAGTGACACTAATTGAAATGTGTAGGGAAAGTTTTGGAAAGGGCAATAATAATGTGAAACAAAATGAAATTAAAAAATAACAAATTTAATTAATTATTCAATGTTACAATTACAATTTACTAGAATAGCGTTGGTTTATAAAAACAATCAACAAATTGTTGAAATCGATTCAACAATTTTAAATAACCTTATGGAATACGCAAACAATCTATCGAATACTATTTATAACATTAATATGCATTAGAATTATGAGAAGTCAACTGTAGAAATCTATTTTTTAAGGACCCTCAAGTATATAACCAAGTAAACAATGAAATAACCAAGCAACAAACAATATCGATTAGTTTGGAATAATTTAACTTACAACCTAAATGATTGTTGAAAATATTCAATGCTCCTACGAATGAAAAGAAATTTCAGATATGTCAAACACTTCCAATTCCTCCTCCTCTGAATCGGCACGTGCCTGTAAAGGGACTCGTGGGCTAAGCTCTGTCAATGGGAGACCCAAGTTCAATGACAGCCCACAGAGGGAGTCAAATACCTATGTAAATAAGCTGTTAATTAATTTTGAAACGTTTTCAAAGTATATATAGAAACGATAAGGACCAAATCGAATTTCAAGTTGCCGTTGAATGTTTAATGATTTCGGGTTGCTTGCAGAATTTAATAAACTTATGCGAGTTAATTAAAATTAAATTAATTAGCAATTTTGGTGACGATTATACAGCACTAAAAGCTTCTCGTACTCGCCTCAATTTGTACTGAAGCCACAGAGCATGTGAGACAATGAGGCGTATGCGTAATTTGCAGCAGCTTATTGCGCATACGCCGCATTGTCTTTGCTCGTAGAAGATTTGCATTATTTTAAGCTCAAAACTTTAATTTTATATGCTACTCCGCTCTCCCATTTAGGTCTTTGGCCGCTTTGTGTAATTTATATGCGCGAAAAATGTTTGTAAAGTTGCTAAAGTTGCTGATGGTGGCGCTGACGCTTCTGCTTCTTGTGTTGCTGCTGGTGCTGGTGCCGCATCTTTTGTTTTCAGGCTGCTTCTAATTAAAAACAAAAGTTTTTTAATCTGCTTTATGGCATAAGCAAATAATTATTCACAATTAACTTGCACAAAAGCAAGCAAACATGTCATAAATTCGTTTTCTTTTTCAAGATATTCAATGCCCTGTGGCAACAGACATTTGAGTTGCAAAGATTTTTGGTTAAAGGTTGAGTATGATATTAAAATAAATTTGAAATTGTGTTTTAAAATTCGTGGAAAATTTCGACTTCTAGTACAGAATATAAAATTGCTCAGCTCACAGATATGCGTGAAGCGTTGAGGGTTTAGGATGTAGGATTTCTTTTGAAGCTATAAAAAGATTCCAAATGCCAAGATTTATAAAAGATATTATTAACTTTCTTTGTCTGTATTAAATCTTTTTATAACAAAATCTTAAATTAAATCATTGACTTAGAGTTTTCTTTGAGATATTTTTAGCGAAAAGATGTCGATATTGTTTTGGAAAACACCCACAAAAGTTCGTAGTCTGCATTTCTGATTAGCTTACGCCTCCTACGTGTTGGCCATAGATTTGATGCTCGAACTGTTACATTGGCAGGAGTTATGCGAAGTTTGGTAACTGCAGTTGGCCTGCTTAAATATGTAAACAATCCATTAACCAGAAACTTAATCAATTGAAACTAGTTTGGAATTGCAAATGCATTGCCAGCACAGCAAAAGCCAAATGTAAACGCCTAAGTCCCAGGACAGACACACTTGAATAAACCATTCGGTTCATTTTCAAAGTGCCGAGAGAACTTTACCTTCCACAGATCTTCTACTGTGTGTGCTAAGTGTATGAGTGAGTGTAAATGTGTGTGTCTATGATTGAGTGTGTATTTACCAAAGGTGCGTAGACTCATTTCTATTATTGGCGTATCTTTTGACCGAAAATTCAACAGTGACTGCAACTCGGCAAACTTTACGGACTAGAGACTCTGGCTCTGTCTCTGGCACTGTCTTGAGTTTGAGTTCGTTTGTCAAAAAGGTAACTGATAAGTTTTCTGATTTAGAATTGGGTTTTAATTGTATTTTAGCTCTAGGTTTTTGCCCAGTGCAAATTTGCCAACTGTCAGGTGACGATGAACATCTACGAGAATAAGAAATTGAGCCAGATTTATTGTCTGTCTGGGTGTGAATGTTGGATTTACCTAGCTTGTAATTTAGTTTTAGACAATCATTGAAATATTTAACTCGAGTAGAGATAAATGAAATATAATATTTGGATTATTATCATTTAAGAAACCAACATAACTCACATATTATTATGTTTTCAATTGGCAAGAAAAACAATTTTATTTCCATCATTCTCATATAACTTTCACTGTGACGCATATTCCAAGTGAAGTTTTAAAAGAAACAGCCTCTCAAAATGTACTTTGTTGAAATTTATGTGCGCAAATATCAAATGTGATCAACTTGAAAACATATTGGAATGATATAAGAGCCGTAACGTAAATTAATGCTATCAAAATGTATGATTTATATGGGTTCGATGCGGTGAGTGTTATGGGTACGTGTGTACGTGTGTGTGTAGGTGGTGTTCTTAGCAAAACGACAACGGCAGCAGTTGTCGCTTCACACATTAAAATATTACAACATGAACTGGAAACATGAGCACAAGGCTGATACTGGGATACATACACCTCCCACTTCCACACGCATACAAACAGCACCCAAATTATGATGTGTCAGCACACATACAAGAACAACAATTACTACAACAACAACAACAACAGCATGTATGTAACTTTGGTGCTCATATTTTGGTAGCTATAAATAAACTAAATTACTAAAGTCGACTCGAGTCAAGGCAAGGCAAAAGCTGGCATCGGCCTCGTTCATGTCCTCCTCGTCGTTGTCGGCATCGGCTTAACAGCAGATTTAACATAAACTCATGGTGGGCGGCAGTGCCACGCCTACTGTGCTATATATGTGTCCCAACCCCTACCCAATAAGCATTCATTAAGTATGCACATTATCCATGTTGCTACTTACAACCGGCTGCGATTTCGAGGCAAAGTGCATAACTTGAAAGACAAGCATATCCACACCTGGGAATAACTACGCAGGTGAAGAAAACATTCATTAGACAACAGCTAATTGATTTGTTAACAAAACACATAGCTCAGCATAATAGCTTTGTACTTTAATATGACCAGATCGATCCCAACTTCTGGCCTTAAAACTTGGTCAAAAGTGCAATGCACCACCACCAATCAAATTATGTTCTTGTATAGCTGACAAGGTTCTCTGGACATCAAAAAGGAAAATCATCTTAAGCTGAAAACTTCGTAGCGCAAATGTTAATTGGGCTCATGACACTGCACGACGGTGCATAAATCATCAAAATGTTGACCCAATGCAACGGACGAGAAAACTTCAAAAAATACAAAAAAAAAAAATAATAATAATAATAAGGGAGCCTTGAACAGGCCAAGCGGCAAGTGAACTACAGTACTTGGAAGGAGGTCTTTATTTGCAGGAGGGGGAAAGGTCTAACGAAACGTAACGACGAACGCAAAAACTTAAAAAATGAGACCCTACAAAATAATTGAGGGTATGCTGAAGATATACATACGCTAGCAAAACTAGCAAATTTCACAAAGCTTCTGTTATTTTCGATAGAGACTTATGTTCTTTAACAACTTAGATTTCAATACGTAGTTACTTTTGGACTTGTTCTTGGAAAACAAATTTGTTATAAGGAAAACTTTGCAATAAAATTTATTTGATCGAAACTTGTCAGTTGACAGAAAAGACATTGTTTAATTGACTAATTCTAATAATTCATCATAAAATATATTTTTCTAAATAAAAAATATATATTTACAACTACTAATTATTAAAAAATGTGCTATAATTTTATTTATTGGGCTCTTGAACCTGTTAACTTGCAATATTTCAAATTGTACATGCCTTCAAAGCTATTCTAACAACCTGGTCTATGCAGGGCATCATAATGCGTTTATGCTTGCCCGACTATGACTTTTAAGGCGAAATTCACACACACAAACACATAAACACAAATTTTTCCTTTATAAAAGAAAGGTGAACGGGCGGTGGGAAAAAATGAGGGAGAACTCTGGTCGCTTGGAAGTCTGTGAAGTGAAATGTAAGTACAACGTAACTTAAGCAGTTTTACATCTTCAGGCAGCATGAAATTGATTGATGGCATTCTATGAGATAAATGAAAAATGAGAAATGATTTGTGCTCTATCCAAAAAAAAAAAAGAGAAGAGAAGGAGGATTATGAATTGTGGCGCCACTTGATACTAGGAAACTATGCGCCACAGAAGCAAGCACTTTTTTTATAACCTTGTGCTGAGGGGAAAACCTGACCTGAGGAGGAAGTGGCATTGATTTAAGCCCGCGCTATCACCAAAGTCAAAGTTAAGTAGGCATTAGCAGGCGACAGCGAAAATAAAACAGAAAGAAACACAGAGAGAGAAAGAGAAGAGCATAACCATGAAAATGGCGAATACAGAGGGCAGACATACTGGCCGCACATTTCCGCTGGCCTAGACAACGAAAAATGGCAGCTGATTGGCTTCCCGTTTGGATGGAAGGCAAGCTCTTGGCCATATTTAAATACTG
The DNA here is from genome assembly GCA_037043535.1 of Drosophila putrida. NCBI lineage: Eukaryota > Metazoa > Arthropoda > Insecta > Diptera > Drosophilidae > Drosophila > Drosophila putrida. The sequence goes on from JBAMBI010000464.1 coordinate 1,749,601, forward strand.
CCTGCTAAGTTCAAGGCCGATACGATTTTGCCTTTGGGCTGCTTTCATGTTAGGTAGCATAATTAATTTTCGTTTAATTGCCAGGCGCTAGTTAAACTAACAAGCGTGCAAAACACACGACTTCTCAGTGCCACTCCACATTCCCCTCCTCCATTGCCACCCACTGTCCGCCTCTCCATGGCCGGCAGCATTTCAATTAATTAATGTGCCAACATTTGTGGGCGTACGATGGTCATGGGTGTTGGCAACGATGGCAACAAGGGGCAGGTTTTGGGGGCTGTGGGGAGACAGCTATGTGACTGCAGCCAACACAAGTTAGCCTACATATAAAGCGAGAAATCAAACATGGCAGCTCTGTGTGCAGTAGAGGAATCACCACCCAACTGATTTCTCTGTGTGTTTGTGTGTGAGAGAGACGGGGTTACAGGGGAACTGACGACTGCTGTGCCCATTAATGTGGGCGTGGCAGGTCTGAGACTGCTGGGACTGTTTCTCATCCTTCTGATGCTGCTGCTCTTGATGTTTGTGTGTGAAAGCGTTAACGACTTCCGATAGTTGCAAAACTTTATGCGCCCCAAGCCTCCTTTTACACACACCGCTCAAATCCAACACACCCCAACACCCCAAGTCTCAAAAAGCGCCGCAGGAAATGTCTGATAAACTAAAAAAGCAAACATAACATATACAAGAAGGATGCGAGGTGCTCTTCTACAGTAAATTGATGCAATATTAACAAGTTTCTTTTTGTACAATACTTAATACATAAATTGACTTCCACCTTAACTATTTATAAATTTAAAAAATCCGTTCACATTAAAAAAAAAGTCTTAGAAAGATTTTAAATTAATTTATGGTTAACTTGCACTTGAGCAAAAGTATTTACAAGACTACATAGTAACTCATTAAACAGTTTTCAAAAGAAGAATTTAAAGATTATAGTTTTTTAAATTAGATTCCATTATAGCTAATTAATAAATAATTAAAGCTGTCAAAGAAAAACAATTGTATTACAACTAAAAATATCATCTCAGTAAGAAAACTTATTTGAAGGATAACGTTAAAAATAAGATATTTTATATCAACATCAACATAAATGGAATACAAATTTCTTTAGTTCAGTGTTGTTAAGTTTTCAATCAGCCCACTTCAGAAATTAAGCACACAAAGCTCTTAAACACACACATGTGAAACACATGTAGGCAGCAGCTAAGCGGGTAAACTCTGTACTCATTATATAATTGCAACTGTTTGAAGTTCTCTGCTGCTGCGCTGCTTCTACGAATATAGTAACTTCTGGATTTAACTCGTATTTCTCGCTGCGGTCGTCGCTGCCATGGCCACGGGTTATGTGTCGTAATTTGTAATCTCAAAACAGCGACAAGCAAAATTTGTTATCATTTTTATGTTTAATTTAAAATTGCCACAGAAACGCAAAGCAAAGCAAAGCTAAGCAACGCAAAGGCAAAGGCAAAGGAACGCAAAGCGGCAACAGTGGATAGAAATCGTTGAAAAGGGTTTTATGCGTCTATAATATTAAGTATACTCCTTGTGGCTTTTCTTTTTGCATGTGTTTCTTTCAGTATTTATATAAACGAATAGATATTTATGTGTGTGTGTTAGTGTGTGTGTAGGAATGTTTATAGCACGTGTGATACGTCTAGACACAGTTCTTTACACAGGTAGCCAAGCTAAAGTTGACTGAACTGCAGAGCTAAGCTAAAAATACTTGTAAGGAGAAAAGTATCCTTTGCTGCTGCTCTAGCTAAAGTATTCTACAAAATATTATATTAGCAAACAAAAGCAGCTGCAGCAAATACATAAGACAAGCCAAACACACACACACACGCACACTATGTACAAAACACAAATATACCACAAGCGCAATGCGTCGTATACTTAATAAGAGTGCCAACAAAATTATATTGAAATTACAAAATGCTTATGTCGGCAAGTGGATGAGTGTTGGTGTTAGTGTCGGGGGTGGAAGTGGAAGTGGGAGGTGGGCATATCTTATATTGTCTAGTCGTATGCCCATTACACGATAACTTGCGGTTCTATGGGCTGCACTCTGAACAAGCCAAATTACTCATACGTCATGTTGTCGCGTTGATTACAATTCGGCCCTTTTTAAGTTGAAGATTAATAGACTGCAGAAAGAGTCGCTATTTTAACTGTGACAAATGAAGTGAATGGACTAAAAGTTTATACTTCAACTTCATGCTGCTAAAGACTTAAGTCTCGACAATTACATTTGTGTAAAAGCAGTAGGTTAAGATTGAAATTAAACTATTATGAATAAGATTATTCACATAAAACAGTTCAGATTATACTTACTCATTACTTAAACTTAGCAAATAAAATATGGAATAGAATGTCATGGAGACAAATGAGTTTAAAACTGACTAGAAAACAATCTTCTAAAATTAATATTTGTCTTTATAACAGCAATTTAAAATATACAGCAAAACTTTTATGCATTACAGCGATTCAACAAGGATTTACAGTGCAACTTATGCACATTTTAAAATACACAAAACACTAACGAAATCATAATCAATACCTGCCAAAAGCACAAGCTACCAATTGAGCTCAATCAACGACGAAGACAACAACGAAAACAAAATGACAATGACATTGAAGCGGATGTGAAACGTGGACTATTATCATCATCGTCGTTATCGTCGTTGTCGTCGTCGTCGTCATCATCCAATGATGACACATTCCCAGCTCACGTTTCGCGTCCATCTTCAGAGAGCAGGAACAGAGCTCATTATTGTTTTTGTCTGCCATTTTGTCTGTCTTTTTCTGCCATTTTGCACCTTTTTTTCGCTTTCGTTACCTCAACTTCTTCAATTATTTGCTTTGCTTTGCCTTGCTTTGCTTTCAGTTTTCTCATTGAATAGAATTTAACGCTCATTGTTTGGCCAGCCATCGTCGTGGGCGTTCCTTTTGTTCAACGCTAATTAAAAGAATTTTTCAGCAGGTGTTTTGCGGTTGACTCCCCCGCCCTTTACCAATTTTGCGTTCATTGTGTTTCCTTCAGTGTTCCACCAATCCCAAAAAAGGTGTAACAATTTTATGTTACTTTCGGTTCACACGGTTATTTTTAGCCGTCTGCTAATTGAATATGCATTTTAATAGCATAATTTTTGCGGCAGCTCTTTAAGTTTCGTCATATTGAATATCCTTAAACACAAATGAACTTTGTGTGGTTGCTGCAAATAATGTTGTTCGTTTTCTTTGTTGCGCTCCTCTGCTCGTTGGCCCAGAAAATTTATTTTTTAGGCATTTGCATAAAATGCTTTTCAAAGCAAATAGCAAGGAAGAAAATAAAAAAATATCCAAATCGGCGGTTTTTAAATGTTTCTCCGTCCACCGCCCATCCCGTGTGTGTGTGCCGCTTTCGGTGTCTTTGACAGTTAACGAAGTGTAAATATTTGTATAAAAGCCCACGATATGCTTAGCACTTGGCTGCATTTCATGTCGACGGCCTCGGGTTGATATATTTGTAATTGCTTTTTCTATGTGAATATAAAAGTACTTATAAAGTGAATATTGGGGGATACTGAAAACACCGGAAGTGGGAAGTGATTTGTCGACATACACAAAGGAAGCACAGGAAACCAAAATACAAGTTGAAAGTTCTTAAGTACCCATAAGTAGATACTTATTTAAACAACGTATTATTAGAGCCAATAAATAGATTTTATATATCACTCTACGAAAACAACTTTATGTTTATTTCTTAAACGATTTTTTCAGTTTTTAAAAAAATATACGTTTCATTATACAACAATAAATAGCAGTAAGTTATTGATTAAAATTTAAGACTGTGTGTGCATCTTTAATAGACATATTTCTTAGCTTTCACAAAGTGTAAAGTTCAAAAATCGTATTAGACATTCCTGTGTAAACAAAGTGGGGTTGGTGAAGCTTATAAAATGTTTATTTTCTACTGTAATTGTAGTCATAATTCATGCATACCTATAAAAAACGCCATCCACAACTTACACACTTAATAGAGCTTACAATATGTTCTAAGGGAAACTAATCTAGTAATAAAAGCTATTTTGACGGCCCCTCCAAAGCGGATCTGCTCATTTCCCATACGACCACTTCGACATATAAAGTCCTAAACCCTTTTAATTTTCCGCATTAAATCACATTCCCCCGACCCGTCAAATCGTTTTGGTGGTAATAAAATTAAGCAGAGCTTACTAAACAAAATCGCCAGAGACCAAGTGAAACACAAACAAACAAACACAATTTTTTGAAGAGCGACGAAAATAGTCAACTGACAACAGGGCCCTAAGCCACAACCTGGTCAGGTGTTTGGGTCAACAGTTCAACGTACGGACAAGTGAAATCTGCCACTATGGCTAACATAAGGACTCAAATTATTTATGTGTCGGTGTGTATGTGTTGACACAATAAATTATTTTTAAATGCAGGCCTTGAGTTGAGTCCTCGGGGTCCTCAGACAAGAGCTGCACACTCTGCCACAGTCATGGGCCAAATGTGGCACAACTAAAATGTGAAACAGAGCAAAACAGAAACAATGAAATCCGTGTGAAGAGAAAAGAAAAGAAGAAAACTTTTCAGCTTTTCGCAACGTTAAATATATACAAATTCCAATCAGCTTAAAGAGAGAGATAGAGAGAGAAACTGGTGTGCGCAAATGTGAGAATAAAAGCTCAACTGGAAATGAGATAGAGAGTAAGAGAGAGACTCACAGTTAGAGCACGTGCTGTGCGTAAAAGTGTTGTGATGATGTGATACGAATAAAAGCAGAAGTAGAATACAAAACAAAGCTAAGATAGAAAGGAATCCAGACAAAAAATACTATGCTATAAAATGTGATACGGAATGGCAACATATGACAGCTGTCATGTTATAGTCCTTAACAGACAGAAGCTCTCGCACAATGTAAGTTGGGTTAGGTTGTGGAATTGTTAGATTAAACAAGAGGAAAAGCAGCTCAGTCTGAGCAGTCGGAAGGGGATATGACGGAAGAAATGATGTGGGATTAACAGATACAAAGGATTATAAAGTTGTCAATGAATAAACTAAATGAAGATAAGAAAAGCTGACTGGTAAGTGTTTCTCTCTAAGTCTCTCAGACTATTGTAATGCGAATTGATGGAGAATGTAATACGAATGAAGAAGTTTCAATTATTGAACGCCAAAAACGAATAATAATAGTACTTACATTAATAACAGCCCAAATGAGCAATGACAAAACCAGAAAGAAATTTTACTTTATACTCTGCAGAATGTGAAAGAAATAATCCATCACATAACCTTTCTGGTTGAGTTATCTGTTTGTATTAAAGCTCCTATATAATAAAGCTGTCCGGTCCGGTTAGTTTCAACGTGCTGACATTATCTTTTGCATAAGACATTGACTACATACTTTGTAACGAATGACAAAACTACTTACAAAATCATATATAACTTCATTCAAGTAGTCACCGTTGTCACTGCTTGTCAATAAAGTTTGCGTAACTTTATTAAGCAATCTAAAATTGTCACCAAGGAAAACTGTTCATGATACTAATTCAAATGATCATTCACTTGTGCATAATGCCAAGTAAGGGATTAAATTACAAATTACAAAGCGTATTGCTTGCCTGACAACAGTTGCCAACAGTTTTATAGTAAAAGCATAGTTTACCGACCACCCAGAAGGGAAAAGACAACAGCTGCTCAGCTCAAGGCAGGTGGCGTTGAGAAATGTGAGCATTTTTGCATTTGAAACCCAAATCGAACGGGTTAAATGGCGCGTAAAATGCCAGCAACTGAGTTGAAGATAAAAGAAGGAGGAGGAGATTTGGAGAAGGAAGGAAACAGTTATATACTCGCTGTAGAGAAAATAGCGACATGCGTTGCGTTGGATCCTGTGGCGCGCTAAAATGGAGATACAATATAAACTCTGCCACGCACATAAACCTGATCCAATGCCTCGTCTGCCACTGACATTGTCAGCGGCACAGTGCACAGCAGGAGGGGATGGATGATGAAACAGGAGAGTGGTGGAGTGGCAGTCAGAAAAATGCCACAGATCTGCTGCACTGCGACCACAAAATGCATGTCAACCGCAGCAGGAGAGTAGAGGAGAAGAGATGAGGAGAGTTGCAATAACGGCAGTAAAAACCCATGAAGAAAAGTAAACAACATCACAAACAACAAATTAATATTTTATAACTTAATTAAAAACACAAAATAAAAAGGCCATATAAATATATGAAAATAAATAAATGGAAAGCAGCACGCACCGTTCTGAGGTCAGTGGCAACTTTAAGTTGGTGCGCCGCATCGCCATGTCCATTTTTATTATTCATACGCCGTGTGGCACGCAACGGTAAAGCGTCAGTAAAACGTTCCTAGCGTGAACTCTGCACAGTCAATTTAATTTTAATTTACACTTCATGCATAAAAAATAAAATGCACACACGGCAACAGCAACAGCAACAGCAATTGATGAGCAAGGACGACAAAAAGCAGATAGCTACGTTTACTTCATTGTGCGTGTGCACAATATTTATAAAAATGGTTTCCTTTCTCCTTTCCCTTTCCTTTTCCCTTTCCCTTATACTATCCCCCATCGTCCAACAACCAGACCAGGCCATTAAACACGGAACACCGCCGCGGTCACCGAGATTGTTTGTGCAAATGTGCAGCGGAAACGGGATACGAGTATTTTATAGGGTAAAAAGAAAAGCGAAAAAAGGGATTATAAAGAACTGTATAAAGCTCCATTTGTAACTATACAAAGTGTACGTAAGTTGGGCAAACAGAGCCTTAGAGCCTTATTAAGGCAGTTTGAAAATGGAGAATGTTGAGGGAACACGATTTATTCAGATCAGAATATTAATGAGAAACTTCAAAATTATTAAAAGTCGGAGTCATACTAAAGAGGAATCTACGACATTTAAGTATTTGAAAAAAGCACTGGAATTAAAAACCTCGCTCGCAACTAAATAATTAAATTTCATCACATTTTATATCCGTTGCGACTATGTTTTGGCCTCATATTAAGTACAATATTTGCAATTAATCATGGCAATTGAATCGCAATTTAAGAAATTAAACAGTTAATTAAGTTTATGACGCAAGGACGAGTTTATAGACTGGCTAGGCAAATTGATTATACCCCAAAACACAGGGCAACGTTATTGTCCAGCTTTGATTTTGACGCTAACCTTCTGTCTGAGTGAACCCAGCGTATCTATCAAATAGTTAACTTGCCTCAAATATCTGACATGTGAAGCCCTAAAATCCAAACAATGAAGACGGCGCAAGCAACGCAAACCAGAGAAACAACGCACATGCTATGAAAACATTGAGATTGTTTTTGTTATTGTTGTTCCTGGTGATGTTGTTGCTTTTATACCGTACAATCATTTCCTTACTGAATAGGGTATGCCAGGAAGTAACAAAAAATCTAAAGTCAGCTCAATCAACGACTTGACAAAGACCAAAAGTAAGAAGTATTCGTTAGCCGATTACTCCCGGTGCAAACATTGTTGTTTGCCATTGTTGTTGCTTGGTCCGCAGTTGAACACAAACAACGCATTTGTTTGATGCAGTCATATACAAGTTCTGAGGCCATAAACAAACCAAAATCGGAAGCAAATAAACCCCAAGCCCAATTCCGACTGACAGGCAGTTAAACACACATCAAATTGACCATCACTTGACCTGATTGATGTCTTCCACAACGGCATGTACTCAAAAAATTTAGAGTCCGATCCGATTTCGTATTCTTGATGGCATGTCTCTTGAAATGTCTGCAAAAAATAAATTTTATATCTTTGGGAAATTTCTTTATCTAAATCAAAGCAACACAAAATCAGTTGAACAAAAAAAATTCAATCGTTTATAGCATATTTCCTTATCAAAATCTTAGTATAAAAATGTTATGTGCAACGGAATCGCTGATATCGAAAGCAAAGTAATTACTCACCAAAAGCAATTCTAATTACTTCATTAACAACCTCTACTCACAGCTTATTAAATATATCTTTACGAAAGCGATATTGCAGCAATGAATGTCAGAAATCCCAGAAATCAGCCTTTGCTGATCTTCAGGTTGTTATTCCAGCAGAGGTCTTTCATTTAACTAAACAGTTTCTAGATGACAACAACAAAAATAAAGTAAATCTTGGTGTTGGTGGTAAGCAGATAGAATGTCTCTTTACTATAATAAATTCATAATTGATTGATTTGATTGACAGCCTATCGCACTGATGATAACAAACCTTACGTACTTCCTATAGTAAAGAAATGTGAATTTGAAGTGGTAAAAGATCCGAAAATGAATCACGAATATTTACCCATGTCTGGCAATCCAGATTTTGTTAAAGCATCCACAGAATTTCTTTTGGGTCCAGACTGCAAAGCTCTGACAGAAAAGCGCGTAAGTACTTTGGAACTTATATAGATTGAATCAAATCGGTTATGGTATAATGAAAATATTTAATAAGTTTAGTTAGGTGTATAAATCAATACACATTTCATTAGAAATTGTGTAGTTTCTCTTCAGTCTGTGAAATTATATAAAACATTTCTCAATTCTAGATATCGGCAGTTCAAACAGTATCAGGAAGTAGTGCTTGTAGATTGGCGGCAGAATTCTTAGCTCAACGTTTGGAGCGACGAACTCTATATTTGCCGAAACCGACTTGGGAAAATCACGTGAAGATCTTCCAACAGGCTGGCTTTAAAAAAATCGAAGAGTATCCTTATTGGAATGAAAAAAAACTTAAAATCGATATGTGCAGACTTTTGGCCGCTCTGACTTCAGCGACAGAGGGCGCTGTTGTGCTACTCCACACTGCAGCACATAATCCCACCGGGTTGGATCCCACAAAAAAGCAATGGAAACAAATTGCAGCAGCTATAAAATTAAACAATTTGTTTCCGTTTTTTGATACGGCTTATCAGGGATTTGCGACAGGTGATCCGGAAACCGATGCTTGGCCAGTAAGATATTTTGCAAATGAAGGCTTTGAGATAATGGCAGCGCAATCATTTTCAAAAAACATGGGTCTATATAGTCAGTATCATTGAAAAAAGATCTCTTATTATAATCCCCTAATCCCCATTAATATTAGATGAACGTGTTGGTAATCTGGTGACTGTCTTGAACGATAAGAAATTGGTTCCTGCACTGACTTCGCAACTCACGCTTTTTGTTCGCACAAATTATTCAAATCCACCCGCATTTGGAAGCCGAATTGTGGCCAAGGTGCTTAGCAATAAGAAATATAAAAAGGAATGGTAACTTCGTGCTACTATTAGATAAATATATCTCGTAACAAGTCTTCAAATTTAGGCTAAAAACGCTATGTGAAATGACAGATCGTGTAAAGAAAATGCGCAAGGAATTATTCGAAAAACTCGAAAAACTGGAAACACCAGGACGATGGGATCATATCGTCAAACAGCGCGGCATGTTCTCTTACACAGGTCTTACTGGTAAGGAATCTCAGTAGTTAAACATGAGAATAATATCTGTCAACCTACATTAATTACTACAGAACAACAAGTCGAAAGATTAAGAACAGAAAATCATATTTATATGCTAAAATCTGGTCGCATTAATATATGTGGTTTGACTACAAAAAATATTGATTACGTTGCCGAATCAATCAGCAAAGTAGTTAAGGAAGCAGCTGATGATGATACAGAATGCGAGTGACCAAATAGACAAATGAGAAAAGTTTGGAACATAGCTTAAATATGATTATCCTCTTGTCCAGTTCCAGTTTAAAACTAATTTGGCAATCCAAACAAATTCAGCAGCTTTAAGGAAAAACAGTTTTGTATTTATAGTGTGTGAGAGAAAAACAACATAAAGTGTAAATAAAATTTCCAGTCAACAACAGACAACAGACTCTTGCTATTAACCCGACCAAATCGACCATACTAAGACCGCTAATATATCATTACAAAGAATCGTTTAAAGCAAAACAATCAGGAAAGAATGATTTTGTTTAATGCCATATATTTAATGCCCTTACAAAAGCCTGTATTTTATTTTCAAATAATCGGTCGTTTGACATGAGGATCTTAAAATAACCCAATTTCAATCCAGTCTGGCCAGTATGTAAATTCAATTATCAAAATTGAGATTACTTAAATAAAAGCAGGTTTTTTATACTAAAGGTTGAACTATTGTAATTATACAATTTATGACCATTTTATCATACCCTCGGCAAGGGTATCAAAATACATCATAAATATACATGGGCTATTAATGGGTGCTTCAGACTCACCCCAGAAATATTTCAATATTTGCCAACAAGCATTTTTTGGTAATGTTTCAATTAACTTGAGCAAAAATATTTATGAACACAGTACACACAATTTTCGGCAGGCATAAAAAGCGTTAGACAAACAATGCACACACACAAAAACATGCACACACAACAACATAAACACACATATATATATACGCACATAGTCTTTGTCTACTTCATATAGCTCTTTCACACACTAGCTATCTCTGTCTCACACACACGCACACATACACACTTTCTCGCCAACAACATAATTTGAGTCTATTTGCCATGTAGCATACTTTTCAGCGTCAGCCCCAACTGACGAACAACAACAACAACGGCGGCAACAACAAACACACATAAAAGCAATCAAGTGTCGCTGAAAACAAAACATAGCCAAAGAGCAAGCGTTAAGGGTGCTACAGGGCGATGGAGAGGGGTTAACGGTAGCTTATGCGTAACACGCAACAAAAACAATAAGCTGCACATTTTAGTTACCGTCTATGTTCTAAAAATCCAATTCGCTTTAAATCCGACAGCTATTTAATTTTTCCAACAACTTTAAGTTTAATTTATTTCTCAAAAATATTATGAAGGAACTTTAAGGAGAAGAAGAAAAATATAATGCCTCTACAAGGATGATTTGGAATTCAGATTTTAAGTTGGGCTTATTTTATAAAACAATCAATTACAAATTGTTCTATTTACTAATTAATTAATAAACATACATATATACTATCATTTAGGTGAGAACTATTTGGAAAAAAATCTATTGTAAAATATTTGATTTGAAAATAGTAACATAAATATATCAGATTGTATTTTCTTATGTGTGTTGGTTTGTGCGACAAAATTATAATTCTTATTGAAGTTCAAAAATTTTAAATGTAAATGATTTTTGGATTCGTTTTCTGGAACACAACAAACTTACAACAGATATGTATCAAATGCGGCTGGTCTTCTCCTGTCCCAACGTCTGTCGGTCCGTCCGACATCATCAACATCGACAGCATCCACAGCGACCAAAAATCAATGGACTGGAAAATATTTATGATGCCCACATATTTGTATGAAGAGGAGAGAGTTAAAGAGACAACGGGGGAAACCAACTCCTGGGAGCTGACTGCGTCCTGGTGTGAAGTTTGCCAAAATGGCAAAAGTTGACAGTTGCGTATGCAAAGTGGTCCCGACTCCCGTTGGGAGCTCCCTGAATAAGTATGTGTGTGTGGGGTAGATGGGGCTACCCGGCAATTAACAGGCACAAAAATAAGTTGCAACTGCCGTCGATGAATAAATTGTATACATATATATATATTTTTTTTGGAGCCCTTACCATCATTGGGAGAGGAGACAGGCCGCAAAAGCATTTGCCGCTTCAGTGGCCACCCAAAAGGCATTTCAAATATAAATCGCAGCCAAAGAGCTGCTTTTTTGTGTGTTTGGTTATTTGGTTTCAGTTTTTACTTTGTTTCCTTCCATCCTCTATCTTCCTCCTCCTCCTCTGTTTTTCCTGTCTCTGACAATTTACTTGCTTTGGTTTGTTGCCACTCGACGAATGTGTTGCCTTTTGTTCGAATTTATTGTCTATGCTATAGCTTCTAGGTGGGCGTGGCAGGTTCAATACACAAATTGTGTCTGCTCCTTGCAAAGTTTATCGATCTAGAAACCATTTGTGTTTGTTTCTGCCGTTGTCCCATCTCTTCTTCAGTCTCTCGAAGATTTTCCATTGTATTCCTATTCTATGCATGCTTGTATTTCCGATACCTCACAAGGAATCTAAGTAATTATGCTTCCAATTCAAATATTTGTATACAATTTTACATTTGCAATAAACTATTATTTAATGGCAGCTATTTAAATTTTATTTGAAGACAGCTTTTAATTCATAGCATTTTTATTATTTTGTGTAACTGAACAGCTACAAAATACTTATTTATAATACAAGAACATTCTATTACACCAATTAATCTAAAGCGCCTGTGGCAAGGCTAAATTCTAATAATAATAATAAAATACACAAGAAGGAGTATGTCAACAAATTACCAGATCTATATATATGTATAGACAAATTCTCCTTTACTCAGGTCGTACAGAGGAAAAATTTACTTTATTTTTTAACTAGTAAAAAGCAGACCGTATAGATGAATATATGATAAGATGTTTCCTACTTTATATTGGATATTTGATTTTTGTTACTTCTAGTAATTGAGCGATTCATTATAAAATATAAAACGATATGATATATAAACAAAAGTGGCATTTCTAACCGTCGACATCCAAGCCAATTCTAGATAACTGTCATATGCAACTGAATAATGTAACCTATGAATAAAGCCACAAGAATCAACAATAGTATGAGTAAAGTATATTTTATAAAAAATACAAACTAAATAAAAACAAATTCATTTATGAATGCTGCTTGTTCGACTTCAAGAGCTCAGACTGAGCTCAAAGTTAACAGACAAATTTCAAACCACAGACCAAAAGACACAGACCAACAGCTGTCGTTTCCGTTGACGCCTCATTTGAGACGCAAAATCAAAAACAACTACAACAACAACAACCAAAAGCAAACAGCAAATACAGTTCAAGTACAGTACATATTTCGTATAAGAAATTTGCTCAATCGTCTGTCAGACGCCTTCAAGATGGAATCCAATCTGACGCATCGCTGTTAATGTTTTGTCATTGAATTTTTAATTTAATTTAGCTGTAAGCAGCGTCTGGGAACGAACAGCAAATAAATGAAACGAAAAGCAATTTCTTTTATTAAATTTAAGACATTGATTTCAGCATACAAATTGTCTAATCAAAAACAAATTTCATTTGAATAGTGTTTGATCTCATCGAGGTGACGGCAAGAACGTGACATCTTAGCCCAGATTCACGCCAGGTGATAGCTGCTTAATAATGAAGCCAAGTTTTCCGCGACAACCCGTGACAACCGCAGAGAGCACATTATGATGGCAAAACCGCCAGGAAAGCTCCTTTAAAGGCATACAAAGCCGCAGCGCCAGAAATTATGCTATTAAAATGTATTTTTTCAATTAGCCAACAAGCCTTTTTCTTCCTCTTCTCTCTTGTTTTTCACCCCAATTGCCTGTTGTCTGTCAAAATGTTGTTGGCAATATTAAAAGGCGCACGCTGCGTATACGTAATGTAATTTTACTTTGGATGTGCCTTCCTAATTAGACGGCCAGACATATTTGAACAACTCTCCACCATCTGCATCCATCCCAAGACAACTACAATCAACAATGGCAAATGGCAGCGAAACGGTGCTCTTGCTTTGTATAAGCAAACAAATTTTAATTAAAAACCGCACAGCCGCACAGTAAAAAGTGCCAAAAAGTAAAGTTCAACCACAAAATGTTGCAAAATTATGCGGGCGCTCTGAAAAGTTTAATGGAATTTTGATTTGCCACGAAACTGGCGTTAACATTCTTCCGAGCATTGATAATTATATTCATGGCATTGGCAATTGATAAGGGCGTTCAGTATATCATGAGTTCAAGTATAAGGAAAATCATATATGCAGAAAACGCAAGCGAAGCACATGTTTTTTATAATGGAAACTGATTTTTATCCAGTTTTATCAGAGTTATTGCCTTAACACAGCTCAAGTTGCAGATAATTTTGAAATCAGATTAACATTGCACAAAGTGGCAAATATGTGTTAAGATCCATTCCCAGAGGGGGATTATTTCAAAACTATTTAATTGGACAAGAGAAAGTCAGTCGATGCAATTGGTGTTACAAATACCCTAATTATTCTCAAGTATAACTAAGCTATTCAAATGAAAGTTTATTTAATATATAAAGCATCTTAAAGTAACTTGCATTCTATAATTTTCATTTAAATATTCCAGCAACTCATAAACTCTTCTTAAACATCCTTTGGTCCAAAGTTCACGCATTTCGCTCAAAAAGTTATTAGCCAAAAGAGCAAAAGTTAAATGCTGGACGCCAAAAGTTAAAACCAAAGCCTAGGAAAGGTAAATGCAAGGCCACATAATGTACTCAAATATGCAGGACTCTCAGGAAATATGTTTTTGTGTGCGTATGTCCTTTTGCTGGGGACTTGAATTTAACATATGTGCGACTGGTAAATTTTGAAGATACTTATGAGCAAGTGAAGTAGGAGTTGTTGTATTTTGGACTACAAGTGCAAACGTACGTCTGTGAATTTTGTTTGTCTAATCCAAAACTTCATTAGGCCAAGTGGCAGTCATCGTTGAATGTACTGGTCAGAGTGTAGGAGGGGTCATAAACTTTGCCGTCTAATAAATTGAAATATAAGTAACTGCCATGTGAGAGCATGACCACAATTTTCATTTGTGTTAATAACGCCAACGGTCAGCTTTGATTGTGCATTTTGTGCCAACAAGTTTTGGGGTGACCACTCCACAAAACTTTGACTGCAGCACAGAAGCATTAGAAATGGAGGAGAGCCAAAAGGGAATGGCAAAGGAGGCTCTATTACGTGGCGTCTTGGCGACGGTGATGCCACTCGAAAACCACTTGGGCAATTAGAGCCAAAAGTTTGCGCCTGAACCCAGCAGCTATGACAACTTTCGTCAAGCTCCAGGGGAGTTGGAACTTTTTTCCAAGCTCCCAACTGCGGTAATTGCGTGCGTATTGTTGAACACGGAACGGAACAGAAACTCGGCACTGGCACGGGCATTGACACGGACACGGACACAGACTGAAAGAATCGGGAAAGCTTTAAGGTGCGCCCCAAAAGCAATTACCGAACCGCCGGGCACTGGCTTCCGTAACTTACTGCAGATGCAGCTCAAATGCACTGGACCGACGGCATCAATCAAAGCGATTTGTCTGTTAGATGGAGACTGGACAGAGGGAACAGAGAGGAGAGAGTAAGAGTAGAGAGAGGAAAGATCGAGTGCCAAAAATGTGAAACGTAATGCGTTGCAATCAGTCAGGATTTGACGACGCTTGAGTGCATATTCATGACTGACCCATGGACCTGTTACACTCCGAGAAAATATATGCTACAATATCTTCTTGGAAATAATACATGCTTAAGAGAACTTTGGAAGCAACGATAAATATTTCTTATTGCACATTCAAGAGTCAAAGATATTCCTTTCAAATATTCCAAAAATAAACCCGAGGGGTTCACTTTTTTCTCAGAGTTTAGTCAAATGGTTCACACAATCGAGTACTTGGCCTGCTGCGCCAATGTGGCGTATGATTGCTTTGATTTCCAATAAGCTTCACAAGCATCGCATTAACATAACGCATGAGCATGAGGCGATTGGAGAGAAAAAAGAGATGGAGATGGTAGGATAGGATAGGAAATGCAAGCTATTATAAAATGCAAGTATATCGAGCTTAAATTGAATATCCTTATTTGATGTATAAAGCTTACAGCAACTAGAACCAACAACAATATCAACAACAACATTGTATACACCTTTGTGTTGCATAAAGAGAAAACAAAGAGAAGAGAAATACTAAACTAGCAAAAAGAAGGGGCGGTTGGGTTTTGGGCATAAAAAATGTAGTAAACTCTGGCTGAAACTAGAGAGGAGGTTGGGCTGTGACTGCACCTCAACATTAAGCAATAAAAATGCAGACGGGTCGCACAACAGGAGTAACTACTATATGCTATCACAAATGCGAAGGTGGAGAAATCTGAGGTGAAAGGAAACAGCAACAAGCCACCACATTATGACAACAATAAAACGTAGCAAAGCTATATACAACAAAAAAGGTAGAAGATGATGCGAGGAGAGTTTGAAAAATTTAGAAGCATATCATGCTTACAAGAAAAAAGAGGAAATAGGGAAAATGGAATGACAGAGGTTTTTGTAAATCAAGAGAGGATACTACAGGAAATATCTGTTTAAATAAGAAAAACAAACTTAATAAAGCCGAAAAAATTAGTGATACCTACGGGAATGCTAGAAAAAACGATAGGATAATAAAAAAAACCTTAGGTATATAACATTAAAGTAAGTATAAAAGTAGTTTGGATATATATTTGTTATAACTTTTCGACCTGCCCATGTTTATAACAGGCGGTCGTGTGCTTATAGCCCAACTTGATATTACCGGGAATGCCAACAAACAAAAGCAATTGTGGAGAGGGGTTTCTACTTATATTCCGAGTGCAACTCTTTATAGGAGCTTTAGCTTTTTACAACAAACACAGAAACAACTACGGACATGCAACGATAGAGATGAAAAGATAAGCAAAGATTGCGAAAATTGTGTTTTTCTATTGAGAGTGTGCTGTTTGAGAATGGAACGGAGGTACTGGGGGTACTAGGGAGGGAGCTGAGGGAAACAAAGGGTGTTTGAAGCTGTCTTGGCAAAAGGCTGCACAAAACAAAAAGAAAATACCAAAATTGTAGCTATATAAGCTTTCAATTGTTAGACCGGAACATAGCTGAACAAGCAGACCCAGCACAAGTCATGATTTGCGGGGGACGGAAAGGTCCATTTGGCCAACCCTTTCATAAGGGATCCACACTCCCCTCTAGTCTCCATCCATTCCATTCTGTGCTACTCAATTTCCGTTACACGCCAATGCGCGTGTAAGCAGCATGTAAATATGAAAGCGGCCGATAGATGCCAAAGTTATGAGCTGCAATCGTTCTGGATAGCTTCAAATTGGTGTGGGCGGACCAAGAGAGGGTTTTGGGATTCAAGTTGGGTTTCGTATTTGCGGGCAGCATAAATCAAAATCAAATTTGAGTGCTGTTTAGTCAAGTGGCTGCAAGGCTAGCGGAAACAGAGCCCAGAAGTGACCAATAAGTGGGTCAGCAGTCAGTGCAAAGTGGAATCCAAAACTATTGTGCTGGCTATCTCGAATGCTCTTGCAAAGATGGAATGGAAAATTAAAGGGGTAAGTGGAAAGAAAAAAGAGCGAAGAGCAGTTGAGAAGTGTGCTCTGATTGGGTTGCTTAAGACAATTAAAAGCCATCAAAATTCAACAGCTTACAATTAAATGAATGCGATAATAGGAACAATTATTGCGAATTATTGATGGAAGCGTGATTAAGGACCTCATCGTGTTAAGCACGAGAATAATCCCATTTGATTTAAAGCACATTTTATATATTTATTTATTTTTCTGACAGAACTATCATTGTGTACTAAAAAGAGAAACAGAAGGGCAGAAAATAATAGGGATTAAGCAAAAAGTGAGCGAAACAAAGAATATTAAAATAAAATTAAAATGTATACCATTGCAATATCACGTATTCCACTTGATGACTTAATTTGAATATTTATTATTATTATTTATTTGACATATGTTTTTGGTATTACAATTTAGTTTCCTGAGTTTTGTGAATAAAACCAATACATGGTAAAATAAACTTTATATCACGCGCCCATCTCCAGACTTCGACTTTATTAAAACCGTTTTGTTTACGCGTCAAACAATTTGCATTTTATTGGCCTCACTAGAGAGCGACAATCAATGAAAGACAGAACATAGAACGGCAGACAGACAGACAGACGGACAGAAGAACAGAGAAGAGAAAGTAAAATTTGCATTACAAAGTTACGAGGTGCTCAATGAAAAATCACTTAGGCAGCTTTTAAGCATTGGGTGGAGTTGCGTTTTCGGCAAAGATATCAAAACGTTTGAGATTAAAATTATCCACTCATTTCAAAAAGAGAATTCTCTTCCGAGATATGTCAGCTATAAATATGTATAGTTGGGAGTGTATTTAAGTTCGTGTTCCAGCTGTTGGCAAAAACGAAAGTTAGTCAAGAGTTGATTGCCAGTGCAGCTTGGACAGAAAATATAGAACGAGAAACAGAAACAGAAAGAGAAAAGGAAGAGATAGAAGAATGAGTACGGAAAATGAAACCCATTTGAATTTCATTTTCGTATGCAAATTTTCAATAGGTTTTTATGCTTTTCGTTTGGTTTGAAAACGGAAACTAAGCCACAGAAATATGCAAGTGAATGGCTTTTGCCGCTCAGCCTCAGCTTCAGCAACAGCAACAGCAACAACATCAGCCTCAGCTTTTCGCCATTTGTCCACACGCTTTGCCTTGACTTTCATGGAAAATGCGGCACCCCCAGCAGCAAGCGATCACCACCCACCCCCTGACGACGCTTCCTTTGCTTTTCAGTAGGTTGCGAAACAATTGAAACAAGTTTGCAATCAGTGCACAAAGTTTTTGCCCGAACACAAAACACTGAAACACAGAAACAGTCCGACAGTCCGACCAATAGACCAACAGGCAAACTCGCAAACAGGCAACAGACACTACAAAGATACAAAAACGCCGAGCAAATTGTGCGGCTGCTTTGGCTGCCCCTTGCTTGATACTCTAGCTGCTATTTCTGCTGGTCAGCCAGGGCGTTTGACTGTAAACAAGTCCAGACGCGCCTAAGAGTATGCGGCTGAGGCACACACCACAAAACAAGGAACGAGGTCGAGGCTAAATCTTAATAATAAAAGAAGACCCTATGGAAATACCCTTCATAAACCTTTACTTTTCATATACTGTTTACTGTTCAAAATTATTGTTAGTACACAGACATGTTCAAGCAATCATTGGCAATGCAACTAAAAACAATTGTCGAGATTCCTTATTTAATTTTCGTAGAGCAAAATTTGGTTGCCATATTTTGTATTTAAGTTTAAAGAAAGCTATTAAATATTGGTAAACTCACTTAAAAATACTTACAATTTTATTCAATTTAAAAGTTACTTTATTTTTAATTCAATAAATTTTAATTTTCTCCAAAGACATGCTGAATTTAAATATATAAAAAACGTTTAAGAGTATAACATTTATAGGCCATCGATTATTTTTTACAACTACACATATTCTTCAGTATGAAATTAATGTTGAAAGAATTTAATGTTGTGTCACAAAATGATAAGAAAACATACGTATACGTATGCTTGCTTAAATTAACGATTTCTAATATCTGCAAATTTAATGGTCTTATATATGTACACTAGAGCAAAGCTAGAATGATTATTTAACGAGCATTAAGTCATTACAAATATAAACGGCGATATGTATTCAAATACTAAGAACATTATAAAATTTCAAGGGACTTTAATAAAATTAAAGTTTTGCTTTGAATTAAGACAGAGATAAAAAAAGTATACAATGGCAGATAAGTTTCTTTATAACGCCTTAGTTTAATAAATTGTTTCAGTTTAAATCTTAAATGAAGCTTTGCTGAGTTTCCCATGCGTATTTTTTACAATATGTGGCATATAAATTTGTTGAGCAAAATGTTTCCAATATATCGATTAGTTGATTTACTGCCTCCAAAGTTCTCTGAAAGTGCGTATTACCAAATAAACTTTTATACATATCAATTCCATCCAAACAGCATTACAAAATCAATATACCCTTTTTAGGCCGGTCGCAAAGCGAGCAAAGTAGCACAAAAAATAGAATTTGTTGTTTGCGTAGGGGGTTCTGTGTGTGATCCAATATCTATAAATCAAAAGCGCACAATAGCTTTTTACAATGAGGCTTGATCCCTTAAAGAAATAACCAAGGGACGGAGGAAAGTTTAAGCAACAATCAGCAACAACAAGATGAAAACAAACTGAGCCTTAGCCAGCACCACAATAAGCCCTAAAATTGAAACTTAAGTTTGTTATTTAAGTTCGTTAACTGCCACACAATAAAGCCGATAAAAGGACGCTTGATTGATTCGATTCAATGACAGACACAGAGACAGACTGACATCCTACGCACACACTCAAATTTGCCAACAAATTTAATGTTTTTTAATTATGCCTCATTAGGGATACAAACAGCTAAAGGGTAGGAGGGGGGAGGAAAATAGATGGTCTCTTTATGCTCTCATAAATATTTAGCGAAATGAGAATTGCTTCAAATTGAATTGAAAATGACGGCATTGAGAATTGAATTGAGGCATGTGATTGATTGTTAGACAGCTGCTACTTCTGTTTTGTTGTTGTTGTTGTTGTTGCTGTTGTTGTTGCCTTTGATGATGGAATCCTACACGTCCTCGCTGCTGTCGTTGTCGACACCATAAATGTCGACTTGTGTCACAGTCACACCTACACAAAAGCACACACACAGGCACACACACATTGAAATAGACAACATTGGGTATGAGAGAGATTTTAGGGAAAAACATGACGTACGAAAGTCGTAACAAAACACTTTGATTGATGATTGAAATGGCCAGACGTCGTGTTGGTGTCTGTAGATATGTGTGTATATGTGTATAGCAAACCACAAACCGTTGACGCACGACTCACGACTCACAACTATAGTCAAAATGGAGCTTAGCTCACTCAGGTGCACAAACTCTCTCTCTCACACACACACACACACACACACAGAGGCATGCATAACAACGTCAGTAAGTTCATGATTCCATAATGTCCCTGACATGTGGCTACCTCAATCTGTCCCTCTCTCACTTCCCCCTCTCTCACTTTAACTGGATGTCTCTGTGCGGTCATTCAGTTACAGGTTTGAGAGTTAATCCGTCGTTGTTCTTGTTGTGTTCCTGTTCTTGTTGAGGTTGTTGTTGTTCATGTTGCAGATGGCTTGTCTTTGAAATGTTTCAGCGGTTGTTGCTGGCGTTGCTATGTGGCTGGTTTTTGGCTTTTTTTGGAACAACATCCATAAAAAAGATACAACAGCATGAACTGAAGGCGACCCTTTATTAAGACTAACCTAAAATGTTTATCTAACATGAATGTATAGTTCGTGCACCTGGAATTTTCTTCTTAGTCATGTCATTTAATATACCCACTCTATTTGTGTTATGGCTACAGGGTATACTACCATTGACCATACAAGTATGCCGAAGTAAATATATCGAAAGCAGCTTTAAATCCTACAACACTTTTCACCTAATTAAAGTTTAATTTTTTGTGGACTCCCAGCTCCATAAAATAGTCAACAGCATCAGGGAAATGCATTTAATTGGACAGTAAGAAGCTTAAAGCGGAATAAGATATTGATTAAAAATCTTGGCAAAAGAAAACTGCAGATTACATCTTTGCATTTTACAGAGCAGACAAGGAAATAGCCATGGAAAAAAACTTATATATTCTTGATTAATTTAAGAGCTAGAATAGTCTGCTGCTTTCACAATTTTTGTATATAAATTGTTAATTGACAATGCAATTTGAATAAGTTAATAAATATTTAAGCTCGTAATTGCTAATTGCACTGATTTGTATGATAAAGTAATGATTTATTTAAGCAAATTGACAAAAATTGAATCGCCCAACCTTTTTAAAGTGTTAAACAAACCAAATTAAGTATTCAATCATTCAATCTTAATTTATTTAAATTGCATCTAAACTAATTAATAATCTAATTGTTGAAACAAGCGCAAATTGAACACAAGTACTTCACAGGTTTCTGGCCTTATACTTCTATGATTTACTTAACTCAAATAGAATAAAATAATTAACATTTTTGAACTATCAACCTATCGTCAATGTATGTCCTATTATTATTTATTAAGCCAATTAAATGGAATGACGTCAACTTGCATTTATTTTGAGGAAAATTTATAGTAATTTACTTCAGTAAATGAATTGTCTGAAAAACAATCTGCTTTAAACCTATTAATAGATTTAAGCCTAAATTCATTTCATTTTCAAAGAGAATACCAATTTGTAAAGCCTTAGAAGCCTAATGTGAGATGTACTCTTATTACGAGTATGTGAAGTATATTTTATTGCAACTATAAATTATATTTAGATTTATTGGCACTGACAAATCAAAGTGTTAAAATCTACATGAAGACCTTTAGGTAGACAAATAATTTAATTAAATGCAATTTAAAGACAACAAATTTATTGAAATAAAATCCAGTCAAACAGAAGCAGATGGAGAACACACATGTACAATTTCACATGTATACACATACGTATGTAAATGTATTTCCAGCCGTTTGTATTGGTCTGTATGTATGTATTTGTGTATCTATCTGTTGTGTACATTTGCAATCAATTTATCATACGCCTGATTTGAGTTTGGCTTACAGTGCCATTGGGCATTGGTAATGTATAATTTAAATGCATGTAATTAAAATTAAATAAAGGACGGATTGACACGACCAGGTAAGTAACAACAACAGAGCATCAAGTAAGACCCAGGTCCATGGCCAACTATAGGCCTCTGTCCACTCAAAGATTAGACGCCCTGCGGTCTATTTATCTCTCAATGTGTATGCATTGTTGTTTTAGTCTCTAGACTCTTTGGGTTGAAGTATTCATATTTAGCTAATCATTGCTTTTCAAATTCATCTGAAATTCATCTGGCTTTATAGATAACATGGACTGTCATCTTAAACTTTCAGTCAACTTTGACAGAGTTCAAACTAAACCTCATCTTTTATGTCTCGATTGAGACTGGCTTAAAGCAAACTTTAATCTAAGTTCTTAATAAAATACAACATCTATGAAATGAGAAGGATCTTAAAAAATGAATGAGAATGTTACAAATGCTTAAAATACATTTTATTTGTAGTAATAGCGTTCAGAAAATATTGTGTTGGGATAAATGATAAATCGAATATTTTTAAGTAATTTTAAGCATGTGTCATTAGTGCTTGAGATGATTGTTGTCCGTTTTGAGATTATACAACTAATTAACTGCCCATGTTGGAGCTAATTACGATATTATCCTTGTGCCAAACAATAAGCTGACAATTACATAAGCATTTTGCGACAGCCTCCCATTTATGTACAAGCAGGTTGCTTGCTATCCCCACCCACGTCTTGCCCGTTCCCACTTGTCCTGTTGTTTGCCCTTTCGATGTCTGTAATTGACACTTTGGTCAGTGCGTCCACAAAGGCAAAAGACAATTGTGCTTATTGCGGGCCCATCTCAAAGGTGGTTCCAACTGTCCACAGCGTTACGCTCCTGGGCACGTGCGGATTAACGGCTATTTCTCCACATTATGCAACTTGCGAGCATTAACTTACCCGCAAATAACTCATATTCAAGCGGGGTGCAGGGGGCGAGTCAAGTCGAAAATTAACCGTTCTCCTTCACCCAATCTACAAAGAACAAAGGGATTCATGCAAATTTA
The DNA here is from genome assembly GCA_037043535.1 of Drosophila putrida. Lineage (NCBI taxonomy): Eukaryota > Metazoa > Arthropoda > Insecta > Diptera > Drosophilidae > Drosophila > Drosophila putrida. Next base: position 1,772,938 of record JBAMBI010000464.1, read on the forward strand.
ACAGAATTGCCAAACAACCAACCTTCATAATATTTCCAGAAAACCTAAACCCAAAACAAGACAGAAAAAATAAACAGAAATTCCACAACGCTTTGAAAACGGATGCCAAACACAGAGATGGAGTCGAGTGGGGGCTCTCAAGTTTGTATTTACCCATATTGTGAGCAAAGCGTATTGGATTTATCGTCCTTTAACATTCGGAATGTTACATAATAAATCTATGGTCTTTTAAATATAAATCTCTGTAAGTATCTGAAATCATATGTGAACTAGTTTTTGTTCCTATAATAACTTAATTATATTATATAATTGTTTTTCTAAATAAACACAAATCTAATAAGGAAAACTGAAACACTATAAGAATTAAATATTAGTAATTTGATATCTCAAATATTTCCCCTAAAAAAAAATTGAGACAACCTTTGCAAATCCTTGTTTTTTTGCCTACATACATAATTTGTTCATATTTTCTTCGGATATCTATGTTTTCATCCCTTTGTCTATTTGACATTTTCCTTTTTCGCCTCCTCTGACCACCGGCAAACACTTAATAATAATTGCTCAGTTAAAAATTGGATGCCGAATAGCAGAAAAATAAAAAAATAAAATTGTGGACCATCCCAAAATATAGAAATAAAAAAGGGGTCACGTTGTCGGAATTTTGTTGATTTAATTTTTTTTTTCTTTTGTGTTTTTTTCGGCCATACGCTGCACGTTTTAAATAGTAAAATTTTTACAGCTATGCGCCGTTTAACAACTTGGTATAAGAAAAGGACCAAAACTACCCAAGATCCCCACTCTGTTGTCCAGAAGCATCATGAGATGATGGGTCGAGAAGGCAGACAAACAGGCGGATAGCCCTACGCACATTTTTCACATAATTTCCTTTGGGATTAAGTTTCCACTTGGCTTTGCCTTTGCCGCTGCTATGCACCTCGCCTTTATTAATATTGTGCCACAAAGTAAATAGAAAGGCAACCCGAGTAAATTTCATTAAAGACGGCGACTAGAGAACATCCAAGAAGAGTGAGAACCAGCAACAGAAGTTGAGGATGAGAAAGAGGATGACAACGAGGATTGAGGCAAAAAGGAAAATAAAGGGAGGCTATGTAACTAATAGATAAAGCGCGATTACGATTACTCAGGTCACAAATCACAAGACGGCAGGCAGCTAAAGGAAATGACATTTGAAGTCGCCTGGAAAATGAAATAACCAAAATCGGTAATGGGCACCAACGAGCGGTGCCTGGAGGCGGAGGCCCAAGGAGGTGAATCAAATGGAGGTGGGAAGTTTAATGTAGAGGGAAATATGGGGGCCAAATCAAATTACAATCAGTCTGGCTTTAAAATGAGTTTACTCCTAGACCACTTGGGGTACCCCAATCGCATGCTTTTCAGCAAATATTTTAAGCAACTGCAAGAAGCTGAGGGATCTGCTTTCTCCCCCTCTGTTCTACTCACAGCCCCTTGCATAAGTGTTGGCTGCAGGCTACAGGCACCAAAAATTTATGCGCACACCTCTTTGGAATTTATAAAAAAAAAATGCGAGTAAACTGTGGACAAGGAGCGTGAGAACAGCAGGAACAAGGAGAAGCCTGGGGCGTTGAGAGGGAGCTGGAGCCCCCGGGACTTGATGCTCCAACTGCGACTACAACTTGTCCTTGCCAAGGCGTGCACAAAATGGCGACAAGAGTGCAAAAAATATAAGAATATTTTTAAAGCGTTAAAATTCTGTAACCGCGGTTAACGGGACGGGAAACGAAGCGACAAAAATGAAATATTTCTGCAATTTTTGTATACGCAGAACGCAGGACGAGACAAAATAAGGAAAAATAGTAAACATCGGAAATATAAATTTAAACAGTGCTCGATTATACTATACCCTGTTTCTTAAGAAACTATTAAAAGAAAACAAATAGAGAAATGTTCAATCTGTTTAGCATTTACTCTTATGTTTTCGCTAATATTTCTATCATTTTCATCAATGATTTTATTAATATTATTGTTCAAAGCAAAGTCTCTGAAGTCACTTTCAATTCTGTCAGATGAAACGAGAATGGCTTATGAAGTACAAACTTAATTATATTGTATTTTAATGAAAGTGCTCATTATACCAGTTTATAATTTTACAATGCCAAACAAATTTATTTTTACTCTCTTTTATTTGTGTTGCCATAATTTCCGTTTTAATAAGATGATATCAAGTTTAATTTATGTATTTATTATTCAATGTATCTATTAATTTCTTCTTAAAGTATTTTAAACAAATCAACATCAGGCAGAATCTTATGCGGGCATTTAGCTTTTTCTTTTGTTATTAAATTAACATAAATATTTGTTACATAAAGTTACAATGTTCATCGTTGGTGAGAAGATCTGCATATGTACTGATAACTGGTTGATATACCCCCTTCAGGTAATGGTTTCAGGAAATAACTGCGCAATATAAAACAAAATCACAGCGACAATTTCAACGTGGCGCACTCATGGGTAAATTACGAGTACAACAAAATATTTGCTGGGGCCAAAATAAAATGCTAAATATGCGAGACAAAGACAAAAGTTAAAGCCAATGCGAAAAGAGAGGGAGAAGGAGGCAGTTGAGGTTGCAAAAAGTTTTGTTTTTGGGCATAGTTCAGTGTTGGTGGCATGGCTTAAAATAAATTATAGACAAAATCAGGGCAATTAAATCAAAGCCACGTCAGTAACTCAAACAGGAGGCGGCAGAGGAGCTCATGAATATGCAACGAATGAACCGATTGAGGATTGAAGCATTGTGGCTTTTACGGGGACAGGACTGATGGAGACCAAGAGAGAAGGGTAGACAACAACATATTCGTGATTGAATTCATTGATGAACAACAACAACAGCAGCAGCAGCAACAGCAGCTGTTGGATGGAATGAGATGGGGAGTTGGGTCCAACCGCACCAATTGAAGTGTATGCAAGTGATTGGCCACATGTGGCAAGCAAGTTGAGCAGCAGGAAGCTGCTCCAACTACATCGATTGCTGCCAGGACTCCATGTCCATCTGCAGTCACAACAGCGTGAAATCTGTGGCTGGGGCATTGAAACAAATCACCTTGATTGATGATTGGCATTCCGTTGCCAAGTGGGTATGAGAAAATGGGGGCTACTGCCCCAAAATGTTATTCTCGGTATAGTACGTCTGTACGTCTGCCTGCCTGTCTATACATCTGACTGACTGACTAACTGTCTGTCTGTGGGTCTGTCTGTTGGTCTGTCAAAGCCCCAAAAGTCAACCGCAATTAAATGAAAAGCAGCGGCTGCAAAGGGCGTTGAATTGTGCGGAGTGTTTTGGGGTTGTGCCGTCGGGCAATTTGAGTTGCTGTTTTGCTTTATTGCACCATCACTCGAAGGGTCACAGAGCGCAAAAGGGGGCAGGTGAGAGGCTATGAAGGGAAGCCCCAACTGCAGTTGTCAACGCCACATGCGACTGAGCTGTAAAGTGAAGAGACGGCTCTCGGCTCTCGGAATCAGCTCTGCAGTTAATCGAATTACGAGTAATATCAGTATTTGACAGTTTATTCAACTAATTAAACCGATTCACATGATCTTTATGGTTCGACAGAGACAGACAGAGCGAGAAAAAAATACAGTAGAGTAATAGAAGAAAGAGTGTAGGTGGGACCTGTCTGTCAAGGACTGTAAATGGATATGTGACAGTCATGAAAGCTTATGAGGAAATAAAATCTAAGAGTGCTCGACTATGAAATATTCTGTACTCATATGTGTAGGTAGTGTATTCTGGTATAAAACTATCAGCTTTTAGGTTTCTATCAAGTGCGATCCACAAACCTCTAAATGTTTTAATGCCACTTGTTTTTAAAGATGCTTACTTAATTGCCAGTTTCAACATAAAAAAAACTTACAAAAATAAAACTTACAAACATAATTTTTAATAACTCCATAACTTTTTTAAATAAGTTACATAATTACTTAAAGAAACTTCCACCTTCCGAAGCTTTAGAAGCATAGATTAGATCATATTGACATTGGTTTCGTTGCATTTTAAAATATTCATAACTTCTTCTTAATATAAAATACGATTCCCTTAATATCTTAGATTAAATTTTCCTTCAGTTTCAGTTACGGTTACGATCAACGGTTTCATAGAATTTTGTTATATCGGTTTCGAAATAATGTACAAAGTTACAATTTTGGTTACGGTTTGAATCCCTGATAATTAATAATAATTATTTACAAGTATTCTTTTGATATGAAAACATTAATCTCCTGTTTTATTTACCAGTCTGACTGAGTCGGAAATTCATTTCATGCCGCAGCCCAACAAACATTTAAGTCTTTCGTCGAAATCCCCAGCATAATCATCGACTGTCGAATAGAATAAATCGAATGTACGTAAAAAGGAAAAAAATCGAGGCAAAAAATTAAATCAAACAACGCTTAAAAATTTATTAACAGCCGCCAAACCAGTTAAACGTCAGCAAATTGTATTTTTATGTTAAGACCATTAATGAAAATCGGATGCAAACAGAACGCAAACAAAAAATTGGAGGCCAGCGAGAGAATGAAGAAAAAAAGGAATGCAAAGTGGAAAGAGGCGAGAAAAACATTTTTGCATTTAATGTGGACAGTAGGAGCTGCAGGACATGCTGCAGGATGTAGTACGTTCTTCTGCTCCTGGTCATGGTCCTGGTCCTGGTCCTGCTGCTGTTGCAGCTGCCTGGTGGCATTGGCAGCACTTCGATTAAGTAGCTCTGTAAACAGCAGGCGACTAGCAGGACGGACCTCTCCTTCAGACAGGACCAGACCCCAGTCAGACACTTGAAAATGCATAACTTTTGAATGGCCGAGAAGAGTCCGGGAGTTAAATTCTCCATAGGGATTCAGCTCTTTGGGGATGATTGTCTGTCTGTCTGTCTGTCTGTCTGCCAGTTCTGTCCGCTTGTTTGCCACGCTTTTAATGCATTTTACGCTGTGCTGGTTTCCTCTTTACTCGCTGCGCTTTGTTTAACTTCGGAAAGCCGTGAAAAAATGCAATGCTATCAGTGCAAATAAAGCTGATTAAGCAGTTGTCCAAGTATACACATACTCATAAATATATATATATATATAGATATGTATATGTATGTACATAAGTTGAAACCAAGTTTGAAACAACTTTCAGCAATTTCAAAACCGCATTGCGTACGTTTTTAGTCAATTTGTCAACAGTTCTCTGCCTAAAAGCATCCAACCATATTTCATCAACTCTACTCACTCAAAGCCAAATTAATTACTATGAAGTAAGACAAAGAAAGACAGAAAAAGAGAGAGACGCACACACACACCTCAAACACTTACTCCTGCTCAAAACTAATATACTCGTACTCGTACTAGATGCCCATCTGTCAGTGTTGTCAAGTTGTTTGTAGAACTAGTTTTCTGAGTGAACCGAAGCGATAAATTCTAGCCAAAAAGGAAGTCAAAGCATTTAATAAGTTTATCTTGCATGTTTTTGTAAGCACCATCCAATATATTCTTTCATTAATTAGAAGGAATAATGGACTACTGTATACCTTACACCAAATCAAACTCACTCTATCTATTTACTTAACTTACACCATGGAAATTGATTCGCAATTTTATTTATTATTTTTTAATTAGGTTTTGTGCTCTTTTAAAAAACTTGATTTGAACTTCTGAATGCAATATTCTTAAAAGAATTAGCTCCAATGAACCAGCCCTAAAAATGAAGGAGCATGAAGAGATTTCTCATCTCTGTTCGAATAGGGAGTGAAAAAGTTTTGGGCTGTTTGCTTATTTGTCCTGTAATTAAAAGGCTGGCACATTAATTTCGACTGCAGCAAGAAGTGCGCAATGCAGACAGAATCAGCAGCAGAACCAGAACCAAAATCAGAATCAGAATCGCCTTGGAAAAATCCTTAGAAAGAAGCCATGATAAATCCGCTGTATTTTGGCCAAGTCACAAAGCAGAGCCAACCGACAACAGACCGACATCCCGTTCATCTACAACTTATTTTATTTTCATTCTCAGTTTTTGGCTGCCTGCACAAAGTCAACAAAGTGCTTGCAAAGTCCGGACAAAAGTCCAGCAAAAGGAAAAACCCCTTGCAATTAGCGCTGGAAAAGTTCTTGGCAGTAATTGATTTGCTGTAAACCGTTTGACGAGGCCGCACTCGTCTCGTTGCTGCTGCCACAGTTGCAACTGCTTTAAAATTTAATGCCTTCCCCATCGCACTAAAGTATGCAACACAATTGTTATTGAACACGTGCCTTAGCCAACAATTGCAAGCTGCAGTCAACACTGAACACTAGAAAAGGGCCATGAAAAAACAGGAGGAGGAGGAGTAGGAGAAGAAGCTTGCAATGGGCTTCGGCGGCAGTCATCGTCAAAAGGAAAACAAAGCACATTTTTCCCCAACTCTGTTGCTTAAAAATGCTAAAACGCAGAGAAAAGTTGAACTGACTGCGACAGGGGACGTCAGAGAAGTTTGACATAATATATGCTTACAATCTTTCAGGAATCCTTTTGATAGATCTTGGGTAATCCAAGCTGCATCCCGATTCATTGATTTGATTCGCTAACAAGTTTTTAGAAGCTCTGAACTCAAGTTAGGACCAAGCATTGGAAAATTCATACAATTGTTTCCATTTTACTTCCACATTCTAATTTGATTCTTAGCTCTACTTTAAGTTATAAAGTTCTGTTATGTATAATATTTATTTATCTGTGGAAGCCCAATATAACCTTATGTTTGAATATTTCTATTTCTCTCTGTCAGAAACTTTTCAAGCAATCCTCGTGCTGTTACCTGCCCCCCGCCCCTAAAGTGCAACAAAATGCACGGAAGCATAGCGAAAGGCAACAGAAATAGCAGCAATAGCAGCAGCTTTGGCAAATGGTTGCTCGGTGGGCGATTTGAAAAATTCAATGCAAACAAACGGGGAACAACAACAGCTAGAACAACGCGTGGCAATGGTTAGCACTTTGTTAGGTAGTGTAGTTGCAACTGCAACTGCTGCGCCATTGATGGCTTAAAAATCACACAAAAGTTGCAATTGCAGGTAGAAACACGCAACACAAAACAATAACTCGAACTGAAGTTACAGAGTTCAATTGAAGTTCGAGAGGAGGGCACAGTTGGATAAAAGTTACACCAAAAAAGTTTCTTTGAACTGGGCAAATAATGAGACCGTTTATAGCCCTCCCCCAAAATCCAGTTATCAGCAGAGACAGCTGCAAGCCACAAACTGACACCTTTAAAAGTTAAAAGCGCAGAAAAATGTAGAGGTCTATGCAAAAAGCAACAAAAATGAAAATGAAAATGAAGAGAGAAAAAAACCAAAAGCAGAAAACAGAAAAAAGAGCAAGCCAATCCATCAAAAAATTAGCTCAGACTGACGCCGATGCCTCGGGGAAGGCAACACTCGGCCGTTGAAACTCATTTAAGCCACGTCGAGACGTAGACGAAGCGTTCGTTGTCAAGTGATGCGCCCCTCGACCAATACTACGACCGCCAGAGGGCGCCAAACAGAATGATAAAAAAAAGAAATTCGTTGCCTGGATGTTTTTCCCGAATACTGAAAATTGCTAAGGACTGACAGGCGTAACGGTAAGCGAGTTACAGTTAAAGCTATGCCAACGCCTTTGACACGCATGGCGGCACGAGGCTTTGATGTTACCCAAAGATGGGATTTGGTTGGGGCTCCTCCATCCCAAAGACCGTCGGCTTGGGTGCCAACAAATATTTGCTAAATGCAAATTACTTTTGACGCTTTGCGGCATGAAAGCATAAGTGAAATGATTGGCTCAGACCAAGTCTATGAGTGGCTGACAATCAAATACATTGCGCAGGCAATATAAGCAGCTTGAGAGATCACAAGACAGCTCTAAAAGGTGACAGATTTACCAAGTACATCCAACAACCCATCTGCCATTTAACTGCTGAAAAGGGCTTTCATAGACAGTTTCATTTTACCTTTACATTAAACGTTAACCACTTTGCTATGCACTCAAAGCAGCCTGAGCAAACGGACGATATAAAGATAAAATATTCTTAATAGTATACAGGCATGTTCTAGTTTTCAGCTACAGGTAAAAAAACTTTACTTCCGAATAATATTGTGGAAAATTTAACCACTATAGCTTACTGTAGTTTATTTATTTTACTATAGTTTGCATGCATTTTCAACAAAGCTATTGAGAACTTTAAAAACTTAGAATCGATATACTTTCTTTCTTAATTTGACAGGATCAAACTTCAGCTTAAAGCACAAGAATTTAGCCCCATTTTCAATTCGACTTTGAGTCAATTTTGTTTATGCAGATCAAGAAATAAATTATTTCAAATGAGTTATATAATGTTAGATTTCGACCTGTTTCAAACGCCACTTTTGAACTAATTAAAGTTAATAAGATAAATCACCATTTACCTTAAGATAGTAATAAGTATTCTTATCGATTAGTTCTCTAAAGATAGTTTCTCCTATTAATTTTCTGCATACCTTATCTGCCAAGCAAAATTCTTAATTGCACAATTCCGTCGGCATCCATGACAAATGCAATCCTTAAAGGTGCTTCAGAGCACATCTATTTCCATACAAGTTGAAGCAGTTGTCATCTGCCCTTTACTTAATCTTTCCACCCACATCGGGGCTGCAGTTTGTAGTTGATGCATATGTTTCCATTGACATCCAGATGCAACTTTATTGCAATTAAACACTCAATTTGCAGTCCCTCTCTTGGAATGTTTATAAATGAAATTTGGGCAAAGGTAAAGTTTGTGCGCCGCCGGCGACACTCGAAGAGAAGAGATCAAGAGGGATAGAGCTGATAGACTGAAGACTGAAGACAACGTCAACAGAAGTCGCAAAACAAATACCAAAAGCGAAATGGCGCCCCAGAACTTCGCCTGTTGTGGAGCCAAAGACGCTGACGATGCGCATTTGCTGTAGATTATTACAAAAGTTTAAATACATAGACAGGGCAGAGCAGATGGAAGAACTTGTGCTTGCATAGAGCCCTCAGGTGTTTTGAGTTTTGCTTGTCGACGACCAGAGCGACCACAACAAGACACCGACATCCAAACGAATCCAAATTCAACCAGTTGAACTCAGTTCGAGTTCGAGTTCGAGTTCTATACTTCGAGCTACCTTCAATTGAGGCTCTTAAATAGCCTTGGCAGTTACAATTGCACGTTGCACACTTTTCAACGAGTTCTTGGCCAAGCGTATGTCATCAGACTGTAAACTGTTTGGCTAGAAAAGTTTACAACATGCCAAAAGCTAGACACCAGGACAGCTCAAGTGGCTGCTGTGTACAGATATTTGGTATCGCTTCTGTCAATGCCAAGATAATTAATTGGTGAAGAATTCTTAAATTCTACTCAAATTTAAGCTTATTAGGCAGCATAAAGCTATGTTTTGACAACTGACTTAATCGATGAATCAATGGTTTGATCTACATATATGGATAGTCTACTCGAATCGATAGATCTTAGAAAAGTAACGATATATTCTATATTCTCATAGAGATTCACGACTTTAGCAGTTGCCGTAAAAATAAAATGTTAATTGCTTTGACAGGAGATAAATTAAAATTCCGCCTAGCAGGAAATTCTAGTTTTCTGCAAACTTTTGAAGTTAACACACACGTGTGTGTGTGTGTTTTAGATCCCTTTGTGTATCTTTAAGAAATTTCTGGTTATTTCCGGGCGTCTGTTGCTGGCGTTTACTTTTAGTTTTAATTTGACAGCCCGCATAATTTTGCTATGATTTGCACTTCTTAATTAATTATTTTTCGCTTTCGCAACTAAATGGGGATCGGAGCTGTGTCAGCAAATAAGCGACACACACACACACATGCGTCTGGCAACCCTTTCATTCCTCCTCTCAAGAATGAGTCTAGCAAACGCAAGCAAAACAAACTTTGACAAAAAAAAAATCCGGTTTTTTTTGACTTTGGCATGTCCTGGCTTTAGCTGAGAATGAGGATATTTTCTGCAGAAAAATCGTAAATGCAGTTGAAATTCCTTGGCACCTTTGACATATACGGCGTATGCGTAATATGCTATAGCAAAAAGGAAAAGCAAAATCAATGCAGTAATCCTGTTCTAACCAATGAAAAGGCTTACCTTGCAAATTCCCAGCTTATGTCAATTGACAGGCAACGATGCAGACATGGCCCAATGCTTTGTATTTCATTTAAATACAGCTTGTTGTTTTTCTCTAATACTTTTATTCTTCTTTCCTGATGATTTTTAAGCTGCCTTGCACCCTCCTCTTCCTCTCCAATTTCCATCCTTTTCCCCTTCCCAATGGCATCTGTGCCATGTCAATTGCATTTCGCTGGCAATGCAAATTGGCAGAGCGTTTGCCATTTTCCGTTCGACGGGACGGCTGCTCATTATTTAGACGCTTAACGCGCGTCGTTTTGCATTAGGTGATTAAGTTTTGCAGAGCCACCTGGCGGTCGGAATTGAAATTACGCTTTGTGCGTAACATCGCTTTACTCACTCTCACTTCGATTGACATTTTGTGGAGCAATGCGGTTTTTGTTTTCACATCCAATTGTTGGATGCTCCGCCTGACACGCATTTCATTTCCCTTTTTTATTTTACAAAATGGGATCCTTAGCTGCGGGTGCCAAATGTCAAAGTGGCGGTAACACTCACACTCCCACTCACACACACACACACACTCACACACATTAAAACACAGATAGAGACACACCAATATCAACGTGAGTTGCTGTTGCTGTTGCTGTTGTCGTTGTCGTCCTCACACACATCTCATCCATGCCCGGGCATGTAAATTGCTCTGGCAAACAAATCACGTAGTCGATGTACCAAGCTCAGTGCAATGCTCCATGTCGTCATATCAAAAGCCAGAAGGCAGCCTGAATTTTTGCGGTCTTGTTGCTGAAATGGCTAAAAGGAGCACAATCCCCCCAACTTTCCCCTATTCCAATAACAGCCTCAAATCGGGAGAGGAAGCTGCTAAACAACCGCAACGAAACCAATGTCACCACCACCATCCCGCTTGACTGGCACACTTGAGGTACGATGAGTCGGTTTTAAGAATTTTTAGTTTTCTTTATTGGAAATCATGCTATAGAATCTGAACTACGGTGTGGAAAAAGAAAAGATTCGAAGGTGTCGACTTACAAATCAATATATTTCTTGGAAACTTAATCAGTCTCTTAGTTACCAACTCAATGAATTTATACACGAATTTATAATACTTATGTACTCATATGCTGTATAAGAAGCAAATCAAGCATCTAAAAAAGACATCTTTCATTATTTATTGCATAAAATATGCTTCAATAAATAAGCAAAATGGTAAACCTCGTATATAGAAAGAATTCAAGGGATGTTCTGTACATCCTGTCGAAATTCGAACCCTTTCAAAGTCTTTCAATTACACGTTAATGTGCATTTAAACTTAGCGCAAGAACTTGATGTGAAATCAATTACCAAAAGGAAAAGAACTTGACAACGCAATGATGCAACAAATTAAAACGCATGTGAAGAAAGCTAATGAAATGTTCTAGGCCAAAACTGGGACATATACAGAGAATTGGGAAACGAGGGTATAGGTAGAGAAGGGTTGTCAGACAGGAAAAAGGGGGAGCAAGAGAAAAGCTCATAGATTTTTTGTTTCAGTACTTGCCAAAGGCGGAAATTGCCAAAAATGTGCCGAGCGGAACAAAAACAACAATAAACTTGGAGCGAAAATTAAGGCAAGTGGAGTTAAAAGTTAAGCTAACAAATGAAGATGAGGCTGGGAATAGGATAGGCACATCCGTACACACATGTGGGCGTGACGTATGGCCTATCACACACACCAACACAAACACACATACACTTTCACATAGGGAAACTGAACTCTGGCGCAATTTTACGCAACAACAAAAAGTTTAATTGAGGATAAACTTTGCTGCGTTTGCGCTGCTGTTGAAAATCAACCAACGTCGACATGGAAAATTTCTCAACTGCGGCTCGTAGGGGCTAAGGGTTAAGAGGTGCAGGGTTAGAGGTTAAGGCAACTGTATGCCGCTTATCTTAGCTGTTTAAGTTTTCGCTTTCTTCGTTGGCTCAGTTTGCCGTTAGTTTTCCCATCCCAGCCCAAAAAAGGGAAAACTTTAAGATTAAATTTTCCATCACACGTATGCGAAAAATAAAAGAGTAACGACTTTCAAAAGAAAATTATATGGACATTTATTGGTCGTTGGACGCGCGTTTTCTTGCTTTGTTTGCCAAAGCCAAACGAATGGCAAATATAGATGAAAAGCACATGAGAAACGATCTGAACGTGAACCCCGGGGTTGCAGTCCATTCGAGTCCTTTGTACAAGCCAAACACACACATATATGTACTCTTAACGACCATAATTCGCTTTAGGTGTATGGAAGTAAAAGGCGAAGGACAATGAAACACAAATGACCTGAAAATAACCGATGCGCCACAAACGATTGACTCTCCAACCTACCTTTCCCCTCACCGTGACAGAACTTTAAACATGGTCAGAAAAAATGATGGGGTTCTTAGACAATGTCCAATACTTAAAAGAAGTTTTAATACCCTTGGAAAATATCCATTTACTATAATTTTTCTTATCATTATATCGGACTGAATGTTAAAGTTAACAAAGGACAGTTTCAACGCTTTTACGAGCTCTGATATAGACTTAAAAAATAAATAATCAGATAGAAACACGACAGAAAGTGACATTTTACAGATTGAAATATAATGTAACAAATCTTTTAATTCAATTGTAGCACAAACCTAGAGAGAAGAGTATACCGTCTATATATCAAAATGATCAATACTGTGGTCTAGACAAACAATGGAAGCAATTTTTATTTTTTGTACCAAGTTGAACGATTTTATTAAAGGCTATCAGTCATTGAACATAAACGCTGTTAATCCTTGCCGGACTTTGGCTCTTACCACAATGCGGGTGCTGCGGCATAGCTCAGTGGAGCTGGTCCATAAGCCAATGGGGCGCTGTATTTGGCAAAGACAGGTGCCGTATAGGGATGGGCAAATGGAGCAGCCAAAGGAGCCGCAAATGGAGCCGCCAAAGGAGCCGCAAATGGAGCAGCCAAGGGAGCCGCAACTGGTGCTACAGTTTTAATAAGCGGTGCAGCAAATGGAGCTGCCACTGGAGCGGCAAAGGGAGTGGCAAATGGTGTTGCAACTGGTGCCACGTGCCTGAAAACTGGAGCAGCAACTGGTGCCACAGCCCTGATCACTGGAGCAGCAACTGGCACTGGAGCAGCTGCAATCACAGGAGCAGCAGCGATGCCATTGAAGGTTCTGGCCACAACTTGGCTACTGGCAGCGGTAACTACTGGAGCAGGAGCAGCCAATGGTGTGTGCAGAAATCCTGGCTTGGCAGCAGCACAGGCAATCAGAGCACAGATGACAACGGCCTAAAGAAAGTTTATCTTAAAGATTACCTGGAAATTCTCAACGACAAGACAATCAATACTAACGTATTTGAACATGTTGAGTTGATTTGATTTGTCGGTTGACTTGCTGTCTTTGTTGGTTGTAGCTTTTTGAAAGCGAATTGCTAACTGATGTCAAGCTGAGGCCATGCCACGAATATTTATACCTAAGAAGCCACCGCATCGACAAGCTACTTAAAATGCGCCCTGCGTGGAACACGTTGCCCATTATAAGTGTCGGCATTATAATTGGTAGTTTGCTGTACTTAGGTTCCAGTAGTGTCTTTGAGGGTCTTATTGCAGCTGACAAAACCCGAAGGGCAGCCAATTTCAATTGACTTGGCTAATTATACAAAGTTTGTATCAAAATCGAAATGCATAAAACCGAATCAAACGTTTTTCCATTGTTGAAAAATGCACTTAATAATCAAATACCTTTTTATGATATATCTGGCCTTACTAACTGAAAGTTATCCAACAGCAAATGTTTAATGTTTTGTCCCCAACCTAAATTGCAAAACTAGCCATCAAATTATATTAGGAAGTTATGTTATTTGCAAAATGGAAATGGATGAAAATATTTCAAATATTTGGGTCTATATGTATGACTATCAACAGACAATAAGTTTAAGCTAGCTTTATAGCCCTATTTAGTTTGACATTTCTATTCTAATTTCATTAAAGAACAGTTCTGGAAAGGTCATTCAAAAGAATATAATCACAAAACAAAATAAATAAAAGCGAACACCAATAATAGTTCTAGGATATTATTATTATTATGATTTAATTTAACAATTATGTGGGGTCAAAGATAAATATTTTAGCCAATGTTATCGTTTTAAACAAACAAATTTAACCACGTACGTTTCACATACACAAGTATGCAATCGATAATATGATTAAAACTATAGTTTAATCAATTAATTAATTTATGTATTATATATGTGTATGTATGTATGTATACTTACCTTTTATTTTGTTTACGCTACTGCGTTGCATTTTCAATTGTTTCATCTAAAATGTACGTTACAAGTACTGGGGGCAATATTTTACCAAGATGACACACTGAAATCGTTGCCACCCGCTAGCTCCAGGCAATGACCTGACCTGGCAAAGGTCCCGTTCGGTTCAGTTCAGGGAACTCGACCAATTAAACATTTTGAGCACGTACGGACGGCCAGAGCGAACTTAAAATTATTGCTCACACCCGACAAATGTTCGGGTCAGCAAATAATACACACACGCACACACACTCATGATGACACAAAACTTTTTTCTTTTGTTTTTGATTACCACTTTTTTGGGTCAAGGTTGTTGCAATCAGGGTTTTACTTCAGGTATTTTATTTTGGCCCATATGTATGTAAATGTACGTTGTGCATTTACATATAGTTATACATATTTGACAATAGCACGGATATAAGTAATCGTAATAAATAAAATAGCTTCTATTCTTAACTTTGTCTCTTCAACTGCAATTTCACAACTAGGCATTCCTGAGAAAGCTATCGATATATTGCATACAGTCGAATGGTTGTATCGATATTGGAAAAAGTTCTTCTTACAAAAAGCTTGAAGCTATGAGACTCGACTTTGAGCGATTGATAATAAATTAAAAGATAAAACTTATATATTATTAAGTACTTATACCAATAAGTTGAAATAAATTTTCTTTGTTTTGAGACCGCTTTCTCATAAAACGAAAAAACTGCAGTAGCAGAGATCAGTGTGGTAATTCTACAGCACTCAGAGCTAGACAAAAGGTGCCAGCCTTTCGTGTCACGAGCAAATAAATCAACGTGCTTATTACAGTTACAGTTAAGACCTCCTAGCTTCGTAGTCCAGTTTGTTTGTTTTGTCTACTTTGGTTTACTTTGTCTGCGCGCTCTGCATGCTAATTTCTATTTTATTTTGAATCTGGTTTCGTTTTCATTTTCTACTGCGCGTCCGTCACGTTCATTTTGATTTGCTATAAAAATAAATCGAAAACGAAGACATGTCATCAAACACAGTTTCGCTCTTAAAGTGCCAACTCCGAAAAGCAATCAGAAATCCCTCAACATGTTCAAATACGTAAGTAGTCTACTCATTCAATGCCCAATGCTCCTTGAAGATCTCACACCTGCTTCTCCATCCAGACCGTTGTCATTTGTGCTCTGATTGCCTGTGTTGCCGCCAAACCAGGATTGTTGCATGCACCCTTGGTTGCCGCTCCAGCTGCCATCGTGGCTGCTCCAGCTCCTGTGGTGACTGCTACTAGCAGCCAAGTGGTAGCTAGAAACTTTAATGGAATCGCCACTGCTCCCATAGTTGCACCAGTTCCTGTACCAGTCATCGCCAAGTATGCTGCTGCTCCTGTAGCTTCTCCGGTCTTCGCCAAGTATGCTGCTGCTCCTTTCGCCTACAACGCACCGCTCAGCTACGCAGCGGCACCAGCATCACTTTTCATTTAAGAATATTTTCTGTGATTCTATATAAATAAATATAATTTTAAACATATTCTTATTGTTGTAAATAACTTAAATTTTCCGCTAATCGCCATCCCGATAATTACAGGGTGACAAAGTCGAATACCTTAACATAAACTTAAGTTTATGTTTGTAATTTGCATTTAAAAAAAACACCATTTTGTGAATTACAGATATGAACTTTTTTTATAATTAAAAATATCGAAAATTATAATTTAAATATCGGAACCCTTTCGGTGTTAAATGAGCAATTCAATGACTATGAATACTTATCCGGATTATACCATTTGCACTAAAAAGTTTAAGCTAAGAAAATTATATTTGTCGTACACTATTGTATGTGAGATTAAATTAGTAAACACAGTCAGACAATCTAGTGTAAGAAAGCGGTTCTTCTTCTCTTACTTATTTTTAAATTATATATTTAGATAATCACTGCGCATTTCCTCGTGACCTTGACTTAATTACAAGTTACGTCCAAAAGCAAATTCAATGTAAACAATTTGGCCACTTTAATGTCACGCGTCATCCAACTGACGATGATGGAAACAGCAGCTGCCTGTGTTGACAATATTTTTAACGCGTCCTACGTGACTTGCAATTTAATAGTCAACGGTCGTCACATTCTCTCGGACGAAGAAGCCTTTGTTTATGTGCGAGCAGAAAATCCAATTAGCAGACCCCAAGTGCACCCAGAGATAAGTTAAGCTTTTAAGTTAGATATGTTGATTTTTATTTTCACTTAGATCACAAGTTCTTACAACAGAACTGGAGCGGACACTGGATGAGCAGCATAGGTCAACGAAGCAGTCAAAGGAGAGCTGTAAGCCAAAGGAACACCCAATGGAGAACTGTAAGCCAAGGGTGCAGCAACTGGAGCAGTCAATGGAGCAGCAGCATATTTGGCAATGACAGGAGCAGCAACTGGAGCGATCACAGGAGCAGTGACTATACCATTGTAGTTGCGGGCAAAGACTTGGCTACTAGTAGCAGTCACATATGGAGCAGGAGCAGCCACAACTGCAGCAGGAGCAGCAGCCACAACTGGAGAAGAGTATGCCAAATGTTGACCAAGGAGGAGACCAGGCTTGGCAGCAGCACAGGCGATGATGGCAAAGATGACGGCAGCCTACAAATAAATTTAATTTAAATGACATCGGAAGGACATTCCTGATCACTTACGAATTTGAACATATTGCTTGAGTTTTAGGTTTGTAAGATCTGATGTGCTTATAGCTCGAGAACTTCAATTTGATTGATAACATTTAACAGTGTTAACTTCGCTTTATATACTAAAAACTGATATAAGACACCAGAGGTGACCTTAACATTAAATAAATTTAAATTGTGGGTCCCACGACACGTTATACATTAAATAGTAATTTAAAAGAAAAAGTGATAATGTCCACAAAATGCAAGTCAACCCGTTAACTGGACTAACCAATTGCGCATTTCAATGAACCACATGACTCACAATTGGATGAAGACAATTTTGAAGTATAAATACTCGTCGATTACTGTAGTTGGACATCAAACAGTTTGCAGCTTACTCTACAAGCAACACAATCAATCAATCCTCAACATGTTCAAATACGTAAGATACTGAAGGAGATTCCCTTTATATCAGCTCCTCTAATACAACTCTCTGTGATTATAGACCGTTGTCATCTTTGCCATCATCGCCTGTGCTGCTGCCAAGCCTGGTCTTCTCCTTGGTCAACATTTGGCATACTCTTCTCCAGTTGTGGCTGCTGCACCTGCTGCAGTTGTGGCTGCTCCTGCTCCATATGTGACTGCTACCAGTAGCCAAGTCTTTGCCCGCAACTACAATGGAATTGCCACTGCTCCTGTGATTGCTCCAGTTGCTGCTCCAGTCATTGCCAAGTATGCTGCTGCGCCTTTGGCTGCTCCTTTGGCTTACAGCTCGCCCATTGCTGCTCCTCTGGCTTACAACGCCCCTCTGACTTACAGCTCGCCATTGGCCTACTCCGCCGCTGCTGCTCCTGTTCTTCTCTAAGAACTGCCACCGTACGATTTTAAATAAATGAAAATAATAATTTACATAATTGAAGTTTCTTTGATGACAAGTCGGGACTCTTCGACTTGGAGGGTCTTCATATTAAAAAGCATATATACATGCAAATGCAGATCACGTAGGCAGCGCTAAAGTTATTGTCGACAACAGCTATTGGCCACATTCGCATTCAACAGTGGCTAAATGGTTTGTTTTGAAGAAGATGTTGCTAAAAATATGCAATTATGTATGTGTGTCAAGGCCGCAAGGGCTGCACCAACAAGGTATCGACAGTTCAATGAACTCCCAATGGCAGTGTTGTCATATATTCGTCATAAATATGTTGGCTTGAACAACTTTCTGTTTTTTGAGCTATCAATCAAACTCACAGATATTCTAAATGGACTGTCTAATATTTTCTTCCAAGCTCTGGCTTTTTGTTCCCTCAAAATATAGCCAACCCCGTCCTTTTTCGCCAAATCTAACTTGATCCTCTCGCAAATCAGAATATTTTTTAGCCAAATCTGTTATTTTGCCATTAAATATGAATTTTTCACCGCAAATTCCGTATTTAAATTGAGAATAAACTACTATACATAAGAAATTTTAAAACATAACTTTATATGAGAAAATTCTAAACAATTTTTCTAATTTAATGTGTTTGAAAAAATCCGCGTTTTGTACCTAATAAAAACAACAAAGTAATGGAAAAAAAATAGCATATTACATTCGAAAAATCATTTATTCTTCAGATTAATTGTTAATTAAAATATCACAGCTTAATTTTTCACAATAGAAGGGGTGTAGGGGCAGCTGCATAAGTCAGTGGGGAACTGTATGCTAGAGGAGCAGCCAAATGGGAGCTATAAGCAAGAGGAGCTGCGAAATGTGAGCTGTAAGCCAAAGGAGCAGTCAATGGAGCAGCAACTGGAGCAGCAACTGGAGCAGCAACTGGAGCAGCAACTGGAGCAGCAGCATACTTGGCAATGACAGGAGCAGCAACTGGAGCAATCACAGGAGCAGTGGCAATTCCATTGTAGTTGCGGGCAAAGACTTGGCTACTGGTAGCAGTCACATATGGAGCAGGAGCAGCCACAACTGCAGCAGGAGCAGCAGCCACAACTGGAGAAGAATATGCCAAATGTTGACCAACGAGGAGACCAGGCTTGGCAGCAGCACAGGCGATGATAGCAAAGATAACAACGGTCTGTAATCAGAGAGAGAGAGAGAGAGAGAGAGAGTTGTATTAGAGGAGCTGATATAAAGCGAATCTCCTTCAGTATCTTACGTATTTGAACATGTTGAGGATTGATTGATTGTGTTGCTTGTAGAGTAAGCTGCAAACTGTTTGATGTCCAACTACAGTAATCGACGAGTATTTATACCTCAAAATAGTCTTCATCCAATTGTGAGTCATGTGGTTCATTGAAATGCGTAATTGGTTACTCCAGTTAACAGGTTAACTTGCATTTCGTAGACTTTATCACTTCGCTTTTAAGTTACTATATAATGTATAACGTGTCGTCGGACCCACAATTTAAATTTATTTAATGTTAAGGTCAGCTCTGATGTTTTATATCAGTTTTTAGTATATAAAGCGAAGTTAAGACTGTTAAATGTTATCAATCGAATTGAAGTTCTCGAGCTGTAAGCACTTCAGATCCTAAACATCTAAAATCTAAAGCAATATGTTCAAATTCGTAAGTAGACAGGGCTCTGAATGTTCTTCCGATGTCATCTAAATTAAATTTATTTGTAGGCTGCCGTCATCTTTGCCATCATCGCCTGTGCTGCTGCCAAGCCTGGTCTCCTCCTTGGTCAACATTTGGCATACTCTTCTCCAGTTGTGGCTGCTGCTCCTGCTGCAGTTGTGGCTGCTCCTGCTCCATATGTGACTGCTACCAGTAGCCAAGTTTTTGCCCGCAACTACAATGGAATTGCCACTGCTCCTGTGATCGCTCCAGTTGCTGCTCCTGTCATTGCCAAGTATGCTGCTGCTCCATTGGCTGCTCCTTTGACATATAGCTCACATTTGACAGCTCCTCTGGCATACAGTGCTCCACTGAGCTATGATGTTGCCCCAGCACCTCTTTTGTTCTAAATAAAAAATCTGCGATCTAATCCCTAATAAATAAACTATACAGTAAACGAATTTTTGGATTTTTGAGCTTATGTTGCAGGATATAAAAAAAAAAAGTTTACTATACTATACAAAAATATAAAAAACACTTTGTCCCTAAGGACTTACACATTGACTGACTGACAACTGAGCATCGTACAGCCAAAGTAGTTGGACCTATGCGGCTGAAATTTATACACAACATAGCTGCGAAGGGAAAAGGCAATATTTTCGGGGGAAGCCTTTTATGCCAAATTTAGCCTTATCCTTCCATATCTAGCAAATTTTTCATTAAGCACAGCCTTTTTCCTGGTAAATCTAGCGTTTTCTGGTAAATCTAAGTTTTGTCTCGTAAAATCTCGACACTTTCGGCAAATTCTATCTTTCTGCCGCAAAATTAGATATTTTGTCCCCGCCAAATCTGCCTTTTAAATGTATAATCTTTGTCTGCGTAAGATTCATATAAATTGTTTGTGTCAAGCTTGGTTGTTAAAGCTTTTATATTTGGTCTTTAAGATGTGGATGCTGATGTGCAGTATGTTATATTAATGAGGTCTTCCATACCTCCCTCTATCTGCCACACTCAGTGCACCGAATACAATGTACCCTAATACCATACCGAGAAAGGGTATAACAAACGTGTAAAGACATCTATAGAAATTGTTGTTACACATATATTTTTGACAATAAAGCTGACTAAAATTGAGTACAATTGGAAGTTCGTTGAACTGTGAAAGCCCTACTGGTAAGAACTTTGCGACCTTGACATACATACATAATTACATATTTGTACCAACATCTTCTTTAACTATTTAGCCACTGTTGACTGCGAATGTGGCCAATAACAAGTGTCGACAATAATTTAAGCGCTGCCCACCTATTTCAATTTAAGGTGTCCAACAGAATCTCGACTTGTCATCAAAGAAACACCAATTATGTAAATTATTATTTTCATTTATTTAAAATCGTACGGTGGCAGTTCTTAGAGAAGAACAGGAGAAGCAGCGGCGGAGTAGGCCAATGGCGAGCTGTAAGTCAGAGGGGCGTTGTAAGCCAGAGGAGCAGCAATGGGCGAGCTGTAAGCCAGGGGAGCAGCCAAAGGTGCAGCAGCGTACTTGGCAATGACAGGAGCAGCAACTGGAGCAATCACAGGAGCAGTGGCTATACCATTGTAGTTGCGGGCAAAGACTTGGCTACTGGTAGCAGTCACATATGGAGCAGGAGCAGCCACAACTGCAGCAGGTGCAGCAGCCACAACTGGAGCAGAGTATGCCAAATGTTGACCAAGGAGGAGACCAGGCTTGGCAGCAGCACAGGCGATGATGGCAAAGATAACAACGGTCTGTAATCAGAGAGAGAGAGAGAGAGAGAGAGAGTTGTATTAGAGGAGCTGATATAAAGCGAATCTCCTTCAGTATCTTACGTATTTGAACATGTTGAGGATTGATTGATTGTGTTGCTTGTAGAGTAAGCTGCAAACTGTTTGATGTCCAACTACAGTAATCGACGAGTATTTATACCTCAAAATTGTCTTCATCCAATTGTGAGTCATATGGTTCATTGAAATTCACTGCCAAGTCCAGTTAACTGTTTTGTTTACGTTTTGTAGCCGTTATCAGTTTGCTCTTTAAGTTTACTCCCACTGTTTAATGTAAAGCACGTCGTGGCACCTACAAATTTAGTTTCAGGGTCAATATTAGTTACTTTCCCAAATTTTAGGTAGAAAATAACTTTATTCAAGTTCAAATCAGTTTTATTTTATGATCTACGTATATGCAGCTATGCTTAAACCCCTAATTCAATTATGCTCATCTTGATTACAAAAATCTTGTCTATTTGTAACTATGCTGCTGATCGCTCCAGTTGCTGCTGCTGTGATCGCCTAGTATTATGCTGCTTTATTGGCCGCTTTTCTGGCATATCATGCTACTCCTTTGGCCTACTGCTTACAGTTGTTACAGTTAGTTGGTTGCAAAGCCGTCGGGCTGATTTTAAGTTGAATAAAAAAACCCGCCGACTTATCCACTAAGCTGACAGAATGCTTTTCAATCGTGTGGGCGGAAGGGCGCTACACACACACACACACACAACACGTCACTTGAATAAAGATTGGTAGCTGGTGTCTTATCCTTTTGACTGGCTTTCCTCATGGTTATTTGTTAGTTTCGTGTATTTATCTGAATCGCTTTCATAGCGCATTTCATGCATTGATGCACAATTCAAAAAGCCATTTTTGCACTCTCGCATGCTGATAGACGATAAAATCCTTTTCCAGAAAAGTCAAAAAATCCTTGGCATATGTTATCGCCCATGCCCACAGTGCCTGATGTGTGACAGGATTTGTGCTTTGGCGCCGCCTTAGATTAGCTTTTCCTGTGTGATTTTCCTGCGTTGCTGCCTGCTTGCTTGCTAGGTGCCTGTAATTTGATTAGTTGCAGCTTTTAAAGTTGTTTGTAATTACAAAAACCCAACAGAAACAGTGACAGAAACTGCGTAATTGAATTTACCTTTTAGAGTCACCGGCCATTCCCCCGACCAAAAACCGTAACCAAAACTGCAACCGGAAATGTGTATAGTATGAAAAACTGTGCGACTTTCGCGTTCTCGTCTAAATAATTAAAAGTTTACCCTTGCCCATTTTCTGCGTTTTTGTTTGGCAATTGTAATTGCTGTTAATGGCAAAAACAAGCAACAGTACACGGACAATGCTAAACGGGAAAAACAGCTAGTAGTACACGAAAAACCTTCCCGTAACTCGACACGGATTTTGCATTAAAAAATCTCGCACCCAACTGCATTTGCCTACAAACATCACAGTCAGGACTAACATTAGGATCTGGGCCGGGAACTGAATAAAGACTAGTCGAAAGTACAAGTACGAGTATGTATGAATAAGAATTGTTTATGTTTTTCATGTTGACTTCGTTTGTAGAGTAACGAAAATTGCTAAATAAAGACGGTTACATCTGTTCCAATGCGGAAATACGAGTATGTGAAAGAAGGAAAGAACGTGTTAGACATTTTTTTGAAACTTGAGATAATGTAAACATAGAAAAATATTATATATAAGTACATAGAGCTAATTAACATAAATAGTATGGACAATTAAGCCTTACAAAGAACAACTTAAATTTGTTACTTATGTACAAAGTTACTTGTTACCTTTGTACATAGTAGTCCAAATAAGTAAGTAGGTTACATATTTGTAAACATTTTATTTATAAGTTTAAATAGCAGCTTATTAATTTATATCTTTAGATGTAATTTATATAAATATTAATACCTATTTGTAATTTGCTGCTCTCTGAGCCTTTCCTAATGACCAGGCCGATCTGAGGGTTCGGAGATTTGTGACCCGGACTATCCTTGTCCTTGGGACGGAGTCATCGTCTGCCTGTTCATCTGTCGTTAATTAGGCTAAACAAGTTATGGAATATGATTAATAGAGAGCACGGGAAAGCAATTAACTTTTTGCGATAAACAGCCAAGAAAGAAGAATTAATGCGCTCTTGATTTGTCGGCAGATTTATTAGTGCCTAAAGGCCAAAAGCCATGGGGATAGCAGGGAGTGAATATTCTCCCAGTACTCTCGAATTTTACAATTCACGTAGTGACATTTGCATTTTTGATTACTTCAATATTTGCTGCATTGCTTTTGTTTATTGCTAGGTGTTGAATATCTTTTATTTTTTGGCTTTTTTGGCTTTTTTAGGTGGGGATTTTGGATACGTGTCGTGCAAATCAAAAAGTCTGGCCCACGGGCCGGGCAAAGGGAGCACGCGTCTATTTAAATTGGCTGACAAGAGGTCAGTTGGCTTTACGAATTTTCCCAGCAACTTTTTGGGTTATTTCTTTATGCAAATCATGTGGGCGGCTGAACCGTTGCGAGGGGGCGTGACAAGGTCTGATTATGTTATTATTGCTGTTGGCATGTCTTAAATTCGAGCTTGGGTTGAATTTTGAGATTTTTGTTATTGTTGTTGTTCGCGGTGTCGTTTGCTTAATTTGTTTGTCGCGCTTACAGCAAGAAAAAAAGGAAATATTCAATCAAATCCGTTTTGAGTCTGAAGACAAAGAGATAAAGAAAAAATGGTAGAAAAAGTAAAGTTCATCCAACCCCAGACAATGAGCCATGTATTATATTTCCAGGCAATTGTTTATGCGCATCAAAAAGTTCCCCAACAAAAAGTCGCCGCCATTTAATTGATGATGGTTAAGGGGACACGGCGGGTTGCAGGGTTGTGCTTTTGGAGGGATGCGATTTCATTCAGTAGCAGATGCCTTAAAAATCGTGCTCAAGCAGCAAAACCTTAAAAGAAATATGGTAAAAATGGGATCCACTCCCACATGCTTTCAGATAAGTGAGTGGGCGGCAGGTCTCAGGACTCGGCAGGATTTAGGACTCATCGCTGACGTGTTTGTCGCTTCTGTCTCTGCTGCAGTAGCCAAAGAGCCACACTTAACCTTGGCTGTATACGGCCGAGGACACGCCACTTAACTTATGAATTAAATTCCTGTGCTCGGCAAATCCTGATGCCAGAGTATGGTTTATTTTATGGCCAACGCTCAGAACTTTAACACAAAAAGCTCAATTTTCTACCTGCCAGCTGCCAAAGTTATGCCGCTCTCTCTCTCTCTCTCTCTCTCTCTCTCTCTCTCTCTCTCTCTCTCTGTGTCTCTCTCTCGGAAAGACGGGCTTTTTGTTTGACTTTCCATTCAGCACTCTCTGTTCACTCAAAGCTTTTGAGTCCATGACTCTTTAATGAGATTCATAAGAGAACCAAAGTTCATTCAAAAAGGTCTGTTGGGTAATATTCTGATGAGAATACTGATAAGTAAGAATGCTATAATATTGCTAAGGATGAAATAAAATTATAACCACAATATCTATAAATATTATTAATAGTTTTTTATTTTTACAAATTTATTTATTCAGAAGCATTGCAATCTGTATATAATGTTTTAATCGTAATGCTGAAAGTGCCGTATGTTGATTTCAATTATTATTGCTTATAATGTTGATGTGCTATGAATCGAGATCGTAACTAAATGAATACAAGCATTTTTACTTGTCTTATTGTTATTTCTATTTATTAGTTATAAAATAGTTACTTTTATTACTATGTTTAATTAGTGCTTGGCAATGATTGTGGTTGATTTTTAGTATTATTTGAATTGTGATGATTGATTGGTGATTGATATTGATTTATTATGAGTCGAACTCGTGAAGGAAAACAAGTATTTTAATCTCTTTTATTGTTACTGTTAATTGTAGTATCGTTTGATTTGCGATGATTGGCTGTAAGTATATAGAGCTTCTCCAGCATTTGATTTGTTCCACATGTGGTCAGTGCAAAAATCTGAACCAAACCGGACTCATATAATTTTGCTACAACACTGGGTATGTGCCTGTTCACGTAGTATGCATATTTAGAGCTACCGTTGACCAACTCAGTTCTCAGACAATGAATTTGACTAAAGTCTTGGATGGATATTTGCCAGGAGAATTGGACAGTGCGAATTAGATGATTTTGTTCTTTATTTAGCTCAATGAGACTATCAGGCTTGGCCACTTCCATAATTTCGGCTATAAGATTATCTTCCGTTTCGCTGAGTATAAGTTTACTTCGGGCATTTTTGATCAGTATACAGCCATTATCCCAGATCCAAGCGATTTGTCCAGCTTCATAGGGTCTCATCAGCACTTGTGTGTTGCTGCTGTACAGTGCATTATCCAACTTTAGGGACAGACTACTCAGATCAAGTTTCTGATTCATATCCATTGTACTATAAGTTCTAACAATCTTAACTTCTATTTGCAGTGTTTCTCGGTTGACTTTCCGCTGAATTGTACGTAGCATTCCCATCTTTCGCAGTCCCTGTTCTATAGGATTTAGCAACTCGGGCATCAGAAGAGAACGTTTCAAATGGTCTAAATTGGAGTTGTCAGATTTGTCAATTCTTTTGCTGCGCAAACGCTTGGCTTGTGGATCACTAAACTCTGTCATATTCTGATCCATGATAGTTTCAAAGTCTTCCAGTCGGTGCCTAAAGCTGTCCTCCCATTTGTTAATAACTTGTAATTGTGTATCTAAATCTTGAGTTGAGGCTTTAACGCTGAGAAGTGGGAACTGTTGTGGTTCATTAACTGATGGCGGTTGCTTTTTAATTTGGCCAATCTCCGTTTCAAAATCAATCGACTGCTCTTCAGATGTGTTGAGCAATAAATCAATTTTATTCGGAACTTCACAAACTATGTCTTTTGGCTTAGCAGTTGGGCACCAGGTTGACAGCTTCTCCACATTTAATATGATAGGATTATCTTGTTTCTTGCTCTTCTCAATCTGTTGTTCTTGAGAAAACATTGTGATTAAGCTATTATCATGGTGTAGTTCATCTTTATTATCGACTATAATTGGTGTTGTTTCTGGCATTTCATGCAGTAGTACTTCTAAATCATCTTCAGCAATTGGTGTCGGATCTGGAATATCCTGGTGTAGTACTTCTTTATTATCTACAGCAATTGGTGCTGTTTCTAGAATTTCATACACTAGTAATTGATCTACAGCATCTGGAATACCATGCTGTAATATTACCTTTTCATCTTCAACTGGTGGAATATCATGGTGTAGTATTTCTTTATTATCTTCAACAATTGGTGCTGTTTCTAGAATTTCATACACTAGTAATTGATCTACAGCATCTGGAATACCATGCTGTAATATTACCTTTTCATCTTTAACTGGTTTCCGATTTAAAAGGCTAACACTTTCTGCAATAGTTTTTACGTTGATTTGGTCGCTTCTGATTGTTTCCTTAACCTTATTCTGTTCAGTTTGCAATGTAGTCTGAGGACAGTCTTCGATTCCTAACTTTTTTAGTCCCACTTTAGCTTCCTCCCTTCTCCATATGCACTGGAAATTTTGGAATTTTTTCCTTTCCTTAAATGTAAACAATCCTTTTGGCTTAAAACAGTTGGACAAGTCCCGACTCTTCTCCGAGCTAGGCTCAAATCTTTTTGTCTTCTCGAAGGTCATACTATCGAGCGACGCGTCCTCATCAGGTTTGTAATAAGGTTCTGGACTATATAAATAGTCCGTAAGCCAATTGACAGCCTCTTGCTGTTGATCTTCATATCTAACCTTAGGTATTTTGGGTGTGATCTTGGTTGTCTCAGCAATTGGTTCTTGGTCTACAGGGGACATATTTTGTAGGCAATCAATAGGCCAGATGGCTTCACCACCTGCTTTAAATATCTCGTAGCTCTCCCATATCTCCTCCGATGTTGGTATATAGTCCATAATATTCCCATCAAGTATGTCAAAGGAGTTCCTGAAATATCACGATAGGTGAAAAGGATTAATCGGGGCTTAACAGCTGACATACAAGTCAAGCACTGCATTGTAAAAGAAAAAGACAGAGGGAAGCGATTCATTCCTGCTAAGGCCCAGGGAACCTTAAGCATCTTAAAAGTTTCTGTTAACTGTGATTCAACAATGCTCAGTTGAATCTGGTACTTACCTTCTCGAGGAAGTGTTTGATGTCCATTCAATCATCTCATCTCTTTCCATGTCACATGTCTCTTGCATCGGCGATTGCAGTCCTGGACTATAGCTGCAGTTATCCCATATCTCCTCCGATGTTGTCATACAGTCCATAGTATTCCATTCTTGTATCTCAAGAGAGTTCCTGAAATATCACGGTAGTTGAATATAATTAATTGGGGCTTAACAGCTGACATACAAGTCATGCACTGCATTGTAAAAGCAAAAGACAGAGGGAAGCGATTCAAGGCTGCTAAGGACAAGGGAACCTCAAGCATCCTAAATATTCCTCTAACAGTGATTCTATAGCTCTGGGTTGGATCTGGTACTTACCTTCTCAAGGAAGTGTTTGCTTTCCATTTGATCGTCTCACCTCTTGCTATGTCATATGCCTCTTGGATGGGCGTCTGCAGTCCTCGATCTTCCCGCACTTCTACTAGGTGCTTATGTCTCTTATGTTTCTTTCTTTTTTTTGTCAAGTTCTCTGTTGAATATTGCTGCTCCTTCTCCTCCACCTCATTCTCTTCCTTCTTATTCCATTCGTCCATCTCATAGAATTTCTGAGAAATTGATTCTATCTTCCTCTTTTTGGAATGTTTTTTCTCCCTAAAGAAATATTTGATGTAGTCAGGAAAACATATAGAATTGCATGTATAACTGACTCGATCATGGGGTCTTTCTCTTCCTGCTCCTCTTCCTCGTCATGAGCCCAGTACCATGTGTCCATTGCATCGCTTCTCTGAGAAATGCATTCTTTTATCTTCTTCATAGAATGTGTTTTGGTTTTGTGAAAACTGAGCTCTTTGTTTTTATTATTGGATCGGTTTCTGCTCCAGTTTCTATTTCTAGGTCGGTTTCTATAGTTCTCATCAATGAAATAATTGATATAATCGCACAAAGAATTTAGAATGTATAACTTACTTGAACATATGGTGTTCCTCCTCATCTCTATTCTCTTTGTATTTATTTTTGGAGCGTTTCTTGCGACTTTTTCTTCTCTTTTTCTGCCTCCTTCGATAGTTCTCGCCAAGAAAATATTCGATGTTATGGGGAAAAATAGGATTCCGTATATAACTTACCTGAACATATGGTTCTTTTTATCATCAGCCCAGTACCGTGCGTCCATGACGTTGGTTTTGCGAAAACTTTAAATTCTGAATTAAATCCTTTCTTTTTATGTCAATAGGAATTATACTACTAACTGACACTGACACGTTCTCCAGTGTTGCCAAGTACTATAGAAAATCAGCCCTGTCAAAATCAGGGAAAAAAATGCCAGAATCGGTATCGGAACTGAAACAAAATTAATTTGAGATTTAAAGGATAAAACAAATTAAAAACTTAAAAAGTTATTGATTCGAGATTTGGCACATAGTATTTAATAAATACTTTTATTTTTTTCTTAATTTGTAATATATTTTTAAGATTATTTAATACATACCCCTTGAGATCTTGCTTTGAACTGACTAAAACGCAGTTGTCTCAGGCCATTCATGATGTTTTTACTGAGTGACAGATAAATCATGACTACTTGTATGACTCGAAATAAGTAAGTGTGAGTGATAACGAAATGTTTTGAGAAGCATAAGATTGTTTATTAAATGAACTTACCTATTTTGCTTTAAAATTGTTTTTGGTCACAACTTGATATTTCTTTTTTGACATTCATAAGACCATGAATGGACAAAAAGTAACTTATCAAATAGAAAAGCCTACACAACTCTATATGTTAGTGTTTTTGAAATGTGAATCCTTTTGTAATGCATCTTGTGGGTTGAGTACATTTAGTGTGCACTCGATCAGGGCTCTATTATTTAAATATGTATGTATATTATCTAGGAAAGGCGGAATATGGACTAAAGTTTTTGCATTTCCCAATTAATCAGTGATAAATTGTAAGCTCTGAAATTGTTCGAAATGAACCAACAAAATAGCAACAGCAAAACATACCTTAACACAAACGATGAAATTGTAAATAAAATAATCCACAGAGAATTAATTTTCAAAATATTTCAATGTGCATTAACTGTTCTCATACGAGTGCTTGTGCAAAGTTTTTGATAAAAAGCCGCTTAACTCAAAAATTAGAAACTTTTTGATTCACCCCACTCCATTCCGTCCGTAACGCATTTAAAACTTCACATGGCTTTTGATTGGGACACTATTTCTTAGACGTTGGCTTATCTCCGCTTTCCGTACCCTGTTCTCAGTCTTGGGTCCCAGGTACAGACATAGTCAGGTAGTTAAAACTTTTAAATTGAGCCTGGGTGGCCAGGAATCATTTGTGATTTTTTGTTTGGGTTCTGGAGAGGATCTCAGTCTGGGTAAAAGTTAAAGTTACGGCAAAAGTGCTCTGTCACTGCTCATTTGTTGCTAATAATTATAAAAGTTTATACAGTTCCCCAAGTCACATATGTACACAGACATACATATGTATACCAAATGCTGTACACCAAAAAAGTTGCAGACAGTTTGTCTATCTGCAGAGGCAGAAGCAGAAGCAGAGGCGTTGGCATTGTGAAGGAGAGCTGAGGATTTAGAGGGAGCTGTAAAAAAGTTTAGCGCCGTTTGCAATTGTTTAGTTTAGCTACATTTGCTGTTGATCAAAATGTTTGTAAAGTTTTTAGTGTGGGTCTAACAATAACTGCTGCCTCCGATTACACAGAACGGCAAACTGGAAAATGGGAGATGGGAGATGGGAACTGGGAACTGAGAACTGGGCAACTCAAATAGTTTTCGGCAGCAGCCT
Source organism: Drosophila putrida (assembly GCA_037043535.1). Classification (NCBI taxonomy): domain Eukaryota; kingdom Metazoa; phylum Arthropoda; class Insecta; order Diptera; family Drosophilidae; genus Drosophila; species Drosophila putrida. The sequence goes on from JBAMBI010000464.1 coordinate 1,803,275, forward strand.
AAAAGCATGAGAGATATTAAATTTTTATTTGCTTACTCATAACAATTGTGAATGAGCATAAGGCTCTTCTTTTTCTTCTTTCTAGTATGCCCCGATTACTTTGTTACCCATAAGTCATTTCGCTTTGGCCAACAGCCAGGCTCAGGTTCCGCAAGTTTTTGCAAACAAGTCCAACAATGCCAGCGCCAAATTGCCCTAAAAGCCTTTTCAAGTCAAAGTTTTGCCTGTTTGCGCATAATTATTTAGTCGTGACAACGCAAACGAAAAAATAAACAAAAATCAAATGGCAAATGGCAAACTATCGAAAATTTGGCCAGCAATTATAAAATACTTTTAGAGAAGAATTCTTTCGAAAAGACTTTATTTTAAGTATTACACTAAGTGCCCTTAAGATACCTCTAACAATATTGTAAATATTTTAATATTCCATTTATTTCATGTGTTTCGTTATCTATTTAGTTCTCATCTTTTTTTATTGTGTCTTTTTTTTCGGATGTTTGATCCCCTGGTTTCTTGTCTTCATCTTTGTCTGAATCATCATCAAGAGGCTCAGAATCGTAATCTTTGGGCGTTTTCCGTTTCTTTTTATTTTTACCTGAGAAAAGCAAAAGCTTTAGTATTTCCATTTGGGTCTTCATGATGGTTGAAATCGCTAAAACATGTTCGATACGTTCCCTGTACTCAGCCTGCAGGGTTTCTTCGTCCTTCGGAGGAGGAGGCTTCAGTGTGCTCGAGAATAATATCGACTTTTTTAAGCGTAGCTTCTCATTTTTTTTAATATCCTGTTGAGCCAAAATTAGATCAATATTCTCAGCTACAGTTCGATTGTTCCGCTTGTAACCCTTTTTAAAACAGGGAAATTTTTGAAAAAAAACAAAAATGTAGTTATACTCTACGCGTAGGAATTCGAAAAAACTAATACGCCTTTTAGTTTTGGCATCACGCTCAGCTCTTGCAGTGCGAAAGTAATCGCTAATTGTTGTTATAAATACATTTATTAACAAAACAGAGACTACGAATCCCAAGATTGCATACAAGAACATACCCAAAAACTTGCCACCATGGAATATCTCCTTTGGGTTGATCTCTGTGCTAAATCCAAAGGAGAAGCAAACGGCAGTGACGATACTTGTGAGCAACCGAACAAAATGAGCGCTATTATTTCCATTTATGGTAGCAAGAGCAATTCCAAAAGCCATTAAAATAATTACAATCATTGCCATGGTAATAGCCAAGGCCTTCCAGGCCAGGGCAAATGTCTGCGTGAAGAGCTGAAAGACTTTGGAGAATTGCAAGATCTTCCACAATCGAAGTGTAGTCAAACATATGAGGAATCCGATCATTATGGTTGAGATGCTATGCAATCGAGTTGGGGCTCGAAAATTAAGATACTCCAGTTTGTTGGCACCCTCCATTCTCTTGAGCTTACCTTGAACCAGCGCTGCACGCAGTATGATCAAAACAATCACAACAATATTAAGCAGTACAATAACTAAGTCCATTTTGAACCATATGCTTTTCATCTTCGATGGCTCATACCATATATGGCAGAGGAATGCTTGTATGAATTGCATCATCACAATGATATATATAATCAGTACAATGAGGTCCACATAGGATAGTTGTTCCAATTCCTCAATTAATTTAACACTATCACAGTCAACATCGGGTATAACAGTACCAAATGGGGTTCGCTCAACACGTAAAGTGCAAACAGTAAACATATTTGCATCTACAGTGTAGAGTGTAAAGTCCAGGAATACCGCTGATGTGTTATATGTTAGCCAATGGTAATTCTCCAGAAAGTCTAGGATCTTCATAGAGTTTTGCTTGTTCCGAGCGAGCAGTGTAATGTAACCTTGCAGTTCCGGATAGTTTTGAAACTTCCCAATGTGGTCAAAGTTCATTAGAACGGCATCTGAGAAGTCAATATTATCCGAGATGGGCAGCCAGGGTTCATAGACCCGCCAATACTTATCCGTGTAGTGAAGACGTCGATAAGGTAGTTGCCAATCGGGCATGTACTTCACATTCGAGAATTCCGGATAACTCCAGCCAAACTGCTCCTTACTCAATCGCAGTTGACGCAACCGGACTACCCCTAACATTTTAGTAGGTTCGCTGTGTACCCAATTGTTAGCTCCTCCCTCGCCCGGATCAGTATCAAAGGCACTGACCAATGACGACTCGACAAAGTCAAACAGTTGATTGAGATGATAAACGTCAGCTATTCCCTTGTAGTCCGTATGATTCTTCATAAAAAGTTCTTGAGCCCTTACAGTATTGTGGTAAAGTAACTCTTCACGCGATACAAGGACCATGCAGCATAGAATTAAAAAGTATTTCCCATAGAGGAACAGATCCTTTGTAATATTCCTATATTGGTCATTCAGTTCAACATGACGGTATCGCTCTGTGATTAGCATCTGAACCCGCATGCTCTTTAGACGTTGCTTTAGAAAATCTAAGCGGTTATAGTTTTCATCATCCTCTGGTTTATGTGGCTTATAATTGGGCATTTTTCCAGGCCAACAGGCCGAATCAATTGATAGCAATATAAATTTGATTGGATCAGCGACCAACATTTGGAATAACAGCACTATCGCTATTGTGATCATGATATTCTTTACATGTTCCGTTTCGTGATCAATGCCCGCAAAATAAATTGCCCCGCCCGTGCAACTTAGAATAATCGTTGCGGTCAACGCAAAAAATAGATACCGACCCGTTTTTGGTTTCATTATAATTACTTTTGTACTGCTTGGACCAATCGATTCAATTTTTACATTCAAATTGTTTTTAAGTTAACGATTTTGTTAGTTGAGATTCTCTTGGGAATATGCTCGGAACTCAAAAGTTTTCAACAAACGTAAGTTTGATTTATCTAAGCCCACTTTTGTGTAAAAAACAAATATAATTTGTTCTGTTATAAATTTCTCAGATGTGTATTTTAATAAATATACACATGATGGTTTGACAAATCAAATAACATATTCATCGTCAGAATCTTCCCCGCCATCCTGTTCTCCATCGGGTACAAAGAGTTCTTCTGCATCGGTAAAGATCAGGTGTTCTAGCAATTGCATCTGGGTCTGCATAATCGAGGCTATGGTAAAAAGACGTCCAATGCGGCGTCTATATTCCGCCTGTTTATGAGCTTCATCGGCGTCATCAGTCTCATAACGAGAAGTGGACAATGCTCTATATAAGTTCTTTGTACCAGATCTTTGCTGTTGATCCAACTTGAGCTTAATATTCTCCGCCACTGTGCGATTCCGTCGTTTGTAGGATCTATTGAAGAAGGGCAACTTATGGAATATGTTAAATATGAATGCATATTCGACCCGTAAAAACTGTAGGAAGTTAATATGGTGCACAGATCGATTTTCTCTCATGGCCTTGGCATTCGTAAAATACCCACTAACGGTCGAAACAAAAATGTTGACCAGCCATTGGGCCAGGACAAAGGCCAGTATGAAATAAAGTATAAGTCCTAGTACTTCCCCGCCATAGAAGAGATCCTGGGGAGTAATGTGCGAAGTAAAGCCAAACGAGAAGCTCAAGGCGGTAACGATACTTTGGACAATACTGGAAAAATTCCCCGCATTGTTGCCGTTGATAATAGCAACTGATATCCCGAAAGCAAACAGAAAGATAACAATTATTAGTGCTGTACTCGCCAGAGCTTGCCAGGCTGCATAAAGAGCTGACGTGAACATCTGAAACACATTGGAAAACTGAAGGACCTTCCATAAACGCAAGGTGGTCAAACAGACGAGAAATCCAGCCATTACATTGCCAATAAAATGCACATGAGCAGGTCGTTGAAAGTCAAGGAACTCCATTTTGCTAGCATACTCCACTTTTTGAAGCAGCGTTGATACCATCGATTCCTGGACAATTGTTAAAGTCACTACCACCACATTAAGAATCAGAATAACTAAGTCTACTTTGTTCCACATGTTGCGTAGCTTAGACGGCTCATACCAAAGTGTAACCACCAATGTCTTTGAGAACTTTATGAGTACAATAACATAAAGAATTGCTATGCAAAAGCCAAGTGTCCCATACTGATCCAGGAGTTGCATTCTAAGAGTGATCACATGCAATTGGGGCACGACAGTGCCAAAGGGCGTCTGTTCCACAAACAGATTACAAATGGTAAAGAGATTTGCATCTGGATTGTAGATTGTAAAGTCCATAAATACCGCAGCTGTCATTCTATTAATCCAATTGTTCTTTCTGAGATAATCGATAACTATCATGCTGTTCTTATGGTTGCGAGCGAGCAACGTGATGTAGCCCATAAGCTCTGGATAAGTCTGGATGTAGCCTACGTGCTTAAAGTCCAAAAACAGCTTCTCAAATGTACTATATGTTGCTGATGAGGGCAGCCAAGGCTCATAGATATGCCAATACTTGTCGGTGTATGGCATGCGTCGATAGGGCAGCTCCCATTTTGCTCTATATTCGAGACTCGAGAATTCGGGATCACCCCATCCAAGGTGGAAATTTTCCTTCCAACGTAGCTGCCGCAATCGGACAACTCCTAATTTGGTGTTTTGGTCTCCATATAGCCAGCGAGTTTCACTGGAATTCGGATTGAAGGCATTAATAAGTGAAGACTCAATAAATGGATATAACTGATCAATTTCATCGATTGATTCTAGTCCCAAAGTATGAGTTTGATTCAACGAAAAGAGTTTATCCATAGTATCGGTATTGTAATACAGCAATGAATCCTGACACACAAGCACCAAGCACATAAGCAAAAAGAAATATGTTCCATATAGCCAAAGATCATGTGCTATCAATTGATACTTTAGGTTAAGATGCTCATCCAAATGTTGCTCCGTGACCAGCAGCTGAGATTTCAGTGAACTCAGCCGCATATTTAGGTAATCCGTTCGAGTGTGAGTTGTCAGATCCTTATCAATTTTGGTTGTGCTCACTAGACGCGGCCAAGAAGCAACATCTATTGCAATCACCAGAAACTTGATTGCGTCGCCTATCAGAAACAGAAACATAGTCACCAGCATAAAGTTCACCACAATGCTCAACATTTTGTATGATTGATGTAGGAATCCCGAGTAGACAGATATGAAACAGGCACAAGCAATCATTATAAGAATGGTAAATATGAAAAATGTGTACTTATTCTTTACGATATTCATTTTAAGCATTTCTTTTCAATTTCCTTAAAGTTGGGTGTATTTGTTATAGAAAAAATTTGGTTGACAGAAAAATTCAAAGTTCAACTATCGACAAGTAAAACAATGTGGACTCAAATTATGTTAAACAAAATGCGTTGTAATTATCAAAGATTCCTATTATTAATACTACTTATAAAGACTAAACTATTATTTTATCTATTATGACGACAGGAAATCATCCGAACATTTAGTTTTCCACAAAAATAACTTGTGATTACATTTGCCTATTTACAGTAAATTTTCAGCTACACATATATCTTTTTTGATTTCATCAGCGATAATTCCACGTAATATTCTTTAATTTGCCTTTGATATGATTGTTTTAAATTAATCTAAATTAACCCAAAAAAGATAAACAAAACACTGATTTAGTATACAAGGGAAAGACAGGAAGAACAACAGACATTAATTAATAATAATAAAAAAATATCGTCTAATGTTTACATATTTCATCAAACCAGACATTTTTAAAAGCTGTCACAAAATAAAATACAAACAAAGAGCTTTAACAGTAATTGAATTAAAAAAGCTTTTCTTGGACTTTACATATTTATTAGCCTTATTATACCGCCTATTATGCTGCTATTTCCTGAGGTTTGTCAGGAGGTGCTCCACACCCTAAAGACGGTAATTTTTTAACTCTAGACATATGGCTGGAGCGACAAATCTACTTTGAGAACCAGAGACAAGCTCAGTCAGAAAAGTTTTGGTCGAGAAAAGTTTTAGGCTAAGTTCAAGTCTTTGGAAAAACTTTAATTTTTTAGCGTCAAGACGACTGCAACTAAGACATAAAACCTTTGGCGGGTAACTTGGTCCACAGGTCTTGGTCTGCACTTGCCCACATCTCGTTTTGTGGTCAGCTTACTAACGACTTTTCGATATGAAGAGAAAAACTTTGCGCTTGGCCTAGTAGATAAAATTGTCGATTGCAGCAGGTCCAAGCTGCAGTTACAACTACACTGAATACAACGAGTGCCACACCTGCTTGCGACTAATCCCCTAGAGCTGGTGAGACTGAGATGGGATGCGTATTAATAAGCTGCACAAATGTTTGCCCGCTGCCAGGCTCTGGTACAGTTCAGTCTATTAAAAGGCACAATAGACTTTTCCTACCCCCGACTCTTCTCCTCAAACTTTTCAGTCTGTACTGTCGGCCAGGTCCATGCAAAGCATGTTTGGCCAGCCAGAGGCAGCCGCTGTCATGGCTGACTTCCGTTAGCCAGGCTCAGTTATGGCCAAAAGCAACCAGTTCCTTTCTTCACTCAAACTGTTTGCCGTTTAGTTCCGCATAAAGCGTAGAGTCTGTAAAACGCATAAATCTTTGTTGGCACTAGCTCAGTTCAGGGCCCTCGTCCTATGCAGCTGCATCTGTTGTGGCGTCTTGTTTGTTGCACGTTTCATTTGTCAAAAAGGTGCAGGAATTTTATTGCCCGCACTGTGTACTGCGTTGTATGAGCACAATACCTCAGATAGAGGGAGTGAGACACATAGGAAATCGGAGCTCTACCAAGTGTGGTTAAATTTAAGTGAAGTGACATAGGAGCTATATGGATAGTGCCATCATTCCTCAATTGGATCAACTCGCTTCAATTAGGAAGCATTGAATTGCAGTTTCCTAAAGGCAACAAAACTCGACTAAAATGTATCCTGCACTCACAATAGCAACAGTTGTCAGGTGGAGTTATGTAGAAGTTTATTAAAGGGAACAATCACTAGCCATCTTAACAGATTAACTAGTGAATTTACAGTTGGAAAGCCATTGTATCGAATATTAGCACACAATAAGTTTTATGGATGCTTCGAAGCCAGTGAACATAATCGCGCAAATAGTCGCCTTACAGCAAATAGACAAATTGGAATAAGATATAAGGCAACCGTAAGATTTTATTAAATATTTGTAATAAATTATTCAAAAAAATTCTTGAATTGTGACAGGAAAACATAAAGAGCATAAGCACCCACGGTTTGTCGTTAATAATAAGGAGAAACAACAATCTGCATATGTACATTTGTCAGCCATTGTGAATCCTTCCTTAACCAGGCTCTTTACTGTAGCCTTATAGTGCCACCAAAATCAAATTAAGCCAAAATTAAATGCCACAACAAACAGACAACATAACAATAACGACGCGAATTCAGACAATGTATGAGCATACAGGATATGATTCCTTTATTTTATTTCGTTTTATTTTTTTGGCAAGCACACAACATATGCGTCCCGTTGACAAATAAAGTTTACAGATATGTGCAAAAACAAACAGAAAGGGAGAAGAGCAGACTCCAGCTCGACACACATAGAGAGACAGATGGGTAACGCACACGAGTAAACAATGGAGAACTGAATGGGTTGTTAAGGGAAGGGCGACAATTCCAGGCATGGAGCACGGAGCAGGGAGCAGGGAGCACTGCTAATGTACACAGACAACAACTCCCCAATGAAATAGTTTATGGTAAACCGCAATGCGAAAAATGTCACCTCTTGGCAAAAATGAGCAAAGCCAAAGGGCGGGCGAGATTCATACAGGCGAAGACAGAGATAGGCAAAGAGAGACAGAGACAGAGAGCGAGATGGCTAAACAAGTGCGGAAGTTGTTTGCGGAGCTGGCAAAAGGCAAAACGGAAGCGGCCTATTGGGCAATGGCGGCGCCACAAGCGGAAATGAGCCAACTTGGCTGCCACATGAGGCGCTGGCATTGGCGCTAAGTCAAACACTAGACCGATGACAATTTTTACTTGTTCTTTAATATGTTTGTTGTGTTACACTTAAACTAGAAAATGTCTTAACTAACTTTAAGCTCCCTGAGTTTTAGCACCTGTAAGATTCCAAAATAAAATTACTACAATTTTCCCATGATTTTCTATGGACCACGCAGTGGTGGCTCTGTAAATTGTTCATTTTGGGCATCACATCGTTTAGCATCTGCCTCCGTAGGCACCACATCCTTGGCCAACTCTAGCAGCTTATCCAATGGACACTGGAAGTCACAGCCGGGCACAGTCAATTTTACAGCTGGAGCCTTTGGATTATTACGGAAATAGATTTCCACCCAATAATCACCAGTTTCTTTGTTCTTATGCAGCTCAAACAAAGCCATAACCGAGTAACGGGGAAGTTGACGTTCCCAGATCTTTAAAGCAGACAGTATATTGACCACAGTCGAATCATGACCCGTGTAGATGAAGAGCTTTCGTTTGTCTGGCTTCAGAGTTTCGTTGCGCTTCTGTTGCATTTCATCAAACATCTTCTTGAGGAATGGACCAGCCTTGATCTTCTGCATCTCCGGCGTGTACACATTATACACATAACTCTGTTCGGTTAAAAATTGCATTTTCTCCGGGAAATATTCCTTGGTCCAATCGGGTAGATCCAAGCCCCATTCCTGTTCGGCAAGCAATGTCAGGTATAGCGATTGTACATCTTCAGGTTCGCTAAAGCTAAGTCCAGTGTGAGATGCCAACTCCTTGAACATATCCAAGTAGGGTGCAATTTCTGCTTTAACTTCGGGCATTTCATAAACCTCGTGAAGGGCTTCGAAATAACGAGGACAGGGTGTGCGAACGAGCAACAGCTGTGAGCGACAGAGAGATAAAACATGAATTAATATCGGCCATATATTGATTGAGTCAAATAAAAAATTAGTTAAGTACTTAAGTATATGACAATTGATATTAATAGTAGAAAAACTAATAACTAATCCTTTCACATAAGCTAGACACTTTTTTTGGAAATTTTATAATAAATGTTGAATTTAAACCAAATTGTTATGCAATAATAAATAAATATTTTCACAATTGTATAAAGAATATTACATTCGTAGAGATTTAAAAGAAAAGAAAATAAAAAAGAGGTGTATAAAAAATTTAAAAAAATAAAAAACAAGTTTTAAAATAATACCAAAATGTATAAATTGCATTGCAATTAAAATTTCTATTGAAACTGTAGATGAAAATTGAGCTGCTAGCTTAAATATTAAATCTCACTTTAACAATGACCAAAATATTTGAGATTTATCAGTTCAATTAGTTTCTAGTTTGTTGTTGGCAAATGTGAAACCGAATAAAGCCTTCGGTTTGTATTGGCGATAAGGTGAAATGAGGTATAAATCAATTTGAAGTGATGATGCCATCATTATTGATGGGATTGACGTACCGTATCCTCGTTCAGCTCCTGGGAGAAAACTGGAATGGGCTGCCAATTGTACTTGCTGTTCCATTCCATGGATGTGCCTTTCGGTGGGAAGAAACTGGCCAATACAGTTTGCATGGTCATGTGTGTGCGTGGCACACCCGTTGCCTGTGCGTGCACCAACTGTGGAAGTAGACGAAAAGGAGGCGTGCAGAAGAGTGGAGAGGAGAGAAGAGAGAACAAGAAGAATTGAGTGATGAGGCAAGAACGCTTGAGCTTTGCAATTTGTAAACGTCCGCACTATCAGACACCCATCCGTCCGGTGGTTCCCATTGCTCGTTCACGTTCACTCGGAACCAGAACGAGAACGAAAACGAAAACGAGAATGGAAATGGGAACGGGAACGGGAACGGGTATCTGGTGGTTCGTTAGCGTTGTTGGGTTGGTTACTCACATCGGGACTGTAGTAGGGTGCCAGAAATTTGCCATAACGCTTACGCAGCCAAGTCCCAATGTTGAACAGCTCGCGTTTGCCATTCTGAGCGTTGATTTATTACATAGCGTGGGCGGATGGCACGTGAGACAACAGCCGGAGAATTCACCAAACGGAATACGAGACAGAGACAGAGACAGAGAGAAAGAATGCCAAAAAGAGAAAGAAAAAAAAGACATGTAGCAACGTTATAAAATAATAAATGCCTTGCATTTTTGCAATTGCATAAACATATGCATGTGTATATGTTAATGCAACACACAACACACACTCCCCCTACCAACTCTTCCCGTTCTTTTTCGCCTCGACAAACATTTGCATTTCAATTTATTTAAATGCTTTGCTGTGCGGTTTTCGGGTTGAACGGTAAAGCTGGTAGGTTCTCCTCTTCTGCATCCTCTTTTTTTTGTGATTTTTTGGGCAAAAGTTTTGCTGCAACTTGTTTTCTACTCACATTTGTTACTTGTCCCCAGCCAAATGGATAGTAGGTTTCATTTACATAGGGATCCCTTGGATATGTGTCCGCCGGTGTGCGTGGCCCATGTCGGAAAACCTGCAAAATTTTCCAAAATATATGCAGTGTTAGTTACGAGTATTTCACTCTCTTGTTGCCTTAATTAGTTCAATGTGATAATGATAATAACTTAAAATTTTATTCTCGTTGCTGTTGAAATGTTTAAAATATTGGTGTAATTTCTGAATACTTTCTGTATATGTTTCTAAATTAAAACCGATTGTGAGAGCTATTGAAATGCAGTCTTAGCTAACTTTTAGCTTTTATGAGCTTTCAAAATCTTTTATAAGTATCTAAATGTTGATAACGAGGGTACAAATTAAGTATGATCCGAAGTTGTTTCGGTTTATATTTCCTAGGCTACGCATATGTTAAAACTGCATTCTCAGCTAGTATTATTGAAGATTTAAATGTCTAAAGCTTCAGCATACAAGTACAACAACAACAATGTCCGTAAATTTAAAACTCGCACGCGACTTTGATAAGAAAAAACGACAACGTGTTCGTCGCGACCCACGACAGAAAGAAAGAAAGAAAGAGCACGAAGCAGTCAAACATGTGCTCTCTCAGTCAGACACAGCTTTAAGCCCACTTTGCTCTGGTCATGCACGTTTTGGCAACGTTACAATTGGAGATTTCCGGAAGTTTTCCAGCAGCATTACAGATTCGATTTGAAATGCGCGTGGCCAGTTTTGCTGATAAGCAAACGACTTGCCTCACCTCGTCTCCCTCTTGTCTGAAGGTCGACAGCCCTGAACTAGAATTAACTATCAGTTAAATAGGTTTCCAATGCATCAATATTTAGCTTTAAGATTTTATAAAAAATTAAATCAAATTTATATAATAAAATGTGCGTCGCAATTTGTGGTCTGACCATTTTAAATGCCTTTTGGACTGGTTTGTTTTTTGCGGCCTTTTGCTGTTTGGCTTGATGAAACGAGTAGCTTAAATTGTAATTAGGCTTGTAGCCGGTTTTAAATCTGTTTGGATTGTATTTCGTTGTATTTTGACGGGTATTCCTGATTTATTATAACGTTCCAAGTCATTAATTATATATACACATTCCTACATTATTCTATATCTTTATTTCTATTATAGATAATTATTAACTCAACGACAACAATTTTTTGTGTAAAAACATGATGTTGTCTGTATTTTTTTTATCGACAATAATCGACTTTGCGCATCTGGAAAATACCCCTAATTAAAATTACTTTTAAGATTAGAGTCCGAGCTTTCTTTCGGAATAGCCCCACGCAACTGAACATCAATATTGGATTCACATTAAATAAAGACACTAGTTAAATGACTATGTATGTACATATTTCATCTACTCTATAGACATTTAATCAGTGTGTTCTATAATTAAAACACTAGCTTGATCGAATTAAATATCAATTAAAACAGCTGCTTTCAAACACAACTCACTTGACACGCGTCACATTGATTGTTCGTAACTCTGATATTAAACTCTTATCGACATTTGCAAACTTTACACTGACTTGTAATTTCAACCTTCTATCTTTATCGTGGCACTTTGAACGCCTTCACTTTCCGTTCCGATGATACATATTTAATGGGAATATTCGTACTTATATGTGCTCTGTTATCAATCGACATTTGTCTATAGCCGTTGCTCGCAACGTACTAAATTAAAATAATGCCATGCTATAATTAAAAAAACTACGCTACACTGTGCTGCACATTCTGGACGGGAGTGGATAAAAAATGCAAGCATTAACAATTTACAATTTGGACTAAAATTATATTTATCAGCAAATTACTCTTTTATCGTTTAACTATGTAAATGACATTGGCTTTTGAATGTCAACCTTAATGACAGTCCAATTTGTGTTTTATCAGCTGTTCTCGTTTTTTTAATGACTATTATAAAACGTGATGATAACGCTTACTCTAAATATGGCTTGTACTAAGAATACCCCGTGACTTATCGGACAAAAATAGAACTGAACTTATAATATAAATAAGCTTGTCGGAATACATTTCAGCTTAGAGATAAGAAATTAATCAACAAGATTTTAGATAGGTATTTTTTAAAGCTTGCTGTAAATTTTTGTCATCCAAATAAATATGTAAATTTAACATTAAATAAAATAAATAACTATAGACGCTTCCTGCTCTATTCTTATTTAAATCTTTACCTGTAAGCCTTCATGGCTCTGGCAACAAGATCGTATCTCTTAAACGAATTAATTCTGTCTTTTATTTAGTATTAGCTCTAAGCTTAAATTATATGAATAATTTAATAAATAATACTTTTATCTGAATTGTAATCTGTCATGATTCCTGATTCTTAGTTAATCCTTCATACTTAATTCCTTTATCCTCATGACCTTGACTTTACACTCTTTTATATTTAACACTTTTTAACACTTTAACACTTTTTTAAAAAGAATACTCTGATCATTTGTGAAAGCTTACACCTTGCAGTACAGTGTAATAGGCACAGCTGATTTGAAGTATATGATTTCGGTCGAGGTTCGTTGTTCGTTGTTCTTCGTTAGATTGCCATCGGCTCATGGACTTACCACATGCAACAGCTCAAGCGTAGACTCATCGGTGCCGGGATCGGTGATCTTGCCTGAGATGACCGTCGAGTGTGTAAAGCACAAGATCAGCAAAGCAAATGCAATTAAGCCGCCCGTCATCGCTAGACAATGCCTTCTAGTGAAATGCGAACGCGGCATTTTCGTAGACCCGCTTTATATGTGTTAGCCGGTGCTTGGGCTTGGGACTGGGACAGGGCTTCGGTTTGGGGTCGGGGAGGTGTGGGGCTTTGCCGTTTTTATTGTATGTATATTTGCTTGGCGCTAAAAGCGGAGCGGGAACGTTGACACGGTCTGAACGACCACAAAACACAAATCAGAAGAATCACAGACAACTTGAATATAGTTTTTTTTATGATATTTTTGTTTTCTTTGGTTTTTTGCGTTCATCGGTTTTTTTTCGGTGTCTTTAATTATGCTGCTCATAAAACAAGAATCAACAACAACAAGCAAATTAACAAATTAAAATTAAAAACAAAACAACAACAACACTTATTTCGTGAATTTGCCAAGTCGTTCGGAACGAGTTTTGAGGGTGTCTTTCTTTCATCAACATTTGAATACACGTATTTCGAGCTCTATTTGTTTGTTTATTTCGGTTATCATCAATACATGAGCATATACAAATGTTTTTCTGTATTTGGCTTTGGCAAACTAAAGACTATATTCATTGTAATTTTATGAGACGCGTAATATTTTCAATTTTCGACAAACTGAGATAACGATTAACCGGATAACGGATTGCGGATGACGGACAACAGATAGCTCAGCTGTTCAACGGAGAACTTACGCCGTACTGTCTCAATTTGCAAACCATTCAAAATCCACGGAACGATGTCCAAGCCGACAGATCTATTTACTTCTATGTAAAGAAACATATGTCTTTTATCGTTTCATTATCGCCAAATGCTTTCGTCACCGTCAACGCTTTTGACTATTATTACTTTTATTCTGATTGTTATTGTTATTGTTATTGTTGTTTTTGCTGTTGTTATTGTTGTCGAGTGAGTCTATTGTGTGTTGCGTTGTCCGTAACTGATCGTACATTGAGCAGTCGCCACAACAATGCCCCAACATTTGAGGCGTTTTAAATCGCAGGCGTGTTTTACATTCAAACATTTATAACTCACACACACACACACACACATTGACACTCACATCGCGGTCTTCTTCTTTGGCGCCTCCCTTATTTATGACCAAAGAAATTCGTCACCGGATTCTCTGGCAGCCGGCTGTAATAAATCTCAGCAGGTGTATTGTTACTTTATCGAACTTATGCTAATTACTTATAATGCATGTTGTTTTTGTTTTTGCTTTTAATTGTTGTCAACGTTGTAAAATTGCCAAAATTAATTTTACATGTCACTTCTTTTTTATTACGCACGGAAGTTGTTTCTCTCCTTTTACGGTTCACGTATACTTAATGTTTGTTTAAAACACGGAAAGCCTCAAATTCCAACTGTCGGGCTTAAGATCATCTACAGTAAGTTTTATAAAATCTATCATTCACCTTATATTCGAGTTCATAACGGGTAGCTTGAGAAATGTTGGAAATTAAGTGCTTTAAATAATTAAAAAGATCATATTAAATATAACATGAATTATAGGTATAATTAATTATTTAATGTATTGAAATATCAGATTTAAAGTTACTTTACTTTTAATTTACAAAGCTCACAACTGTTTAGCTTAACATATAGAATATAGTCCCACGGGTCAACAGATTTTAAACTTGCATAGTTTTGTCAAATTAACCCGGGTTTTGGGCAGAATGTCATTTTAGTCATTAATTCTTCATTTACAAAAATCCTCTTTTCAGGAATAATTTTTTGGAAGTATAGAAAAGGGGCCACCGCTTGGATAATTTTATATCTCAAGTTTTTATTTGTAATCAACTCCTAGTATCGAAACTAGTATAAAACAACACTTTTAAATCGATACTGAAGAGCTTTTTATTGTTTATATTGCGGGTAATATTTTTTCTTTAGTTAATACATTAATATTAATCACGTCGTCAGTTCACGTCACCATTTCGAATTCCCAGTATTATTCTATTTGTCTCGGTCGATTTAATAACCTTAACAAAATCATAAATATAAGGTGTACTCTTTAGCTGATATGCTTGGTATCTTATCTGCAAAAACTTATCAAGCATTTTGCAAATCATTTGCAGTGGGTGTATAACATATACGAGCTTGGATATGACGCATGTACAGTGCTTAATAAAACTTTTCGAACTACCTTCTGGTATAGGAGAACAACGTAACACGCTCACTGACTTCCAAATTGACCTAGGTTGTTTTAGTGGCGTGCAAATCAATCAAATATCACTCAGAAAGACACATTACACACACGTGTAGTTTAGTTTAATTTAAGTTATAATTAGATTTCACAGTGTTAATACTAGTAGATTAAGCTTAAGGTGTTTTTTTAATGATAGCTAATACGAGAGCCATCGCTTGTTCCTTTGGCTATGCAGAGTTTCTCATAGGAAGCATCGGGTAGGACATTCTTTGTCAGCTCTAAGAGTTTCTCCAGAGGACACTGCTTATCGCAGCCGGGCACTTGCAGCAGCTTTGGTCTCTGTTTGGGATCGTTTTGGAAGTAGATTTCTACATAGGGCTTCCCGGTGTCCTTGCGTTTGTGGAGCTCAAAGGCAATCAGAGCTGAGAAACGGGGCATCTGAGTTCCCCAGACATCCAGAGCATTCAGCACATTCGATATGGACCAATCGTGAGCACAGTAAACGTACATTTTTCTATCAGCTGGATCAAGTTTACCAGAGATCTTGGATTGCATTTGTTTGTACATATCTTCTAGAAAGAAGCCGCCTTTCATCTTCCTCATCTCCGTTGTGTAAGCGTCATAGGTATAAGATTTTTCTGCCAAAGGTCGCATCTTGTCTGGATAATAATCCTTGGTCCACTCAGGCAACTCCAGGCCATATGCCTGCTGAGACAGCAGCGAGATGAAGATGTTGGTCACATCGTGTGCATAGCTCACATTGAGACCGGTCAAATTCGAAAGATCCTTAAGAAGTTGCGAGTTCTCTTCATGCAACGCGACGACTTCGGGAAGATGCATTACCTCCCAAACTGCCTCATCATAGCGGGGACAGGGCACGTTCTGCCTTAATCTCTACAATATAGTATTATATATAAATATAGGTTAAAAAACACTTTGTTTAGATGTCCTTACAGTATCAGTAGAATCAGGCTCGATGTAGATCGGAATAGGCTGCCAGTTTAACAGCATATTCCATTCCAAGGGTGTATTCTCTGGAGGAAACATTCCTGCCAGCACCGTCTGCAGGGACATAATAGTGCGTGAGGATTGCGTGGCCTGTGCGTGCAACATCTGGCAATTATATACAGATGGGTAGTATATCGATTAGTCATGGATTTAGTTAAATTATATTCATTTAAACTTACATTCGGTTGATAGTAAGCCGGCAGAAAGTCCTTATAACGCTTGCGTAGCTGTTTGCCAATCTTATAGAGCTCTACTTTGGCAGCCTTTTAGAATTACATTTAACAAAATTAAAAATAAATTCATACAAGTGTATTTTAATTCACTTACGCTGGTTAGTTGTCCCCAGCCGAAGGGCTCGTATGTGTTGTTTATATGTGGATCCTTGGGAAATGTGGAAACAGGCGTGCGTGGACCATGGCGAAAGAGCTGTGCGTATCAAATAATAATAATAGGAACAACTATTATGAACATTCCATACTATTGTAGAACAAGTGAAGCTGCATAAATATTTTTCAAATTTTAACTAAAGTACATTTTTATCTATTGTTGTTAATTAAAACTGATTTTTAAAGTCAAACACCAGTAAATTATAAATAAATACAAGCCATCGCCGCAAATGCAAGCCATTGCATAGAATTAATTTCCGATTTACATACGATATTCGAATGTGATATATGAATTGCATTTTAAAAGAAAAAAACAGATCCAGCCAAAAAACCAGAAAAATAAACTTCTAAAAAGCGCATTTAAGAAGAAACAATATAAATAAACAAAACAAAACAAACAAACAAAAGAAGACCAAAACAATAGAGCAACCAAATACTTCAAGTCATTATACCCTTGCAGAGGGTATTATTATATTATATTTTAGATTTGGCATGCTTTACAACTTGATGCAAGGTCTAAACTAGTCAAGCAGCAACGACAAACGCATTCCTACTTGTTTTAGTATCTCATTAAACTTATTTCACTCTGCCATAAGGCAAATGTTAAAGTAATAAATATTCGCGAACAGCTATAATATTGATAGGGGTACCGGTTGTGTCTGCATATTAAATGTACAAATTAATGCCAAGCTTTATTAAGTATACGTAGTGAGACCTTAATTGGTCTAGTCTAAATTAAAAGTTCTTAATCAGATTGTGTGTTCGACTAACTGTATACTCTCTCTAACCATGGAAGCTAGCTTAGTATACTTATTACTTTTATTCATCAGAATCTGAATGATATTTAAGGTATTTATTAGATTAATATTAATAGCAATATAATCACTCTTAATGAGATCGATTTCACACACATTGCAATTCATTTAATTAGAGTGTATCTACTATTCTGTTACTCTAATCAGATTATAGATATTTTATATATGTCTGCATTTTATTATTATTATCAGCTTCTTATTCTACTTCTCTTCTTCATTGCTCTGTGAATTCACTTGCGCTTATCAAAAACTGCTAATTGGTTGATTAAACAAATTACTTAAGTGCCTCATAAATTAAAAATCCAAGCAGAAGTACACTTTAGAATTTTATGGTCTAGTGATTGCGGCAAATTATTATTTAATCAAATATAAATTGATGCCTTAATTCTGTGAAATTGTTATTTATTTACCAAATGTACTAGTTCCAGCGTTGAATCTGCGTTGCTGGACTCAATGTTATCCTCATCCTGAGAGTCCTTCTGAGGTACAAAGGCTCCATTCGCGAGGAGGCAACACCCGAGACACATCAGCAACCTGACAGATATCTGTGCGAACATTTTGTAGAGCGTTCAGTTTCGCGTACTTCCAACTACGTTGAGACTCACACGTTTAGTGACTGTGTGAATAGAGATCGGCTAGCTTTTAAGTCGCGATTATGTATTGTAGTACAAATTTGAGAGAATTGAGAATATTTTTGCGCTATCTTTAACGAACTGAGTGCGAGTGCGAGTACGAGATGACGTTGCTTAATTTATATAATAATGATCATTTGCAAGAGCGAAAAAAAAGGAACCTTTAAAAATACACAATTAAGTATAATTTACTCAAACTGAAAGAACTCACACAATAAGCGAATTAACCCAAAAATAAATATAATAAAAAAGCAGGCAATAAACTTTTTATGTAGATTTTATTTTGATTTTTTCACCGCGAAATAACGGTCTGCTGTCACTTTCTAATACTGAGTTCTCTGAGTGCAGGCAACAAATTGTTTAGCATGTCTATTTGAATAATAATATTTTATTGCTGATCGATTGGGCGTGGCGGTGGTTCCACAAAATCGGCATTATGAGCGCGACAACGTTGCTCTATGGGATCATTGGGCAGCACCGACTCGCTGAGTTCCACAAGGCGATTCAGTGGACATTGCAGCTCACAGTCGGCCAGTTTCAACTGCTCCAGGCAGCCAAATTCATCATTTCGCAGAAATATCTACAGAGAGTGTTTAAACTAATTAGATTACATATATTTTTTATAAACAATATTCCTTACCTCCACATAGTATTCGCCTGTCTCTCGATTCTTATGCGTCTCAAAGATGGCCATAACGGCAAATCGAGGCATTTGACGCTTCCAAATTCCCAGAGCGGAAAGTATATTACCCACGGTCCAATCGTGTCCCGTGTAGATGAACATGCCTCGATCCTTGGGTTTTAAGCTGCCCGCTTGTTTCGCCAACATTTCATCGTACATCTTCCGCAGAAAAGGTCCACCCTTGATCTTTTGCATCTCGGGCGTATACGCATTATAGACATAGCTCTGCTCGGCCAAGAACTGCATACGCTCTGGAAAGTAATCTTTGGCCCATATGGGCAGTTTATAGCCAAACTCCTGTTCGGCCAGCAGTGTGATATACAGTGAGTTAACATCCTCGGCATTGCGCATAGGCATTCCTGTCAGATTGCTCAATTCTCTGAGCATATCCGCATAGGGAGCCTGCTCGGCAATCACCTCGGGCCGCTTGAACACCTCATCCCGGGCCTCAAAGTAACGTGGACACGGCGTACGCACCAATAAAAGCTGTTTAATGTAGACTTCATTTTATCTTGTTGGCAATTAAAGCGATAAGTGATTTCGCTTACCGAATCCTGTTCTAGTGGCTCAGATACAATGGGTATTGGCTGCCAGTTCAGCTGACGATTCCATTCCATGGCTGTACCTCTTGGCTCAAACATGCTCGCCAGTGTAGTTTGCAGTGACATCAGAGCTCGAGGAGATGCTGTAGCTTGTGCATGTAATCTCTACAAAGAATCGGTATATATATCATGTTTTAACAGTAAAATCTATAACTTACATCGGGTCTGTAGTAGGGTCCCATGAAGTCGCCATAGCGACGATGCAACCAGCGACCCATATCGAAAAGCTCCTTTTTGCCACGCTGCAAAAGATATGAAAATTCGGTAAGCATTTAAAGAAGGTAATATATAAAGTGTTTACAATATGGTTAATTTGTTATAGTTTTTTAAGCAAGTTGAATAGTTTCTATTTAGTTACATTAAAATGGAAATTCTAAGTAACTCTAGTTTCACCAATTTTAATTTAAGAACATTCAGATACATACAAGCATTTTCTTGGTTATACATATTCCCAAGCTAAAATTTCAATCAGAGAAGCTTCTGTAATTCAAATTTATCAAATCTTATATAAATCTCTTTAACTGTATATTGGACGATATTTCTCTGATTTTACTATTATTAATTCAAATTTAATAATGTGCACTTGCTGTATTAAATAAATTTGTTTGTAAGGGGAATACTATTAAAAATGTGTAAGAGTTGTGTGTCAATACAAAACAATCCCTTATCAGGACAAATAAGGACTTTCAATAGACAACTGTCTCCTTCTGTAATTTTAAAATTTTCGATAATTTTTCCATATTTTTTTTGGATATATTAGTTAGGAAATGAACTTATTTGAGTTCAATTTAAGGGACTTTCTGAACTAAATTTTAACAATTTGGTCTTCAGGATTTGTTTGTTAATAATAATTTTCTTTATCAGTTATCTTATCATTTCTGAGTAAACAACTTAAGTTAACTTTTTAATTATATTCTTTTTAACAACGTTCTTCTTATTTTAAATTTAAGCTACTCACATTGGTTACATGGCCCCAACCGGTGGGCTTGAAGCTGTCCTTGAGATAGGGATCATTTGGAAAGGTGTCGACTGGAGTGCGTATGCCATGCCTAAAGACAATATGAACCAGTTCGAGTGTGGAATTTGTTGTATTTGGTCGCGTTTTGAAGCACTTGTTCACAGATGCACGATGTACTGCCCATGGAGGCTCCCTGGACTCCACCTGGCTAAAGACAGTGATGGCAACAATTGCCAGGACAGCACCAGCGACCAGAGCGCTCATTGTGATTATTTGTTTACTCGTACAGCGACCGAATATCATTTTAATGATGTTGTCCCTTATATATCCAGAGATTCGGGCTCAATCGAACACAGGCGGAAGCAAAAGTTCATCAACAACGACAACAAATAAAACTGGCGACAAATGTGTCGTAAAACGTGATTTGTGATTTGTGAATTGTGATGTGAGCACAGTTACTGGAATACTCGATGTACTCGCAACCGTAATGGACTTGTCAACGTTTCGGGATCGTTTTGTTTTCGATTGCGAATGCGTTTGCGTTTGAGTTTGACGCGTGCATTTGCCAGCGTGGTTGAGACTGAAA
The DNA here is from genome assembly GCA_037043535.1 of Drosophila putrida. Classification (NCBI taxonomy): domain Eukaryota; kingdom Metazoa; phylum Arthropoda; class Insecta; order Diptera; family Drosophilidae; genus Drosophila; species Drosophila putrida. Next base: position 1,824,101 of record JBAMBI010000464.1, read on the forward strand.
TAAAACCTAGACAAGTGGATGCGGAGAACTTAAAACGAGATAAATCAACGCCCGATTACATTGTTGTTGTTGTTGCTGTTGCTGTTGTTGCGTCAGTTGTGAGACATTGACGGGGAAACTGCCGTGAGTAATTCGAGTCTAACTGTTAATACGAGTGCGGACAACTGACTTTCCAGTGAACTATTGAAGCTTATAGCTATACCAATTAATTGGTTATTTCGCTCAAATCTACAATTATTTTAGTTACGGGTCTTTGAATCAATCAAATAACGCCCTGACGAATTCAAATCTCAGATCTATTTATAGTACGTATGGCTGAACCAGTTTGACATTTCTTTCTCGACCAAACACACACAGAAATCTTCAATTGCATTGTAGTTAATCAAATTACAGAAATTTCACAAATTTTTGCACATATTCCACAAAAAAATACAAATTTAATTGACGTAGCAGTTTAAAGTGGTTTCACTGTGCACTGAAACCAGACGCAATTATTTGATTATGAGAATATTTTTGTTAGCAAACGAATGCAAATTATTGTAATGATGTTAAAAAACAATCACACATATTCATACTGTCTGTGGGAAATTGATTACTTGCAAATTATGGTTGTTCATTAATGTGAATCATGAAGCATTCAGATTCTAATTATGGAAATCGAGCACTTCTGAAAAGATTTTAAAAATCAATCTAGATGTTCTAACTGGAAATACTTAGCTGACAACTGAAGAAGCTTAAAAACTTTAATTTCAGTGATCAATTTTTAAACTCTTCAGCTTTGGGCTAAAACTTTGATAATTTATACCAAAGCTTTACATCGATTTTATTTTAAATTTTGAATTTCGAATTTTGCTAATTAATTAAAAAATTACCTAATTAGTCGACAGCATTAATTGTTTTTATAAAAAAAGCTAAAGATATTTCATTTAGCGCTGCTACCATATCTATTTATCACTTTTCTCAACAAATGCTTACCTCAAGTTATTTTTATCAATTTGTCTTCTGCTCTTGAACAATATTTGTATACTTTTAGAAAGCTTAAGCAAACTCTATTTGATCTTAATAAATAACAAAGAGCTGCTACATTTTATTTCAAAAAAGAAGAAAACCAAGAAAATATTTAAAGAGTCTAAAAAGTCAGAAGGGGTGTTTCCTGCAGCTTTTACATAAATTAATACTCAAAAAATTTTAAATTATTATTTGCAGTCTGGTCACTAGAAATCCAAACAATATTTATATTAAAAAATATATATATTACTCTTGTTAGACGTATAAACAAAATTTTATCAAATTAAATTTCCTAAAAAAGTTTTCATCATTTTTTAAGTCCAATGCCAACACATCTCTCTATTAACCCATATTGCTCATTTCAAGCGCATATCAAATAAACCACAAAAGTGGCAAAAAAAAAAGTAAAATAACCATACAAAAATTTGTGTTATTTTGCACTAATTATTTGGTTGTTCACATTTTTGTTGTACTCTATTGACACTGGGTTGCAGTCATAATTATCTATGTGTGTGTGTGTATGTGTGTGTGTCGGTTTGTGGATTGTTTAAACAAGTTGTTTGGCTTTTTTGTAGCTGCCATAACAATTAGACTCGCTGGCAAACAAAAGAGTGATATATAAAGCCTTTAGTTGCTTTTTACTCGCTTATTGTATTACTCAGCGTAATACCCTCTATTCATAAAAGTTGTGACAAGATACGTTTGATAAAACGTCGACTCTAATGAGATTTAATTTCCCTTTAAATAAAATGGTTAACCTGATTACAAAGTTTACTTAAATCTAGCGCTACTTGGTCTATTGATATGTCTTGGAAATAGACATATATAAGTCTTCTGTGCAGGGTACTTTAAGGTATCATTTATAGTCGTATTTTTGTGGTAGTTAATCAACAGCAACAGGCTAACCGAGTTGGCTTTTGAACACTCCATATTTGAGCGGCTCTTAAAACGCTTTTTAAATAACTCAAACTTAAATCCGAAACTAATACACTCCCCCGATTGAAAAGTTCGTCTGTTGCTGCCTTTTTAATGGCTAATTAACACTAAGCACCGTTACAATCTGACAGCTTTGTCAACGTCTTTGTACATAGAACTTCCGAAATATGCAATTAGCTGTTGAAGGAAAGAAAAAAAAACAAAGTTGCTCTGAATAACTCGAATTGGTGACAGAGACACTGACTAGACTTGAACTTTTATCTGGTTTAAGTTAGTATTAGTGTTTAGTTTATGTTGCTTGATAATTGCCAGAATACCTGCATATAAGTAATTTAAAACTTAAATATAAATCAACATCTACGGGGATCATTTAACAGATCAACAGATCAACGAAACTATGAAATTGACATTTGAATTGCATCAGCTAAAAGGCGATAAGAATTTGAAAGCCTTGTAGGAATTCGAAATCTATTAAGCGATGGGGAAAAAACTACTAAAACAATATAGAAGTAAACTGAAAGTTAAACTGAGTCAAGTTCGACAATATTGAAAGTTAATGGAAGTCGTTTCAGGAAATTTGTGAAATATATACATAATTTATGACAGACTAAAAACTTACTACAAATAATAACAATTAGCTGTTGTAATGGGATTATCGTGTATCTAGTTTTATGTGTGAACATGAAACACATTTCCAAAATTCACAACAATTTCAACTTTTACTTCTGCTTTTACTCCCTTTAACTCCTTTTTTTACTGCCAATCGCCAGTCACACCAATTGAACTTTAATCGCTGCTCGCTGTGACTTTTGTCATTGCTTTATCGTTTAGGCGACTACACACAGCAGCTAAACCTGCCACTCCCCCTGCAGACGCCGCCTTTTTAAGCACAATTGCCAAAAAATATAAAAAGAAGGAGATCCATTCAGGGGTTACCAGCTACGGTCGTAATCCCAACATCCCGAATCGAGGCGCGCTTTGTCTCATTGAATAGCCTTTGCCACGCCCACTTTATAGCCCAGTGTGTGTGTGTGTGTGTGTTGTATGAGTATTTAACTACGCGTGTTCGAATTTTTATGCACGTCTGTTAGAATTTTCAGCTATTTCAGCGAAAAGACATGAAAAAACATCGACAAAAAATAGGAAAGGAGGAAAAAAAATTGAAACACTGAAACTGGCGTAAAATTTGTCGTACAAATCTTTGAAATGGCTCCGTTGAGAACTATTTCAATGCGTCGAATCAATAAATTTTGTTAGGCAATCGCATCTCGCTTTGTCTGACAATTTGGCTGGCATGTTTTTTGGCTTTCATCTTCACTATTCTGCTCCATAGAGCAGTCACCAGAGTCAATAGTTTGTCTGCCCTAATCGTAATTGCACGGCTGATAAATATTAATGTCATGTGCAAAGATCCTTTGCCCGATGCGAGCCTCATTCCCGATTGTTTGACTGTTTGCCTAATAGCTACGTTTTCCCATTTCCTTGTTTTTCTAATGTGCATTTTATGGCAACTTAGCACGTGGTCAGCCCCCTTACTTTCCTCTTCCCTCTTTTTACAGCCAGATCCCAAAAGCAAACAACAAATACTCACGAGCATGTTTGTGAAAATAATTTTATTTTTGTCTGTTTTTTTTACACTGACTACAAATGGCGCAGTGCCGTCAATTAAAGTGAAAGTCATGTTGTAAATCGCTTTGTGAATAACCCATAATATTGATAGCAAGGCAACAATATCAGGCACGAGCTGCAAGTTTACATAAAAGAATACTGATAATAGCTAAACATAATTAGTTTAATCGCAGAATTAATTGTACTATAACATGCTTTTTGGACAAGATGTTTCTTAATGGTTACAGATGGACGATCTCAGGGAATAGGTATCTTATTCCCTGGAAATTATTGATCTCAGTTGGAACAGATGCTCAATTTATTGAACTGGCTTATCAAGACTATCAGGCACATGCTTGGAATAAACATGAACTTGATTTAATAATAATTATATTGATGATTAATCTGATTTCATAATAAATAAAGAAACTTGTATAAGGAGGGGGTATTTACACGGATCTAAACTTTGATTAAATCTGTCAAATTATTCTAGAAATACGATCAATATAAAATAATGGCCATAACTTTCCAACAAAGCTTGTTTCTCTTGACAGCAGCGAAATATTCTGAAAGTCTTGGCAGGATATTCTCTAAGTCTTAAGAAGAGACACAACTTACTGTTCAGAATTTCTGAATGTTAACTTAGGACCATTACAGGGCAGTTTAATAAACATGTGCTCCTCTTTAAATAGCAGACACCATTCTGTCAGTTTGAGTAATCGCAAATTAATGAGTTGATTTAACTTTTCGGTGCAGGTTAATCGCGCTCATATCATGTGCTTTATAGCAAATTACAACAAATTATACACATAATTGCGCTTTAATGCTGCCCCTAGCCACGCCCCCTCCAGCAAAATGGACAACAACAACAACAACGCATCAGTGTAAAGTAAAATTGTGTGTAAAAAATGTGATAATTAACTTAAGTCCTCTGGGAATTGGCGGACGGGTTGTTGTTGTCAGACTCTCGCACTCTCTCCTCCTGGCTTTTTGAATGCCAAACATGCGAGTACAAGCGACCAAAAGGGCTCTGCTTTTATGTTTTTATACGTGTACGAATACGAATAAGAGTACGAGTATATACTACATACATATATATGTATAAATACGAATACATACACTCATTGTCAGTTAATTATGTAAAATGTTGGAGCGTATATTTTCATTTCATACCAACAGCATCAACAACAGCAATAACACCAACAATTTTTACATAAAAACGACTTTCTTTTCATTTCAGATCCATATGAACCCAGATTTTCTACATTTGCATTCTACTACACACAAACATGTGGGTGTGCCATATGTGTGTGAATTAGAGATGAGCAATTCCTTATTATAATTATTGTAAACAATGTTCAAATAACGTTGTTAATAGTTTATGAGTCTATGTCTTTGTTTCTAGCTAATTTTTGTAATTCATATATATTTTCTTTTAGTACATTTAATTCAAGATATAATTAAATACTTTAAACTAGGGAAATAAGCAATTCATTTGTCAAATATATTTATTATTATTACAAATTATTTGTTACTACTTATTATTACACAATTTCGCACACTGACTTTACTTTTTTGATATAGTAATCTATTTAGAAAAGATATGTATGGATTATCAAAATAGCATATAAAATAATCAGTATTGTAAATAAGAAATATTATCTGCTTAAATTGAGATGCTTTTACAATTAAAGGATATGTCATCTCACTAGGTCATCTCTAGTCAATCTGGCTAATTGTCACAGTGTTTTATAGGGTTGCTCTTGTTATTATTATTATTGTTGTTGTTGCGGTTTTATAAATTTAAATGATGTTTACACAAGCTTGATGTACAGGTGTCTGTCTCGTTTAGAAGGTTTGGGGTGCGTTGGCCATGTGAGTGCTTCTGTCTGTCTGTCTGTCTGTCTGTCATTTTGGCTTGCACATTTGACTTTTCTTCATTTGCTTTGTTAATGAGCGTCTCATAATGCATATAATTAAAAGCAACAACAATAGAGACATACACACTTACACACTCACGCACACCCTTGGGGGAATGGGGGCAATTAGTAATTCTCGTTTGGCAAAGGTTTTTCCTTCCTGTTTTTGCCATCTTCCGTTTGGGATGCATGACAGTTGCTCTCTATGCTAATCCTTTATAAATAATGCATTAAATGTAGCTTTTGAGGAGAGGGAGACAGAGACAGAGAGAGAGAGAGAGAGAAATGGAGACAGAGGGAGAGAGTGAGAGTCAAAGAAAGCTGCTGGAAGCGCATTTTACAACCGCTTTCTCCTTGTCCTGTCGGAAGTCAAGCAAACGAACCAGATCCTGAGCTGAGCTGAGCAGAGCTGAGCTGAGCTCCATTTAATTCAATTTGCATAAAGTGCTTGGCATTTTATTAACCCACTAAACGTAATTTAGTACCCGGCCAGAAACCTGAGTCCGGCCCAAGCTGCACGCTTCAATTGCCCCGCTGATGAAGTGCCGGCCAAAACATTCAAAACCCCGTCTTGGTCCTATCCCTGGGGCTCCATGCTGGCCCCAATTATCGAAAGTCCGCAGCGCAGCGCAGCTTTTGTTGATTTTGCCGACCTTGTGCCTAGTCGAGCGTTAAGTGGAGCACTTGTGGTGAGCCTAACGATGGATCCAACATCAGCCCTTAGCCTTACTTATCCGCTGCTGCATTTGAGCTAAGATTTTCTTTTTTTTTTTTTGTGGCTTTTATGCAAAATCGAGTCAAGGGTATCTCGGCCACTTGAGCTGACTGAGCCAAGAGGCTTGACTTACCATTCAAACTGCCCAATATGTCCATTAACAAATACCATAATGAAGCTAATGGTTCTTACCTGGTTTTCTGGCTCAATGCATAAAATTATTACTCGGCTAAGCTGTGATAGTGACTAATCAAAAAGAAGATATAGAGATAGTGACTTGTTACAGCCTCTTATTTTTGCATTATGGAATTTTTAATAGCTTCAAAACACTTTGAACACAATACTGATTCGAACAAGAAGCCACATCGTCTCTTAGTCATTAATTATTAATTTTACTTGCAATATGTTGATTAATTTACGATTTTGTCAAATCTTTCTTAACGTCAAAAAGTATTTACGTAAGTATAACGAGTATATTCTACTATTTTATTACACAAAATCTTCTATTTGCTTTCCTTCATGCAAAGCTTTTATATGTGGATTAACTATAATTAATTACAAGTCAAATTTGTTAATTTGTAGAGCTATATTTTCTAATTGTAATGAACAAAACTTATACAGAATTCTAACTTGAAATGAATTGCGTTAAACTCTAAAGAGTGTCAAATAAAATAGAAATATGAAAGTTGCTATTATTTATCTGTGTTTCTCTCTCTCTCTCTTTGTCTTTGTCTTTCACACAGTTTATCTCTATCTATCCACCACTAGCTTTCACCAGTACTCACACTTGAACATTATGAAGATTAATGCTTACATAAACACTAATTGGTAACCGCACATGACTCTTATGAGTTGACCTGGCCTCAAACTAGAACACGGTTATCTCATTTGGTTGCATTTTCACGGCTTTTGGACAGCTGAGTAATGCCACAAATTATGTGGCAAAGCCGGAGGCTTCTTACCAGACTGACAGTGTTTGCAAAAAATAAAGTAAAGTCTGCTTTTAGGCTACTCACCCATCAAATACTTGAAGCGCAAAATATAAAACATAAAATATGATTAAGACATATAAATCCAAATACCCAAAAAAGGAGAAGAATAGAAAAGGAGAGGAGCGAAAGGCAAAGAAAAGAAAACGAAGAGAAGGGAAAATTATAGAAATATAGCCAACGTTAGCAGTTCAGACAGCCGAAGCGGCCAAGTAGCCAAGTAGGCTACACAAATTTAATATGATTGGTTTTAGGTTCGGTCTATGAATTTGGGTGCCCAGGCAAAGGGCTAACGAAGCGAACGAAGGGAATCAGTCAGAGAGCAGGGGAAAAATGTTGGTCCGAAAACTGACCGCTCATAAATTACAACAATATGAAGGCAGCAACAACATGGCAATGAAATCAACGCATTTAGGGCTATACACAAATGAGCAAATATCAGAAGCTATAAAACCATTTAGTCAGATGAGCGTGAAATTTTTTATGGCAATTTTGGCTCGAATCTACGGTGGCTTTAAACAAACGATAAGCGTTCAGACCACAAATTTGGCAACAACTGTGCGACGTTTTATGAGCATGCCACGCCCACATAGCACAAGAGCAGCAACTACAACTACAACAACCAGAACAACTACAGCAACCAGCAGTCGAATTTTTGGGGCAACGTTAAATAACATTTAAATAGTGCCACAACACGTGCAAGGCCAAGGGGTAGCCATGAATGCCAGGGGAAATGTACAACTTGTGGCAAGAAAGCTTTGCCAGCCACAACGGGTAGAGTTTTTGGCGGTTTCACTTGGCTCCTCGCCTGCGTGTTAAGCCTGTCCAGCTGCTGTTCTCTGTTCTCCGTTCTCCGTTCTCTGGCCATGGCCAGGAATAACGCGTTTGCTGCCTGCTTATGATGCCAGCAGGAATTAAATTTCATTTAATGTGTCGACAGCGGCAAAAACTTTCTGCACACACATGTGCTGGCCGACAACATTTGATGATAACAAAAGCGGGTCAAAAGTGTGAGAATCTGACCCCATCCATCCCCCTTCCCCACTCAACGCTCAATGTCCCATCTCAAAGCGAAACCAAAATGCCACCCATCAAAGGAATTAGGTTGCTGCTGTTGTTGCCTGTGGCCAGGCTGCCAGAAAAATTATGATTATTTTGCGCAATTAACCCAAATTATATATATTTATGTAGTGTAGTGTAGTCTGAGATTCGCTCGAAGGTCGTCGTCATCGTCAACGGCGACGCTTTGTGGTCATTTAAGTGCTTTAATTGTGGGTAAACATCTGTTGTTATTATGGCAAAGGAAGAAACATAAACATTGCTAATGGGAATTGAGGAACTGCCGTAAAACGAGCTCGTGCAACTGTTGAGACTTTACAATTGTTACAACATGTTGTGAGGCCTACGTGAGAGAGGTTTAGTTTTCAAAGAGAACAAAGAAGTAGGAAAAAACAACAAGCGATCAGAGAGGTAGGATCATGAGTAGAACTCATTGAGTTCGAATATTAACCAGCCACAAGAGCTCACTTATTTGTTATTCCTTTGTTTCAAAATCAACCATAAATTTAAAGGGATCTCCCAGTTGTACAACCAAATCCTAGACGTATCAGAAATTAAACGCAATATGGAATAATAAAATGAAAGTTTAATAACCTTATTACGGGTCCATGTCGAAACATGTGTATGCATATGTCTAAGTTTATTATTGCATAATTCGCTCAACTCGATTGCTGCAATTTATTTTTATGTCTAAGCCTTCGTTTTTATGGCACTCGACGAAGCATATCCTCCCTCACCAGCAACCCGGTTGACTTCTCTTCAGTTGATGCGACAGTTAGCCCACTTTTACAGCTCGACCTCATTGCCAGCGATTTTCCGCTGTCCCAGGCGGCGTATGCGCAATATTTCAGTTTGCTTGTTGCTTATGGCTTGCGTCTCTTGTGTCGCCGCCATCGTCATAATCAACACAATGATCATAATGATCATCATCTCGTCATCTCTACATCTTCATCTCCATCATCATATTCACAACTTAACGTCCACTTCTCCGTCAAACAGGCCGTAAAGTGGCATTTCCGTTGTCGTTCTACGTTGATTCGTTTCGTTCGTTGGTTCGTCCGTTCGTTGGTTCGTTTGGCTCGTTTCGTTCGTAGCTTGTGCTCCTTTTTGTATGCAGCATAAAATTAAATTATTTGTTGCATAAGCCGGCCAACCATCACCGCCCCCCGTCCACGACCCCCGTCCACACTCACATTCCCTGCCCACTACAAAAGTCAACCAGCTATGCTGCAAAGTGCTAAGCCATGAGAAAGTGTGCACTTGAAGCGACACAAGCCGCATGCTACATAACCCATGACCACGCCCCCTTTTTCGGTAGGCAACTGTCGTTGTTGTTGCCGTTCCCGTTCCCGTTCCCGTTCCAATTGCCGTTGTCGTAGCCGTTGTCGTTGTCGGCGGCAGCACATTATTATACTTTGAGCGGCTCCGAAATCAGGCAAAACTTTCCATTTGGCCGCTGATGCTGTTGCGTTCATTTTCCGCTTTTTCCACTTTTTCTTTATATATTTGTCATAACAGAAGGGCCAAAAGGCGCCCCCAAAGAGGCCAACAGTTTTTCCACGCGTTGCACTTTTCAACGTGAACGTCGCCTTCGCCTTCGTTTTCATTACATTTCGTTTCATTCATTTATTCCGTCGCTTGCTGCTTTCATTCATTTCGGACTCGACGATTTAATTCGACTTTCGACTCTTTGCCTCTGTATCTCAGAGTCTCAACTTGCCTTTGGCAACAAAGGCAACACAACTCGAAGTTTGGTATGACGAATATGCTATGCACTTGATGCATAGTTCGTAAGTAGAGGTTAATGGAAATCTGAAGTATATCTTAAAATAGGTTCACATAAGTATATAAAATCTATATTATATATCCTTCATATAACAGATCTTTCTTAAAGTACTTGATCTTGTCTCTTAAGTAGTTTCCATGCTAATTTAATTTTAAATTTAATCAATTAAATTAACCTCTTAATCTATTATTGTATTTCGTTGAATAACCTGGAGACAGTGCTGTAATATCCTTATCAAAGAGTATACAAGTAAACTCTCCAAAACCAATGGCGAACTCTTTGTATAAATTTCACGGCTCGCCTGATGGGTCGGTCGCCAGTTCTGCTCGTCTGGTTCTGCGTTTGTTTTTCGAACTCACCTGAGAGCTTGTACCATTCCAATTCTTTTTTTTTCGTTAAAGCAGCCGCAATTTCCACTGCTCATTTGCATTTTTAATGAAACCGTATAAATGGGCAAAGAGGATACGGTGACCGTAAGTACGAAGGCAAATTATGAGCCAGAAGCAGTATTTTTTTTTCTTCTCAGTTTCAACACATGAGGATGTCAGAGAAATAAATATACGAGTACTCCATATCCATATCCAGGTCCCAGGTCCCACTCCAAATTGTCAAGAGGTCGTCCCTTATCGCGACTGAGAATTTGTGTAACCAATAAATGCATCACATAATTTACATAGCCCTCTTTATTCTGGACTTAAAAGCTTATTCCAATTCGGAGCTTCAATCATTCTGACCATCTGCCAGTTTCAACACAATCTTTGTCTTGCGGTCTTGCAACACTTGCAGATTTATGTGACCGCAAAACTTTGCAGCAGAGCATAAATTAATGTTTAATTGATGAATTTATATGAGTCGGCGGCCTAAGCACATTTTTGCTTTATTTCTACAGTATTTCATTAAGTTAATGAACAAACTGTCGATGGCGAGAAAAGTTTTTAGTTTCTTCAATTAGTTCTTATGTATGAATTTTCGTTATAATAGTGATCATTTCCATTCCAAAATTATTCAAATCTTTTGATCTAAAAAAGCACTCCCTTTTTTATAGCTTTTGATTTTTGGTCGCATAAAAATAACGGCTTCCGTTTAAAAAGCCTTCGCAAGCAGTGCAATTTAATAGAGGTGAGTAAATTTTTAAAGCAGTAATATCTGAGAAGCAGTGCACTGCTTATTATGCTTGGTTACAGTGCACTGCTTTTACCAATAGCTCCCTAACAGTAAATTAAAACTAACGACTGTGTAATTAAACAGTAAAACTTCATTTAAATAACACATTTTAATTGTAAGCAAGATTAAATACAGCGGATCATTTAAATGGTGTTCGTGCCCCACCGTTGGTAGAATATGTATTAACTATTTCCAATTTGAAAAGGCGCTTGAAACGGCATCTTGAAAGCAGGTAGATGTGACGTCACAATTGTCAGTATTTCTTGAAAAATTTCCTGAGATGCCGTTCCCGGGATATTTGTATATTTTATTTAAAAATCATAGAGAAATCTAAATTGTAAATATTTATTTTAAAGTCAGAAACTAGTGATATTTTAATCAAACATTTATTATACATTTAAGCATTTGCTCAAAAGAAAAGAATTGAGTTGCATTAAAATTTTAAGTGATTTTATATAATTTTAGTCGCTTTATTAAGAAACATTGGATAGTAAAAACAAACAGATATTTTTGAATTACCGTTTTTATTGGCTTAAAGTATATTATTTATGCAAAAGAATATTCATTGAATTCACGTTTGAATGTTTATTGCTTGTCTTTTATTTACATTTAAGCTAATGTGCCTGCGGATCACACTGTAAAAGCCGCACTATAGAAGGATCACTTTTTGCACCTTCGATAAATTCGTCCAAGCTTAACTTGCCATCTTTGTTTCTATCCATTTGTCGAAAGATTTTATCTGTCCTTTTTTCAGGTGTGCTTTCATCTTCTGGCATTTTCATAACCGATCCAACCATTTTATATATTGCCTGAAAATTTAATTTCAACAATAATATTAATATTTTTATGTTATATATACATTCAGTATGTTATGTGAACCAAATCGTAATAAATGTTGATTTTTTTTTAAGGACACACTTACCGTAACAATTTCAAGCATTTCCTGCCTAGATATGTATCCGTTTCCATCCAAATCGTACATTGAAAAAGCCCATTTTAGCTTTTGTTCCAATTTTCCGCGCGATGTTACACTTAATGCGCATAAGAACTCTCTGAAATCTATGGTTCCATCTCCATTTGCATCGAAAGTTCTAAATACGTGCTCTGCAAACTATATATAAAATATATTTAGGAAATATAAATTTAGAATTGACTGGGTCTATATTTCTGTAGACACTATACTGTTTTATATGGCAATTAACTTTAAGTAACTTGAGAATTTATAATTAATTTAAATAAAGAACGTTAAGTTTGAGTTTAAAAAAAGTTTACTTATCTGTGGAACAACACCATTTAATTAACATTTCATTGATTTATATAATTCGATATTTAAGAAAGAGGATACTATACCTTACTTGCATCGCCATATGGAAAAAAGTTTCCATATATTTTTTTAAACTCCTCTACTGACAAATGTCCACTTGGACAGTCTTTTAAAAACCCCTTATACCATTCTTGAATTTCAGCATCTAAAAATAGAAAGTAGAAAACAATTTAATTGGTTAATTCAAATAATGGATCAATATTTGTGTGCTTTAAAATTATATAAAAATTTTTTCATAATCTCTATATGAAATGGTAGTCGTTATGGTTCGTCACTAGAGTGAACCACAACTAACCTTAAAAAAGTTGCTTTAATTACCTGTGAATTCTGTATTCTGTTTCAGATCCTCCAACACTTCAGGTTTGAGTTTACTATTTTGTTTCCCCATTTTTAAAATGTGATATCATTATAGTTGTTTCTTGAAATATAAGTAAAATTGTATGTATAAGTATAATTCTTTTCACCCATCAATAAAGACAATTTTTTTAGCTGATTCATGAATGTCTCACTGCAAATTTTAAGCATAATTTGTGTGAGCTCTACTTTTAAATTCAGTTAAAAAATGTGACACATACCATATATTTATCCATATTAGGTTAGAGATTCGATCTGCACAGCTGATAATTTTTTATGGATCGTTTCCAAGGCAGCTATATAACGCAACCACTTCCGACAGACATGTTCTGAAACAAAAATAAATAAACATATTACTTTACTTTGCTTAAAACTGAGTGACTAGCTTGTCTAAAAATACCAGGGAATAATCACAGAACCTGAAGCCGAAATTAACCGTTTCATATTTGGTAACAGTACAGGATCAAACAATTTTCCTAAACCAAAACCCAAAACGTATGTACCGGCATCTTCAATTGTTTCAAAAGTTTTTATTGTGTACTGTTGCTTAAAAAATTTAAAATTCAAATTCAAATTTTTTTTGTATAAGAAATTTTCTTAATTGCATTGCTTTATAAGGCACAAAAAAAAAATTTAACATAACTAGAAAGATGATGATGAAGCCTAAATGGTAGACTTGCAGCGACATATCTTCTCTTGGCATTCGATTAACCTGTATAAAGAGTATACAACAGTCGAGAAATTGTTTATATTTCTCCGCACTGCATATTTGTACTCATAAGATATTTGTACAGCATGCAATTAGCCGTCATCTTATGTTACATAACTCTAAAACCATCTGTAAGTGTGTAAGTGTTGACTTTGAATCCTTGCTTCTGTTTGGATATGAAAAAGCATATCATCAGTATGTAAGTAGTGTATAGTTATTCTTTTTTAAATGTTTTTTGTAATCAAAAGATATATTTGGCAACCTTAATGGACCCTTTGGGACGAATGACAAAAATGAGTCCAATAACCCGGATTTATAGCTCAAATTTTCAGAGAAAAAATGAGAACTATCAACATGCAAACACATTATCTACACCAAATGCAATGATGTTTAATATTTTTATATAATTTTAGTATAAGAAATATAAATTAAATATTTATACATTTCATTACTGATTTCATCAAATACACACATATTATGGAGTATAAATATTTAAGGGGCCAGCATCTTAGACAACTCTTCATCCTGCAAACATCCTTTCAAAAATTCATCTTGTGTTAATTGACCATCGTTATTTTCATCCATCTTAGCAAATATATTTTTTGCACGTTCCTCAGCAGAGTCAGCGGGACGATTTGATGAGCATGCACCTAGCATATCATAGATTGCCTGCAAAATGTAATTGTCAGTATTTATTTATATTGTGTAAATCACTAGAACTAAATTAAGCACATTTGTAACTTTTTGTTTCAAAATATGGTACTAGAGCTCGTTGCTGGCTGTGTAGATGTTTATACTATATACATAATTCATTCTGCGTCGATATACAGACATAAAATGTTACCAAGAAAGCAAGGTTTTATAAACGTTGCTTTTTGACCGAACGTTATAGTGAGAGCTCTTTATGATACAGTAACCGGATCTGACCTATTAATACTGACCTATCAATACAGATCTGTTCTGGTTTTTATAAGTACCAGGTATATCAGTTAAGGGTGACTGAAAGTATATACAAATTTAGTGAAAACTTTATCTGAACCGAAGCTTTTGTAAATTTGACTACACTTCTGGAAGAAAGTCTGCGTTTCAGGTGTAATATTATATTGACCACCCCACATTCGTGTCCTAGTGTTTACAACTTGTTGGTATTAACAAGTCGGAAAAAGGTGAAATGTTTTTATATTTTTATGTTACAGACATAAATCGGACTCCTTGTTTTAAATTGAATTTAGGGTGCAAAAATAGTCACCACTTAATGATTTTAAAATCGAGGATATTTAGAAACAATTTGGAATGTATTAAAAGTACCTGAACAATTTTAGTCATTTCTTGAATATCAATGACACCATTTCCATCGACATCATACATTCTAAAAGCCCATTTTAGTTTTTCTTCTGGTGTGCCGCTAGATGTAACGTCTATTGCGAGTAAAAATTCCTAAAAAAAAAACAAATTTATAAAATCATGTTAAATTGAATAAAATGAATTATTGTTTACATATATCTAGTAGATTAAAACTATAAATAGGACATATGTAAATAATTGCTGTAATAAACAAAAAACCTAAAACCTTAAAGCTAATGTCATCATAGAATTAGTAATTTTAATAATCGTGTCTGCTGCTGCTTCAAATGCAACTCCATAAAATAACATTTACATTTGAAAATATTATAATAAGAAAAAGATTCATAACAATACACGAATTTGCCCTGACGGTACTTGACCTACTTAGCTCATGAGCTCTTAGTTTAGGTCAGTTTTCTATTGTTATTAAGAAAAGTGTTTTAAATGTATTTTCTTAGGCATTTTAAATGATTGCTCTTTCCAAGGACATTTCTTTAATGGTTAAACTTATAATAAACTGGTCGGCAAAGGGTATAGTCGAGCTAACACGACTGTGAAGGACCCTGTACTTACCCGACGATGCGTATGACTGATTCTTGAATGGTTTAATCAAAAACGATATGTTCTGGAAGTTCAAGATTAGTGTGTCTAGCTTTTAGATTCTCTGACTCTTTGGATGTTCATACAGATGAAAATGCTAATCAACATGTTACCCTGTTACTCCTTCCGCTATTCAGACTACTCTTTAAGTACTTTAAAATTCTAAATAATTGAATGCATAATTGAATGCACACTGTAAAGTATCTATTGTATATGTATTTGTTGATCTTTATTAAAAATTGTTTAAGACTTTCTTAATGTTTTTAATATTAACTCAAGTAATTATAATTTGTAAAAGTAATGAAATTGTAAAATTAAAAATGTAATTAATAATTATAAATAATGTTGAAGAAAAATAATTTACCTTAAAGTCGATATAACCATTTTTATCCATATCGAATGTACGGAAAACGTGGTCACAAAACTCTTCCGCATTTCCAGACGGGAAAAACATCTTATACATGTCAACGAATTTTGCAGGAGTCAAACGACCATTGGGACAGTCTTGCTATACGTGAGACATTAAGGCGTATCGTTATGTCTTAAATCAAATATAGTTAGATGTGTATGAATTTGTGCAACTCACCTTAAATCCTTTGTACCATTCTTTTATAGTAGCCTCATCATATCGGGTGTGGGTTTTTAAAAACTCCATATCTTCTTTTGTTAGGCGATCTTTACTACTTAAGCACCCCATTGAATAAGCAGTTTTTTCACTTATAACAAGTTGATATTTGAATTTAAATGTAATTTATCAATAATTAGAGACTTCGAAATCAACTCTTTACTCTATTACGCGCGATTCTTAATGCTTTATTGTGAGTTGTTAAACGTTTAAACAATATTAATTTGATGTTAATAATATTGCACTATTTGTATGATATGTATTAAATTGATTTATAATATGTACATAGCATTTTATTTCGAGTACTCTAAAAAAGTTTTATTTTACTATTAACCAAGTAAGCTGTTAACGCTAAGTGAACCGAAGGAATAAAAGAGGTTGACTGATGCGCATGCGCAAAAATTATCTGTATACAGCCTGATTATTGAGTTACCATTTTTCTGTACACTGCAGTAAATTGTTATTCACGTCCATAGGGTTGCCAACCAGACATTTCAACTTCATAATTGTTCCTTGCGTTGCTCTAAACTTGTTATTCAATAAATATATGTTTGTGAAGCGATAGTATTTAAATGCTTCAAGTCAGCGCGTAAGTTATAAATAAGCCATCTTTTAAATATTTAGTATAAATAAAGGAAGGCTGTTATAAGCAGATGTATCGATATATCGCAACATCCTGATTTGGTGGATCCTTTTAAATAATTCGGTCAAGTTCGTAGATAATGGTCTTCATAATATTTATAACAATAAGAAAAACAGGAGAAAAAGTTTATGCCAGAGGTAAGGAGTGAATATCGTATTTTTATCAATGAGGACACTTATAAAAGGTCAACCAACTTTGACGATACTCTAAAAAAAATCAAATTTTATTTCGAAATTTGTTCAATCAGATGACTGTCTGGCATATTGGAAAGTCATGTGTTTGTTTTATCCGATCATACTTTTAAAACATATTAAAAGTTCCTTTGTATTTTAATTTTTGGGAGTATGGGTGTGTCAAGTGTAGGTTTTAAGATTATTTATTTAAAACCTTTAACTATATAAAGTTACAAATAATAGAAAGACTTAAAATATTGCAACTCTTATTCGGTGAAAATTTACATTATAGTATTTTCTTAAGAAGTTGCTAGTAAACTGCGGCTAGAAAAAGCATAGTTTAAGTCACAAATAACAAAATGTTAGAGATTGACTAACAAAATTAAATTAGAGTATTATAAGGAGCTCATTAATTAGCCTTTTAGACATTTTAATTGTTAAAATTAGTGCACTAGACTTATTGCGGCGTCACTCGATAGGCATCCAAGTCTTCGGCAAGTGAAGATTTAATTTCAGCATTCCTATTACTAATATATAATACTGTAATCCAATCCACCTGCTTCAGAAATATCTACATTTGTACTGTCTGCAGCAAAAAGACGAGCTTGAACCAAGTTTCCTCAATATAGTTAGAAAAACTTGGTTACTGAGGGTCAGACCGACATCGCGACTTATCTCTATACTCTCTTATACGTTATACATCCTCTAACAAAATATACCGCATTTGGCAAGGGTATAACTAGATTCAATCTCACCTGACGTGAGTCCCAGTTTGAGATCGGTGTGTTTCCACAGACGTAGAGTCAGACAGACAAATCTATCTTACTTTATATAGCTTTATCTTATGTCTGGCCGTTCTCAAACACATTTTCAAACGTCTACAATATGGATGATCAAACGATATTCTCAGTATAGATTTTATATCACTATGCAATTTTGATGGTTTCATTAATATACAATTAGTTGAATCTTCATGGGTGAAAATAAATCAAGATAATTTTCGAAACTTTACAAAAAGTTGAGCAGTATTTCAAGTCTTGCCACCACGGGCAATTCCGGGTAGTACATAGGAATACACATAAATTTAAACATATACACAAAACAAACTAAGATCGTTGCTTCCACAACATTTTCTGTGATGACCGGATACTTTGCTTTTGATAACTTTCTATAGAGCATTTATTAATTTTAGAAACCTCGAGTGGCTCTGTTAAAGACTTTCGAGAAATTAGATCACGATGGGTGCGCAACATTTCATCGTTATCACCATTTATGGATAATTCCAGCAGGTGAATAGCTTATTTGAAAGGTTATCTATTGTATCTCATATCGCAAATTAGTTTGTTATCGAAGTACATTTATGTATTTGTGCGAGTATATAACATAAATGGCTTTCAATAATCTCTATACATAACATAAATACATGTTGTACTTACATTGTATGCCTCGGAAATGGTTTGGAGACCCTGAAAGAATAAATCAAATATATTAATATATTTGCAATAAATAAAGTTCAATCATTATATATAATCAATCTCAAGCATTCCAGGTAATAAGTACATATTAGCAAAGCACATCCACCGCTTCGCTAGAAATTATAAAAAGGTGTATCTTTCCATTTAGAAGAGATTTCATCTACAAAAAAATCTACGAACCGGAGGTTGTCATTCGACCCCTTCTGTAAGTAACCTACTCAGAACTCAATAAGTCATCGTTTCGAGAAATATTAAATTTAAGGGGTCAAATTCGCAGCCAAAGTTTAAATACAGTTTGGTATTGAACAAACTAAGTTATCTATACCAAAATCACTGATTGGGTATGTGAAACAGTCTGATAAATTCTGTCTAGTCTTGGATGTAAATATCATATAGTAGCCATGGGAACAATCGGATGCAAATTAACCTTTAGTATGGAAACTTTGTTCGCAGACCAGATAGACTGTTTTCTTCTCGCCAAATCTGCCCTCTTCCTACCAAATCTTTTTGTCTGCCTGGCAAATCTAAACATTTTCCCGCCAAAGTGGAAACACTTTATAACAGAGGGCAGCGGGAAAATATTCCTCATTTCTAGTACACACTTCTACACCGCAATTCAGCGAGCGTAGCGAACCGAAGATTTGCAAACGAAAAACTTGCAAATTATATAGGGACAGTTGAAAATTTTGTTCATTGCTTTATTTATGTGAAGATTCACTGTAGAATATATGCATTTCGATTTGGTTTAGTAAGTTTGGTTTTAGCAAATGTTATTTAGGAATTGACATACTAAATGTTGAGCATTTATAAGCTTCAAGATAAAATCAGCTATACAGGCGAATATTGCCAAATAGCCTCAGTAGTTGGCGCTGATCTAGAAAATTAGCATTTTCTTTATAGACTCTTAAATGCCTTCTAATGTTAATTATGTACACTTGTATGTATGTACTAATTATGTACACTTTTACACGGCTTTTGAGCACACATATTATACACAGCGTTAAAACAATAAAATAATTGAACATTCTGCTTAAGACGGAACAGCCTTCTTCTAATGTAGAAGGATTGATATAATTACATACAAATATACATATGCACTTAATTATGTCAACGCATATGTAAACACATATATACACATGTAATTTTATCATTATCACAAATAGAAAACAATAACACATTGCATTTTATGCAAAAATATAAGCACACAGATACATATGTATCTACCACACTTTTAATATAGGAATAAACAAAACTACATACATTTGCATGCAAACATTTCTTGCATGCTTATTCTTTTATACGAATGTGTATTTATATTTCGACCGAGTTACAATTCCTACCTGAAAATTTTACACACTGTCCATAAAATTATTGCTGCACTTTAAGCGAAAGCGGTTTTATAATTTATTTAATAGCAAAATAATCCCTCGAGCAAAACACACAATCAATACAATCATATGGGGTGGCTTTCGGGATATTTGTCATCGATATATCGATATTTGAAAAGTTGCTTTCGATATGATTAAATTAATTTAATTTCGATATTTTACAGAAATTATTTTAGAATTAACAAAAAAGATTTAAAACTTTTTTGGATAAGATAATAAATTTAAATTCAACTTTAAACCAACAACATAGTACCAAATTTTGCGAACAATTCGGACAATGTTTTCATGCTAATGTCACATTGCGCCACAGAGATTGGCACAAAGACTCAGAGGTGCATCTGAGCCTCACAATCGGCAATTCAAATTTTCGAGCTCAGCCCGGGCATTGAAACCGGGAACTCAAATTTAGCAAGCTGAGATGTAAAAATGCACCTAAATTTTGCTTTTGTTTACTAATCTTTGCTGTCTTCGAATCCGCAAATTATGTATTTAATAAAACCACTTGTCTACAAATCTTCTTCATTAAGTTATTTTTTCTTTTGTAATTCATCAGAATCGAATTCGGCTTCTGTAAAATTCATTAAATTTTTTAATAAAATATCGAGAAAGGAACGCTTATAACAGCCATATAACTTTAATTTGTGATTGTCCAGCATAAAGATAGACTATAAAATTAATCCGGTGCGTTCCACAAAATTAAATTTTAATAGCTTTCGCTTTTGCAATAGAAAACCTAATTTTGCAATTTTTCAGACCCCAGACTACGGCACCAATTTATAGAGCCCCACAGTCACAGCAGAGTATAGCACATGGATATATAGACCTTACGTTACTCCGCGCAGGATTTAAAAAGGTTTAAAAAACGAATGCACATACGCACTGGCACTGCTTAACTCATAGTGGCACTGTTAATACTCATAATGGCACTGTTAATACTCATAGTGGCACTGCCAAGCTCAAAATGGCACTATAAGGAACAACGCACGGAAATAGAATAGAAAATAGCTGATGATATTTAAAAAGCTTAAATAGAATCAAATAGAGATCCCCTTTTGTAACGCTTTAAATGATGATCTCTAGTACTCCGGTTTTCATCCACGTGCAGGTTTAATTTTCAGGAAATTGGTCTTTGGTCTTCTAAATTTCAGTCGTATATTATCTCTATCAATTGGACATACCTGTACATTTTGGGTAGAATCGTAGAAACGTTTTATCAAGCGATTCTAAGGTGAACCCATGTATTAATATCTATGATGTGGTTCTATAGATTTAATATAGATTATTTTCTACAAAACTTTTGTTAAGTGTTTTAAGCAAAGCTGCAAATCAGTCCTGAAACACTCCTTGTAAAACCTATTCGGCCATAAAGTGAACCGCTTATATTTTAAGACAAACCAGACCCGGTTGTTTTGAAAAAATATAATTGCATGAATGGCATCCTTTTTATACTGTGCCGTTATTTAAGGCATTGATTTGAAAATTATTATTAGATTCTTAGAAAAAATTGTATTGGATTAATAAATAACGGCAAAATGTTTTATAATAATTGCTTTAAGTCCCACAAATTATTTATTTTATTATGAATTTACACAATACTTAAATTTCAATAGAAAGTCTGTTTAATAGCCAAATAAATTTAGTCATGCTTTTTAGGACGCCCTTTTCATTGAACACATTGCCCAATGTCAGGCCAACATGCTTTTGACGCAGAACCATGATAAGTTTTGTATGAATTAAAGCATTTTACCTATCCAATTGTTACTCAACAAATGTGTGTCTGTATTCGTTTATGTTTAAGTACAGTTATACATACACACACGCCGATACATAGTATGTACATATGTTGACAAGCAATCAGAAGTCTTTTATTTGTGTTTCAACCGTCAAGCAGTAACATCCTCATTTTTCAAAGACATTAGTTTAATTTAATATTGTGAAAATGCGATTCTTGGGCCTTAATATGTTGCCAAAGGCTCACACACATTTAAGAAAATTAAATGTTTTCCGTAAGTTTAACTCTAAAGTACATAATGTATTGTGTGTATGTATATATCAATATGCATATTCGGGCATATTTATGTATATATCCCTACTCGCCTTATATAGTTATGTATATAATAAAATAACTACCTAATATGTGCATATTGTGTGTACATTTTTAGAGGCTAGTCTTGTGAAACCCTTTTCTACATCCTCGGAGCCCAAGGAGCCGGTTGTACGCACGAAGACAATTCCCGGACCAAAATCAACAGAGCTTAAAAATAAACTGGGTGCAGTTCAGGTACGTTAGTGAAATTTAATGCTGAATAAAATATATACATATACACAAATATGAATTTATATTGCTGCTGGAATATTCCCCGTGGCAAACGAAAATTCTCATTAGAACATACACTGAGCAAGCTGTGCGCATGGAAAAATCGTTAGCAAATCCTGCTCCTGTTATCCTTCTTGCAATATTTGAATTTTTTAGTGGACTCATAGTGTAAAAAGCTAAACTCCCTTCTTCACACACATACTTACATATCTTATATATTCGCTTTATTGCACCAATACATAACACTTACTGAAGTTTTATAATATGCAATAAATGCACGATAATTGCAGCAATTTATGTGTCAAAGTTGGATGTGCAATTGGGCATATTTTACTGCATATTTATTCTTTTGCACTTAGGTTTCTATAAATATACCCTGTAATTACAATGTATGTACATATTTTCCTGATATCGACTGTCCGTCCGTCCGACTTTATGGATAATAAGAGTGCTAAATTCGTAATTTAAACTGTTGTATAAATATTATTTAGTAGCTATGAAAGTCACGCCACGTTGCCCCCAAATCAATAAAAACGAACTCAAGAGTCATTTAAAGATACAGATTTCAACTGGCGTTGATTGTCTTTCAATCAGTCAGTATATATGTGCATAGTACATATATATTTATATTCATTATTGTCGATATCATACTTTTTTACAGAGTACTGGAACTGTACAATATTTTGCTGATTATGAGAAATCCATTGGAAACTATATTTATGATGTCGATGGAAATATTTTACTTGATGTTTACACACAAATTTCGTCTGTTCCGTTGGGTTACAATCATCCAAGACTCCTCAACATTTTCAAGGATGACAAAAATCTCAAAAGTAAGAAACTACTAAATCCTTCAAGCCTGAGGAAACTTACACTAAAACCATCTCTCTTTTTTTATTGAACATATGATTACCAAATATAATTTTTCTGTTTTAGCGCTCATCAATAGACCTGCGCTTGGCGTGTTTCCAGGAAAGGAATGGCCGGAAAAACTTCAATCAATTTTGATGAATATTGCTCCAAAAGGATTAAACAAGATCACTACAATGATGTGCGGATCATGCTCAAACGAAAACGCTTTCAAGAGCATCTTTATTTGGTATGTACTGCAACTGATACTTCTTCATATTTTATTTAATTTGTTCATATTAATTAAGGCTAACAATTAGGAAACTATTTACAACTTTTTATTGTTTACAGGTACCAAAATAAGCTTCGTGGAACTACAGATTTTACAGAAGATGAGATGAACTCATGTATGATTAATATGCCACCAGGAGCCCCAAAACTAAGCATTCTTTCCTTCAAAGGCGCTTTCCATGGGCGCACACTAGGAGCTTTATCTACAACACATTCAAAGTATATTCATAAAATTGATGTTCCATCTTTTGACTGGCCTATTGCATCATTTCCACAATACAAGTACCCATTGGAAGAAAATGTAGCGGAAAATAAGAAAGAAGATGAAAAAAGCCTAAGTGAAGTACAAAGTCTTATTGAACTTTATAGTACTAAAGGCAATCCAGTTGCTGGTGTTATCGTTGAGCCGATCCAAAGTGAAGGTGGTGATAATGAAGCTTCCCCTGAATTTTTCAGAGGACTGCAACAAATTTGTAAGAAAAATGGCGTTGCTCTTCTGATTGATGAAGTTCAAACTGGAGGAGGAAGTACTGGAAAGTTTTGGTGTCATGAACATTTCAATCTTGAATATCCACCAGATGTCGTTACATTCAGTAAAAAACTGCAGCTTGGAGGCTATTTCCATAATGATGATTTTGCACCGAAACAGCCTTACAGAGTTTTCAACACTTGGATGGGAGATCCAGGAAAAGTTATTATGTTGGAAGAAATTTTAAAGGTTATTCAAGATGAGCATCTTATTGAAAATGTCAACAAGGCTGGAAAAGTACTAAAGGGCGGATTATTAAGCTTGGAAAAAGAATTCCCGCATCTGTTGAACTCTACTCGAGGACGTGGAACATTCTTGGCAGTAAACTGTTGTAATACCAAAGTACGAGATTCGATAGTGAACACCTTAAAGCTTCACGGCATTCAAACAGGCGGTTGTGGAGACATTTCCATACGCTTCCGTCCAGCTTTAATATTTAAAGAAAATCATGCCAATATTGTTTTGGATCGCTTTAGATCAGTTCTGAAAACACTTTAAAGTAATAGATTGTTAATAAATGTGCTCTGATTAATAAATATTTGAAACTTTAAAATGTTTTTTATTGCTTTATAATTTATATCTGTTATTTTATATATTATATATATTATTTATCAGAATGTGTAAGCATCGATTTACGCTTTAATAATATAGTTATACCAAATTTAAACTTTTCAAAACTTTATCCAAATACCTTCTTCTGTCTCTTTACACATCGACATAAAGATATTGCTCTTTCGTACATTATAAGTACCGATTAAATAGATTTCATGCATTAGTTGTCAATCAATTTCTTCCTGATAAGAGTTTCTCAAATACCCGCCTTGTGCTTACTTCATACATATAAAGAATCTACCACTAACAGCCACTGTCAATTGCTTTAAGACTGAGGTAGTGCCCCGTTTATTTTTCCAAAGAGCTGTAAATCGGACTTCCAATCTCAAGGTTAACCATCAAATACATTTTATTTATTGCATTTTTGTACTTAAGGTATGCACTTTAAGAACATGTAGCTAAAGTCAGCATACAGACAAATATCAAACCAGATTATTGGGCAGTGGGCAAAAGATAAAGCTATTATTTAAGATAAGCACTATATATTTTGGTTAACTAAATTGTTCATTGATCCGTGATAATGTTCGAGATTTGTCTTTGGCAACAGAAGCGCCTCTTTTTTTACATATGTTGATAGACAATTAATTAATGAATACTTTGAATTGGTAACATTGAGAAATCAATATTTGTACAATACATTTGTAATGCAGTTTATTAAATTATATTATAAAGCCCTTATCTGCTATTTGTTGAAATATATACGCCAGGCTCTTCAATTAATTAATTTTGTAGTATTATTCCAAGTCATCAATAACGGCTCCGGAAGTTTCTATAATGTTTGACGAGTTATCAATTTGACTCGAGCGCGATCCAGGACCGACCAGTCCATCACTAGACTCAGCAGCCCGATTTCCAAATTCTTGCATCTTGATAATTAACATGGCAAAAACTTGAGCCGGTAGAGATGATTGAAGCACTTGCAGAAGGCGAGCGGGCTGTCCACATACAACGATGGCATTTGCCAAATGCTCGACGCCACTTTCAAAATCTCCGCGGGCTATCAAGGTCTCGCCAAGCTGAATTTCTTGAAGGAAATATCTGCAAGGAAAGTATTTCAATTAGTTAATCTTGTCACATTTGAATATAATGGTTATTCAATGCTTAGTGATATGATATTTAGAAACCAGCCACATATGGTGCCTCTAGCTGTTATAGTTACTGATATCGCACAAACACACATATTGCACTAAACCATTATCCCCTTTAATTTGCTTGTTTATATTTAATGGACTCTGGGAATGGGCTCTGAGTCATGAAAGCAATTGCCTGGTAAGTTCTCGAATTCAGGCCACTGTGCGAATCTGGTATGTTTGAATCGTTCCTCATTAAAAAGCTTATTATAATAACAGCCCACACTAATTAGTGCGTATTAAAGAAGAGAACACTGACGTTACAATGTACTTAGCTTCGTATCAGTAAAAGTTAAACTGTGATGTCATTTATAGGTTTTGATGATTCTTACTTGTGTTTAGATTCTGCACTTAAAGTGGAGAAGGCGTGACAGACCCCATTAAGTATGTGTGTTGACCATCTGTCGGTCAGTCTGTATGAAAATCAAGATATCAGATATCATGATATGTAAGTTCTTCTAAGTCCCATGAATAGCTACGCCTTATCATAAGCCTTTTACACTACAAACCACAGAAAAACTATGGATATAAACTGTGGATAATTCACACTTTCTTCAACAGTCATTAATCGTACCACTACTTTTATGACTCACTGTGCATATCTATTCACTGCATACAAATGTTTAATAAGCCCATCCCAATGGCGGCTGTCTGCAGTTGTGGGGAGAACGTAAACTGTCCCTATTTGTAGTTATATTTGCACACATCGATTTACCAATACTGTACCCGCGTGTTTTATGTACTATGTACCCACGTGCATCCTTCATTATGTAATATAAAAGCACAATATTAAACGATTACCTTTCTATAGCTTCATGGTCATTCAAATTTGGCATTCCCTGTTTGGATGATCCGGTCTTGCGATTGCGGCGACGACCTAAATGTATATTTTCGTTGTGAGTTTCATAAATAATATTATTATTATAGACATTTTCTTACGCTCGCGAACTTTTTTCTTGTAGTCTGGCTCACTTCGACGCTTTTTGTCAAAATAAATGCAATATCCTATAAACAGTGTCCCCGCGAGTCCCGCTGCAATCCCAATTGCAGTTTTGTTTATTTCAATCATTTTTTAAGAGAATAAATAAACTTTTATACGAGACATATACCCCAAAGTGGCATAGTACTGCCAGACTTTAATAAAAAACCTAGTTCCAAAAGTGATCTATATGACACCTGGCGGCGCTAAGAAACATGAAACGACGCCACCACCAACTCGAAATCTGGCAACCACGTGATCCCACTTCTGCATCACCCTGTGCTACGACGTATAATAAAAAACGTTTGACTGTTACACTGCAAGGAAATTCAAAATTGAACATAGATGGCGCTAGCACATGCTATAAAACCTCACCGCATATGAAAAATAAGTAATCATATTACTCTGCAATACGCTATATATAAATAAAAGAATCATTCTTGTACCGCTTCGCTCCAATAGATAAAATACATTAAAGACATACAAAACTTTTCATAATAGTTGGACGTTCTTTAAAACCTAAATATACCATTTGGTCACTGAAAAATTAGAATAATAATAGTCTTACAAAGCAAGTAACAATCAGGTAAGAATTTCTTGTGAGTGTTTTCAGCCAACAACAGGTACACTCCTATCGCGACTAATGTATGGAAATATTGGGAAG
This sequence comes from Drosophila putrida, assembly GCA_037043535.1. Classification (NCBI taxonomy): domain Eukaryota; kingdom Metazoa; phylum Arthropoda; class Insecta; order Diptera; family Drosophilidae; genus Drosophila; species Drosophila putrida. The sequence continues at coordinate 1,851,291 of JBAMBI010000464.1, forward strand.
CTCTAGGATAACAATTGAAAATCTTAGATGCAAACCACATGAAATTAGTTAGCCAAAATTGCCAATAGTGTAGGACAAATAAAAGGACCACAATTAAAAGGCAACAAGAGAACTTGAGGCAGGACTGGGAAATTTATGTGGTACAAAAGTATAAGACAAATAAAAGGACCACAATTAAAAGGCACCAAGAGAACTTGAAGCAGGACTGGGAAATTTATGTGATACAAAAGTACCATTGGTATTGGACAAATAAAAGGACCACATTCAAAAGACAGAGCCAAGAGGCAACACTGTAAAATTTGTGCAATATGAAAGTACCATTAGTATAAGAAAACTAAAAGGAGAAGAGAAACTGGGGTAATAGTGGGAACATTAACATTTTTAAGCCTGGATTTTGGAGGGGAAAAAATGAGACCCTTTAACTAAATTAAATTTAGCAATTTAAATTATACAAGCATTTAAACTTGTATAGATTAATTTTGCTCTTCTTATCTCTCTCTATCACAATAAATGATAAATAAACGAGTAATGATAATAATTATTTTATTAAATATATTTTCATTCCACACTAGAAAAATTGTCATCGTTATCATTTCAACAATATTGATAATGTGAACTGGGTAGTTATCATCCTTTAGTGTAAGCCAATAAAAAAACCTAGGAAACCTGTATATTTGGCAGTGTATAAGATATAAAAGAACTCTTCTAAAAATGTTATGCTAAGTAGTTCGATGTTGCAACTGCAACTGTGAAACAACTGTTAAAAGAGCGGGCAGCGGGAATTCGGACGCCTTTGAAGAAAATAATTTTTGCAACAAATTCGAAATTAGATAAAAATATTTAAAAATATGTCTCAATCTTTTTTCAGATGCTTTTGCCTTTTTCTGGTAAAAAGTTGGCAGCACTGATTAAAAGAAGTTGGAAACATACTTTTTACTTATATACGAACAAACATGTTTGGCTATGTTGTTGTTTCAACTGTTTTGAAGTTATTCTCTCATTGGTTTGAACTGTTAAAAGAAGTTAGAAAGGTAACAAAATGTTCGGTCGTGTTTGAACACTGAGTAAAAACTCGTAGTTACACAGTCTTTGGCGTAGTTGACCCGTTAACGGTCGTGTGTCGCGGACGCTTGTTAAGATCATAACTTAACGTACTGTGTACATAATATTCATGTATGTGTGTGTACATATATGCATTCAAATGTGAATCAGCTCTGATTTAGATCGTAAAAAGGGGCTATGTTTAACGGTGTTCCAGTGATAATAATACAGATGTGTATGTAAATAAAAGTATGAAAGAAATGTTACAAAGTATTACATACTTACAATAAATACACATTTATAAGCATGTTTGAGTACAAATGTACGAGCGCACTAAAAATTATAAATGTTCCTCCTGTTTTACCTTCAATTGGTTGTTTTATTTAAATAAAATCCTGACAAAAAAGCAAATGCAGCATAACTTACAAACATACATACATATAAACGCGGCGAGTTTTACATGTTCACAAAAACATACATACAATCATCAGTGACGTTCATACATACTTACAAGTTATGCGAGCATATGCTCAAAAATAAATGTGTTAAGATACTTTAATATTTCTAACGTATATTAAAGAGTTCCTTGATACATGTTTTTACATATTTTGGATATACATATGCACATACATATGTATGTGTCAGTAAACATAAAATGTTTCACAATTGTGAGAAATGTATTATTTAAGGCCGACTTTATTGTCTGGCAACGCCAAGATCGTCAAGAGTGTGAAAAATTAATCGATAACTGCTGATCCCCAGCTCAGAAATGTTGCTTAATTGTTTACAATAATTGTTTAAATTCCTCGCTATCGGTGAATGAATGCAGCAATAAATGTAACAAAAACAAGCCAATAATGTGAAATGTGTGTGTCAGATACCAGCTTGTACTATGTGCGAGATAAATTTGATTGTTTAAAATCTTAAGTTAAACCAATCAAGTTTACCAAAGTTCCCACTGCAACAAAAATTCTTTTGCTTAAGGTAAAATGTATCATCAAAATGCTTTTGCATTCAATTTATTTTATGAATGAGGCGAATTAATAAAGAAAAATAAAATAAAGCTATGTACGTGAGAACAAGTGCGTGTTTAAATGTTTAAATTTGTTTATGTACTATGTATGTCAAGAGATACTAAATACATACATACATAGGCTAGTGTAATCCAGTGTTGCTTGTGTGTGTTAGTGATTTGTTATTAAATGGATTACACTTGAGTTCAATATTATGAATATCAAAATCGATTACACTCACTTATTTCCACAATGTGGAGCTGAGTTTTTTTCTTACACAAGTGCAGAAATTTAATATGTGATTGAAGTGGTTTGCCTAAAGTCAAAAAGATTTCATTCAAATTAAAGTTGCTCATTTGCGTGATAAAAGCATTTATGGACTGTGTATGTGTTAATTGGCAATCAGTTAGGATAAAGATTTTTATATGTGGGAGTGTAATTGCGAAATTGTGTTAGTGCTAAACCTGGACACGGAGTGATTTCTGGTCAAAATATTTAACTAGTTTTTATACAAACACAAGAAGATTATAATACGTATATAAAAACCAAGCATAATTATGTTGTGAATTTTGATGAATGGAGGCCCTTAAATTATAACGTTGGGCTCGTGTCTGAAAATCTTAAAGCCCCTAAAATTAATTAACTAAAATGATCGACTGTCCGAACGTTAGTTCAACGTTTTTCAGCAAATGATTGTTTAACAATTTATATAGAACATAAACTTCTTTGAGGAAATCACAAAAAAAGTGTTAAAGTTTTTTGTATTGTGAATTTATCTGATTTTTTTTTGAATATTATATTTTCTGCCTTTTTTGTTTTTATATAGGGTTAAATCGCTGCTTCGCTAGATTTTTGTATTTTTTATTTTACACTTTTTTGAAACGCTGAGCTGGAAAGTAATTCTGACGTGTATTCTGTGTAGTGCTGTGTTAGTCCTGTGAATCGAAATAGTGTATAACGTGTCATAATATCCTTGGATTTTTGGGTTTCATTGAGAATTCTGATAACCAACGTAAACAATACGGTGAAATGTTCTAAGGCTTCCCAAAAGTGGTCAAATCAACGGCCTGCCAGAATGACAAAGCACATGACTTGATGACACATAATTTAAGCAGAAATGTTTTATATTTCAGCAATATAAATATAACTGCCTAGAGAAATATAATGAAAGGGGCAACCAAGGGTTTAAGCAGCCAGAACAGTAACGTTTCCTGTTCAAGCCAATAGTGTTGCACTTCAGACACAGCATATTTCATATTAGCTTGAGATTTTTATGGCCTTGGCACATATGTATTTCCGACACAATATTGCCTTCGACACCCAGGTGCTATGAATCACAGCGACAAAAAGTTGTAGATAACAAACGATTCATAGGAATCGGTGCAGCGTTAAGAAGTAGATTTAAACATTGCACGAGTTGAAGAATACCAAAATAATCCATGAGTTAGTGTAACGTTAAACAATATACCAAGTATCCAAAGTTGCTTCTGTGGATTGGTATTTCATTGGATATGCTGATCGATCTGTTGACATGTGACAAACAACGCAAAAAGTTTGCAAGAAGCAGCGGAATTTAGTTGCTTTTAAATTGCAGCTTATTTCTTCAAAGTATCGATTGAAGGATGTGCTTTAAATTTATATAAGCAAACAATCCAATACATCTAACCGCCAAAAAATCAAACAGTGAAGAATACATCAGTGGCTTAAAAGTACATTTTTCACAGTTAAAAAACTTTAAGAACCACTAAAAAAAATGGGCCGAAGTTATACCCAGTTTTATAGCTAGAAACTTTTGCTCAAATATCTATTCAGCAGATTTGATCAGCTTCAATAATTTTAAAGTTATTTTTAAAGTATTATTAAAGTTTGAATAGTTCTCGTGTTATGGAAATAAACTAATATACATATATTTATTTTGGAAATGTAATAAACTGTGGTCAATAGTGCTCGAAGTCAATTGTGAATATGAAAACAATTATTGAGAAGACACACATTGTTGTTATTTAATTTCGTACAATTGTATAATCCTTTTTAAAGGAGCAACCAGTTCGGTGTAATTTCATACAAGTTTATTGCCCTAAATCCTGTAAAAGGACGTATTAATTTAGCGAACTCATCTATCTCCCTGTCTCCTACAGATTTTAAAATTGCATTTTATTAAGGATGTTAAAGATGTTCCTTGCTGGCTTCAAGTATATCTTTAATTTCCAATTAAATACATATATTTCCAACTTTGTTCGTCTGAGTGTCGTCTGTTTTATTATATGTTATGCTATCTATGGGTTGGTTAAAGGATATCTTGTAGTTGATTATTCTTGACTAGAACTATTTCTTTTTGCGTTTGTGTTTATGTCATTTCGCTCCGAAAATGTGTGTGATTTTTTATCTGTTAGAGAATCAACAGGTGGTGAAACTCTAATAAGGATTATGTCTCCTGAAAAAGTATCTATTTCGATTCTATAGAGGAACCCGATTTTTTATCTTGAACGCTCATAATTTTGTGTAAATATTGGTCCAGGTTGCTCGTTGTACAATAGCTTTGTTTGGTAAGTTCCTTATTGTTGGTTCTCAGGTTACTTTAATCAGAATAATATGGAACCCGCATTAATTTGCTAGTAATTATATGTTAGTATGTAAACAATGAAACTTGTATCCTTATTAAAGGTTAAATTCTGAGCATTTAAGGCTTATTTACTCATACAATTGTTTGCTTATCTCTTTTGATATATTAAACTAAACTTGCGTAAAATAATGTGTTGACATAGTGTATAATTTAATATAATTTATAATTAAATATTTTATTAGTTTACATAGTACATAGAAAATAAACATTATTAAATTTGAGTGGAGGACATAAAGTGATGATTAGATTACTAATTTTGTGCAATATTATTTGTTTTATTTTTAGTACTGGATACCATGTGAACAAATATAGCTAATGTCTAATATGAATTTTAAAAAATATGCCGAAGCTTTTAAAAGAAAAAAAGTTATATTGCTTCTATGGATTTCCCTGTTAAGCTATTCTTGCTTAATTCAGTCTGCATTGGCAACGGACACTGGAGACAAATCTACGCCTTCAAATCAAAAGACACTTTTGGATAACAACAACATCGACTTTCGTCACCAATTGTATAATGTGACAATACCAGAAAATAGTCTGGGTAAAACTTACGCAAAAGGAATATTACACGAGGATCTGGCAGGAATTTCAGTAAATTCAAATTACGACATTAAATATAGAATAATAAGTGGCGATAAAGACAAACTATTTAAAGCTGAGGAAAAGCTGGTTGGGAATTTTGCCTTCTTAAGTATTCGAACACGAACTAGTAATGTTGTTCTAAACAGAGAGAAAACTGACGAATATACTCTCAAGGTACGAGCCCATATAAACTACTCTCGTAAAAATGACAGCATAAATTATGAAAAGGATACAACTATTCATGTTCAAGTATTAGATCGAAATGACCTAAGTCCACTATTCTATCCAACTGAATATGCGGTAACTGTTCCTGAGGACACTCAAAAACATCACAGTATTCTGAAAGTTATTGCAGACGATGCTGATTTAGGAGTAAATGGTGAAATTTATTATAGTTTTCTAATAGACAGCGAATATTTCGCGATTCACCCAACTACTGGAGATATCACAATATTGAAACCGTTGAACTACGCTGAGAATTCGCATCACGAACTCACTGTCCTGGCAAATGACAGAGGCTCAGCTATTCACCAACAAAGCCACCAGTCCAGCAAAGCAAGAGTTTCCATAACAGTCAAACAGGTAAGAATATATATTTATTTAAAAATCATGATTTTTTATAAATATTTCTTTATAGTATACTTTTACTGTAGAATCTTCAATAGAAAGGAAAAAGAGACTTTTAAATCTTATTAAAAACTTTACTAACGTATTTGCGAAATATATCATTCAGTCGGGAGAGCCCGACAGTAGAATACCCTGAGGTAGTAGAGAACGCCACTCAAATTTTCTAATAACTAGTAACACAGCGCGCGCTTTCATGCATATGTATATACATATGTATATGTAAATGCTTCAACGAATGAGGACATAAGAGAGAGCGTAAATTCACAGCAACAACAACACATTAAATTAAAGAATTAAATAATTGCGGATATCTTCCGTGTTTATTATCCGATCTTGATCAAATTTTCACGATGCATCCATTTCAGTAAAAGTATTGTTCCTGCCGAAGCTCAAATCTCTAGCTTGTTAATTGGCAGTGCTATACTTTTTTCACTTTGTGGGCGAAGGGGGCGTGGCATCCAAAATTTAAAATAAACTTGATATGCGTGCAAGTATAAGAAGTCTTCATACCAAATTTGGTGTTCCTAGGTCTTACTATCTCTGAGATCTTGTTACTTACACGGACAGACGGACCGACGGACAGACGGACAGACGGACATGGCTATATCGACTCAGCTGCTCGCCCTGATCAAGAGTATATATACTTTATGGGGTCTGCCACGCCTCCTTCTGCCTGTTACATACTTTTTTTTTTTAACAAACTTAATATACCCCCCAGGTATACTAAATGTTAAGATTTCTAAAGCGGTGGGTGCGAAGTATCTGAGAGTTGTGCTCTCTTGAATAAAACGTTCTTAGTTAATAGTTTTACTCTTACTCTTAAAACCACTGAGTGGATAGAAGATAGATTTTTGCCTGTATGAAAGCCTGACTGTTTTTTGTAGAATTTGTTTATTAAGTTATTGATTTGTGATAGGTGTCAAAATCCTCGATAGTTACTTTCACACTATTTTCCTAAATATTTTTTCGTACTATATATATTTCCGATTTTTATTTATTTATTTTTAAGGTTAACTTGAACGCACCTGAAATTCATGCCAGGACTTTTTCGAGCGTAATACCCAATTCAGACTCCTTTATTTATGGAATAGTTAAAGTAAACGATAAAGATAATGGCAAAAATGGAGAGATAAAAAAATTGGAAATTGTCGATGGAAATCCAGATGGTACATTTCAATTACTTCCCACAGAAACGACAGACGAGTATTATATTGAACTAAACAAATTTGCCAAGCTATTTAAACAGCACTATGTTTACAATCTTACGCTGCGAGCTGAAGATTTTGGCACACCCTCCAGATATACCTTTAAAATCATAACAATTCAAATACTTCCTGAGATAAAAAATGTACCTATATTTACACAAGAAATCTACGATGTTTCGATTCCGGAAACGGCTCCAATTAACATGCCGGTTATTAGACTTAAAGTCAGCGATCCTGATTTGGGCAAATATGCATTGGTATATTTGGAAATTGTTGGTGGTAATGAGGGGGGTGAGTTCCGGATTAATCCCGACTCTGGAATGCTGTATACACAAAAGAGGCTCGATGCTGAAATAAAATCTATTTACACACTAACAGTATCGGCCATCGATCAAGCTGATGTTGGGTCACGGAAACAATCATCGGCCAAAGTAAAAATTACAATTGAAGATATGAATGATAATGATCCAATATTTGAAAATATGAATACAAATATAACCATTAATGAAAATGAATTAGCCGGCTTATTCGTGACAAAACTCACAGCTAAAGATAGAGATTCTGGCGAAAATGCCTACATATCGTATAGTATAGCAAACCTAAATGAAGTTCCATTTGAGATAGATCACTTCTCTGGAGTAGTTAAAACAACCAACTTGATTGATTATGAAACAATGCGAAGAACTTACACCCTTCTTATACGTGCATCGGACTGGGGATTACCATATAGAAGACAGACTGAAATTGCATTAGATATTACTGTGAAGAACATCAATGATAATAGACCACAATTTGAGCGCATTAACTGTTATGGAAAAGTTGTCAAATTAGCACCAATTGGATCTGAAGTTTTCACAATATCCGCTGTCGATCTTGATGTGGGCGATATTATCTCATATCGTTCAATATCTGGAAATGAAGATGGTTGCTTTAACTTAGATTCGATAACGGGAGCAATTTCGATTGGTTGTAATCTAATGGACGTGGCTGTTAACGATCGTGTTGTTAAAGTAACTGCTACAGATGGAACACACTTTTCAGACGAATTGAGTATCAATATTCATCTGGATCTGGATTATTCAAAGGAACACTCCAACATGGGATATGGATCATTTGAATGTCGTGAAACTGGGGTGGCTAGAAGACTTGCGGAGACATTAGCATTAGCTGAGAAAAGCAACGTTAAGAACGTGTCGCTGTCAGAAGTGAATGACTTGGGATTAACTCCTAGTAGATATGGCCAAAATATACATAGACCTGAGTTTACACATTTTCCCCAAGAACTAACATTAAATGAAAGCATTCAGCTGGGAACAACAGTGGCTTTGATCGAAGCTCGAGACCGAGATCTAGGATACAATGGAAAGTTGGTGTTTGCGATTGCAGATGGAGATTACGATTCGGTTTTTCGTATTGATCCTGACAGTGGCGAATTGCAGATTATTGGCTACTTGGATAGAGAACGGTTAAGCGAATACATCTTGAATATAACAGTCTATGATCTTGGTCAACCGACGAAATCGGACTCCAAAATGCTGCCCATCACAATTACAGATTCAAATGATAATCCCCCAGTTCTTCAAAAATCTCTAGCTACTCTCCGACTTACCGAAAATGGCTTAAATGGAAGTATTATCTACTGTGTTCATGCAACAGATGCGGATTTAGGAATTAATGCGGAACTTACATATAGTCTGTCTGTTGATTATAATGAATTTATGATTAATAAAACTACCGGATGTATTATACTGATTAAGCCATTGGATCGAGAGCAGCAGGATAAATATGACTTGCATATAATTGTAAAAGATGGTGGAATTCCTGCGTTAACTGCAGAGGCTCTCCTATATATTTATGTCGATGATGTTAATGACAATGCACCGATGTTTGGAGTACAAGAGTATATATTCAAGGTTCGCGAAGATGTTCCCCGAGGGACTGTAGTGGCTGTTATCGAAGCAATTGACAAGGATCTTGGACAAAATGCTGAAATACAATTTTCACTGCAAGAAGATAGTCAGGAAAAGAATTTGTTTAAAATTGATAAACAATCTGGAGCTATACGCACAATAGGATATTTAAATTATGAAAACCTACAGGTTCATAATCTTTTAATAAGCGCCATCGATTGTGGAGTTCCATCATTAACTTCTGACATGTCCATTGTGATAGAAATTATTGATGTAAATGAAAATCGATTTGCTCCCGAGTTTGAAGACTTTGTTTTTGAGGGATCAATAAGAGAAAATATGCCAAAAGGCTCGTTTGTTATGAATGTTACTGCACGGGATATGGACGGATTAGACCTGAATGCTAAAATATCCTATTCAATCACAAGTGGCGATGGTCTTGGCATTTTTTCCGTTAATGATCAAGGTATGTAACTACAAACTTATGTCTTGTAGGCAGCTTAAAGAAATTTGTGTATTTCAGGATCAATTCATACTTTAACTCAACTTGACGCTGAATCAAAGGACTTTTACTGGCTAACGTTATGCGCCCAGGATAATGCTATTGTACCACTTAGTAATTGTGTTAAGGTAGATATATTTAAGCTATAAATTCAAGACTAAAGCCGGTATTAACTCTGTATATATTTTCTTCTTCACTAAAGGTTTATATAGAAGTAGAAAACGAAAATGACAACATTCCATTAACAATTAAACCAGTTTATTACGTCAACGTAACAGAAGGCAGTGCTGGAAAAAATGAAATTATCCAACTCAAAGCAATCGATCCCGACAGGAATTCCACGCAAAGAATTACTTACAGTATTATTTCTGGAAATCTTGTGGGATATTTCGAAATAGACCCTCACACAGGTACTATACGAGTGATCAGAAAATGTATAAATAAAATATAATGAAACATGTATCTACCATTTTCCTTAGGAGTTCTTAAAACAACTGAGCGAAGGCTTGACAGGGAAAATCAAGCAGAGCATATTCTAGAGGTGAGTTTTTATAATTTGTTGGGAAATCTTAATTCCTTATTGTTGTATATGTTAATATATAAATTTGCAGGTTTCTATATCGGACAACGGATATCCTGTATTAACATCTACTACGCGTGTTGTAGTCTCGGTGCTAGACATAAACGATAATAGCCCCGTGTTTGATCAACGTGTGTACAAAGTCCAAGTACCTTCGACGCTCAAAGTCAACGAATCCTTGTTTCAGGTGTGTATGGGCTACTTTTTAATATGATAATAGAAGGAAGTCTTAATTTGTAAGTCGGAAAAACTTATGAGATTACAATATTATTTTTTGTAGGTTCATGCAATTGATAACGATGAAGGAGAAAACGCTCGAATAACTTATTCAATTAAGTCTGGAAAGAAAAAGAACAAATTTCGCATAGATAGCATAAGCGGGCATATTTTTATGACAAAACCATTAGAAGCTGACTCTGAATTTGAAATAAGTGTAAAAGCCGAAGACAACGGAGTCCATAAAAAGTTCCAAACTACACTAGTTAATATAGTTGTCATACCCATTGCTGCCAATTCTCCAAATGCTCCTTCAATACTGCCGAAATCAATAAATAACATAGTAGATTTGACTGAGAATGATAAGCCTGGTTTCTTGGTAACTCAAATTCTGGCAACTGATGAAGATAACGATCAATTGTGGTACAACATAAGTGGTAAGTGTATTTCTAATAAATAAATTAATGAAGTACCATAAAGAGTATCTTAAGAGTAGTAGATATTTCTTTCAGATTTAATAACTATATTTATTATTATATTTTTATTTTAAATGTGTTTCTGTTTTATTTATGTTTTTTGTTCAGGAGGAAACGAAGGAAACCATTTTTATATTGGAAGAGATACCGGAAATGTCCTGCTGTCCAAATACTTGGATTATGAGACACAAACTTCTTATAATCTATCGATTAGCGTAACTGATGGTTCAAATGCAGTGCACACTACGCTATTCGTTAAAGTTGTTGACACGAATGATAATGTACCACAATTTACAAAGGAAATCTACCACGTAAATATCTCAGAAAATATTGAAGAAGAATCTGTGATCATGCAACTCCATGCCACTGATAGAGATGAAGATAAAAAGCTCTTTTATCATCTACATGCCACACAAGATCCATCATCGTTAACTTTGTTTCGTATTGATTCTATAAGCGGCAATGTTATAGTCCGACAAAAACTGGATTTTGAAAAAACATCGCAGCATATACTAATTGCATTTGTTAAGGATCAAGGAACTCCAGGAAAGAGGAATTACGCAAAGATAATAGTCAATGTACATGATCACAATGATCATTATCCCGAATTCACAACAAAAATAATTCAAACTAAAGTTCCCGAAAGTGCTGCGATTGGCTCGAAGCTTGTTCAGGTTACAGCTATAGATCGAGATAGCGGTCAAAATGCTGAACTACGTTACTCTATAATTACCGGGAACGTAGGAAGTATGTTTGAAATTGATCCAATATTTGGTATCATATCTTTGGCCGACACTTTGGATATAAATAAAATGCAGGAATACATGTTGCAAGTAAAAGCTGTAGATCTTGGTCAGCCACCGCTCTCATCTCAAGTGCCTGTACATATCATCATAACTATGTCAGATAATGATCCTCCTAAGTTCTTTACAAACTTAATTTCATTGGAAATTTTCGAAAATTTGAGTGTTGGATCATTTGTAACACAAGTCGAAGCGAGATCATCCTCATCGGTGTTCTTTGATATCATTGATGGTAACGACAATGAAAGTTTTCGGATTAACCCTTCTACGGGAGTGATTGTCATCAACAACAATATCGACTACGAAAAGAACAAGTAATTATCACATTGAATGTATATACAATTTATTGTTCAGTTTTGTTATAATTATTGTGATTGATTTGCATCTCGAAGTATTAATACTAATAAATTAATCTATTATTTCATGTTACTTTCAGGTTATTTAACCTTACTATTAAGGGAACTAACATGGCCGCTGAGTCTTCGTGTCAAAACATTATAGTGCATGTTTTAGATGTCAATGATAATTCTCCACAATTTATGCAAAATGATTATACTGGAACTGTTTCAGAGTCTGCCAGCTTAGGTTCATACGTGCAAATGATTGACGATAGCAAAAAACGGTACGGAAATGGCTAAAAGAATATATTCTAATTGATAAATGATAATACTTTTTATTTTAGTCATTTGGCTTTAAATGTGTACGATCCAGACGTAGGATTCAATGGAATGTTGCAATACAAAATTATTGATGACCTGGCGAGTAATCTATTCAAAATAGATTCTACTACTGGCGCTATCAAGACTTTAGGCAGCTTAGATTATGAAACGAATACAAATTATTCATTTTATGTATCGGTATGTCCCATATTATATTTATTATTACGAGTGTGTATATTAATGACAAATATAATTTTGAATTATTATTTATTTAGGTTAGTGACATGGGTAAACCCAGCCTTCATTCGAGTACAAAAGCACACGTAGTAATACTCGTGACTAATGTGAATGACTGTCCACCAATATTTAAGGATAGGGATCACAATGTCACTTTGTTTTTGCCAACTTTTGAAAACGTATTTATTACCCAAATAACTGCAGTTGATGCCGATAACGACATTATTCGTTATGATATTGTTGATGGGAACAACCAAGAATGCTTTCAAATACATCCACTTACAGGAGTCTTAACTACAAGGTATGTGAAAGCAATCTAACTTTAGAGAATTTGAAATAAATTTATCCCTTTGTCTTTTCAGAAGTTTGGAATTTAATTATAACGAATATGTTTTGCACGTTCGGGCCTCTGATGGATTATACTCCACCATTATCCTTGTAAACATCAAATTATCGCCTATAGTTAATTCAAATTTCGTATTTCAAAAGAAAATATACGAGTTTTCGGCATTTGAAAACACCACCAAAGTGGTGACAATCGGATTGACTAATGTCATTGGAAATACATTGAATGAAAATGTAGAGTACAGAATTCTCAATCCGACAGATATGTTTGAAATTGGAATAACTTCTGGAGCTATTAGAACTACTGGACTTGTATTTGATCGCGAGCTACAGGACATGTATAAACTGTTTGTCGAAGCAAAGTCGTCAACTTTCAATAGAGATAATATAAGTGTTCGCAGAGCAACGACTTCAGTTTATATTTCAGTATTGGACATAAATGATAACTGTCCCATATTTGTCAACATGCCATATTACGCATCCGTATCAGTTGGGCATACGAAAGGATCCAAAATTATGGAGGTGAAAGCAATTGACTTAGATAGTGCTGAGAACGGAGAAGTTCGATATGAACTGAGAAAAGGAAACGGGGAACTATTTAAAGTTGACAGAAAAACTGGCGAGTTGTCAATAAAACAAAGTATTGAAGGACATAATCGAAAGTACGATTTAACAGTTGCAGCTTACGATGGAGCTGTAGTTTCTTGCAGCACAGAAGTTCCCGTGCAAATAAAGGTAAATAAAAAATAAAATAAAATTATGCAAAACCCTTAATTCACTTTTAAATACTTTCCAATAGGTGATTGATCGATCTATGCCTATATTTGAAAAACAATTCTACTCTGTAAGCGTCAAGGAAGACGTCGAAATGTATTCCGCATTATTTGTATCTATTCAAGCCGATAGTCCGTTAAAGAGAAAACTCATTTACACAACCTCAGCTGATAATGTAAATCAATATTTTGAAATTGACTATAGAACAGGTATGCTATTATTCTATCATAATATAATAATTCAAGAATGTCTTAAAAGTTTAGATTTGTATTGTTAGATATTCAGCTTTAATTTGAGTTTTTGCTATAATTGCCATTAATTTATTTAATTTGATATTTTAGGTTCCTTGTATGTGGTTAACGAGCTAGATTACGAACAAAATCACACACACGAGATTGTGGTACGAGCAACAGATAGCATTTCTGGCATCTACGCAGATGTATTGTTGTCTATAACTGTAATTGATGTAAACGATTGTTATCCAGAAATCGAAAAAGATAACTACAACATTACGCTACCAGAGAATATTCCATTTGGCTCACAAGTATTACAAATAAACGCGACTGATAAAGACTCTGGTGCAAATGGAAAACTATCATATTTCATTGAAACTATAAATGGTCGAAATGATTCTGATACATTTTACATTGACGTTGTTGACGGCATCTTGTACCTAAAGACACCATTAGATTATGAGTTGGAAAAGTCCCATCACGTTGTTGTGCTTGTGAAAGATCATGGCTCGCCATCATTAACTTCAAAATGCAATGTTTTTATAACAGGTAATTGAACTCACTTTAATAATTTCATCAGCCTAGCAACATTTTCAAATAACTTTACTTTAAAATTGCAGTTAAGGACTTGAATGACAACTCGCCTCGATTTATTGAGCCTTCTTTCAATACAAAGTTATCTGTAGCCGCAACTCGTGGCCAATTTGTTGCTTTACCAAGAGCATACGACACTGACTTATCCGACATCGACTTTCTACAATATAAAATTGTGGATGGAAACGAATTACAAACGTATACCATTGATAAGCAAAGTGGAGTTATATCGCTTCAAAATATGTTGAATTTTACCGACAAACTCAATACAATTTTAAATATATCAGTTTCTGATGGAGTTCATACAACGTTTGCCCGATTAAAAATTACATTAGTTCCAGAAAACTTTCACAGTCCTCAGTTTGAGGAAAAGATATATAAAGCAACCATTTCGGAAAATTTGCCGAGTGGGCATGAAATCATAACCGTATGTATAAATTACCAAAATTTTGTTTCTATTAGCTAACAAACTTAAATTCCAGGTAAAAGCAATTGATAATGATTTTGGTCAGTACGCAAGTGTTTACTATGAAATTGCATCTGAGGAGATGAAACAGTATTTTGATATAAACCGAAACACCGGTGTAATCACATCGAAGGTAACATTTGATCGCGAACAAAGAGATGAGTATGAGCTTCAGTTAAAGGCAATTGATGGTGGAAGTAAGTTTGGCTTTGCATCTCTAAGAGTGTCAATTGGAGACATCAACGACAACAATCCACAATTCTTTGTAAAGGAATATAAACTCGTTATAAGCAGTTCAAATAAGCTCGATGAAACAATATTAACTGTAAGTATATTTTAATCTGATGCATGTATATAGAAAGAGCAACAAAATGGTCGGATTTGTATTTTTAATGCCTCACCGATTCCCTTTATACCTTCTAGGTCAAAGCAGTGGATAAAGACATTAATGCAAATGGAGATGTAAAATATACGATTCTACCACAGTCTATGAAAGATGTTTTGGAAGGCAAAATCCATTTAAATGAGAGTAATGGCAATATCGTGCTTAGGAGTGTTCCAGTGAACTTTGACAAAGGCGCGTTTCAATTTTTTGTACGAGCTTTTGACTCAGGAAAGCCTTCCTTACATAATGACGTTCCAGTTTCTTTGGAAATAGTCGACTCCGATGTGATAATCCCAACGTTCGAGAAACGGCACATAACTCTTCAAATAATAGAATCTACATCGCCGGGAACTGTTTTGACGAAACTACATGTAAACGGAAACTATACGTTAAAGTATTCATCAGCAGAAGGAACATCAATATTTGCTGTATCTGAGAATGGAGAATTAATTCTTATGCAAACTTTGGACCGTGAGCAAAATGATTCGCATTATTTAGTTATTGTGGCTGAAACAGCGACTCTACCAGTGCTTTATGCATATGCCGATGTGTTCATTCATGTTACTGATGAGAATGATAACTATCCTAAATTCGATAATACTATTTATAGCTCTGAAGTAGCGGAAAATACCGATAAAATGGCGTCTATTGTGAAAATTACTGCCACTGATGCTGATACTGGATCAAACGGTGTGGTTCGATATGACTTTGATGATGAATCAAATAGTGTGCGAAATATATTTGACATCGACACATACACCGGTTGGATCACTCTTAAGTCCTCCTTAGATAGAGAAGTGCAATCAGAGTTCAATTTAAAAGTGTTTGCCACAGATAATGGACATCCCAAGCATGAATCTAAAGTGCCAGTATCGATTAAAATTATTGACTACAATGACAACGGACCGCAATTTAAGTTACCCATTGAGCACATTCATATTTTCGAAAATGTCCTTCCAGGCACTGTGTTAACCAATTTTTTGTTGATCGATCCAGATATCGAAAAGCAAGCAATAGACTATTATATCATTTCTGGAGATAGTCAATCTCAATTTCAAATTGGAAAAACAGGAGAATTGTTTATATCGAAACCACTAGATAGAGAGCAAATATCATTTTATAACTTAGGCATCTTAGCAACTGATGGAAAATTCACTGCCGAAGCAAATGTTCAAGTACATATTAAAGATATTAATGATAATATGCCGATTTGTTTGAAGCCTCGCTACCACGTTGTAATAAATGAATCTACAGCGATTGGAACAACAATAGTAGAAGTAAAAGCAATGGATATTGACTCGAGTAATGATTTCAAATTACGCTACTATATATCTGGCAAGGGCTCAGATGACTTTATCATTGGAAAAGAGACTGGCATTTTAAAAGTAGCGAAACTCATTGATAGAGAACAAACGCCAAAGTATAAAATATTGGCACACGTTCAGGATGGCAAGGAATTTATTCGAGAATGTGTTTCTGAAATAATAATCACTATCAACGACATCAATGACAATACACCCATTTTCTCTATGCCCAATTATAGGGTAAGCATACAAGAGGATGCCCAATTACAAACGCTAGTTGCTAAAGTTCATGCTACTGATAAAGACTTTGGCATAAATAGAAAAATTAAATACTCTTTATCCGGCACAAATAGTGATTATTTTGGAATATCAAAATCAACTGGAATTATCAAATTGGAGAAAAATCTTGATCGGGAAACTATTTCACTATATAATCTAACCGTTAAGGCTGAAGATTTTGGCAAACCAGTGTTGTCCTCAATGTCGAGTATTGCCATCAACATATTGGATATAAACGATAATCCTCCAGAATTTAGTTTACAGAAATATACATGTAATGTCTTTGAAAATGTAACAGAAGGCTTTGAAGTTTGTAAAGTCTATGCAACATCAAAAGACATTGGAGTGAATGCCGAAATCATGTACTACATATTTAGTGGCAATGAGCAACGTAAATTTAGCATTAATTCAAGTACAGGCGTTTTATCGGTTAATGGAACATTGGACTATGAAAAAACTAAGTTTTATTTCCTCACCGTTCAAGCTATTGATGGAGGAAGCCCGCCTCTTAGTAAAAATGCCTTTGTAAATATATCAATATCGGATGTTAATGATAATACTCCAGCATTTACACAAAACATTTATCGAGTTAATGTGAGAGAGGATTTCACAGTCGATTTTCCAATAATAAATGTGAAGGCCACAGATGAGGATTCAAGTGTTAACGGAATTATAAGATATAGTATTGTAAAAGGTGATAGCTTACATCAATTTGGGATAAACAATAGCAATGGAACAATCAGCTTAGCACGACCTCTTGATCGAGAAACTATTTCGGACTACACATTGGAAATTCAAGCCTGTGATTTGGGAATCCCCGAGCGATGTAATACGGTTCAAGTCTTAATCATTATTCTGGATGCAAATGACAACGCTCCAATTTTCTCTCAAACAAACTATAGCACAGTTTTGCAAGAAAATAGACCATTGGGCTATGTTTTTATGAAATTTGATGTATCTGACGCTGATGAATCACCAAATTCTACACCTTTCACCTATGATATTCGTTCTGGAAATGAAGGAGGATTATTTCGTCTTGAACAGGACGGTTCTCTCAGCACAGCAACAAAATTCAATCACAAACTTCGAGATGAATTCAAATTACAAATTCGTGTTTTTGATAATGGAACTCCACCACTCTACTCGGATACTTGGGTGACTATTAAAATAATTGAAGAAAGTCAGTATCCTCCCATTATAACACCTTTGGAAGTAACAGTTAATTCATTTGAGGACGAATTTTCGACTGCATTTTTGGGAAAAGTTTTTGCATCTGACCAGGATCAATATGATGAGCTAACATTCTCCATGACGCCTAGCAATGAAGAAACATATCAAACATCAAAACTATTTAGAATTACTAAAAAGTCTGGGGAAATCTATTCAATATCTAATCTGGATATTGGTGTATATAAACTCAACGTGTCGGTCAGTGATGGAAAATTCACCGTATTTACGACTGTGAAAATCAATGTCGAACTGATAACAATGGAAATGGTTAAAGAAGCGGCAGTAATCAGATTTAAAAATATAGCCGCATCAGAGTTTTTATTAAGTCACAGAAAATTATTTATTCGCTCAATAAGGATGGTTATGAGATGTCGCCAAAAGGACGTGATTTTGATATCCTTGCAAGAGAAAACTGAAAAATCGTTGACAAAACGAGATATACATTCCAGTGACTTAAATGTCGTATTTGCAGTACGAAAACAACAAATAATACCCACATCGGATGCATTTTTCAGCAGTGACGAAATACGTTTGTCTGTGATCAGCAAGGAAATTGACATTGAAAATGACACAAATCTGATAATTAAGGAGATCGTTCCAAGCTACTGTCAAAACAAAGAGAATATCTGTGTTCATGGAGTTTGCAAACAATTAATTCGATTGGAAGTCAATAATATAACAACGATTTATACGAATGCGAATAGTTTTGCTTCACCTTCGTATAGTTTGATTAAGAAATGTGTTTGCAAGTCTGGTTACGATGGAAAGAACTGCAATGAATCAGTAAATGCATGCTCTTCAGAACCATGTCCACCTCAAAGGAATTGCTTACCATCCGAATCGGCAGCTCGATACCAATGTGTATGCCCGAAGGGATACTCTGGCTCATTTTGTGAAATTAAATCATCACAATGTGACAATGGAACCTGTGATACTAATTTCTCAACATCTGTTTCATTTGGTGGCAAGAGTTACGCACACTACAAAATCAACAAAGCAAAGGCTAGAAATACATTAGAAAATCAATTTGCCTTGTCTCTACAAATTCGAACAGTTCAACAAAGTGGTACACTTTTGTATGCAAGTGGCAAAATAGATTATAATGTTTTGGAAATTGTTAATGGTGCTGTGAAATACAAATTCGATTTGGGTTCCGGTGAAGGCGTTGTAAGCGTGTCAAGCATTTATATATCGGATGGCGTGTGGCACACTATCACATTGGAGCGCACTCTGAATAGTGCCAAACTAATTGTTGATAATAAACATGTCTCACAAGGCAGTGCTCCTGGAGTCAATGGCATATTGAATATTCAATCAAATGATATCTTTGTTGGAGCTGAGGTCCGACCGCATCCGTCAATTATCGGCTATGAGGATATTCAACGTGGATTCATTGGTTGTATGGCAAACATCAAAATAGCTATGGAGCCTTTGCCTTTGTATATTTCAGGAGGAAGTACAATTGCTGCCCTAAAGAGATTCACAAATGTCGAGTTTAAATGTGATCCAGCCAATGTATTGGTCAGCCTGGGAGTTTGTGGTACTCAACCATGTATGAATAGTGGCATTTGTACGGATCTTGGAAATGATATTTTTAAATGTATTTGCCATGCGCGATTTACTGGTGAATTATGTGAAATTGATTTAGATCCTTGTTTGTCAGCGCCGTGTTTGTTTGGTGGTCGTTGTGATAATCATGAGCCAAATAATTATACTTGCATTTGTCCAATACATTTGTCTGGAAGAAGATGTGAATATGGCAAATTTTGTACCCCAAATCCTTGCAAAAATGGTGGAATATGTGAAGAAGGCGACGGAGTATCGCATTGCATGTGCCGAGGCTTTACTGGACCAAATTGTGAAATTGATGTCAATGAATGCGATAATCAACCCTGTGGCAACGGTGCAACATGTATCAATGAAGCTGGTAGCTTTCGGTGCATTTGTCCTTCTTTTCTTACCGGTGCAAGCTGTGGAGATCCCCTTTATTCGAATTCTATTTCAACGAAATTGAAAAACTTTTCAATTGAGCATATCAGTGGCATAATATCGGGAATAACTATTGTGCTGATTTTGATTATAATTTTATGTTGCTGCTTAGTCTTTAAACGAAACTCATCTACAAGTACTCGAAATCGAATCGAAAAGAACAAAAATAAACACTCTTTGAAACAAGCAACTCTAAACTCGCTTCTCGATAAGGATAATATTTGCAAATCGAATGCTAAGATTAGCAATTTGGAAATAAGCCAACGACCAATAAGCTATTCACCTCCAACTAATGATAGCCTTTTTATAAGTAATACAAGCTTTGTAAATAATTTGGATATATTGCGAAGTTACGGATCAGCTGGTGATGAGTTGGAAAATATACCATTCGAGTATCAGAAAGTAAATCGAACAAATCAACATGTTAATATTAACACTAGTAACTTGATGGATGGAGACAACGCACATAAACAAGAGTGGTGTGAACAGATGCATTTAAAAACATTTAGTGAGAATAAGCTCAACAACGGTTAGTATATCTATCATAAACATATGTATCTCAAGAACTACAATATATAATTCTATCCATTTACAGAGCGAAGAATTGACTATGGATTACCAATTAATCGATTTTCAAGTGGAAAACTTATCCAGGTTGCAATGCCCAATGTTTGTCACTCTACATCAAATGCAAATTTTGTTGATACTGCCCTTGGTAATGGTCAATATCATTGGGACTGTTCAGATTGGGTTCGCAAAAGCCATAATCCATTACCAGATATAACAGAAGTTCCTGGTGCCGAAGTTGCAGATTCATCGAGCTTCCATAGTAACGACAGTAATGAGTCTCAATCGAAGCGGAAATATTTAGTTCATGGTAAGCTTCATTTAATTTGATAAGCTAATTTACTATTGCTATTTGTTGTATACTTTATTCGTATATTTTAGTAGAAGATGTCGATCCCACAAGAGATATGACTGCTCTAAATGAGGACATGGTATTTGAATATGTGGAGTCTGATATAGACAGCTGTTTACACCCATTTATGTTGCCGAATTTAAATAGTGAACCCCGTTCAAGACTAAGTTCTTTTAATAAAAGCGAGAATGAAGACTACAAACTTAATACAGGTACGCTTATAACTAAATGAATTCATTTACATACTTAAATTCATAAAACTACTTACTTTCATGCATTCAGTGCCTTTCCAAACAAAATCAAATCGATTGCGTAAGTTTTCTAGCTTATTCTTCACTATATGCTATTATTCTAATGCAATTTTTATTTCATTTGAGGGTATATCATCCTAGCCAGTTCCGTCAGTATTTTTATTATTCAATACAATTGAGAGAATATTTAAGCTTTAGCCAAACCAATAACCGCAGAATCGCATGTTTGATGCAAAAGGAGCAACTTTTTTTAAATTCTATGTACATAATTCTCAATTTTCAGCTTTCTTTTGTTATCCTTATTCTCTGATCTGTGATAAAAGAATGTTTAAATTGTATTGTTTTTACATAGGACTTTTTCATATTTTAATTATTTCGTGTATCCCTTTAGATTTCTTTGGCTTAGTTCTCTTTTCAATAGTACTGCGTCTTAAACTATAAAATAAAATCTTTTTTGTGAAGCATAATTATTCTACCAAATACACTTTCAAGTTAATTTTCAATTTTAACTTTATTTAACAGGCAAAGTATATTTACGACATCCTGACTCATATTTACCGACGATACACACTCCAAGTGACACCGAGGCAGAGAGCTCAAATAACGAAGCACCAATGTTGAAAAAGAGTTATCAAAGAAGAGCGATTAGCGGTAAGTTAAAAGCATATTTATTTTTTGGTTTTAAGAGATAATAATTAAAAAATTGTGTTGTATTACAGGAAACTCAGAGGAAGTATATTTGTTTCCAAATGCGACTGGTGAAACTGGATCAGATAGCAATATCTCTGTTCGACTTTGTGAAATTGAAGATTCAGAATTAGAAGAATTCTTGCCACAGGGAGGAAAATATAGTAGTGAATGACATATTAATTACATAAAATCATAGATTTTAACTTTGGCCATAACTCTGTTTCTTTTTCTACTGATTTTATATAAAATAAAGCTACATAAGTGTAATTATATTTTTAATAAAATTCAAAATATTTTTATATAAAAACTAAAGTTTCTGGATGAGTATCGAGTGAGTGGTGAACATATGTATGTCCAATCGAGTGTGATGCTTTGTTCTTTATATTTAAATAACTAGCAGAGGAAACTTCAAGGCTCAAGAATCAATATGTGAACCACCTATTGGACAAATCTTTACACTTTTCTTTAGAGGATACCATCCCAGAAGAATCCCCCGAAACACAACGACGTCGATCTGCTTCCTTTCTTTAACAATCTTGACAAAAAATTTGTTTGAAAGGATCTTCGACTGCTTTGCGATCGGCTTAAAGATCGCTGACGTTAGTTTTTATCTTTTGGAGCCTCATTTGTGCCAATAGGTATAGAGAAGGCAAAGGCTGAAAACGACGAATAAGCAATAAGGCGAAGAACAGTTCTAATACATTTGGTTTTGCAATTTTGATTTTATTTGCTAGAATTAAACACAATTTTGCCTTTTAGAAATAATAAAAATAATATAACAACAGTTAAGCTCAGTGATATCATAAATAAAACTGATATATTTGTATTAAACTCAGTTTGACGAACTGAATGCTTATAATCATATAAAGCTAATTTGGCTATCTCGGTATTCAAATTATCAATAAAGTCGTCTTGGCTCACTGTGGAAAAGAATATTAAATTATTTAAAATATATTGATTATACATATATGAATAGCTTACCTTCCGTGGAATCCTGTTCAAGTTCTGTCCTCTGGCTGTCGTTATCTGTTGTTGAAGCTATCCATTCCATTTTTTCGCAATGTATTTTTTTACTTTTCCCATCATTAATTACTTTTGAAAACATTTTCAAATTGCTACTTAATATCCTACTAGGCAATGTCTTGGTCAGGTTCTTAAATTCCGTAATTCTATTTAAGTTATTTAATAACACTGATTTATGCGAATTCATTGCAAAATCTAATATAGTTGTTAAAAGCCAGAAGCACGCCTTCTCCATATGGGATGAATCCAAACAATTAGAGTCCCCATAGACAGCTACACGACCTTCTGAATGCTTATCACTTTTATCATGAAGTAAAACACGATTTTTTAAAACTGCATGATCAAGGGGTGTATCAAAAACTTCATTAATATCTACTGCGTTCGAAGAATCCCAAAGAAAATTCGATTTTTTTATTGTCTGTCGAGACTTGAGCGTTGTTTGAAACAAGCCCATAATTGGTACAAATGGTTTTGATTCCGTATTTAATGTCTTTCCATTTGCGATCACCTTTTAAATATAAAATTGATTAACCAAATTCAAAACAAAAATGTGAAATAGTTACCGATACTCCTTGATCGTTTAAATTAGTTCCAATCACAACATCATCCTGATTACTTGGAAATGAAATGAGCGTAGTACCACTTGCGTAATACATTGCATGATCTCCAAGTTTAAAGTATCCTTCTCCAACAAAATCTCCAAATGTGATTCCAAACTGGCCCAATAGATCGTTTAAGGCTGGAATGTTAGCTCCACCAGTATCTGGTATCCACCATTGTCTACTGTTCTCATCAAAAAATTTGATGTGTTTCATTACTGTTGTATTATACCAATCGGCAAATACAACTACACTCAGTCCATCCTCATAAACATATTGTCCTAGTTTCGAAATCTCCTCATCAAAAAATTCTTCTTCCGGATCCACAATTAATAAAACTCCATAATCACGAGAGTCGAAACAGGTGTAAGGTTCTCTTAAGACATCAATATAATAACCAGAGTTTCTTAGATGAATATAAGTGTCTCGAAAATTAGTATGAATATGGTCAGCTCTCCAATCCAAAGGATCCGTTTTTATTTTTAAATTATCTCTTGGTAAATAACCAGGGGGATATCGCAAGCTATGATATTGATCCCATAAAATTCGTTTATGCCGAGGAGGCTTTGGAGTTATTTTTATAGAAAGTGGCAAACGTACTTCGCTTTCATGGGTTTGATTGGAGCCAAATGGAAAACTCTCTACCAATAAAATTAAATATCCCTTGGCGGTGCCTTCGAAATTGTCTCCATCCTTATTAACAGCTGGAATGAAAGTAATGATTCTTCTTGAATTAATTGTAAATTGTAGATATTTTCAAGATAGATAATTTGGTTTTAAATTAACTTTTTTAAGTAGTGAATCAAAAGCCATATGAATTATCTTTAAATGAAGAAATTACTAAATTATTTGAAACGCCATTCTTACCGATGAATACTGACATCCATCCGGTCCAGGGCCAAATCATCCTAGAAAATGATGCTGATATATTTAGGTAACGTCCATAATTGTCTGGATCAGGAATCCATTTGGGCTGACCAACAACCTTTCCCGTTACAGATATGCCATTCAGAATCGTAACATTTACAATTGTGGCTACGCTTCCATAGAATAAGGGCTGACTACTGTACGGCCACATGTAATTCGTTGTAAAATCAAGTGAAGATGGTATCAGGCTGACTTTAGGCTTGTAACGTAATAACAGCTGCATACTCTTTAACAAATTGAGTTTTCCTTGTCCTTGCTCAAATATGTTGTAGTTTGGCAACTTTTCTGCCCCTTCGATTAGGACTTGCTTTAACGATGATGGATTGACTACATTAATTTTATGCAAAGCTCCGCTTCTTAATAAAGCTGCTACGCCTGCAACAACAGGTGATGAGACTGAAGTTCCCGATAAACGTCTGCAACCTGTATGAACGTCACTTCCCTCCACTTGACTGCCATAGGTGACAATGTCCAATCCAGCTCTTCCATAGCCTAATGGAAGCTCCCAAGTTGTCATACCTCTCGAGCTGAATCTGGCAATTTTATCCTCAAAATTAATACTACCTACACCGATTACATCGCTCTGGTCCCCAGGATTGTTAAGAGTTCCATATATTGGCCCATCATTCCCTGCCGCCGATACCATTATAATATTATTGGCCGATAATTCTAGGACCTTGTCCACGAACGGTAAGTCCATGAAATCTGGTCCGCCAATACTTAAATTGATTATATTTACTTTTTTGTAAATAGCATAATTAAAAGCATCTAGGAACCAAGAAGTATACGAGACCTGTGTTGTGAGTGTGTGATATAATATTATATTAATATAAATATTAACAAAAATAAATTATTTAACTATACCGTTTTACCTGAGAATTTGTGAAAACTTTGTATATGTGTAACTCGGCGTCAGGAGCTAGTCCAAGACATTCCTTTGACGAGGCTATTACTCCTGCAACAAAAGTTCCATGACTAACTCCGTCATCCAATGACTTTTCGTTTGTCCAATTTGATCGCTCTTTGACATTTCGAAAATGTGGGTGATTTTGGGTCAGACCAGTATCAAAAATAGCAACCTTAACATCTTTTCCTGTAATGCCAAGTTTCCAAAGAACGTCAGCATGTAGGGATCCCGACACATGATGCGAATTCACAGCATTTAGGTGTTTCTTCCGAGCAACTCCTTGAGGTTGACGAATATTGTAATTTAAAGTATTATTGCTGGAAGCCAAGAATCGTTGAACACTGCGTTGAGGCACCACTGCTTTAACAGCAGGATGCGCTTTGACTGTGTTAAGGATATATTCAACTGAATCATAATTGGGATCTGAGATACGCAGAATATCAAAATCACTTGGATAATGGCTAGCTAAGTTATTGCGAGGTACAATTGACCAGTTCACCTAGAAGAAATGCATGTTAGCTTTATAATTTCTCAATTGCTTTACAATTTAGACTTACATTTTTTTTTATGAGCCTTCTTTGAATAAAGGATGCTCTAACTTCTGTGTAATATTTCGAATGAAATTTTACAATGAACTCATTGGGAACACTGTTCACCACAAAGCCGACATTCTCAGATGATGGTGGTTTAGTTGGTTCTAGACTACACTCAGTTATTAGAAGGGCAATAATTGTACTAATAAAAAACCAAGATTCTAATGCACTCATTTAACGAAAGCGATGTTTTAAATGTAAACAAAACATTTAAGTGATGGACATCGGCGTCAATTCTACAAGAAATATATCTTTAGTACTAATGGAATGAAACATACAATAAGAGTTGGGTCGTTTCGTTCTGAATAAGCTCAAATGAACGGGTCATCGAAATGAACAAATGAACTTATTCAGTATTTTATTAACTATATCGAATACTTTGCTTAGTCGATTGTTCGTCAACGAATTTTGTTTACCTTATGGCGCTGTAAAGAGCGCTGCTTAGAGCGCTCTCAAATCAGCTTCCTCATCACAAGTGCTATGAACAAATCGGAAAGAGATGGTAAACACACATTAGAGATATATTTCATTGATTCCCTCAAAAGTCTTTACTCACTTATGACACCAGCTACACTTTACCATTTCCTTATATGCTGCTGCTCGATATGCTTTTTGGCAGATTGAACAAGAGAGTCCTTGATCCTCTGCTGATAACATGAGTAACAGATCGTATAATGACTATGCCATCGAGATGAACTGCCTCCGCCGGGTGTTCTTGATCCACAATCTGTGCAAACACGCAATCGCTGAAATTAATAAGAAGAGTTAAGATTATTGAAATTTTTGCAAGGATATTCAACCTCTTTGTTTTCTTAAATTTATTATAAACCAACATATGTATAAGAATCTATTTAAAAAGAAATTACAACTCCTTTAAGTTGTGCAGCAGCAACGGTTGACACAGCATTTATCCGGCAAATGATGCAGCGCAGCGCTTAACATTTACCGCGTCCACCTTCTTCGAAGGCCAAACGCGCACTAATGCTAGTCTGGACGGAAAAGTGGCTGGCAAGTGGCTGGCAAGTGGCTGGCAAGTGGCTGGCAAGTGGCTGGCAAGCGGCGTACGTGCAGACGGAAAAGTGGGTGGCAAGCGACGAAAGAACCTAGGATCGCTCACAACGCTTACTCTCGCATAGCAAGAGGGAGAGCGCTTAGAGCGCTGCTTACACCCATACATATGCAACGTGAGCGAAGCTCTTGCTGTGCGAGAGTAAGCGTTGTGAGCGATCCTAGGTTCTCTCGTCGCTTGCCATACACTTTCCGTCTGCACGTACGCCGCTTGCCAGCCACTTTTCCGTCTACCCATACATATGCATCGTGAGCGAAGCTCTTGCTATGCGAGAGCAGGCGTTTTGTAGATTTGTATACATTTGTTGGTTTATAATAAATTTAAGAGCCCTGCTTAGAGAGCCCTTCGGTTTTTTGGTGCTGTTGCCGCTTGCAAGTTCAATCGCACAACACACACACACACCTGCACCCACCCAAAATAAACGGCATACCACAAATTTAAATTGAACAATCAAGTCAATATTTTTAAGCTTAACGGTCGCTCAATTTTTAAAATAAAGCGACACCTATTACAAAAAGGTGTTAAAGCTATATTGATATATCGATAGATTCTCATTTAAACTTTTTCAAATCAAATAAATAAAATTGTTTTATTAAAAGCAGAAGATTAAATTAAAGCAAACCAAATTAATTATAAATTTAATAATTTAGAGCGGATTTCTTTTAATTCGAGTTCGTAAACTGAACTAAATGACTGATTTAGTTCACGACTCAAAAATCATCGATTGAACTTATTCAGCAAATTGAACGGAAAATCTCAGCTCTGCATACAATTATTATCTGTATCGAAATATTGTCCGATTGACTTTTTAAAAAAATTATCGGTAGTAAAAGAACTGTTGAATATTGCAAGCCTGCAAGCATAGAGGAAGTAACTACAAGAGCGGAATTGACGTCTGTTAAATAATAGAGGCAGTGTAGTTTGGCGTGCAAACTAAAGAGTTAGCAGATTCTAACGAATAATGTTAAAGGCGTGTGACGCGCCAAGCTTCGATGGCCGCTTTGCTGTTTTTTGGTTTGGTTTGTGTGTACATACAAAACGTATGACGAGTCACACATTGATATATAATAATAATTCATAATGTACATATATCATACAGATTAAATTTATAGAAAAATTATAAATATTTTATTAACATTACATCTGTGTGTGACCAGGAATCACAGCACAAAGGTCAGAGCTGAGATTTTTCGATCAATTTGCAGAATAAGTTCAATCGATACCAAAAACTTTTTTCATTATGTTTTCATCAAAGTTAAATATAAAGATGTAGAACTACAATATATAATAGTATAAAATATCTTGCAACACCGAATTTTTGGTTGCTTAAATATCACAACGCGTCCCACTATGCAAATACTTCGTGTAAAGCTCGTTAAAAGCTTTATAGGTAAAAGCGCTTTAAAGTTGAACATGCGCATTGAAACTGAAAATGTTAAGGATAAATACAATTATACTTGTCACCCAGAATCATTGGTGTATTTTATAACTGATAAAGATAACTGTTTACTTTTAATTAAAATCATATAAATTGGTTGCCTAAAATACATAAATGTTTATGTGAGATCGGGAAAAGGTCCGTTGATTTATGGAATAGAAGGAAAAGGATTTAAAAGTATATTAACATGGTAAGTTTTCACATTCGCTAGTTCTGCATCTGAGAGCTTCAAATTAATACATATGTACATTTATATATGTGCATGTGTATCTATTTGCAATGTATATATTACATAAATATGTATTTGCTGGAATATCAATTGAATTCTTTTATTAATCATAAATACAAATTTCTCTGTATATTTGTGCGTACATATGTATATATTGTACTATATATATACACACATACAGTATTCTTACATACATACATATATATATGGGCAGCTGCTTAAGTATGTGTGTAAGTTTCATCATTTTTTATACATAGAATATCTACATATTTACATATACCTTTACGAAAATGTTAACAGTAAAAAGTCATTCAATCTTTAAATTACATGTAAATGCATATACTTAAGTGTATGGGAATGTATATGTATATATGCTGAATGTTCATGTGTATCTGTGGAAAGAATTTGTTCTTAATAACGTTTAAAAAGACTTATGGGTATGTGCACATGGAAATACTTACATTCATATGAAAATACTTTTATTTATACAACTAATGTACACATAAATATGAGCATAAATAATCGTATATGCGCTCAATTTAATGGAAATATACATAAGTACATATATTAACAAGTAAAACGTAAATATGTACAATAAACGTACAATCAACAACAGTTATGAATTAGTTCCTTTCAAAATTATTGGCATCCCAATTTGTATTTCCACTACAGTAAGTTCAAGTGTATTAAATTTACTAAAATTATAATCATATTCCTATGGTAGTAAACTAAAAAAATGCACAAAACCAAAACAATAAATAAATAAGTATTCGATCGTTAATTCAAACATCAAAACTTAGTTTGGTCTCATTCGACATATTCTAATCCATACAAATCTGCAAGCTTTCAGTACTAGGTCTATGATTAACTAGAATATTGACATCATATTACAATAAATATTTTTCTTATCTATAGCAGTAATATGTGGGGATTGAATCTGTTTTAGAACCATTTCTTTCATAAAATAATCTTTCCTTTATCACTAAAGATGGTGGAAGTCTTTTTGCAACAGCTGGTCTAGCTATAAATCCAAAGGTTAATATTTAATTCCTAAGCGGAATTCAATCAAATCAATAAAGATGTATATAAATTTATCAGTATTATGAGTCAAGCCTGCAAAAAATAAAATAATAATCGTAATAGGCAAAAGGAGTTTTGAAAGACATAATTAAAAATCTACTGATTTCTTCATATCCTAAGCAGGTCAAGAATGTCTTAAAACTTCTCCACAATTTTTTATTTTCATATTAGTTTTTTAAGGCTAATGGTTCTTTTTTAAGTTTATTTAAAAATAAAATAAAAGTGGAGCTCGTGAGCGTTGAAATAACTGTATTGTGTTTATTTGTTGCAGATAACATACATAACCTATCAATTTCCAATGTGGCAGTGGATTGCTTACTTTTTGGCTTTTACCATTTTGTTAAAAGGTAAGTACCCACAACATAAACACCGGGATAACTGCGGTCAAAAGGTTTATTTATTTATTTATTTACTTCCTTTATAAACGAGAAATCGATGAGTCTCTCGTTTTATGTATTCCATTTAAATAAAGAATACCAAAGTACTACAACTTTTCCAGCAAATACGGAAAAACTTTAACTTCTTTCTCTTATATGCTGAAAGATACACATGTAGTATCTGATGCTAGTAAATCGAAATGATTTAAGTCGCTAACAAAAAAATATTTTTATTTCCTCATTACTGTGTCTTTAACTTTGTTCAATAGTTCTCTTTATATTATTCTGTGTTTCACTATGGAACATAATTCAAATTGATAATGTACTCTAATATTTTTTTCAATTCAATGAAATTTAAAGCACCTTTTCAGATGGATCCTTTGCAGTGCAAGAGAATGATGCACCAACTACAGCACCTAAATTTTTATCAAGAGGTCACCTATACAAAGTGATAGTCGGTGAAACTATTGAATTACCATGCAAGGTGCAAAATTTAGGATCATTTGTATTATTGTGGAGAAAGGGCTCATCCGTTCTCACTGCCGGTCATTTAAAAATCACTCGAGATCAAAGATTTAAAATAGTCGGAGACTATAATCTTCAGATTAATGGCGTTAAGACCCAGGATGCTGGTGACTACATATGTCAACTTGGGGACCAAGAAAATCGAGATCAAGTCCATACTGTTGAAATATTGGGTATTATATAATAATTAACATACATTTGGTTTAAATCTATAGCTTAATGTAATTACAGTACCACCAACATTAAGGGCACTTCCACATAATGGACAAGTTACTGCACGGAAAGGAAGCACGGTTACATTAGAGTGTAAAGCATCTGGTAATCCAGTTCCCACAATCTACTGGTTTAAGAAGGATGTCTATTCCGGACCGACTCACTTGTCTGACAGCTCAACATTGATATTAGAGAATGTGGACAGACACCATGCTGGAACATATCAATGTTCAGCTGACAATGGTGTTAAAGAACGTGTATCAATGGACATTCAGCTGACAATTTTATGTAAGTTGGAATCAATACTTTTAAAGACTTATATCAACATAGTATCAGTATCAACATAAACATATATCTAACAATTTTATACTCTTGAATATACAATTTCAACTTAAGCTCCACCCGAAATAACTGTTGAAAAGGCTTGGGTTCATGCTTCCGAAGGATATGACGTAGAGCTTGTTTGTGTCGTCCATGGTGACGTCAACTCGGAAGTAAGTTCTATCTAAAATATATCCTATACCTCTTGTGTTTCATGTTTTATGTGTTTATTCTCTTTTTGTAGATGTTGTGGTACCAGAATTCTTTCTTATTGGATCCTACGGATCGCCGATCGATGTATCCACATGACGATAGATACAGTCTTATTATAAGAAACTTCCAACCAACTGATTTTGGAAACTATAGTTGTGTGGCTGATAATGCACTGGGTAGAACAAAGAAATATATTGAAGTCTCTGGACGGCCAGGCCCAGCAGATTTTATCTCACCGGCCCTAAGTGGATTTCTGGATCATTACAACTTAACTTGGACAATAGAGTCCATTCCACCCTTGGATGAAATTAAACTTTTATATCGACGGCTTATGGTAATATTTATTAAATAATTTCCATCTAACAATATATATTTGTTAACTTATGCAAATTTATTTCAGATGAATGAAACATACCAGCATCCTGGCAAATGGCATGAGTATCATATTAAGCCTATTCCAATTCGGACTGACGGAACACATTATTTAATGTCCTATGTAGTAAGAAATTTAGAGCACAATGCTGTATACGAAACAATTGTTCAAGCAAAAAATAAATACGGATGGAATGAGGTTAGTATTAATAAATCACAATTCTAGATTATTTCGAATAGATTAAATACATGAAATACTACGATACATTGTGCAAATTTATTTTATATATTACTTCTTATTTTTGAACTTTAATTAAATTTTATAGGGCTAGATATCCATTGAATCCATATTTATAATAATT
Organism: Drosophila putrida; assembly: GCA_037043535.1. Lineage (NCBI taxonomy): Eukaryota > Metazoa > Arthropoda > Insecta > Diptera > Drosophilidae > Drosophila > Drosophila putrida. Next base: position 1,883,472 of record JBAMBI010000464.1, read on the forward strand.
TACAAATGTCAACATTATTTTTAGATAAGCGACATTCATCAGTTTTATACTCGAAATCACGATCTTCTTCTTGACATCGACATGGAATATAAAATGGGAATTTCATGCTGTAATCGAATATCAATGACAATGGCTGCAATAATTTTACCTTACTTTATGTTAGAAACATTTTTGTTTATAATTAATACTTAAATATGTTGAATTATTGGCAAATATAAGTTCAAAGGTGCCTTACTACGTATTTAAAATGTGTACATATTTTAAAAATGAGTAGATATTACCAAATTATGTTTATAAATAAATCTGTATAAATATAAATACATTTAAATTGCTAGAGTATTAACGATCTTAATTAAGTTTCTTTATAATGTAATACAATATCACAATTCAAATAGAAGCATAATATTATGTGTAAGCATCATTTTGAGTTTCAAACATTTTAACTACATTTATGGAGTCATTCTCACATTTCATAAATAAGACATTTCATGATATTAGAAGTATAGCATCAACATAGCTCCGAACATAATACATTTTATAAAAACACGATTTTAATGATATAAAGAAATATGTATAAATATTATTTGATAATTAGTAATAGATTTTCCATAAGTGGATGAAGTGTTATGATAACCTTAGGCCAAAAAAAAGAAAACATAAGATCATTAATATAAATCGATACATACAAGAAAGCAATTGATATCAAATTAACTAAACTTGTTTTACGAAACAAGACAATACCCATTATCTAAATGAATACTGACAAGCATTCATTTATCTGTAGGATTAGACAATTATCGAGTATGCATAATTAGAAATACTGCCGCACTACAATACCGCATTGAATCAAGCGCAACAACAAAGTTAATTAATAGGCGCACATACAAAAAGCGAGCAAATAATTATTTTTATAAAATATTATTTCATATAATTTTATGATCAAAAGCCCAATTTAATTTGAGTTTTAATTAAATCATTTTTAAAGCCACATATTGTTTTCCAAATCCAATCAATTTCACTATGATTAAAAACATTTACATATATTAACATATATATATGTGTAATTTAATAAGGACAACCAAAATGTTTATTCAAAGCACTCGTTAAATAATTAGCCAATCTTCACCAAATACTTGAATTAAAAAATTAGGGTATATGTGTATGTAGGTCCCCACGTATACGACTGGAGAATTAGTCTCTAAAAAAAGTAAACAGATTCTTAAGTCGAGATTGTTAATTAGATTTCTATACAGACACGACTGGCAATACAATTCAAGTAGAATCCAATTTAAACGATATCCGAGATTAATACGATAGAGAGAACTTCAGCTGATCATGATAATTTTGATACGTGATAAACATACATTGATTCTGACCTACAGATTTGGCAACTGAATTGTGTTATCGTTTATAGTTTTTGAACATAAAAATCTTGCAAAAACTATACCATTATCAAATATATAATGTCTCTAAAAGTACGATTATATCTAAGATCGAATATTATTTGGAAATTTGTTCAACTTTTTCCTTTTTCATTCTAATCCTCACGAATTGTTTTTAATTACTTACTAGGTCTTTTATTTTGCCTATAAAGTGTTTGAGTTATTCGAACTATGTATGACTGCTCGCTTTTGTTGTAAGATACAAAACTTACTAGGGTTTTACATGGGTTTTTTTTAAGTAAAGACATTACTTAGATTACCCGAGCGAGCATTCTTCGACTGGAGCATTCTTAACTGTAATAGCTTGCAAGGCACAGAACCCGAAATAAATAGATTTGAGATAAAACGCTTATAAAAAATTGTATAAGTATCCAATTTGTGAATAACTGGCTACGGCCATGCATATATATCTACAAATGTATTAATTGTCATTCATAAAACAAAGTATAGACCAACTTTTAATAAACAACCAAATTCAACTGGTTGAAGTATGGAATATAGAAAATATACATAAACATGTTAGGAAAATGCTGCTGTATATTTATGAACTAATAGTCAATGATCTTTTATATGTATCCCGATAGTGAAATATTGACGAGTAGTGTGTAACAAAGAAATGCATGGTGTATTCGGCATGTCCAGGGCATATTTATGTTTATAATTGATCCTATGGGATTTAACTGCTACTCAGCAATTCGAGGTATGCATCACATTGTAAATATATTATGAGCAATTAAATACATTCACTTAAGTATATCATGTTATGGCAAGAGTAAAATTATTTGGTTTTTACTGAAACAAGTATACATACAAGAATCCTTCATATATATATAAAGGAAGCACACAAGAATTCATCATAAGAGAATATTATATGTAGATCATGTATTTCAAACAAATATCCCTCAAAATCATTACACATTTTTTGGAAAAACTAAAATAGGCTTGGCTATAGAAAAGTAAAACTGAAACCAACAACAAATAAAAATCGTTAATAATTAAACTTTTTAGATTAATATCTAGTTATAAATAAAAAGAAACACAAGCAAAATTAAGAATGAATAATTAATGGAATGAATCTCTTAACTTTCAATTCTTCTAGTCACCTCTATTGTAAATATTAAAATTAACTAATAAATTGTTGTGAAAGTAGCCGTCACACAACTTAAAATAAGAGAATTTATCTTAACTTAGTTTTACTTTTTTTGCAAATTCAATAATTTGAGACCTTAAAGAAATTAGTTTCCTTTAAATGCTCTTTTTTTAACTAATTAATTTGAGAAACAAATCTAGTTTTTATTATATATGTATGCTTTAATTAAATTATTTGAAATCATTAGTTCCATTTGATTTTCATTCATTAACTTGTAATTTTTTAGAACGTTTCTTATTAGAGATTGGAGATTAGAAGAATTCTACAATTACACGAAATAAACGATCGATATCGAATATGCGTATTAATATTTTAAGCAATGTCTTAATTATTCAAATATTTCATACAATTAAGGCACTCAATATAAACTTATGCTATTAAATAATAACCAAACAAAATAATAAAGAAAAACATTAAGGAAATATGTTAGAATATGTCGATGTAAATGTTTAATAAATAAAAATCATATCATTTTAATAAGTAAAAATCTTATTGCATTTCATTTATTGTGTTTCCGCCCTATTACAAAACGAAGCCCAAGAAAAATTACAACATTTCAAACTAAATCTCATTTATTGCAGCAACCTAAGTACTATAATTGAACACTTTATTATTAATATAAATTATGATCAATTTAATTTTTAACATCATACGTCTCTTTGGGATGCGTTTACATTAAAATTGTATAAGTAATGGAATTATACAGTTATAAAAAAATGGGCGAAATTGCACGTAAAAACTGTTCGTCAAACTCTTTTTCGGAAAACCTCTCAACGGATGACCTGAAAATGATACAGACAGCTTAATACTGCTTAAACGCAATAAAAATAATCAGTTTACACACCTTGCTGCATCTACAATGCTTCTATTTGTGTCTACAGGGTTAAGTATAATATTTAATATACTCCCGGCATATTCGACAGCATCCGTTGCAAGAAAACCATTTTGGCTGCCTTCCGAAGTCTCAATAATGTCAAGTAATGGACCTCCAGACTTGTGAGCTATCATAATAAGACCAGCTGCCATGGACTCAACAATTCCAATTCCAAAGTGCTCATTCCACATGGTATGTATGCCAATCTTAGACTGTTGATAAATCTTTAATAGTTCGTCATATGATACATTTACTTTAAACTCAATAGAGTTCTCGAGTGATAAATGTTTGGCCAGGTCCTGCATGTTTTTTAATCTTTCATAATCTTCATCATTTCGGCAAGATCCTACTATGACAAGTTTAATACGGTTCCATAGAGCCTCATTTCTAGCCAGTAGAGTTCGTAGCTCATAAAGCGCTTGTAATTGCAATGGATGGTTTTTTTCTGGTCGAAATTGACCCACAGATAGTATCAGGACTTCGTTATTCCTTTCTGTATGTTCAAGCTTCTTAAGATGTGCAATTTCACAAGGTGGATACACTCGATGGGTTTTTAATGGAACATTGAACAAGTCTACAATATGATTTTCTGTCCACGATGAATTTACCATAATAGTTTCTGAGCAGCGGCTTACCCATTTGTACATCTAGCAATAAAATAAGACATTTTCTTTATTAGAGTTGAAGTAAGTCATTGGATACGAATATGCACCACTTCTTTATATTAATCTAAATAACACATTTATAAAAAAAAAAACTTAGCGGAAACTTTGCATATTTTTGTAGTTTATGATATCGATTTTGACCAATTAAATAAGACGACTTAGTTTATAGTTCTTGCATAACGCAAAAATTTACTTACTTGTGAAAACAAACGATAGTACGTTAGTTTCATCCACGTTAGAAAGGGGTTTCTGGCCACGTATGCCTTATTGTTATGAGAGGCTTGACGGAATTGTACCTTTTTAAGCATGTCGGTGCTTATAACGGGATAATGGATGTAGCAGCCTATTCTGGAGCAAGCCAGAAAGCGAAACACTGGAAATGTGAATGAATATCCCATTGTATCAATAAAAATATCTGGCGGAAACTTGCACACAGCTTCCAAGCCCAAAATGACGGAGCCCAAACTTTGCCCCAGCAGAGTAAAATGGGGGTACTTTCTAGCTTCGATCCAATGGCGTTGCTTTAAAAATACAAAAGTTATCTGTTCAACTTCGAGGGAAATATTAAACACGTTCTTTGCTTTCTGCAAAATGGAACTCGGGGTGGAGTCAATGTCTCCTGTGTATATGACAATCTTGATGTTGTCATACTTTTTCTAAAATAAAATAAGAAACACATTTAAACAAAGTGTAGTGAGAATTAATTTATATTTGCATACCTGTAACGCTCGCACCGCACACCATAATACACGTTCACCTCCTCCACCGGCATTGCAATACGGATGAAAAATACCAACATGTAATCTTTTTTCCGATGAAGAGTTGTGCAATTTATTTTTGTAGTGAAGAATCCATTGACGAAGACAAAAGAAAACACCAGCGGCCAAACCAAGAAGCCATAGAAGCATCCAAAATCTGTCGTAAAGTGAGCTGATTAAATTTAGTATTTCAGTTTTATTGTTGTTTTTCTCACACGTAAACAATCACCATCTCGCTTTTGTTGATAATGTTAATATTAGAGATGTACAAGAATGGAACCGCGACCTATCGATATTTCCTTACACAATTTACAAATCGATACTTTTAAATCGATTGCAATGGCTAGAATGTTTCGGTATAAACAAAAAGTACAAATTTAATAAACTTAACTATTAATAAAGTAAATTATTTATATATACTACAAGGGGTATATCAAAAATCAGTTAAAAATCGAAATGTTAAACACATTAGCTCTAGTCTTCTGTTATATTACAAACTTTTGCTGAAACCATACAATAGTCTTTAAATATTTGTAAATTTAGTCGGTCACTCATAAATAAGTTATTTGGTTTCCTAACAAATGTGTATTTTGTAAGTATTCGAGAATATGGACAGCTGATCTGATCAATATAGTTAGAGTGTGGCATAGAATGGAATGGAACAGATAGAAAAGTTTCGATACTTTCGGGAGTTACTCTACTAATATTCTTTTGTGTTTCCCCATCGCTAATAATTATAAACATTAATAAAAACCAGAGCTGAGATTTTCCGTTCAATTTGCTGAATAAGTTCAATCGATAATTTTTGAATCGTGAACTAAATCAGTCATTTAGTTCAGTTTGCTAACTCGAAATAAAAGAAATCCGCTTTAAATTTTTAAATTTATAATTAATTTGGTTTGCTTTAATTTAATCTTCTGCTTTTAATAAAACAATTTTTTTTATTTGATTTGAAGAAGTTTAATTGAGAATCTATCAATATCGATATATCAATCTAGCTTTAATACGTTTTTGTAATAGGTGGCGCTTCAATTTAAATTTGTGCTATGCCGTTTATTTTGGGTGGTGTGTGTTTTGTGCGGTTGACTTTGTAAAATATTTGTTGCTTGGAATAACTCCAGATAATGAAGCCAAATTATAAAAAAAATAATTCACCAATGCTTGTTATTAAATGTTGATTCTTTGATTTCAATTTGTGCACAATTTTATTGCAATAATTGTTGAGAATATACGTACAGTTTGTTTGTGTTTTATATCACAGCACCGAAAAAAAATTAATTTATCCTTATTCCTTACGAGCTCAAAGGTCTGCACCGGACGGCAACTAAATTGCTTGTGAACGGTCCACACAACGCAAGCGGCCAACTAGCCTCAGCAGCGGCGCAACAGTTGAGAGAGAAAGCGTCAAGTACAAGGAGACAGTTGGCAACAGCGAACATACACACGCACACACTCTGAACCGTTTAACAGCGAACAAACACACGCACACTCTCAATCGTTCAACAGCGAACATACACACGCACACACTCTGAATCTTTTAACAGCGAACAAACACACGCACACTCTCAATCGTTCAACAGCGAACATACACACGCACACACTCTCAATCGATTAACAATCGCGCTCTGAGCTGCGCTCGCTGTGGATCACCGTCCACTGCTTAGAGAGCTGTTGGTGTGGTAGGCGCCGTACACTGGTATGCGTGCGTGCTACATTTATTTAAGTACGCTTGCTACTGCAAGTTGAGGGCATTCAGAATACAGACGCCGGTGCGTACACATGCCAGGTAGTGACCGCCTCGGTGCGTACTGTGCCCTTCACATAATATATAATATACATATACATAATATACATAATTAATTCTTGAATGGTATAGGTATATAAACATTCAATTTAAAGTTTAAACAACTCATATTTACATTTGTGCATATTTTAAACTTGGTGAAAAATAACCGCAATAATCGAAACTAACGAAAATAATTCGTTGACGAACAATCGACCAACTAAGCAAAATATTCGATATAGTTAATAAAATACTGAATAAGTTCATTTGTTCATTTCGATGACCCGTTCATTTGAACTTATTCAGAACGAAACGACCCAACTCTAATAAAAACATTATCAACCCACAAATGGATTATTTTCGTTCGATTTTGGAGTGCTTGGCTTCGCTGTGCAGTTGCTGGCAGTGCACAGAAGACTTGGGGACTCAAGTAAGACAAATGCAAATATTTTTCTGACTTATTTGTTACTATCTTTGTTGATTAGGGCATTGAACCAAGCGAAAGAACACACCTCCTGGCAGACTCAGTTAATCAAAGTCCAGCACTGCGAAGAAGTAACTCAGCTGATTTAAGCAATGATTATTCTCAGTCGCTGCCAAAGAAGGACGACCAAAATGCACTGTCCAGATTGGTGCAAAATACAGCAATGTACGTAGTTGTAAACATATTTATATATACCTGTATATATCTTTTATCGTTTTGACTTGTTCCTTAGAAACATGATTAATGTTGGTGCAATGGATTCACACACTTTGGAGCATCAAGAGTATACCGACAGAATAAAACTATATTCACAACGTCTTCAGCAACAGTGGAATAACGTCCAGCATCCCTGTGTTGTACAGAAAGGTTTGTTCTCATTCAAATCCCATTAGTTCAGTTTGCTAAGATAGCCGGCTATAATCTATTTGTTAGTTGTATGTGTTGCTAACAGATTTTTTTTTATTTTAGGTCTCTTGAAAGATGTTCCCAATCATCAGTCTTGTGTAATGAAAGCCATTTACTCCGATGATACGGCTCAGGTTAGTAAGGGCAAAATGACAATTTACACAAATAATTTGATGTAAAGTAAACTATTTACAAGGATGTTAGAAGTGACAAATTTAAGATTCGATTGAAAAGTTTGATTTGTAATAAACATAATTTCCTGGATATTATTAATTTAATTAAAACTAATTCTTTTTCGTTCTTACTTTTCAGATGAGAATGTTTATTCAGAAAGCGCATTCCGGAGTTTTAGGTATACAAATTGATCACAAAGAGGCAGTTGTTGTTCCATTTCATATCCCCTAAAGGCCATAAATTAATGTCATGTTAAATATATATAAATATACATAAATCATACAACATTAAAATTGATTGTGATGAAGTTATTGGTATATACATTAAATCTGTATTATATTTAAAAATACTACTATTACTGAATCAAATGTAGTTGGATTTAACTGATACAATACAATACAATAAATTGAGAAAGTAAGTTTTCCAGTAATATTTATTTACCTTTAATCAAGATTGCCTTGCAATTCATTGTTAATAAAAAATCGAAATAATATTGTATTTAAATTTAAAGTTTTATGCTAAATCATTCGAAAAGAGTGTGTCTTTAAAATGCCATTTGATTTAAATCACAAGTTATGGATAGCTGCCACAAAAGATATTGGTCAGCTTATAAAAAAGCAAAATCGTCTAAAGAAATTGGAACCGCCCGAAGAGAAGGCATTATCATTTAAAATATTTTCCGAGCTCTATGTCTTATATGTGGAACTTGTTAATAAATTAAGTTTTATTTATTTAAACACGTTCCAAGTACAAAAACGAGGAGTCGTTCGGACGCTGGTTGAAAATGCCACTCAGCAGCTAATGCTACTCAAGGAGGAGTTAAAGGAAATGGAATTGAGCGAATATGTCTATATGGACAAAGTGTTAGTCTCAAGAAAACTTATTCCGCGGGATTTAATGATTTGGAGGTCTCCACAATTTTTATATCGTCGTCCTTTAGATATTCAGAACATAATAGCTGATAATAAGTTGTATATGAATGACGAAGAAAAAGAAGTGAGTGCTGCAAAAGACTGGGTTAAGGTTAGCGAAGCTATAGAACTTATTCAGGCACACGAAAGAGCACGACGAGCCCGAGTATATAAATCAAACATTAAATATGACAAAAAAAGGTACCTGGAAGTTCAGCAACGAAAGAAAGTAAATTATAGGTTTACTTTTAAGCCCAATCAAGCTATGAGTATACCGGTTAAAAGAACTTTATTTACCGCTGATTTTATAAAGCCTGAAGAATCCTGTGCTGAACTGGCTCACAAAGCCGATAATGAGGATGAGATTCATGATGGTAACGTAACAAATAATAATATTTTAGTAGGTGGGAGTTAGAGGGATTGGGCTTATGTTCAACATTGACCCGAATATAATCTTAAATATTTGATTTTTATATCATGGTTCAAATCCTTTTAATATCTCATAATACTATTTTCTCAGAACATGAAATGGAGAAAATAAATGCGGTTCGTAATAATGCAGCACGCACTATTCAATCCTGGTGGCGAACTTATCGAACAAGAAAGATTTTCAAAATTAAGAAACAATTTAAAAAGGAATTATTGGGGATTAAAAAAGTCAGACAGTTAAAAAGACCAAATCGGTTCTCCAACTCTGTTCTTGAGATGTATAATAATGAAAAGTTTAAAAACCAACTTGATGAGGATTTTGCTAAGTTAATTATGGATGAACGAACCAGGTTGCTTCAGGCTCGAACTCCATGGATGATGGAAGACATATCCGATCATATTCGTGCCTGGTTTGAAGAATTGTAAGTTAAATAAAGTAGAAACTATGGTTGAAAAGCTTACATCAATTTCTTTACAAATAGCTATACAAAAACCGGTAATTTTCACCCTTATCCGGATCCAGTTAAAAATGGTACAGTATTGGTTGTCATTGATGAGACTATGTCTCCAATGGACTTTCAAGCAACTCTTAACAAAAAGCCAATGACCAAAGAGGAGAAAAAGAAGCTAAAGGATAAAAAGAGAGCGGAAAAAAGAAAACAAAGGGAAAAAATAAAAGCCCAAAAAATGAAGGAAGCTAAGCGTAGGAAAAAGTTAAAAGATGCCGGAATCATTGATGTCGGCTATATACTGTCCTCAAGCAAACCCATAGGTATTTATACTAAATTTATGAAATATTTATATATGTAGCAATAATAATGGTTTTAATATTTAAGCCAAAGCTTAAGTAGAAACTAGTTTATAATATGCGGCAGTTTGTTTTCCATCAGTGTGCATATTCAATTTTTAATTTAACTTTACCCGTTTTTCTAGATATTAATTAATTTAACTGTCTACATTTGTTTACAGAAAAAATTGAGAATACAATCAAGCAATTTTCGATTGACTGGAGAAATGTTGATGAATATTTAAATAAGAATCATGCTCCAATCAAGGATTGGGTAACTGAAGAACAGTTGGATATTATACATCATGAATTGCGTCAGTTAGTGGATGAATATATGCGGTAATAATAGTTCTTTATTAGATTAATTGACAATTTTATCTTTTATTAATATATTTAATTTATTATTAACAAAAAATTTTAGAATTGAATACGAATTGTTGAGAGAAGCTCTGGCAAAAGATCAAAATGTCCCTTATAAAGCCAATAAAGTGCGAAGGCCTAAGAAAAAGAAGGGCAAGAAGAAGAAGAAACCTTTCGATCCGACAGGAGACAGAACTTTAAGCTCCTTGTATAATGAACTTAAAGATGCAGGTGTTATTGAACAAGTCTCTCATAAAGACTTTGATGAATTCATAGCCGACTTTAATTTCTTGGCTGATGACACAAGGGATGAAGACAACTTAACGTAAGTCTGCTTTATTATTAAGTAATTTATTGTTTATTTGCCATACAATTTTATGTGCATTTCGGAATTTATTGGAAATTATTGAGTAATGGAATAACATGCAATGATATAACAACAATTAAAATAAATTTATTTCCTTTTAGTACTGTTGGTCCTGCTAAGGGTGATATCAAAATGGTTATTCAAGAAAGTATGTTGGGTATGAGTGAGTTTGATTTATCAAAGCCAAAGTCAATTTTACTTATCGGACCACTAAACAGTGGAAAAAAGTTGCTGTGTAACATAATTACATCAGAACTGGGCATGTATACATATATTTTAAAGGCTTAATATTTAATTCCTAATCATTAATATTACGACAGATGCTGTGTTCATAAATCTTAGTCCAGAGAAAACTTTTCAATATGCAGACGATGTGAACATGTTTTTACATAAAGTAATGAAAGTGGCAAAGGAATTTCAACCAGCCATTTTATACATTGAAGAGGCTCATCGAGTCTTTGCCAAAAAGGTTCCAGCTGACCAAACTTCCATTAATCCAACTCTTCTTGCTCCATATATTGGCAAGAAAATATTGAAGCCCATCAAAAAGACCGACAAAATCGTACTTCTTGGCACAAGTAATATGCCCTGGTCCGCTAAAGGCACATTTAAGAAAAGTTTCCAAAAAGTTATACTTATTCCAAAGTGTGACTATGGAACTAGTTTCCTGCTTTGGCTCGATCTGATGACTGAAAATGCGCCAAACGACATGGATTCTTACGCGTACTCTGCACTTGCAAAGGTTTTACAAGCCTACAATTCTGGAGACATTGTCAACAATATATCTCAGACATTAAATGTTGAAAGAAAGATGCGTCTCAATTTTGAAGCACTTGAGCCAAAGGAGTTTTTGGAATATTTCCTTAGTGAAAACGATCCACCAATGTTTCCTCCAGAATTAAAGGTATTACCTTTGGCATATTTTTATTTGAAAATAATAATATTGAACTTATATGTATATATATTTTTACATTAACTAGATGATGGAGAAATTTACAAAATGGTTTGGCAAATCCAATCAATTTGAGAAAATGAGACGAAAAATAATGGCCATTAAAGCAGCGAAACAGAAAAAGAAGTAAATTGTATATGCTTTTAAATTAGCAAATTTATTAACTAATAAATGCCTATTGCGATTTTAATAAGAGTTATTTCCTTTTTAATAAAATTACATTTACACTAAATAAATATATTTGGATTAAAAGAAAAAATAATCCATAATGAGGTATTACTGTAACGTAACTCACCTGTATTACGCATTACACTTTCTGCCACAAGAAGTATAGTACAATGTGTAAAAGACAATTTGGTTGTTTTAAAAACATATTTTATTTGTGTGTATAATTTTAAAATGTTTAAATAGTAGAATACTTAAAAAATAAAACCCGGATATTTGTTTTTCTTTTTTTAAAGTGTTGTAAACCCCTTGGTGACTTTCTGACGGAAATAAGTTGATTTCGATTCCTAATTTTAAGAAATCATAATACATTTGAATGTATGTATGTACATATGTATTTAATATGTACTTAAAAATTACGGTTTTACAAATTTCCAATAATTTACACTAAATTAAATAAATTTACAATAATTTATTACTTATTAGAATATATGTATATTGTACCTAATTTTGTATTATAAGATTTGTTAAATTACGAGTTGCTGTTTCCTTGCAATGTAGTCTATCATTTCTTATCGTTGTCAATTTTACTTTTATCGAGAGATGAAGATACCATGCCACCTCCATTTGAAGGATATAATTTTTCCAAATAATTTAAAGATTCATTAAGAAACGTCTGTAATTGGATTTGGTTTGTTAGTTCCCGTTTTAAAATACTCGAATGTAAATTGAATAGTTACCTGAAAAGCGTGCAGCACGGCAATAATTGCAGGAGAACCAAATCCGTGCGTTATCAAGGAGAAGTGTGTCAAGTGCCGCTGCATTGAAGGCTCTAATAAATGCTGTGACCTTGTTCCGAAGTGTGTGGTTCGATCTTGACTCAATATTTGCATTAACTCTTTTGTAATCTAAAAAAAGAGATAAACATTTAAGGTCAGTCTCTTTCTAATGATACCCTAATCAAAGAAAAATACTTACTTGTTGCGAGTGAAGGATGAGCTCTTTCCGTCTATATGAATCCTGGGGTTCGGTTTGATGGCGCACAATGTACTCTGCCAATTGTCTGGCTGGAAACTCAGTTTCACAAACAAAGTGAAAGTCTTTGGCCAAGTGAGTTGCTTCTCCCTCGACTAAAGATGTTAACAGTGTAACATTCGCTGCTTTTCGGCGTCCGGCTGGTAGATTTAATCCAATCTTTTCAAGCTTCTCCCTCAATAGTCTGCCTCCATTCTTGCTTTTCGCCCTAATTTCAAATAGTTTAAAAAATAATTCAATAAGCATTCTTTAACATGGTGTCTTAGTAAAGTATAAGCATACCTTCTTAGAACGCCACCCAGTAAGGATGCGTTTAAGCACTCGGGTGGCGACAATCTGCGCTGAACTTCCGCAATTGTAACCTTATATTTCGAAGTACTTGACAGAAGACTGAGTCGACCAGGGACTGCACAAAATACTTCACTTGGCGACCCTGAACCCAGGTTTCCAGCGTCCTTCCCACTTTTCATGCCTGTGGAGTAATAATGCAGTTTAATACACAATGTTTGTAACTACAAATGGTTTTATGTCAAAAAAAAAACAACACATTCATGTTTATATGCATTGTAAAGGAAATACTTGTCTTTGTGCTAATGTTTTGAAATTGAAAAGTGTGAACTCAGCGTACAAGGATCATTTTACAATAATCCTGCCAATTAGAGAAGCCAGCTACAATTTCATTGCACACCTAATAACCATTTATGCAATTCAGGGGTTGATGGGCATTGTTATTCTCGCATGTTTGTGGTACCGCCTTAAATTCAATTCATATTTTTTAATATAGACCCTATACTATAGGGTAATGTTCTCTTGCATTTTAAGAAAATAACACAACACAAATGTGAGAGACATTCTCGAATACGTATATAATAGGATCATGTATTTTGTCCAAAACAAAAAACAACTATTTTAACGCTGAATTGTTTAAAAGTTTTCGCCTTATTGATGGGATTAATGTCAGCATCTAACCCATTTTTAACTAGCCTTATAAAATTTAATAAAAAATATAAATGTTCGCATATTCATTTAATAAGAAATCATTACACTAACAGTATCTACTTGGTCTTTAGCATTGAATTTAAATATAAAAATAAATCAAAGACGACCAGAGTATTTTAAGTACAATGAACAAAATGTAAACTTACTTTTTATTAGAGGTAAATCTGACATAAAAGCTACATTGTCATCCAGGGCAGGAGCTTGGACATCATCAACAGCATTTTGCAACGCTTGATGTAAGGCCAGAGATTCATGCTCATGTCCAAGTCTGGTGCCGTGTGCTGCTCCTGCTGATATTGCACTGCCGTAATCACTTCTTCTCTCCGTGTATGGAAAACCATGAGACAGTTGAGTCTATAGAATTGAGAATTATTTTGGAATCAAGTTAATTATATTTCAAAAGGTATGTGCATTGTCCCTTTAGAATCAGGGCCATCAAAATATTATTAGACTTACAGATGAAAATAGAATAAAAATATACTTAATTGATTTTCCAAATTAAACAGTTTTCTTTAATTAAGCCAAAATACATGAAAAGTAAAAAATGTTTCACAGACAGACTTTTGACATATTTGAAGGCATGAAACCGTATCAGCTATTAAATTGTTAATTTGGCTGATATATCTAAAAACAACAAAGTTTAAGTTAAGACCGACTTTCCTCTGTCAGTTTTATAACATATTTCTCTCCTCAGAAATAGCTCCGTTTCTTGGAAAAGTCTTATCAGTAAAGAGATTAATCGATGAATTAGGAAGCTAGTATATGTACTATGGAAAGGTTATAAGGTAGTAAAAGCAAAGCTTGTGAAAAAGCTTCAATTGTCTTCTAAAATTAACTAATTTTGCCATGAATATGTTCAATGGCATTGCATATATTTAATATGCAAATAAAATAATGCTATTAAACATTCTTTATCAATTATGGGCTGACTGTTGCCTTCAGAAACAGTAACCATAAGCCCTGGGGTTGAAGCAGCCAACAGCTGAGCCAATCCTGTGTTAAGGCAATCATGTACATGTATTTGTAGTCCTTGTTAGAGTATGAGTATAGTATGCGCAAAAGCACTACGGGGGATACGCCTTTAGGAACGTCAACAACGCAACTGCCCTAGCCGTGGTTGCAAGGGCAAAGTTCGTTAAAAGCACGCAAATGTGTGCGTGTATCCTTCTTAATATTATGCACACACACACACACATACGTATATACATACATACTATACACACATTCATGTAAGTATATAAACTCTTTTCCTTTTGGGCAAAGAATTTTCGTTGTTATTTGCAAGATGTTTCAGAGAAATCCCAAGAACATTTTTGAAATACTTCATAGCATTTTTTTAGTGTTTCATAATGCACTTAAATGGAATTCATAAAGCCATAACGTCGGCGATTATTATAAGAATGTGAAGTTGTTGTTTGTAAGGATAAGTTTGGAAAGTGAAGAATTTGACCAAATTCTTAATCAAGTATTCTGAGCTAGGATAAATACTCAAGTGGTATCAACAGAGAATAGCACAGTGTTATTATGTTTTGCGTAATTATGAATGTAACTTACAACATGTCCCTGCAACTCAGCATCCCTGTGGGTTCTGTGGATACCCAGTTGATCCTGTGTAGACCTAAGGCCCGCCAACTGATTGTAGTGATGAAGAGGAGCATGGTGCAATGAAGACAGCGGTTGGCCGTAGGGATCCGTACCCAAGTACTCGAGTGGTCCGTGGTTCTGTAAATAACCAGATATCTAAACTATTTTGGAAATGATACGTCCCAATGGAGTGGTGCCCCAATATGGACCACTTACCTGTTGCTGAGGAGGGCTTTGAGCTGAATGGTGGAAAGGTGGCGGAAAGTATGGAGGTTGAAAATCAGACTGCAGTGATTGATGATGCATGGTAGCTGCTGACCCATGAGTGCCACTGTGCCCACTGTGTCCAGAAGTTGGACCACCTCTGCCTGAATGTCCTCCTGAATGGGTTGTATAAGCAGGACTACTACTCGAGAGACCCAAGCTACCATGGCCACTAAGGCGTTCCTGTAATTCAATTAAATACATATTATTTTCGTTATTTTAGCTAATATTAGGATTATTATAATATTTCGACATTAGTAATGCTTATCTTAGTACAAGTAAGATATTACAATAGTTAATAGTCTTCTTATTTGATATTTTGCTTTTATTAAGGCTTCTTCTTTATCAAGAAAATCGGTTTGCTTCGGTATTTTCTAGCGTCAAAAATTCTATAAATATTTTAGTACTTTGGAATAGGTTTAAAATATTTATTTGAGTGTTATCTTTGGATTTTTAGGCTGTGTTTGGAGACTGAAATCATACCGGTGTTTCAAAGCCAAAATTTAGAGGAAACGCTTAGACATTACGAAACCGATTTAACAAAATTTTACGAAACCGTTAACTGAATACCAAAACCCGACATAAACCGTTACTGTAACTGAAACCTTTATTCGTTTCGGTTTGAATCTCTGGTTACAACTTACCTATATGTAATATTTGATCTCCTACTTACTTGAACTATTTATCAAAAACTTATCTATCATCCATAAAAAGATGAGTTTATTTTCAGATGTTATATATTGGAAACTAGTTAAATCTTATTGACAGGTCTCTCAAAAAAACACAACAACTTCTTGTGTTGAATAAACACTATATACCTTATTTTGGCTAAATTCAACACAGCATAACCGGTTGGGTTCTGGTCGCTCCGGATCATAAACCGAACCTATAAATCCTTGTATTCCTCGATCCCAAACCCAAAGGGGACCGTTTTTATTTTTAAACTAAGCAATTTTGTACTTAAGTATTTAATAATTATGTTTATAAATTTATAAAAATTATAAATTATAGATTATAAATTTAGAACCTGAAGAAACCCTTTTGCAAACCGAGTGAAGATTTTGCTCTGAGGATCGAGCATTCAAACAAAAATATAAGCTTTATACTTTTCTTAGCTTTAAAAAAATTGTTGAATTGTAACTGCTAATAGCCTTTTTTGAAAAACAAATAAACGATCAATATCCACTGTAAAGCATAGCATAAAATCCGGGTTTCATTAAAATAATTAATTAATCAATTACATAGGTTAAGCGTCTTGACCAGATAAGATACCACGACTTCGAATTTGAATTTATGAATCATGTATTATTACTTATTTAATTCTAAGGTTTGAGTTTTTCTATAACAATTATGAATTATACAATGTACATCAACTTTTAACAATCTGCAAACCGTTTTGCCGTCGGGCTCAATTCAAATGCCAGAGATGTTTTCATATGAATGTACGATTATGTACTCGTAAATATGTGTTTATTGAATACCTTCATTAAGTCAATCTGATTTGGAATAAAGTGGATTTTGGCTATTGTACTCATGTTTAATTGAAATTCATCAGTCTTACCTGAATTTCAATTACAGCGGGCATATCCACATAGGATAAAGTCATATTATCATATCGTGTAGGTAACTAAATATTTAATTTCCCATAGTTTGTAATGTTTCATTGTTTGAAAACAAAATACTGAATCACACATATGCGTTAACTTTACTTCCAATACTAATTAATCACAATAAACTTTTAGGAACAGTCCATAAATAAATGTCCATGCTTCAATTAATTTTATTCTCTTTTCCGTCTTGAAAAGTTGTTGGCTATTTGTGTTTGGTTATAAGCACACCAACGGTGGGTTAATTCAGTACAATAATTATTAAATATTGGCACAACTCGATTGACCCGACGGCGACGACAGAGACGATAGCGACGACAGCAGTCCGTGAAAGCCAAATACGAAATGAAAACTGGTCGAGACCGCGTGCCGATAGGGCAGCCCCACCACCACCAGCAGCAACAGCAGCAACAGCAACAGCAGCAACAGCAAGAACACCAACAGCTACAGCAACAATAGCAACGACAACAACAGCAGCAACAACAGCAGCAACAACATCTACGAAGGCAACGGCAGCATCAGACCAACTCTTAACGCCGGCGTCGTAACAACGCTTCGTCGGACGATTTTGCATTTGCCGAGAGTCAGTGCAGAGTAAGCAAATACATCAACACACAAATATGAGTGTGTTATTTACACACACACACACACACATAAATAAGTACTTAACAATTGTTTTGTGATTGTGGTAGTTTCTTTTTTGTTGCAGAATTTTAGGAAATATAACGAATCAAAATCTTTATACCCATCGATGAATACAAAACAATCACATATACATATATATATTCACCCATGTATAAACGTGTGTGTGTAATGAGTTGTAAAATTTCGCTGTGATCGGATCACTAGTTGTACATATGTATGTATGTAACCTATACTCAACTGTACATATAGTGCTATAAAATTGATTTGGTTTGCCTAAGTTTTGATAAGAAATAAGTGATAAATGATAGAATGAAAGAAAAAAGTTTTTGGTTTAAGTAAATCGACATTCTTTTATTCTTTTTTTCTCTAATTAAATTATTATTTAAAATCTGCTTTCAATAGCAATTTCAATTTTAGCAATATACATTGACATTGAATTACTTGTTGGTAATAATAGTTACCAATATTTATATTCAAATGAGCTGCCTCTGCTGCCATAGCCACGAAATAAGCTATCCTATAATTATATTATTATTAAGTTAATAAACACAAATACATTTATTTTCCTTAGATGTGCTTACTGCCTCTACAGCTTCTCTAAATCAATCACTTGTGAATCAAATTAAAAACGGAATTATTTTAGCACGAAGAGCGTAAATTCCGAGCCGTTATTCAAAACATGGCTTTCGCTTCAAATCATAACTGTTACCATCACACATATTTATTTATTTAGGTTTGTATGTATTTTCGTAAATGGCGGATTGAAGCTTCAGAATGCATACATTTATACGTACTTCCAAGTCATGGGAAAAGGGATGTATTAATGTATGTGTAGCATGTTAGCGAAATGTTGACAACGACAATGGTCTGAATAGCCTCTGATATGGAAAGCCATTGTAACATCCTGTTTCGCACGTCCTTAGAAAATGCAGGATGCGAGAAGATTTAGTTGATAATGTGAATAAAGCTAAATACAAGTTGGAGTATACTACAAAGACTGCTAATGCCTGGTTATTCATAACTTCTATTGTTAGTTCTTTAAATTTGGAAAACCCGATGGCACCCACAATAATATTGTGCATGATGGCAAATTATATTCAGTTGGGTAACAAGCATAATCTTAAGTATATGTAAACGCTTAAGTATAAATATGAATTGCTCGATGTCCGAAAATTCCTCATCCTCAAACTTATAAATTGTATGGATTTCATTTAGTGACGAAAGCTTAAAGTGCCCAAATTTCAGTGATTTCATGTCTATTTAAAGTAGATAATGATTAAGAATATAAATAAACATATTATGTAGTTGGTCTTGTGTTTAATTTAAATTTTATAATATTGACATCTCAAGTTTGTGTTAAGTACTTATGTTTATTCATAATCATATGTACTTAAGGTACATTTACATATGTGTATATATAAACATACGCACACGTTTATTCAGAGATATGTAAATGTATCTGGCTTTAGTTTCCTTAGACCTTAGACCGAACGTGGCAATTGCGATCTGGACACGACTTTATTGTGGCTTTATAAATTAAAATAATTTTGATTGATTACTTTGGATTATCTTGTCATTTGCCAGCATCTAATAGAATATTTAACGATACAGATAAACCGGTTTGCTTTTGTTTTGTACGAATTTCGGCTTTTAGTTGGTTTCTTACTCAACAGATTTCATGCATACTCACTGAAAAATGTGCGTTAGAGTTTGATCAAAGCCCACAAGCTAGACACGGACCTCAGTTCATTTCGTAATATTTTGGCCCAAGAAAAATCATTGAAAACAACTTTTGTTTGCCACTCGATGGCATCGAAGAAGAAACTTATACCGCTCACTGAGACCTTCCAAATTACATAATTGCTCTTTCTATACTATACTTGAACATAACAAGACTGTGCTCCAATACGGATCCCACCCGACCCACCGCCTTACGATAGCTGATTAGACCAATGGTCTTTGAATATATAGATTTACAGGTGTAAGTACCTTTGTATTCGGTCATGTTAAAGTCGGAATAGGTCGTATACTCGCATTATGATTTCATTTTGGGCGGTTCAAGCTGGTCTGCTCATCCATTCTTCAGCTGTTTATTCTTGGATACTATCGTCATCTTTTGGACAGCTCTTTACGATTACCTACCGAGTTTATCTACTACTTTAGCTTTTCTGTTATGAAAAACTGCTGCTTCTTTTGGTTTCATTAATTCCTGGACTACGTCAAAATGTATCTTAGTTCATTAATTTTAAGTATATACTAAATAAATCTTATTATGATGGCGCCTTTCTTTTGTTTATTGATTTGCATTTTCCGAGCAACTTATAAAGGTTGTTTAAATTGTCTTAGAGCTTAAAATTGTACTCAAATAATTATTTGCTAAATAGGCCAGACCACTTATCGAAGAATACATTATACAATAGAATTTTTAACGAGTACAAGTATGCGAGATTCGGCGTGCGCTTAGAATTTATTTTCTTATTTGATTTTTATTTATTATTACTATTTTTTTTTTTGCGATTTTATTAAGTATTGTGTTTTCAATCACATGAGATTTTGAATTGTACGCTATTGTCAGTCGTGAATATGCTGAAATTTGAAATTTACACTGGTGGTCAATACTCCCATACCGTAATTCAAGATATAAATAAATAAATTATAAAGGTTGGAATGGTTGACTGTCTGGTTTCTGAAGGCACAGGTAGACAGATAGATGGAAGCCGTTGAACAGGTCGAAATAGTTTCACCTCCACCTCTCAAGTGTGTGCAGAACGAAACATAAATACATACTCACACACACACACATATGCTATTCTAATGAAATGCTATCCACTCGCCAATGATCAATTGTCATTAAAAGAGCTTTGACTCCAAATTCTGACTTTACCTATTACACAGGTAAAGAGGCAAACATATTGTTGTGGATTACCTCTCTATTGTCTCAACAATATAGACACATATATATTTTAAATACACATGTACAATTATCAACGTAAGCCTGCTCTTAATTAGAACACATAACTAAGTTGGTTGAATATAAAACTAATTGTTGTCTATCAACAAATTCACCTTGGGAATTCCCTAAAAACAGCTGAAGTAAAAGCTGCAGCTTCCCTCAGACCGCCTCGCGGATCTGTTTAAGGTGGAATAAGACAAAACTATGTATCTAAGACTTGACCTAATCTACCTCTGTAAGAATATGAATCGTGATAGATAACCAGATGGATTGGGATAAATAAACTTGACATTTGTTACTAACTGTAGACAGACCGACTGGCGTTTGATAATTGTAGTAAGTAAGATTTGCATTATCAATACCTATAAAAATGGAAATAATTACACAAATAAAAATTGAAAAATTTATTGAAAACTCTCATTTTCTACATTGTTAAAAATGTCTTAACAGTTGAGTTTCTAAGAATACGAATGATTAAGTATCTTTTTTGCCGCCAAGCGTGCGAAATATGCAAAGTGTTTGTTTAAACTTGTACACACGTAAATTTGTACAGGTATTTAATAACGGAAGAGCTTATCTGTGATAACAATTACTGTTATCGAGTTAAAATGTATTGAAACATTTCTATATTCTAAACCCGTTACTATCAAAACCAAATTTGCAAACAGACTGCTGCTGAAAATTAATTTGCATAGATACAATTAATACACATTTATATTAATTAATGGATATTTACATATGTAAACAGCGGGCAGCTAGTATGAATATAAGCTTAAAGTTAAATTCTTCCTTATAAACTTGTTTGTTTACTCTCTTGTATTTGTTTTTACCGTTTATGCCGACGGAAAACAAACAATTTTTCTGAAGTGTTTGTGCTTTCAATGCTTACGAATGCATCGACGTTTAACTATTATTTAATAGTTCAAGATAAAGTAGTTTAAACTATAGATTAATTATAGTCGTTACGAGGCAAGCAAATTTGACGACACGCAATCAGAATCTTAGTTAATAGTCACACGTCTTCCTACTAATTTATGACCCATTTCTTCTCTGTTTGGTTAAGAACCCTAACTGACGTCAATATACTTTTACGAAAGCACGTAAACAAATCCTCACGTTTACAGAGCGAGTTAAAAAAATTATCTAATATTTTTTTTGGAAATTCCAGTAAATTTCGTAGTCAAAATCAACCCTAAGACGCCATCTTGTGAATATTCCTTTGTGTCCAATGGCGCCCTCTATTGCCAAATAAGAATCTAAGCAGCTCTGCTCTTGAAAGCTCTCGCAAACAAATTGGGCCATCAACCAATAGATGGCGCGTAACCGCGTAACCTTTCATTGTGAATATCGATTACGTCGATAGACGATAATAAAAATTAACAAACATCCTGCATATTTAAAAAAAGACTGATTTGAAATTCTATATTTAAAACTGCACTTTTCTAAAATGTTCCAAAATTTTATCTCAAATTTTAGTTTTAATTTGTAGTGCATGCCAATAATTATTTTATAAATAGTCCTTTTAAGTAATATTTATAAACATATGTATAAACTAAGTTCATAAATTTTACTTAAACACATAAATGATATGTATATCTTAATGAAACATTTTATATTATGTTTGAATCCTGCTTCTTTGCTTCAATATAAAGCTCAAATCAATGTCTAAAACTTATTTTTGGTACAAAGTATGCATACAAGCTAATAAATAAGTTTATTTATCTGCTATTTGGCTTTGTTTAAGTGCCTTTAAATACTGCCAGCAAGGATCAGCATTTTTGTTTAAACGATTGTTGTAATCGAAATGCAATAACAATAACAAAAAATATTGCATACTTATCTAACCTATACATAGTTATCAATGTGAACTCTTAATTGTTCATCTTTCTGTACTGTATACCAATATTTAAGCAAAATTAAAACAGATTCACGAACATCGTATATATGTTTAATTGTACTAATTATGTTTATATTAAAACAAATACTATATTAAGTAGCTTCTATACTATGGAGAAGTGCTTGACAAACACTTAATTATTTGAGTCAACATCAGGACGTAAAGACGGCTATAACCACAGATATTTGTATGTGGCGGAGAGTATTGAAAATACATATATGTACATATGTTTGGCTGTAAGTGCGGGAGCACATTTTAATTTGGTTTTCATAAGAAACAATGTATCGTCTCTTCGACATTCCTCGCCGATGACGTAACAATTTCGAGTAGTTAAACAGTAGCTATGGCCACAAATTGGTATCTGTCTGCTGCCGTTATTACTAAAATTACTACATCAAATCGTTCCACTTAACCGAAAATGTTCCAGGTCTTGACTGCTTCGCGTACGCATTCGCATTCGCTCCATTTGTCTGCTGGCAGGGCCTATATTTGGGAACTGCCAATTAGGCCATATTCTTGGGCAATACGAGTATGTGCGAGAGGGCTCTAATGTCTCCCCGGGGCTTCTCATAACTAAATTTATCATTTTCAACTTGATGACCATTCAGATCAAATAAAATAATTCTATAATTATAAAATAATTCTATCTATTGATTTAGAGTAACCTTAATCAGTTTGTCTAATTAATATACTTTATTAATACTGAAAACCATCGAGCTTTAAGAAAGAACAATGTATTGTTTTAAATAATAAATTTTTCACATTTTCACATCTACCGTAGTGAGTTATAATATATGATATAAGGTATTTATGCCGGATGTAATTTGAATATGAAAGAGAAAAAGCGTTGGCCTTATCTTTTCTTATTTTTCTTTCTTGCATTGGCTGGACGTCCGGTACAACTATGTACACGTTGAAGTTGTGAGTTGGATCTACCGGATGGACCAAAAGAGTTTTCGGCTATAAATTAAACGAATTGAAGAAGAAGCGCTCAAACTCTAAATATAATATTCGTAACAACAATGGAAATACGTGGAGAACGATAATCGATTTTTGTTTATTACGCTCTCGCTGCTCCTTGTCTCTGTTCCTTGACTGCATATATGCATATGCATATACTCGTACACATACGCACTCAATTCATTCCACCAATTTCCAACTTCCAACTGGCTTCATCAGACTTCAGCTCTCAGCCTTCAGCCTTCGTCCTCACCCCTCTTATCCTCTTTCACTCCCACTGTCATGACGAGGCCGACATCTGCTTTTTAATGAAGTAGTAAAACTCATTCATAAATGTATTCAACCGGGATGTACGCACAACGTTGGATCAAGTGAAATTCGAGGGACGGGACATGAACTTGGGTTTGTGTTCTAGCAGTCTTATGACGAATAGCAGAATACGAATTTATTTGCAAAAGCAACCAGGCCAGTCATCCAGGTAGACTCGACCAGACAGCAAGACCGGCTTAAACACCAACATCCAACATCCAACATCGACGGCAAAGCAACAAAAAATAACTGCGATCTGCACTTCACTGCACAACAGTGTAAAACTGCACTCGGCTCGTTCTTGGCTTTAGCCTGGCATCTCGCCTGGACTGGCCCTGGCTTGGGCTGACGAGGCCGAGCTGGGGCTGTGATTGGGACTGGGACAGGGACTGGGACTGGGCCGGGCCAGGCCAGGCGTATTCCAAAACGAACCGATTGCTGCTTTGCCACGAGCCTAACACACGCCGCAGTTTCGACACTTGCTATCGTTCGAAGTTCGCGGCCACGTTGCGAAAATTTACATTTATCTTGCATTTCAATTTCATTTTGTGTGGACTTTTTAATTTCCTCTTTGCAAATGAAATCAATTTTGATGCGATGTTCGAAAAGAGCTTTGAGTATGTAACTCATATTGTAAGATACACATGCAGACCCACAATTATTCGAATGTGTTCTTTCAATATTGCGAAAATTGCTATTAGCATTTGTGTTCATTGCAATCCACTTAAAGAGCTGTCATGTGTTCTAATGTAATCATATCCAACTCTAAATCAAAGCAACATTTGTTTGTACATATTTTAAAAATCTATAAACATGAGATACAATATTTTAGGCAAAGGGTAAAAATCTCATAAGTCGGAAGTCAGAAGTCCAACCTAAAGCAGACAGTTAGCAACAATTAACGACATCTTTGGGATACTATTATTTAAATGTACCAGATTTTTGTTATCCGATGCTCTGGATTTTTTCTTTTCTAAATCCTAAATTGGTATAAAAGTCTGATGTTATGAATGTGATTAAGTTTGGACAGGATACACATCTTTGGTGTCCAAGCAATCAAGTTTGCATACGATACAAATTCTGATTTATTCCAGCTCGGATGAAACACATTTGGACAGATGCTCTAACTATAGTATATCGAATCGAATGCTCTTATTATGATATTCCTTGCCAGAAAGTATTAAGTAATTCATGAGAAAACCAGAACCAAATTTCTCCTAAATCAACCATCAACGAATGATCCTTTTATATGTTTGTCAACACTTCTTTATTAAGAAATAATCATTGAAAATTATTTAAGAATCCTTGAGCTCGACGACAATTCAGTAGATACAATGTATCTATTAATCTTCTGCTTTCAAATTTAATAAATTGGATTCCAAAAATTAAATAAAAACTTATTATTTACTTTAAGCAAATAATAAGATATTTTGTAATTTATGTATTATTTTTTTAAGAATTACTATAGAATTACTTACTATTTAAGAAGGTTTCTTTTTATGCAAGCACCTAGTTTATAAACACCCATGTTGTGGTCTTAATTTAGTTTTCAGAAAAATATATATAGATAAAAATACTTAATATGGAATGACTGGGAGTTATAATAATATCAAATCCAATATGTGCATCTAAACATCTTAGTCTATTTTAAATTATAGAATAGATCTTTTCAACTTATTCATGTACTTGAGAAGTGTGTATCTAAAGTAGAGAAAGTGTATTATTTGCTGTCCGTTTCGGTAATAATATGAGCTAATTAAATGATAAACGAGAGTTATACTTGTACAAAGAAAAGTGTCTGTATGTTTGTATACATGTATGTTTGAATGCACTTAAGTATCTAGTGTGGGCTTTAAGTTTTTTGCATTGACTGGCCAAAAAAAAAGCATGTTAAGTGTGATGGGAACTTTCGAGCATGAGTCCTTAGATGGGAATTTAGGAGCATGAAAACTAAGAATTCCATAACGTTCTTCGTTCTTTTTTTTTATCAGTATGTTGCACTCTTGCAAATATATCAGAACCACACGCAAATTGGGCGCTACGTTTTGCTGAGTTTTGTTGTGCTTCAATCTCATAAATTATTTTGGCAACGCATCACGCAAGAAACTTTACCTGATTTGCACAGACTTCAGATTTCAGTCTTCAGAAAGACTAACTAAGGTAGATAACGCTAACACATTCGGCATACCCACTTCAACGGCTATGCGAAATGATTTTTGTGGGCGATGACTTTTGCTCAGCCTCTTTCGTTGTGGTTGTGATTTTGTTTTTGTTTTTGTTTTGATCTTTGGCCCTTGCCCCGTCATTTTACCCTGTATTTTTGAGCAGGGATCAAAAAGTTCTTGGAATGCCGATAAACCATATAATTTTACTAATTGAATGGGGGTGGATAAACGTAGCCAGTGTAAGATCCAGACGGCCGAATGAAATATTAATCTTTCAAATATTAGCTTGAACTTGAACTAGATTCAAAATATTAGTATATTATGTATACATTTTTTATATTGCACTAAATGTAAAAATGATAGAAATTTAAGTAGATACTCGTCATATCATTTCTTATACTGTAAATAACACTTACATCTGCTCAAAAATAACTCAGATTTTAATTTAAAAAGTAATAGTTTTTCTAAAATGTGAGATTTGACAAATGGTACACACTTGTATCTATTATGAAGGGTAGTTCGTTACTTTTTACAACACCCTCTAATATAATAATTTTGACAATGTATTGAAAAACACTTTATAACCCATATACAACCTTTATACAACAATTTAAAATTATACACAAGTAATAATATATGACTGGGCTAAATTGTTAAAAGTATATCAAAGGACTACGGAAAATACTTATGTAACTACACGTATTAGTTATCAATAATAATTGGATGATAACTCTACATGTAATGTTCTTAATATTTTCTTAATTAATTATTCGATTGGTTATTCTTTGAGTAATATAATACATATTGAAATATTATAATTAAAATGAGATTTTTATAATAATAATAATAATAATAGTCCCTGGTTCAATGATCATGTGCCTTAATTAATATCCATATTTTTTTTAAGTAGCTAGAACCCTTTCCACAAAAATAGTTTTTAGATAATCCCTGCAAGACCTTAACCGGATTTAAGTGCAACACTTTGTTACAATAGTTTTTAAGCTAATAAATCCACAATTTAAGTACACTGATGCCCTTAACAAAATCATGGGGATCTGTATTAAAAACTTTATATTGCTTTGAGAACTGTGAGAGGGCTATAAAAATGTGTAAAAGACTTGAAAGCTTGCCCTTTGTGGGATGCTAACTTTCAAGTTTAAGTGCGCTCCATTATTATAAATTGAGCTTTAGTTGAGCTGCTAAAATGTATGGTAATCAATCTGCTGAGATCGCAGACATGGTTCACTTGAAGAGTCGTATGGTATGGTAATTACCCTGACTGCTTGCGTGCACGAAATTTTTATGTCAATCAGAGATCACACAGCCCCAATGGCTTTAGTGGGGTTCAATATTGGATTTTTAGTATTTTGTACAACAACACTGATACTGATTATGGTTGACAGATAATTGGTTAGCGTATAGGATTCCTAGGACCTTATCCGGATCTCACGCATCGATCGCAAGTTGACACACATAGATTATCCCGATAATACTTACAAATCGA
Source organism: Drosophila putrida (assembly GCA_037043535.1). Lineage (NCBI taxonomy): Eukaryota > Metazoa > Arthropoda > Insecta > Diptera > Drosophilidae > Drosophila > Drosophila putrida. Next base: position 1,911,100 of record JBAMBI010000464.1, read on the forward strand.
ATGCCGAATATAATAATCATAAGCAAAGCGAATTGCTGTCTTACCATCATGAATTTTTGATCCTCGAATTGATGGTCATTGGTCCGGTGTAGGATATGCATGTTTGATATTGGATTTTAGAATTCCTCGAGTTGTGGTTGCATAGAGTAGGAGTACATTCGGTGTAAAGTGATTCTTTGATCGATCGGATTTAAGATATTCACTGTCACTAATTGTAGCACTTTGATTTGATGCAGAACAGGTACAAATGCTTAGTAGATAGATTTATTTTGGCACTGGATAAGGCAACTATAAGTCATCGGAATACACACTTTTGTATATGAAATTGTATATTTTTAGTAAGTTTTTTTATGCACATCGACTAACGTATTTACGTATTCAATTATGTATGTATGCAAGCACGGATATTTAAATATATCACTAGTCCGAAGTGAAAGTGACGGCAATTACAGGTGCACTGATTTTAAAGTAGATGGAACTTGTCGCCTGAATACTATACGTATAATCACAAAACCTAATGTTATTCGAGCTGTTTACAATCATAAAAAATTTCAAACACACAGCACCACAACAGCATACCCGAAATATTCAATAGGTTTAACGAAAATCCCGCAAATAAACTCTGCCTTTGCGCAGCCACTGACGGTAGTTCTCGACTGAACTAAATTTTCTGGTTGGACGTAAAAACCTTCAGGGGATGTATTGCGATGCTGCCGATGCTGCTGCTGTTTGAATACAGATGGGTGTACACCCATACACAGATACACTCTTCACATGGATACAAACATATACACGCGTCTACATACATACGAAACGTTAAGACCGTTCGACGCTTTTGTGTTCGTAACACACACATAGACATTAAGGCACTGACCCTCCCCGAAGCAGGTTTCAAAAGCGCGACTCTACTCACTCTCTCCTTCTCTCACTCTATCTCGCTCTCTGATTCAAGAGAAACACCTAAGAGAATGTTCAAACGAATGTGAAGAGTATTGGACTCTCTGCGGACCGGTTGAAAACCGAAGCACTTTGGGATGATTTGCCTTGGGTTCTAATCACGCAAAAATCCGATTCGTATCTTTCAATAACCCATCTTAAATGAACCAGGAGATATACTAGATATATCTTAGAGAGCAGGGAGAATTTTTAAGCTAAGCTTTTGATAAAATTGTATTTCTAAAATTATGTATTAAAATGATATCTCTTTGGATAAAATAGAACATATTGGGTAACTTAATTACTAATTTGTTCAATATCTTGTTAAAGTTGTGCAAAAAATGTATAGAAATTAACATCAAATCACCTTGAAAAGCAGTCCACGCTAGTGCCGAAGCATCACATAGTATGCGAATGCAAAAGTAATTTAAAAATTTAATAAAACTGATAGAAATTACGCTAGGAATCACGCTAGTGACGAAGCTATAAGAAGGATGCGAATATAAAGATACCTCTCAATTTAAATTGAACTCTCCGTTTATTCAATTACAATAAATAAAAAGAAATTTACGTAATATCACTATTAACGACAGTCCAGGCTAGTGCCGAAGCATCACAAAGTAAGCAAATATAAAAGTAATTTAAAAATTTAAAAAAATTTTTAGAAATTAACTTCAAATCAATATGAACGTCAGTCCACGATAGTGACAAAGCAACGAGTATGAGGATACCTCTCATTTTAAATTTAACTATACGTTTAGTGAATTACAATAAATAAATATAAAGTCCACACTAGTGCCGAAGTAAGTGAAGACGTCGCTCAATTGAATCTCTAATAGACGTTGTTTGGATGTAAAATTGAAAATCTAATGTAATATAAATAAATTAATCTTAATAATAACAATAATGGAAAGCGCACAAAATCCTCGGCGAGAGTTACCCGAATTTTGAACGAATAAAATGCTCGTAAACCGATCCGCTGATGGACTTTGGTATAATTTAAGTAACTTTTTAAGAGAGCGCGAAAGTAGAGTTGTAGCTGCGAAGAATGAAGCACATGCATAAAAGAGAAGAGCGCCTGTAGAAATCATTTGTGGCCACCAATACCACTTAGGCTATGTATGTATGTGTTCATGACTGTGTGAGTGTGTGTGCGTGTATGTGTGCTTGTAGTCGTGTTGAAGTCGAAACGCGCAACAGCATCAACTACAGCCATAGCCATTTATATTTTTCGGAAACCACGCCCCTCAAGCTGACTACTAGACAATGGGCCGAACCCAGAGGCTGCGTCAGCGGCATCGCTATTGCGTCGGCAGCACAGCCTCTCCATATGTGGCAGATACATAGATACATAGATACAATACATACATACAAACATACAGCCATACAGCCATATGTGCATGTATGTATGTTCAAGTAGTATATATGGCTTATATTAATGTATGCATGTAGATATGTATGTTTTATATAAGTACTCGAAGTACATAAGCGCGGTGGTTGCAAAATGCATGCATACATTCAAACATACAGACTCGTATAGGTATGTATGTATGTATGTATGTATGTTTGTATATAAATATGGAAAGCTGGGGTTGCCAACACACTTCGCCTCAGGGGTGTAACTTATGCTACTGGGAAAAACTCGGTATTGGACGCTTGGCAATGTGTTTTGCCAGTGGTGAGTGCCCTACCATTTTCGCTCTGGGCTTTTATTTTACACAGCATCGCCGAGTGATTATAACAAAAATAATGTGCGTAGATACACACACACACACTCGCACACATACAAATATGGACATACAAACATAAATACATAAGTAAATAGCTATGTAAAAACATACAATATTCTAGGAATGTACATTGTACACTCTAATAAAAAGCAGAAAAATAAACAATTTCTATAGCCTTAAATTAGCACATACATTTTTGCATTTGTAGTTTAGAAGGATTGAAATAAAAACTGGGTCACTGCATGTCGAAAATATTGATTTGAAATTAAGTTTTTTAAGGTGTGTACTTCCCTTAATATATGCAAATATATTAACGCAAAAACACAGCATATTTATTTACATTTACATATAAACATCAAGGTACGTAAATTACAGTTTTAATAATTAAGCAATGGATTAAAAGTTTCTGTAATTATTAATTCAAACTCGATGAGTTTGTTGAGTAATTTAACATTCCAACAAATTCTATACGTAATATAATTCGTATATTAAATAATTAGCATCATCATAAATTACAGTATTAATATTTAAGCAATGGTTTCGAAGTTTCTGTAAATAATAATTCAGAAATTCGTTATTCACTCGATGAGTTTGCTGAGTGTTTAAAATGTTCCATCTATTACTATAAGTAATAAATTTGAACAAACATGTTGAACAAATTTTCCTTTACTAATTAATAAGATTTGAAAACAGTAAAACAATGAAATTAATTAAATTTCTGTCTATTCTCAAGACATTATACTTTGTTCAAACACATAATATTGATTAAATATTTTGTAAATATAATACTTTATAAAACAAAACCAATTAAATTTCTGTACATTCACAGAAAATTATATTTTACTAAAATAAATTATTTTGATTAAATATTATATAAAAATAAGACTTAATACATCAAATCCAATTAAATGACTGTCTACTCTCGAGACAGTAGATTATCTTAAAATAAATAACATTGGTTAAATATTAAGTACGTAAATATAATACTTAATACCAATTAAATGACTGTCTTTTATCAAGATATTTTATTTTGTTAAAATAAATAACATTGATTAAATAATATTTAATATTAAATGCCGTCAACAGAATCTGGTCAGTACTTTATGGTGTTTACATTTGTGCCGGGAGTCGGAAACCTTTTCATAGCAAGTTAATTTGGATTCATTTGATTTTGGGAGAAATCTTCGATCTGTTTTAATGTTCACACACCAAAGAAATGATTATAGTTCGAGTCGAATTGAGGCTTGCGTGTGCATGTGTGTTTGTGTTTGTGTTTATGTGTGTGTATCTTTCTGTTGCAGTTACGCGCATTTGTGGCGCAAAAGCGAGCAGATAAAGAAGCATTTACTACAATCACTACCACGAACGACAGCAGCCACAACAGCAGTCATGAACATCCTGCGGCGTTCACGAGTTGGACCTGAGGCCATTGCATTTTGGCCTCATCCTAAATTAGGTGCTCAGGCTCAGGCTGCTAGACGGAGCTGCCAGTCCGCATCGCACCGCACCGCACCGCACCGCACACTGCACCGCACACTGGTACCAAATATCAATTGAAGCTGCCATTTTGGACAACTGCAACTGCCCAGCATCTAGCCATCAGTCCACCCGCCAGTCAGTTTTAGATATGCATATACCCCATTATATGTTAGTTGAACATGTTGTACATAAGCCTAGCATATGCCAATCAATGATCGTGTACCAGTGTGCTGGGCCACGATCACAATTTATGCGGTACGGCAGCAAAAAGAGTGAAAATCAATATTGTTTTGTAAGACGTAAGGCGAGCAGGGCATCTGTATCGCGTATCCGAATCGTAACACAAAAAAATGGCGGCTTGATCATCGATCGTTCGCCTGCCGCGACCACAAATGAGCAGCCGCAATCATAAATCGTGCCGTTGCAATGAAGCCGCCTAAGTGGAGGAGGGTCGAACACGGTGTGGCAGCGCCGCAATTGGATAATGCACCTGAGCACCCGTTTCGAGTCTCCTCATTTACTGTTTCCCTCTGTAGGAGTCTCTTACACATACATATAATATGTACATATCTGTGTATGTACCACTACTCGTATTCATATCGCGTATTCGTACATATACATATGAACATACATAAGTTCAAGTACATACCACTACTAGTACGAGTATGTGCCAGCAATTGTTTGCCGGTATGTACCATATCAGAGGAGCAATTCCCTGGCGTGTTGAGACTCACGATTTTTCCAATTGGTCTTCTCGATACCTTTATTAACTTTAGAAATGGCAAACTTTATTTTCAACCAAAGCAGTTTGCGTGTAAGGGGGCATTAAGTATTAAAAAACCTATCACCAAAGATATAATTAGCCGGTACATTGTTTGTACTAAATGATTATTAAAATTCAACTGCAATGAGTCACATTTTTATAACTTAATCTCACAAGCACCACACCAAATTTCACAACGATCGATTGCACATCACAGCTTTCATTTGGTTACATCTTCTAAGCCAAAATTGAAATTTAAAAAATACAATTTCATACCCTATTCTATTTTTTATGAAGGAAATTTACAAGTAAAAAATTTAGAAACAGTGAAATTTTCAACTATTTTAATATATAAATTATCCTAGAACACCTGCGTAGTTTTATTTTATCAGAATTAAATAGTTTTCCTCTAGAAAATATGTCCTGTAAATTTGTTTTCATTATTTTCCGAAATATTGATCAAACACTTTATAAATGTCAAAGTATAGAGAAAAAATTATATGTTTGTCAAGTCTAAAATCCACACAAAATTATGAACACCTTTTTGAAATCTTTTGCAATTAATTTGGAATATTTAGGAAATAGAAAGAGATGCTTTTTAATTTACTAGTAATTTCTATTCTTTTTAGGTCAATATATCTTTTACTAAAGTAGTTAACAAAGAGCTAAATGGAAATCGGGAAGATAGAGCTTAAACGTTTCGATTTTTAGACCCAGTACTTTAAAAAGTACAAATGGGTCTATTACGTTTGTGCAAATGTGCGTAACAGGCAGAAGGAGGCGTGGCAGACCCCATAAAGTATATATATTCTTGATCAGCATCAACAGCCGAGTCGATATAGCCATGTCCGTCTGTCTGTCTGTCCGTCTGTCCGTCTGTCTGTCCCTTTTTGTGTCACCTAGATCTCAGAGACTATAAGAGCTAGAGACACCAAATTTGGCATGAAGGTTCATCTATATCTCAAGTTGAACGAGTTTGTTTTAGATTTTTGCCACGCCCCCCTCTGCCCCCGCAAATAAAAATACAAAATTTTCAAGTCGAATTACAAGAGCACCTTTAATGCTAGCGCCTTGTATGTATAATACAGACTATAGTTCCAACCTATCCAGCAAATTTCGTCCAAATCGGATGATAAATGCGGAAGTTATTCAACTAACAATGTTACGGGCAAAATCAATCTCTGAAGTGGCGCCATCTATGGAAATTTTTTGAAACTGAAATAATCTGCAGTGATCGCTTTGCACTCAAAAAAGTACTGGGTCTCCTACTGCCGAGCTTGCTCCACCGTAGCTTAATGCCATTTTTATAAGTAGAAAAAGGATCTGATTGAGAAAATAAATAGTAAAATGAGTATTTACAAGCTTCCTGAAATAATAGTCCTTACTGCTGTTGGTGTCAAATTTAAATTCAAACGAAGATCAATGTCTGAAATTGTTTATATAAGAAGTTTAGAATTTTTTAAGCTTCAAATCTTATAGTTGAAAATATCATATAAAATGTATTGTTCAAATGTTAAACTTTAAAATGCAGTTTTTACTTTATTTGACAGAGAAAACTCCTTTAAGTATGTGTTGATTGTTATGGGTCAGAGCTGATTATTATTTAATTATAATAATTACATATTCACAATAGCTTTTTAATCTTCCTTTACTGCATAAATTATAATTAAAATGTTATGTATCTATCGTCAAGTAAGTCAAGTGCTTAAAAATTTAATAATAGTACATTAAAATTGCCATTTGTATTACTTATAACAGATACTTAAAAATTCATAGCGGCTTTTAACAGTTTGAGTTCTTATTTAAGATATTTGATCATTTGCTTTTACTATTTTATGTCAATATAATGCGATATTCATTTTATTTGCTATGAAACTCACAAATCTTAAATATTTTTATGCGATTAATCTTAGACTAATATAGAATAATGTATCTATCTATTGATAGTTGTCATATTGAGATCCATGTATGTTTATTTTCGCCTGTTGTTTCTTCAATTATGATTATGTTGGAGTTTATATACATATGTACAAATAAATGTATCTGAACCTATTGATTTGCATATAATGATAAATTAACTTATGTGTAAATTCTTAAATTCAGTTACATTAACATGTCTCTGAAATATAACTCATCGAGTGATATTTGTATACCCATTATCTAGTATTAGGTCTAACGTATTGAACCACGTAATTAATCACTCTCTGGATGTTGTAACTTTTCAATCAAACGAAAACTAGACGATATCAAGGTCGAAATTTTATTAATCTATCAATAAAGAAGTGCGACTGTTTGACTTGTTTGACTGTCAACATTATTGAACGGAATCGGCACAGTCCTATGATTTCGGGGAAATATTTTGTAAAATAGCTGACAATTAATATGAGTAACCTATACCCTTGTGATTGAGTATTTGAATCTGTAACTACTTCAAGCACAATTTTCTTTTTTCTTTTTACATTTTACATTTTACATTTGTACATACTCTCCCTGCACAGTGTAGTAATATTTGCAAAGTGCTGGGGGCTATTTTGTTCATATTCGTTAAATCCTCAGTTGCAGACAGATTCAAATTTTGGTAGATGCTGCCCGTCGCCGTCGCTGTCGCTTCCCGGCAATAGCAGCAGTCAGCAGCGGGAGCAGCAGGAGCAGCAGCAGCAGCAGTCAGTGCTATACCTCTATAGCTATACACTTTATAGGTCTGAAGAGACGCGACGGCACACGAATCATGACCATGAGCCAGGAATTGCTGCAAAAAGGCTGCTGCAATGTTGCACGACGTTCAATTGCCGCGGGGAAGATGTGCGCGCTCGTTGTAGTCTTAGCCCCTTGCGTTGTCCATTGCTCTTCTCGATATGTATGTGAATATACATCTACAACCACATACATACACTAGCATGCAAAAACATACTACATATATATACGTAAGTATGTATTTTCAGTTGCAGTTGCAGCAGGCGGATGTTTACAGCATATTTCCTACGGCTGTGCTCGTGTGCACCTTTAATCCGCTCTTCTTTTTTTCGCAACCCAACAGCAACAGCAACAACAACAACAACGGGTCGAAAGAGAACAGCCAACAGGCTAGCACCGGTCCATTTAAATATGAGGTTGAGAGCCCAAAAAAACATCTGCAGCTGTATTTACTCGCATTGGATTACCGTTGGTATATACGAGTATATAAAAAAGAAGTATCTAGATAGCAAATACCAATACATGTACTAACTTTAGCGCCAAAACATCTTTTCAAGCATAGTCCATAGATATCGAATATCTTTGTCTGAACGAGCAGTATTTCAATATATTGTATTTGCATTCAGCTCTTATGTCTAGAAGTATATATTCTTATTAGATCTGATAAAAGCAGCCAATAAAGCAATCAAATATATCCTACTCCCTCCGCCTAACAAATATATTTAATTAGTTATACTTAATTTAAGGGTCTAATTGTATTCTAAATTGGGAAACTAAACTCACATGCTCTTTACATTTCTTATAGTATTTATATATTTCGAGTTACAGTTGATATTACATAACTCTCATTTATCAAGTACCATAATTTCTACCAATCAACTTTAACTGCATCGACATTAAAGCTCTTGCAAATAATAAATTCGGACTTGACGTAAATGTGTCTGCAAGTATGTATGTCTGTATGTGCATAAGCTTTGGTGCTAATTGCTCTTTTTATTATGATGGTGACTTATTTTTCTTTTTTTTTTTGTTCGTAAGGATGTCGCTGTAACTAATTGGGCCATCGCCTTGGGCGTGGAGTGAGCACTTATGATATATGAGTTAAATGTCCAATGGTATACGTGGCGTATGTGTATGAGTCTAAGTTCTGTTTAAATGGTTTAGTTAGCCGTTAGAAACAAAGGTACCGCGCTTAGGCACCCTTTCCGAGCTGAACCAAACAAATAACAATACGTCACATAAAAATACCCTGTGAATATTTATAGCAATTATGAGTTGTGGAATAATCACTATACTATACAGTTTTATAAACTCCCTCTTAACTATTCAAGTGGGTTCGGTGTATGTCAGTGTGTAAACTCTATTTAAAAAGCCAGACTTTTTTCATACAACATACAAATTTCTTCTTGTTTGTCTGTGTTTTGTGTGTTGTGTGTTGTGTGTTGTGTTTGTGATGCTGCCTCTGGATGGCACGTTTGTTCATTAGGTCATAAAACTTGAATACTGAATTGCGTGAGGCGCCTCTCTTAACCGATGGAGTTAAAAAAAAACGAATTTCTATGTGAGAAAATTATCAATGCGTTGGAGTCCAATGAAATTGCCATTATTAAAACGAGCGAATCGTAACTGCAACGGTTGCGGCGTCGGCGTCGGTGTTGCACGCTCATTACCTGTCCGCGACCGATGACCGAGCTGCGTTCTACGTTCTACGTTCTACGTTCTGCGATCTGTTGAGTGTTCCACATTGGCATGATGATCCCGAAAATTAAAAGCCACACATACAAAATGCGAAATTCAAACATGCCTGAGAGAGGTCGTTAAGGAATATAAATTGGACAATGAAATCATTAAATGCCTTACTAATTATTAGCGAGCCTTAAATGCTCTGCACAGCTCAGATTTAAGTATCGAAATGTTTATTATAGTAAACGACTTTCTGCAACTGATGTGTCAGTTACTTGGCGCTAGGCTTAAGCGATAAACACGAAAAGTCTTCGGAGTCTTTGAAGCAAGACTTCAATTATATTTTCAAAAGAATCGTGCTAAAGAACAAATTTGATAATATTTATTGAGGCTACACTCCTAATAATATGTATATAGTTTTGAAAATGGTTATTGTAATCGGTCCTCGTTTCAAATTGAAAGTGCTTAAAATAAATCATAAGTATTTTATGCAAAAATTTTTACACAGACCTAACAACTTCTCGGGTCTCGAGTCTGTTTTATATCCGAAAACAACACATGATCGCAGTAGACGGCTTTCATCCCACGTCGATCATTTTAATTTCGTATAATATGCGTTCAGTCGACTTTTGGAGTGATTTATGCTTGGATCAATATCATCATTAGAAATTTATGGTTCAATTTTACACAAAAAAAATAACAGGTTTTAACTGATCGTTGCATATTTTGCAATGAGCCAAGTTTAAACCGACTCAAAGTGAATGACCTGACATTTTAAAAGGTATGCAAACCACCTGCATGGAATAGGTCAATAGGTCTTTAATATCTATATACTCTTTACTATTAATAAATAGGACTAAATACAAAATCGGGAAGGTTCAAGATTTTGGAAGAGGCTATTTTAGTATTAACTCCAAATATGCATCATTAGAATCTCAGCAAATAAAATAATAATTCATACTGTTATTAAATTTAATGTTCTTTTAAACATAGATATGCATTTTCGTTTTCATTTTGAAGGCTACAACATTTACCATTGTTAGCTTTACAAGTTAGCTACTTCTTTTTATATACTTTCCTTGCTCAATTTAAAATGTATGATATTGACAATTTTCGGTACTAATAGTGTTATAGTAATGTGTAAATATGTATCTGTAAAACTTCGTTGGAAGTCCCACAACACTTTTTCCGTATTAGGAGAATTATGCAATAAGCACATGGTCCAAGTGTTTTTTTTATTTTACCAAGGGAGAGATATAAAATGCCTGGGGATGCGTTTCTGCATCAAGATTGTTGAAGAAGTGCGTAAAAAGTGGAATGGCATGAAACCGTAACATATACTTAACGTATGCGTAGTACTTTTTATAGTAATAGCTGCTTATTTGACTGTGTGTGGGAATACTTTGGGTTTCCCCCCATGGCTATGAAGGCATTAGGACTTCCGATCTTACATGTATTTGCCTGTAGATATGCCATAAGCACAATGCGTAGGTGATACTTAGTGATAGCCTTATTCAAAGCACTCGCAATGCAGATGAGTACAGAAATATTCGCATTGCACATATATGTACATAGTTACATATATACATAGATCGGTTATCCAGATGGTGCGAGTGTAGACATCTGAATGTATTCGAAAGTTATATGTATAGCATTAAGTGAATTCGTTGTATTTAAACGACAGGGTTGCAGCTCAAAGTTTTTGGGAAACACTAAAAACTGTTATGCATTGATAAGCATCAAAATCCAGTACAATGCAGAAAACTCAAGTTATATTTGAGTTATTGAACTTTCTTTTAATATTGATCTTTTCAGCGAATATTTAAATCCTTTACTTAGTAAGGGAATTCCAAACTACCTCAAAACATAATTCATTAGATTTAATATTATACATTTTGTCTTATTTTGCAAATAAATAAATTTCTTAAACGTATACAACAAACAAGTACAACAAGAAGATCTTTTCAAGTTACAAAAGTAAATTTTCCAATCGCATAGTTCTGTTCGATATAGAGTTGCAATCAGTTAATATATTTTATCATGTGGCTCTCGAATTTATATCTCTATGTGATAGTTAAACAATTAAGCGTTTTGTAGACTAGAATATAAAGTTTATTTACAATTAGACTAGCTAACCTGTATTAATACGGCACACATCAACTTATTTTTAATCAGAGAAAGTGGCAGCTTTTGAAATAAAATATATATTATGATATTCTATTTCTAACAACAACAGTGAAATTGATATAGCTACCAGAGATACCAAATATCGTATACAAGTGGCTCTTCGTCAGGCAGCTATCGTCCACTAGAGGGGAGTTTCCGCTCAATAGATGCAAAATTGATCTGAAAACTCTACTAACGACATGAAAAATAGTCCGCCAAAGAGGGGTGAATGCCTATTTTCACTGTATATTCGCTTATTAAATAAAATAAGACTGCGAAGTATTCTGATTTCGGTTCTACAACTCAATTTGCTTTTACCAATATTTCCGCTGTGTGAATATATGTACCTTCCGTGTACATATTTGGAATCCTATGCTTAAGGGCCATGGACACCAAGATCAAGGAGAAGGAGAAAGAAGCAGAGTTTGCCATACGAGTTTACCATACGTGCCATTCCGAACGCCTCTCGACCTGTCGTTGCTTATAACTTCATTGGAAAGCGAGCGCGTGCCGACCCCCACTGACAAATTTGTTTTGCAGGCAAACGGACAGACGGACAGACGGACAAACGGACTGATATCGGACTGACTACGCGTGAAACATGATATGATGCCATTAATATAAATCATATAATAAGTTTAAATCGTTCACGGCGCCGCCACAGAGACCTCTCTGCTGTTGTGCTCTGTTATGCAGTGTATTACATAAAATGCTTAACATCATAAAACATGCACATGAAAGAAAATGCATAAATGTTTAACGAGTGTGCATACTTAAGAATTGACACAAGTTTGGATCATAATTATTTAGCTGTATGAATGTCAATGAAAGCACCTACAAAGCAAAGTATCTCCACATTCGATACCTCAATTAAATATTTACTAACTGATTTTATTCATTTATAATATAATAATCTGATTTGCTAGTTTTAGTCATGTACTAATCGATTACTCTCTCATTTAGAATATTCTCCAAATATAAAATAATTATAATATTTTGTACATATTGTGTAAAAAATCAGAAAAATTTGACAATGACAAGGATCCAGATTTTGGAAGAGGCTTAAACCACAATTGGTTTTTTTGAAATAACTCTAAATATGCATATAAATAAACTCAATTTAGAATATCATTCAAATACAATATAAGCACAATATTTTGTTGATATTGTGTCTATCGACTGAAGTATAAATTTCAGAATAGGAGCCAGCTAAACACTCAAATATTATGTAGTTATGCACATAAATTAACTTATGGTCTAGACATCAGTGAACAGTTCGTGCCAAGTTTCTTTAACTAGAAATAAGTTTTGTTAAATTTGTCTCGAAAGAAATAATGTTAAGTAATACTTATAATTAGCTATATAAAGCATTATTTACATTTAATTAAACTTCATGTGCATTAATGAATTTTGAAGGTTTGATTCATTTCTATACCTCATTATTATCGCACTTTTTTGGAACTCAAAGTCAGAGTTCATTAACTTATCATAGGTATTTTTTTATAGACTTTGCTGAGTTGTGTAGCTTTCAGCACACTTTAAATGGGCGGAGAGTATAGAATAACAAACTATTTTGTTACCATTTTTATTAGCATCGCTTCGCATAAGCCTTATGAGTATTGTTTGTACTGTGTATAGTGGTAAGTACTGTTTGCTGACAAAAGACACTCGCACACGTTTATCCATTTCGCAGTACTGTTTTTTTATAAATTTAATTAAAATGACTGCTTTCAGGTCACGTGACCGACCTTCGTAATGTATCCGCTATATGCTCTCGTTCTCGTATTGAGTTTTCTACACAAGCCTGTGGGCAATTCACGGCCCTCAATAATGGGTGCTGTTGATTTTCCGTTTCGCCCACTCAGACCCAGACTCAGGTGTGTGCGACCCACAACCCACAAACCGTAAAAGCAACAAAGAAGAAGACCAGAATGCCAAAAAGGAAAAACATATGCGTGCCGCCTAAACGACGTTCGCTGCCACTCGCAGTCGCACTCGCAGTCGCACTCGTATTCGTTTTCATAACTTGGCTGTTGGACTACTTGGCTTTTCACTTTTTAGCATGAAGTGCTCACTAATCACTTCAGTCCAAATTTACTCCACACACAAATCTCACTTAGCCGTAGAGTTCACGCTGATACCATGAGGACAAATCATTCAATGGCTTTGGTTCATCCCCATTCAGAATAAGCTAAACACACACTTTCTGTCCGCATGTTGTTGTTCTCTAGTGTTGTGTTGTGCTGTGTAGTGTACCGCAGAGTGTTTCGTCATGTCTTAAAGCGCATAAATAAGGTCACGTGCCTCACTTTTGTAGTTAAGGGCGTTATTGTTGTTTTTCTCTTTTTTGCCAACCATTCTTATACTAAACAAAATATGCAACATGATGCCGCCGAGTCTCTTCACTCACTGCCCACTGACGTGTTCAATATTAACATATCGAATTATTAGCCTACCCAGAACATAGGATAATGCGGATAAGGATTATAAACGCTGAACGCGCACCAAATGACCAAGTATGATATTTCGTAATTATCTTCAAAATCCCTTTATGCATATAATTGGCATTTAAATATAATATTCATATCAGTGTGGTTAATTATACCGGTTGTGGGTTCTTCAATTTCATTCGCTAGCTTATTGTCACCCATTTACCTTATCAATTCTTTAAGCCTATATCTCACTCCCAACTCCCAACTCCCACTCAGAACAAACAATAAGAGAACTAAATTATAATAGTTAAATGACTAACTTGGTTCTCAGCACAGAAAGAATTTAGTTTGTCATATTAATTTGCTTATTTTTTAAGTAGATCCTTGTTCCAGAGAAGATAAATAACTAAATTATGAATTACATTTTTTAACGAACCAAATTATCTACAATTCTATGACTAAGTGAACCTTCATTGGATAAAAGATAATCCCCTGAACGAGATATACTCTTGACGACCGACGCTTCGACCCACTTCATTTGGCCTCAAAGTGCGACGGCAAAATTAATCCGTGAGGATTACTTAACTGTACTCTGTGTTGGTGAGATAAAAGGATGTTGAAACAAAGCAGTTGAAAAATGGCTATGACAGCTTTCTTATACACATTTTGTATATAGTATATAATAATTAAATTTATTTATATAAAAATTCAATGCTTAATTTGAAATATCATGTGGTTCCTTTTGCGTGTCTGGCTTATGACCGCGGGATACTTTTACTGAATTGTCACGTTCCTTCGTTTCTTATACCAATTATTTAGCAAACCAAATTTTATTAAAGAGTTCTAATTGTCATATGCAAACAAATGTGAGACCCTTTATGTATAATAATTTAGAATATAACAAATGTATATACATACATATGTACAATAGAAATATCCTCTTGCCTTCAGCAGGACTAGGTCCTATTGGGAATATGACAACAAAAAGATTCACAAGTATGAACTTAGCTATACGAACCGCATTCGATTTAAATCTTTAGTGTATAAAATGAGTATTCACATAGCTCCAGTTACTCGTATGTTTTATAGAATATGACGTTAATAATATTCAACAAGAACTTAGTCTTTAACAATGATTGTTTTTGCTAAAGGTTGTTGATTACTTTTCAACCACATGAGTCACAGAATTGAACCGTACATTGCAGCTCATATTCAAGTCCAATATGTTCAGAGGAGAGTAATCAGCTTCACCAACTGCCGAGGATTTGTCACCCCCATTAAAGAGTGTTTGATGTATTATTCGCTTCATTTGGTCGACAGGTCTGGGCAAACAAAACCCGACCACACTAACCACCATTGAAGCTATAATAACAAGGAAAGAAGTGACTGTCAGTGACAGTGACGGTGACAGCAACAGTGACAGTGACAGTGGTTTAACCGGAATGTAAGTACATCAAAATTAACGAAATGAATAAAGGCTGTCATTTAGAGACGCTTTTTTTGCTTTGAACGTATTTTGAGAAATTTGACTATATTAACAGCTGATTTTTATTCATGGATAATAATAAAATCTTGGTTTTTGACTGCTCTGAATAAATCTTATCACTGATGACGCTTGAATGTATTACAAATGGTTTGTTAAAACCCAATGATTAGATGGTATATTATTTTGACTAAGCTGTGTTAAAGATCATAGCGTTTGTCCCAAAACAAAAACTTTTAAATTGCATAAAATTCAAAGATGATCTATATGACCATATCATGCAACAGATCAAAATTACAGTAAATAGTTTGTGAAACATAAAGGTAAGGCTAAGCCTTAAAAATTTCTTTAAAACTTAACATTGTCTATTCCTACAATATACACATATTGCAAATATTCAAATCCTAATATATGTAAATGAACAAATGAACAAATCTTTATGAGTCTTTATGAAATTCATACCGAGGTTTTCATTTCAATGTTTTTGTATATGTGCGGACTATTTAAATTATGAACAATCAACAATTTAATGAGTTCTTTACCAAGATGATAAGCTAGCTTAAAGATCTGCCGGAATTTCGAAAGATATTTCGCCAAATGCTGGGGAATTTGTGAATGAAATTTTAACATTGTCCGGATTAGTGATTGTAATTATATAAACTTAACACAAGAAATACGCATTTTAGCAATGTTTATATTTTATCGATGTTCATATTCTAAAATAAAGGGAGCACACCTAATCTTTCATAACAAAAATGCTTGATCGACTTTTGTACAGATCAAGATTCCATATACTTAAAGGGGTTGATTATTCCTCCTTTTACCTGTTACAAGCCTTTACATTCATTTACATTATTCTTAATTTTAAGGGGTATTGTTTCTCAAAGCCTCTTTAAAAAGTTGAAAAAATAAACGAAATTTTCGTACATCGTTCATTAACGAGATATAAAATGAGTTTTTCCACATAAGCATAAACGATTGTATCCCATAATAAGGGATGACTTCCTTCCATTTACTCAACTACTAAACCGAAATAACAAAATTACTTGAAACTTTTTAAGAGATGCGGCAGACAATTGCATTCTGTATGCTTAATTTGCTTTGGAAAGCATTAAAGCATCTGAGCCTGTAATTACTTTTGAAAGCAAATTGAACGCTTGAAAAGTCATATGGGGAAGGTCTTGCATCAATAGATAAAAAATATAAATTATTATTGTGTAATTTTACATTTGCAACAAAATTAAAACAGAATTTGAAATATAAATTGCAATTTAGTAATTTTAGAGTTGAACATTTCAGAGGATTGGAGAGGATCTTAAACAAATATATGGAAACAAGCAATCTATGAAGAAGATTTCAGTTTCATTCGTGGACTAGAATAAACAGCCTTTGAATTTAACCTAATTTTAATTAAATACAACAAAAATACGTGTAAATTTACAGTTTTTTCCATTTTTCCTTGATTGGATTGTATTACTAAAGAATCTCTAACTGAAAAGACAACTTATGAATTTATAGGAATTTCGGAATAACGTTAATATTTTAAAGCTCGAGGTTAAATATTCACAAATTCATTTTAAAAATGTTGTCATTTCCAATAGCTTAGTTTTGAAGATAGTGTCTCTCAATGACATCAACATTCTAAAAATTCATAGTAAACAAATTTAAATTTCTCTTGTTTTTGACCAATTAACCAGCATTAAAAGTTGCACATGATAAATAAAAATCACAGGACACACTTCTGCTCTTATCAAAAGAATTCTAAAACCAATGATTATACACATAATTGATTACTTTAATATAAATAACACTGTTTTAGGAGAACTTCTTAGTTCTGGATTACAATCGAATTAAGTTAATATATTTACCTGCCAAGCATTGGCATCCAAAGTAGCCAGAAATGACATGTCCAACTCCTGCGGAAGTGAAAGAAAAGTTTATCAAATAATTTGACAAAAAGCAATTGACAAAATGTCCACACACACAGACACACGCACACACACACACTCACACACACCTTCCGTCGAAAGTTGCTTGTGAAATCCAGAATGACAGCCTCAATGAGTATTCTAAACGAATGCAAAATTATGCAAATAAGTAGAAATAAGTCCACCGCAAGCACCGGTTGCCCGGTGAAAATCAAAAATCACCCGAATCACGAATCACGTGTTGCCGACGGACTTTTTTGACGCACTGTTTCGGTAAACTTAATAACAATTTTTGGCGTACGGTTTCACTTAGCTGTTAAAACCAGCTTGGACGACTGTGAAGTTGTGTACTTGGCTTCCGGTTAGTCAATTTCCGTTCCGAAGTCCTACCTACACCTCTATACAGTGGAGCACTACTAGGAGCATCACAGTGGTGTAGATGTAGATGTAAATGTGGATGTGGATGTACAACTATTCGATGACTATAGCGACGGCGGCAGCTACTATACGTTCTACGTTCTCGATGAGTTGACTGAATCAACTTCAACTTCCGTATCTCCTTTGTGGTTTTCGACCAAAGGATTTGGCCAGCTTACGTGCTTGATGCTTTTCGCTGTACGACTGCTACCAGGACTCAGCCTTTGGCTATGTACTACCCGGGGGTGTACTGTATGCAGCTTCTGTTGGTCACAGCCACAGCATCTCCCGTCTCCATTTCGTCCAAGATAACGCACGCCGCTCTTCAAACATGGCTTTTTCAATACATATGCTTCCTTTATGTACATACAGATGTACTATGTACGTATGTACATTGCACATATAAATGTTGATATCTATATGTATGTACTCGGTTGCGTATGTATAAGCTCCATGGGAGCTTTCACTCACACAGAAAGACTTATGCGTATACAAACATATCGACATACATACATATATACTCGTACAGGTACTCGTACATTTGTATGTATGTATGAGATTCAGTTTCGGATATGCTGGATTCAATCTTCTGCATGCCAGTATCACCCGAGGAAATAAACCAGTGCTTTTTGCCCAGCCCTTGCAGAAGCTCCTGGACAACGAGTATCCATAATACACGCATGTAATGAATAAGTACGAGTACTGTCATTAAAATATGTGAATCACACACACCACACACAGAAACAATCAAACAGATTTAAATATATGCCTATACTGTCCTATTCTATTATGGCAGATACATACAGTATTCATCTATTTATATATACTTTTATAAATATTCAAGTTTGTATAATTGTAAGCTGAACATCACAGCTTTCGTTTTGGTAAATAATAACCCAGGGCTGTATACACATACACATATTTATTGTGTGCGGAAGCACATGAGGGCAGACTCCAAGCGAATAAGCCTAGGTACATCACGTCCTGAGAGCTTCAAATCATATCCCAAGAACCAGCAGCAAAAAAAGCCCCAATGCCAAAATTCGGCGCCGCGTCTTTGTCGCCGGAATACATATTGCTTTTGGGGATGCTAACAGAACTATATACTTTATGTACAGTATGTACATAGGCTTATATACAATTCACCCACCCTTTGTGCAACCAATCAGCTGTGCTCTCTTTGCTTTCTCTTATTTCACACTGACTCTCTTTCTTTGACAATGGCTCTCGTATTTGACAATGCTCTGTCTGCGACGTTCCGACATTTCAACGTCTTTACATAATCCTTTATCCTTTTGCCATATTTTCCATCAGCATTAATGCAATAGATAACCGGCAATACATTAATGTCTTTAAGTAAGTAGACG
Source organism: Drosophila putrida (assembly GCA_037043535.1). NCBI lineage: Eukaryota > Metazoa > Arthropoda > Insecta > Diptera > Drosophilidae > Drosophila > Drosophila putrida. The sequence continues at coordinate 1,930,178 of JBAMBI010000464.1, forward strand.
AACATAAACCAATCTCTCAGCAACGGATAAACTCACTCACTCGCAAACTCATCAGATTTTTTCCATTTAAATTTATTAATTTAGAAACGGTGTATAATCTTTTGTGGTGAATAGTTAAAAATATATTTATTAGTGTTCTTTTTAACGAAAAATTGTCTACTGTTTGTTGATGACAATGTTTGCAACAAATGAGTAAATATTTCTTAAGTCCTAAACTTGTATAAACAAGGAATAAAGAATAAAGGTTTCAGTTTAAAACAAAATGAAATTAATTTGAGCTATAATTTAAATATTACTTATGAAACTATTATATATTTTCTTATATACTGAGCAGTGTTCTATCTTAAGTCTTTTCAACTAGTTAAATAAAGCGACTACTAATATTTATTGAAAATAAAACCTAAATAACGCCGATTCACACATTCAAATGTAAAATGTTGAATAATTTTTATTTCTTAATACAAAACTCCACACCAAGCAAATTAATTCCAAACTTACTTATTTATCGATTAAGTATGTATGTAGTTAAATTTCAAAGTTATACATTATTAATTTATAATAATCGAAAGTAGAAAACAAACTCTACAACAAATAAGAACAATTTAAATGTCACAGTATTTAAATAAATGAAAATAATTAAGCTTAATTTGTATGGAATCTTATGTCAAAATCAAAGATATGTATCTATCAAATAAAATGCATATGAACAATGGAAAAATGGGCTTATGAGACCTTAACGCGATATTTCAAATATGTCATAAACACTCCACTGCAAGGACTCGTATTTAAACTAAGACTTGTTCGTAGGAAATACAAAGATATTTATGTTGAAATAAAAGTGGTATTCTCTTAAATGAGGTGTTGGAGCTAATGAATATTTGCATAGGTAATATCTCAAAATGGTCTTTAATTTTAAGTATAGGTTGAGTAACTACTGCATGCCCGAAATATAACAAATGACCTGGCCCAAAAGTTGGGAATGCATTTGTGTCTGGCGATACAGCAAACGAGCAATCAGCGTCATTAGGTGTAGGTTAAAGTCATATTCTTACAATGAAATTGAGAATAGATTAGTATTTAATGAGTTTTTATATTTCTAGAAAAATCAAACCTAACGATTCATTCGTGTTCAATTGCAGAGAGGGCCTCTCAGCCAAGGGCCAGAGGCATCATCAGTGCCTGAAGTTGGCTCAGTTATACTATATGGAGGCAATCAGTTGGTCGCACGTGCGTTCCTGCTTAGGAGTCGAGTAGTCGAAGTCGAAGTCGAAGTCAAAGTCAAAGAGGCATTTACGTAGGTTTGGAAGTAGGTATGGAATTTTAAAATTCATATACATATTTATATTTCCACTAATTCATTTTTAATAATTTGTTTGGTTCTGCGGACCGCTCCTCATCACGCCCCCCGCTCTTGTGTGTTAATTATCGTATGCGTTTGTTGTCGACTGGTCGACCTGGTCGAGCGGAGACAACCTGGCGGTTGTCGGTTGGCGGTTGGCGGTTGGAGAGAGATAAACGAGTTGGGGCCCCGCATTCTACAGGAGCAGGTCGCCTTATGAAGTGTGTACTCTGTGCTACAGATTTGGGGGTGAGATCGGCTCTTCTTAAACAATTTATTATATTCTTTAGTCTTATATTCCCTCTTCCATTGTACATTATGCTTTACTACGCCGTTCAAAAAGAGGTGACTCCGTTGCCGACATGCGATTCCTTCTTCTCTTGGCTTAACTTGTTTCATTTAAACTCCCTCAAATGTGAGAGTTGCAATGCAGGAGAAAATCTTAAGATTCATATTTTTATTACAATAATATAGAAAATAGACTATTCAGTTTTCGAAGACATCATTTGCATACCAAGTCTACTTATGTTGTGTACCCTTAAGGTACTTGTACCTCTTTACATCTTAGCAAATTTATTTTTCGACCAAGTACATAGAGCTTAGAGCTTGCGATATCTTTTAGTCGAACAGTTTTTAGCTAGATCATTTTAGCCTTCTCTTAAGTTAAGCAGTTTGCTCTGTAAATGCCGAAAATCAAAGTTAAGCCCGCACTGTGTCTGACAATCAGACAGGGGTGGAGCACGAGCTTCTGCCACAAATGTGTGCCACATCTGCAACATGCTGGCAGAAGTACTTGCCATCGCTCCTCCTTTTTACTCCTTCAGTATTCGGTATTCAGTCTTCAGTGTTCAGTATACAGTATACAGTATACAGTCTTCAGCCTTCAGCCCGTACCGACTTGCAGGGTGCTGCGACCGTCATGATCTCAAAAAGGAGGAGTAGTGCACATAGCGCAAGGGTCCAGGATCCGGCAAGTGGCCCCAAGCAAAAAGTGGGAGTTGCAATAATTGTTTAATTATAGGATTTTGTTCGTTTGACTTTGCATTTTGCGCGCATAACATTTGCTTTATATTCTTATGTCTTACACCTACACCAAATCGGGTCCTTTGCTGTTTTATTGCATTCTGTGAGACTGGATTCAAATTCGTATAGGGAACTTGGAAGCTGATGTACTTTCTTAAGAGTTCTTATGTTTCACTGCATTCATTGTTAAATAGTAATACAAATTCTAAACAATAGTCTAAATATATGTGTTGAGCATAGCTGTATACTAGTTTCAGTTCTAAAGGGTAACCAGAAATCGTTTAGTAAACTAAACTTAAACTCAGTCTGCTTGGCTTGGAACTTGTCTTGGTCTTCCCTTCTACCTGCCGTCTTGTTTTGCCTGGCATTTGCTGTGTTGTCATCGCACTCAAATCTGCAACCGCCACAGCAACCTCAGCTCAGAACCCAACAACCAACCAAGTTTCGAATATCTCCGTTGCTGCGTAGCTGCTCCGTCGTTTCTCCGAAGGAACGACTATTGATAGCTCTGCACTCTGGCAGCGGCATAAGCAATGGCGAAACGTGCTGCATGTTGCATGCTGCTGTTGCTGTTGCTGCTTGCAACCAGTCGGCAGCCCTTGCCGTGGTCAACTGGCTAATAAAAATTCACAATTTCGTTATTGGTATGTGTTGAACTAGAGTTGAGTAGTCTGTCTCTCTCTCCTATCTGTCCATTTATGGCACGTGTTGTGCTTAGTTCTTTAAAGCTAAAACTTGCTAAGCTTGCAGTTGGTTCGAATACTTTTTTCTAGCTATTAAAGCTTGTATAAAAGTGTACTTATACTATATGTATCCTAGGTATTACAATTTTGATAAATAAGTACTTTTTGGTTCAGCGAATTCTCTTGACTTTGTTATGAAAATTCCTCACATTTTTGCATATCCAAATTCTATCGTCAATGGCTCCTGCGGCCGTGGGCCTTGTGCAATCGTGCCCTGAAAAATATGAGCCTAAACCCGTGCCAGACTCGATGCTCATACCTTTACCTTCTCATTTAATGCCTGAAGCCGCAGGGCGATCAGTTCGATCTCAAAAAGAGTGTGCAGCCGTTTGCAAATGGGCTCCAACGAAGAGACTGATGACTGAGGACGCGAACGAGAACGAGAACGATGACCAGTACGAGGATGAGGATGAGGATGTGGACGCGTTGTTTCTACTCCAAGATATCAAAGCTTCTACTCCCTCTAATTACTGTAAAGCGTCCGAGTTTCTGAACAAGCCATCGCACAGCCTGTCTGCCAAAACACCCACAACGAGCCGGCGCGACGCGTCGTCGCTCTCCCCAAATGCCCAGAGCAATCCATTGCTGGTCATTCAGCAGGGTCTAACGTAAGTATGTATGTTCTAAAGGAGAAGGGTAAGGACAAGGGCAAAAGCAAGAGCAAGTGCCAAGGGGAAAGACGATAGATACAGGGCCGAAAGACGAACGCATATCTTTTGCCTTTTGGACAGAGTAAAGACGATGGCAGCAAGTTAAATTGGTGGGCACTTGCCGGGTACGAAGATGCCTTATATAAAAGACGTTAGACGTGACGAGAATAATTTGCACGATAAGGATCTCAAGTGCCTTCTCTTGAGGAGCGCGCATGCAAATTTTGAAGATTATGCTATGATTACCAGCAGTTAAAGTGATTTTCAGTTCACTATTGCACTCCTCATCGGATTTGTATTGAACCTGAAGATAAAAGCCACATGAATCAATGGTTACACATTTCATTTTTGTTCATTTAACTACCACACTCAGCCAGTATTTTCAAATGATCCACAATTTATCCAAATAACACGTACACTGGCTTTCATTAAGGGGTTGTAGATAAGTAAATGAAATAATTGTAAAACTAAAAATATTTTAAATCAATATAATTATCGAAAAGGTCTCAGAAGTTCTAACGAAAGTTTGCTAGTACTTAAATGTCCTGGAACAACATCAGATTGTCTCTGTTTGGAGTGTAGATTTCTGTAAACCATATCCTTATTATCTTTTGCTTTCTCACTTAATCCCTATCAGTTTTCTATTTCTCTCTTTTTGGTAAACTATGTATTTATCTATATATTGTCTAATTTGAATTGTTTGTTGACTTTTAATTGCGAATTTATATGTAGAAGAGGTATATATTTTACAAATCATATTTATCTGTTAACTATATGTATTTATGAGTCTGAAATAATATTGTGAAATTTACACAGCTAATAAGCACTGCAATTAATTAGTTTAACAGGTGCAACGAATGAAAACCAAATAAGAAAGTGTAAAAATAAATTTGTGCTTATTGGTAATATAAATTACCAAAAGTATGTATGTTAATGTAAGTATGTACATACATACATATGTATATGTACAGATGTACTGTAAGCAAACCGTAATCAAGTTAACAGATGGCGCCCATTCAGTGGCTGAATAAACACACGGATAAACGGACATTCATTCCAATTGAATTTCATATTCACACAATCACAATTCAATTGAAGATTGACAGGTTCATGAATGGATATTGTTCATTTTGTTTGTATTTGAATTTCATGCCCAGCAACAATTGCTCTTTTAGTGTCCGCAACTCAAACCTAGCCTAAATAGGAGCAGGAGGAGGATTACGCACTCGAGTAAATATTGCTTATTCATGGGAAAGCCAATAGCGGCAAACTGCTTGAGCAAATGCGGTTCATTATATTCCGGCTAATCCTACTACAAGTCCCAGTAGCAAGTGAAATTTTGCTCTGAAACAATCATTCTTATATAAGCAGATAAATTCGTTTAACAAACATACGAGGAAATAAATACAAGAATTTATCCATCAAATAGATTCGCATATGAACAGATGAAATACACACATCATATCATATAAGGTTTTAAATGGATCAGGAAGTTTTTTCAAAATCAAACGAACCTAATACTTATAGGAATATCAACAAATTTAAGTAAAAACTATAAAGACAAATTGTGATGCAATATTATGTGTTCTTCTACAATCTTAGTAAATTTAAATCTATATGCTAGAAAGATAAGTTATTTCTAGTATTAGAAAATACCATGTTATCACAGTTTTCTAGTCGGGCATGAGATTTTATGTATCCTGGCTCAAAAAATACAAGTAAATGATAATAAATAACATTCACTTGTTATCAGTATATGCTATTTATGTATAATCAAAAAAAGGTACAAAGTTTAAAGCATAGACTCGTAAATCCACTCAATAAATAAACACAATCATCGATGTTTATGTAACATAGATTCTTAAAAAATTGATTTGTGCATAAATTTCAATAGGACTCAAATTGAATTGCAAATATGTTGTTTATCGAGGGATTGATTGAATTTCAAGTAAAGGTGAAAGTGAAGGATGTCTAAGCTATAAGGTATTAAAAAACAAAGAACAGATAACATTTCTTTCATATCTCCCTCTTACTCTTCCTGCCAGATGCTCTATAATAGCTATTTGAAAACTAATTGGGGGTATAAAAGACTTTAAACGCCAGCAACACCAATTGTTAGTGTGTCAGTTAAGGCCAAAGGTAATACATTACAGTTCACAATTACTTAACTCTTCCACCCTCTTTTTAGTTGGCTGTCTGCAAACATGTTACAAAAAAATCGAAGGGGTATTTTTTAATGAGAGTCTTGGGTTCAGTCGGTATACCAAACACTTGACAAGTGCACCAGGAAAATGACATACAAACACGATGATAAGTGCCGTATAGTATGTGTATGCAATTATCTCCATCCAGTTGAAAGGATATTTCCACAAACATTCAACACTGTTACGCAATGGATTAGCCTGTGCTCTGTTCTCTGTGCTCTGTGCTCCGTGAGACGACAGATTGTGTGGAATGACGTGAATTTTGACAGATGGTAATTTTCAATTTTTGTTTTTGATCTAACAATTTGTGTTCTGGGCTCTGTGTTCTGTGTTCAAATTTAAAAGTGTTTCGTTGTCCTTCACAACGATTTATTTGACAAATAGGTAATTTGAATTTGAAAGAGTAAAAGGCTTATTAAGGGATTTCGAATTAAGGAACATGCAACATTGTCACAATATTTAGCCTTGATCTGTAAGATTAAGATGTGTATTATTCGCTTTAACAAATTCTGAAACTTGCTAGCTTTGAAATAATAATAAATATAAATACCATAAAATGATATGCATTGGAATACCTAATGGTAATCATATTGATAACTCCCTCGGCGTAAATTATGGGTTACCACATGTTGGTACAATTTTCGGGTTGAAATAAAACGACCACGAAGGGCGATTCATTTTTTACTCCGTCCGGGGGGTGTCGACAAACACACGATGTGAAATGATGGGGAGATTCGCGTAACAACAAATTGTCACGTTGCCCTCACTTAGTGACACCGATAGGCAAAATCGAGGAGAACGTTTTTTAGCACGCGCATGTTAACAAATGCGGAGGCGGAGATGGAGACGGAGGCAATCGGAAAGTCGGGGGCGGAGACGGACACCATTCCAGTCTCCTGTTTCGCCAAAGCGTCAGGAAATTGTAATTACAATTTCATGTTGCAACCACTGTGGACTCTCTCGTAGTATACCTCATTGTACATCTTGCCCAATTCTTAGCTGGGGTGGCCAGTGGTTAAGCGAGCGTGTAATTTACAATTTGCTCTGGTTACCCACGTTTACGGCCAACAAATGTTTTAATTATGGTTTATTTTACATTTGCAATTTAAGTGAAATGACAATGAAAGCTCCTAATTGTCTTTATGCCCAATGGCTAATAACCACATTCCATGGAGGCCTTTACATCAAAGACTTTGATGTAGAATCTCCACGTCTCATACATGTAAGTAACTAAACTAAAATTCTAAGTAAGCAACATTTCATTTTTGATTCTAGCATATTAAGTCTTGAAGTGTCAGTGTTTTCTCCTTCTTTTTCACAGGGATACCAGACTTTAAACTTTCTTAACTTAAGCTTGAAAACAAATTTTACAATTTGTAAATCTCAGATTTTTACTTTAATTCAACTCCTGGTGGGCAAATTAGTATTGAACTTTTTTTGATCCGACTCTGGTTCTTAATTCGTGTACCCTTTATGAGGATATTATAAGCTTGTCACAATTTGCGTAACGCGTTGAAGTTGTTATAACATCACTTGTAGTCTGATATCTAGGGATGCATGCAGACAAACAGACAGACGGACAAATAATAGTCTGCCAAGCCACTTCCTAATTGTTTCGCACTTAACTTTATATCTATTGATTGATTCTCAGTGATTGCCCAACAGTCCAACCCAAAAGAGCGAGAAGTCTGACAGGGTGTTGAAGAATTCCACCCCCTTTCGTACTCTTCAATGCTTCAGCAATAGACCTTATTTTAAAGATCTGGACTTGGCAGAGAAACATTGGCAAGTTCGCATCCCCTGAATGACCACCAATCATTCAAAAGATTTTGAATAGACTCGACAGCAAGATGGTAAAATCAGTAAATATTTATTAAAATTTTGTTAATTTAATATTTGTCTATTCATTAAGGACTAGAAAAATAAAAATGATTTCAAAATGTATTTATACCAAAACTAAAAAACTAAAACGAATCAAAGTAAAAAAATGCATTAAGCTACGGTGGAGCAAGCTCGACATTATCGTCCATTATCAATTGCTTCAATTTTAAAAAATTTTCATAGATAGCGATTATCATCAGATTTATATGAAATTAACAGGGTAGGTTCGGACCATAGCCGCTTACCTTAAAGGTGCTCTTGTGATTCGCCTTCAAAATTTTGTACTTTAATTTCCGTGGGTGGATGGGGGCGTGGCAAAAATCTAAAACAAACTCATTCAATGCAAGATATAGATGAACGTACATGCCAAATTTGGTGACTCTAGCTCTTATAGTCTCTGAGATCTAGGAACTCAAAAAAGGGACACACAGACAGACAAACAGACGGACATGGCTATATCAACTCGGCTGTTGATGCTGATCAAGAATATATATACTTAATGTGGTCTGCCACGCCCCCTTCTACCTGTAACAATTTTGGTAAATTTCGCAATTTTTCATTGATTAAATACAATTCCATTCAATATATGTATAGTATTTGAGAGTGAAACAGATTTCTGACATTTTCTAAGCCCGAACTGCTTATATGGCGCCATCTATTGGATACACTCATTTGATTTTCAAGCCGAAACTATTTTCAGGTGTGTGTCTTTACTACAGCTTTCCTTCAGGTGTGTGTCTCACTACAGCTTTCTTTAAGTGAGAAAACTCGGATACAACTCCGGATAAAATCAGTTGGGAAACAGGACAGCTCTTTTTATCTCATTTTAAAGTAAATTCTCCATTATGCTTTCAGCTTAAAAGTATGCACCACCAAAAAAACGTGAAAAACACGTTTTAAATCATTTTTTTAAATAACAAAACTATTTTTTCAACTCTTCAATGAAATTCGAAATTATATAACTTCAAGCTGATTTTTTGAAAATATGCCTCGTCTATTTAGTCTTTCTGGGGGCCTAGTTCCTTCGAATTTTAAAATTTTCTTACACTGTTTTAGATTAACGTGGATCCGGCGAGGGAGCAGGTTAATCGGTACACTATGGCTGTCAAGTTTTCCACCAAATTCCAAAGACCTAGCGGCGTTTTTCGGAACTAATATTTTGCTTTTGTTTTGTGTGAAAAATCAGTTACATTTTAAAAATTTTGTTGTCTTAGTTGCGCGCGTAATTTAAATAATTCAATTAAAACACTAGCAAAAGTAAGATTTGGTATTGATAAATAAATTTTATTGGAAATGAAATCAAATAAAGGGGATTATTTAAATAAATGTTTGCTGTTCCTAACTGTAATTTAAATATATCAAATGTCAAAAAATTTTAAACTACATAAATTTAAATAAATTTAAAAAATTCATTTTTGTTGGTTTTATTCTGGAATTCCAATTTTGAGCAGCATTAGAAACAAAAACCAAGTTTTAAAATGGTGATGGCTTCGTCTTTTATCGGTTAGCGCCGCTACTGATAAGGTAGATTACTTTTAAAAGTGGATTTCTAATAAGGAGTGGCAAGTCCGGTCCTTTCAGTGTCCACTTAAATTCTTTTCTCTTTGTTAAATGCCCAAAACGAGGCGAATAATAATATAATTTTAAATCAAGGAAGTTACAGTAGAAGCTTTAAAGGAACATATTACAATAATTACTTAGCTTTGGTTTTGAAATAAATTACCAATTGTATCAAAAGTGTCAAAGGCGGAAGTAAGAGGTAAACTACAGGTACTTACATATGTATGTACATATGAAAATACGCTAAATAATACCACAAAAAAGACAACGTCTTGAGCAGCATTCAAATAATTACGTTGCGTTGCTGGCTGGAGTTACGTTAGCTTTCAACACACGATGACTCCGAAAAAAGCAACATCGATGTTTTTATCAACAAGTCGTTTAGTTTGTCTTGAGTGTCGGGCGGTGAAACTACTTGCATACCTGCTGACTTTGTCTTCGCCGGAGCGAGCAAGCACCTCACAACAGTTAAAAAGAAACAAAAGAAAAAAAAACTGATTGCATTTGATGGAATAGTAATTGTCTTGTTTTTGTAGTCCGTCCATAAATTGTTAGTAAAATTGAGAATTGCATATTCATTTACATGTTCACATATCGTCGGGGTTTCGGCAACGGCAAGTGACGACTTGAGTAAAAATCAAAGTGTTTATTCTGGCCGTTATTTAATTTTGGACTGACAAAGTACAAAAAGTAACGGTAACAGTTACGCGAAAGTGGAGGCCTGTGCAAAAATGCTGCATTTTTATTATACCTGTATTAAATAATACATTTGCATTGGTGAAAGTGTGTTAACTGCTTCTCTTATGCACGATCACATACTTACATAGCAGCAACAATATTGAATTAAGCGGCGGCCAATGAAACGTGGTGCAGACAACGGACAGCAAACAACAACAAACAAGAAATACTTAACTGACGAATGCAGATTGAAGAAGATTGAAAGTGCATCAAAACAAAAACAAACGTTGAACACGCGACTGTTCGTCAAACATACATACATATATACACAGATACATTCCACACCGGATTTGGATTTTATGAATCGGAATATCAATTTATTTAAATATATAGGTACTTAGATTCATACATATTCATGCAACTTGATACTCAATATATTAGCTTAAAGAGGAAGTTTAAATTCTTAAAAAATTAATTCGTAACAATTTTTATTATAGTGTATGTACATTTGTAGGCAAGTCTGTTTATAGGCTTTTGCGAAACACATGAATTTACGAATGTTACGAGACGAACCGGCGCGCAGCCAATTGATTGTGCAAAAGAAACTTAAACTTAAAATAAACTTTAAAAAAAATCATAACTGCAAATACGATGGGCTGCCACAAGGTCAAAGCAATGCAACATCTTACATACTTAACGGTTAAAGGAAAAACTCTGTTTAAAAATTGAAGAAGCAAAAAAACAAAAGACTTGCGACACAAACTTGTTGCGCAGTCACACTTGTTATTTATATCATGTACTAACACACATACTCATAAACATGTGTGTATGAACACATGCATGTCTGTATGTATTATTGTACATATAAATATTACATAATGAACTTACTCAGGCCACCTTATGAAATGAAACCAAATGGTTATAGTAAAAACTTGCGAGTTACACATTTAATTCAGAGTATGCTAATTAAGTGTTTAGTTTTTTATTCAATGTCATTTTCTGCTTTGATTTCGGGTTTTTCGTAGTCGTATTTGTCACCTCTGCATATAAGATATGGCCAAGATTTGGCACAAAAAATTATCGTAAACAATAAAAAAAAAGAAGAAAACAAATGAAATACAAATTGCAAGTGACATTGACAAAGGAATGATGATGAGAAACCAAAGTTTCTTTTTAACAAAATGAGAAGATAGACAAAAAACTAAATTATTGTTTTGTGGGAGTTGTGTCATTGCATTAACATTTGTTATAAATAGTCAAAATATGTTTTCAAAACGTGTTTTTAATTTCTGTGTTGTACTTGCGCAATGTTTTTGCACATCTAGAGATTTATGGCTATATCTGCCTAAGTGTGTTTGTTTCTGCGAAAATATCGACACATTTTTGGGTATGTTTCATTATTTTTACTGCGCATATAAAATTGACAGCTTAATTAGCTGTTAGATTGATTGTTTTGAAACATGAAGTGTATTTAAATTCCCTTACATACGTATATGTGAAAGATCTTTCACACATTTGTTCCGCAATCTTCCAGCTCTTACATTCTTAAGTATTTAATACGATTAAATTGTTAGCAAGAAGATTGACAATGGTGTTTTTGACCCCATGACGTGATGAGATGAATCGATATTAACTTGTACCTCTGTCTGTTTGACTGAAGTTCACTCGAGCTAAGATACAGAGTCAGCTTTTAATGGGTTTAAGACGCAAGCTGCCAGATGGACAAATTAGCGTTAAAGTTCTTAGGAAATATTAGAGTGTATAGGGTTTCCTGCAAAGAACTTTGATCAGTATTCTTCCCCCGTTCGTATCGTATTGTTAGGTTTAATCATTAATGTATGAATAAAGTTATCCCAATGTTATATTTAATTGTTTTCACTAATTGATTCGAGTATAAATATAATGACAATCTTGTGACAAAATAAGTATAGTATGACCCCCCTGCAAGTGTATTAAAGTTACTATGTTGGGTAATCATGCCGAGTATAGACAGGCTTTCTGGTCAGAGTACTCACTTGAACTCGTATATATGCAACCAAGAAACTGGTTATTTCGGAAAATTACATTTGTGCTAATCATGGACCTGTGGTCACTTTTGCAACGCGAAAATGTGTTTACGCCATACAAGCCAGATTTTTAGTTCGTTTATGTAATTTGACCTAAAAAAAACAATCAATCGAATCCCAAAACATCCTCAGAAATCAATCATATACTTAGTTGAAAAAGCTGGCAATGCCTTAGTAAATTTTTTGAAAACACTAAATTTTGGTAAGACAATTTGAAAAACATTTAGTGTCGTAAATTTCTTAACGGATCTTGCCAATTACAAGCTCGTCAGATTTAATTGGAGTACAACATACGATACAATTGCCCTAGGATTGATCTTCGAGAGTTTTAACTCTTTGGCATTTGAATTGCAAATGATCTCACAAAAGTTTAATAGGCATATTGTTATTATATTTCGAATAATGCTAGTTTTATTATTTGACCTGTTTGCGTTCAGTGTAAACACAAAAAACACGTACTAAATGTATTGTTATATAACTACATGATGCTTTATCGATCAAAACACAAAACCGTTATCTTTATTAGTATTCGTCGAAAGTTACGCTTACCACTTAAATGTACCTCATCAAGTATTTTTCCCGGCATGATAATGTCAGCTACGCTTGGCTCAGCATTGCCTTTTATGTGTGCAGATCTATTGTTTGTGTGTTAAACTGACCTAAACGTTTAAAAGGTATGAGTACATACACAACTATATCCATACAATGGGATACACAAACATGTACACTACAAACGAATATATTTATATACTACGAATATGCATATTTTCATACTTTCACTACATGTTCTTTACCATGTCATTGTCAGAGCCAACTACTTCATGATGAGCCCAACTGTCAACTCTCTTGCCCAAAGACGTACATGACCTCTAAATTTTGTTACTCTTTGTATACCCTATGTCTCCAAAGAGGCCATAGGAGACATGCACGACGCTGTCTTTCAGCCTTGACTTTCTGCTTCAATCTCTGAGACATTTAGATGTAGTATATCAAGTTGATTAACTGTCAAGCAGTCTCAACCACAAAATAAATCAAGAAACTTCCAGAAATGTCCTTCCATCAATATTATCAAGGTTAATGCTGCATTAATTATGATATAAAATGTATATCATTTAATTTATTTTTATTATATATGATCATATATAGTACGATAAATACGATAAATAATCTTTATCAATTAATTAAGAGGTGTACTCCTTAGAGTGTGGGATATTATATTAAATAAATGTTACGGGTGCAACCCCCCTTTAAAAATAATTCATACCCCACTGTGCTTCAATTGCGATGACTGCACTTTCGTTTTTATTTTCGGCGCATTCAACCCGATACACGTACGATGATCATAATTATTATAGTCTTTCGTTTAATGCTGGAACTGGTTACAGGCAACAACAATTCAAGCTCAACCGTGGCGGGAGATACCCTTGCTTTATTATTGTACATAGTTGAACGCCCAAGAGCACTCTAGTCAAGAACACTCGACTGGGAAATACCCAATATCCATTTCTTGTATCAAAAAACAGGTTGCCACATACCCATCTTTGCTCAATGTGAAGTCATTGCTGTTAATTATCTTCTGATCATGTTAAAAAAAATCAGCATAATGTCAGTTTTGATATATTTAATGTCGCATGGAGTCTCTTTCTTTAAGTCTTTTTTAATTATTGTGCATTAAATAACTGGGCTATCATCGGCGTAAAATGCATTTTGGAAACTCTTTCATTTAACGAAAAGCTGCTAATCTTGCGTAACAACTGTAATAATAATGGTCAATATTATTAATTTGTAGTAGTTCAGTGTTTCTCAATTATATTTGTTGCATTACAATTGCAATTGACATACTTTTTATACCCTGCGAACAGTGTTTAATATTATTATTGTTTTTTAAATTATAAGACTGCACACGCAATGGCAAATACAAGACCAACTAACTATAGTAAAGGAAAACCTCTTCAAATCTACCTCCTTAATTTATTTGTGATACAAGATCAACTAATAATAGTATACTAGTCTAAGGCTATCAATAGAAGTCAGCTAGTTATTTAGTAAATATATAAATATAGATAAAACAATATATGTATAGAAATATTTCAAGTAATGAAGCTACTCATATTACTATAGAAGCATTTGCTACAAAACACTTTTAGAAAAACACAAGTGTACATGTTCATTCCTACATATATCTATTGATATTTATCATTTGCGAATATATTGTCAAGTTTAATTGCTTTTTAGGCACCTCACCCTTCACCTGGCCCGTCAGACCCTGACGAACCCGAATTAAGAACCAAGGCTGTTGTGTAATATAAACATGAATATCTAAACATTATTGTTATTATTATTGTCGCCTTACGATTTGTTATGTTTTTATGTTTTTAATGCTATCATAAGTTGCCACTTAACCTGTAAAATGGAGACCTATACTCCTATGTCAAATTTGTTTTCTTGATAATTTTGGACTTGAATTATGGTTAGCGCGGCCGGCGACTTTTTGCCAACACTGTATTGCCTTAATTTCTTTTTAACAATAACACTTAAATTATGAATACATGCTCAAATATACGTATATATATACATTATATTATTTGTGGTCAGAAAAGTACAGGCATTACACGCTCCATTACTTGATTTAAATAGCTAGTCCGGCTATATACTGATACATACGCCTGTCATCATTAAGGCTAGTATAAAATGCCGAGTAGAAAAAGATCGTTACGAGTATTTTGAAAACGGTTCTCAAATCGTGTCAAACTTTTAGCGTTAACTTCTTTCGAGCTGGTATAATTTCGCAATGGATCTTTGCAATTACCGAAATCAATTTTAATCTATTCCTTTTCTTTACAGCAACATGTATCGAATATGTACTCTGTTGATTATCATATACTCCAGCCAGGCCCTGGGTGCGGATATTTTAATGGCCACCATGGGAGGCACAAAGTCACACAAAATACCATTTTGGGAGCTTGCTAAAGGATTGATAAGCAGGTGTGTACTACCAATGTCTAGACATATTTATAAGTTGGCAATCTTACAGAGTAGTATATATTACATACTGTAGGAATATTTTAAAGACTCTTGGAAAACTTCAAATAATTTGTTGATAATAGGGTTTACTTTTCACCATGTAGTCCTTATTTGCCTTATTTTTATGGTGTAACAGACCCACCTAAATTCCAATTTATATTTGTTTTCAGAGGTCACAACATAACCTTCCTAAGTGGATTTCCAGCAGATTTTCATATCGATGGCCTGCAGGAGGTAACACCAACTAAGCTGGTTGAGTACATACAAAACTTTACAAATTGGGATCTACTCGGTTCCAGAATGAATGGCGAAATGCCCATTAAGCCCTGGGATGGAATACGCTATGCATTTGAGGTAAGCAAATTTACTAGCAGACTTACAATAAACTAAACATAAATGCATAAAAGAAAAGCATATATGTATGTAGGTTTTAATAAATAATTACATGCACAATCTTTGTGGGTAAAAAATGAACAATATTATTGAATTTGACTTTTTGTTTTGTCTTGCAGTCATGCGACGCAATGTTGGATGATCCTGATACCAAGGACTTAGCGAATCGTACCTTTGACTTGGCCATTTTAGACGGCGCCTATCCCGAGTGTGTACAGGGTCTTGTACACCAGTACAAGATACCTTTTATGTACATTAACACCGTTGGATTCTACATGGGAAGCTTGTCCCTTTCCGGGAATCCTGCCAGTTATGCGATAACTCCGAATTTCATCTCACACTTTACGGATACGATGAGCCTTTATGAGAGAGCACTGAATACAGGCATGCAAATAGGGCAAAATATATTGCACAGTGTAAGAACAAATATCGTATACTGTGTGTTAATTGATGCTTACAATATATTTACAATATCCAACTTTATTAGGTGATTAATCTTGTTTACTATTTCCTTGTAGTATGTTATGCGCCGTACACATCGTATTCTGCAGGATCACTTGGGTTCCCATATCCCACACCCCTATGAAATGGCTCGCAATGTTAGCTTTATTCTCCAGAATGGACATGCTGTCGTCTCATATCCCCGTGCTTTGAATCCAAATGTAGCTGAGGTGGCATGCATACATTGCAAACCGGCTCGACCGTTACCTAAAGACTTGGATGACTTTATTGCGGCCTCAGGAGCCTCGGGCTTCATATATGTGTCAATGGGCTCATCTGTGAAAGCTGCAAATATGCCAGAATCTCTGCGGCGTATGCTTGTAAAGACATTCGCACGTTTGCCATACCATGTGCTGTGGAAGTACGAGGGCAACGCTGCAGACATGCACGATCTTACACCTAATGTCAAGCTATCACGCTGGTTGCCCCAACAGGACATTCTTGGCCACAACAAGTTGCGAGCATTTATTACCCACGGAGGTCTTCTGAGTATGTTCGAGACCGTCTATCATGGTGTACCGGTTGTCACAATGCCCGTGTTCTGTGACCACGACGTCAACTCGGCTAAAGCGGAGGTCGATGGCTATGCTATAAAACTGGACTTGGAGACACTTTCCACAAATCAGTTGTATAAAGCGATTATGAAAGTCATCCACGATCCGCGGTTCAGAAATGCTGCGCAATACCGTCAAAACTTATTACTAGATCAGCGATCCACAGCCCTCGAAACAGCCATTTACTGGACAGAGTACGTCCTGCGACACAATGGTGCCTACCATCTGCAGTCTCCAGCTCGATATTTGAGGTATATCTAAAAAGAACCATTCATTCTAATATGGAAAAATATTAAATATTTGATTTTTAGCTGGTGGCAATACTATCTCCTAGACGTGGTTGCCGTCTATTTACTGGCCATCTGCGTTGTGGTGCTGATGGTAAAGCGCCTGGACATTCGGTCTGAGAAAGGACGCAGTCAGCATTTTCCCAGCATTCTTCCAGCAGCGAAAAAGAAAACCAAGAAATTGTAGATTTAACAATAGCGCTGACATACAATTCTTACCTATTACCTAACATCTACTATAAAATCTTGTACATTTTAGATATGCGGGGTGACAAAAATGTTTATTATTTATATATCACATCCTATTTAATTCATTGCAAAGTGATATACATAGTTTGAAACAGGTTCTATTTTGATCATCATGTTCCAATTGGAAACTTTAAACTGTGCAACATGAACTAGGATAATAAAATGCGCCTGTTTTATTTATTTAAAGCTGATACATAACTGTAGTACAATATTTGAGATACCGATACCTCTGAGCCTCAAGATACATACAAACAAACGTATGTACTAATGTCGTTTAAGTCATATTTGGTTACTCAGACAAGTTTACTGGAACACAGTTAACATGCTTAAAACGCTTTTAAGGTTTTGCGCTCTTTTGGATAAAGTGCCTTGTATATATATATTTATAATTAGAGATACGCAAAATTACAATTAAAAACATACATAAATTGCGAACATCCTCAAAATTTTTTGCAACATTTGCAAATGCGGAAAATTTAAACCAAAGTTTAAAAATCGTTACTACACTTATGCAATTCTATTGTTAACAAACTATGGGTAGTTGAAATAAAATGAAGTTTTACCTTTAAAGCAAAGTTTTTTACACTCGAACGATATATTTTCCCTAAGCGTATTTCCACGACTCATTAAATCCCAGATTAGATATGTAATATATTTTACTTATTTTACCATTTCCTATAGACACTCACCTTTCTGTGAACACCTGGAAGATGGCTCATGTATTCACATGAACGAATCTCTCCTGGATTCTCCAATTGGCTACTAAAAAACATCTGATTTAATAAAGAACACAATCAAATATGTATTTTAATCTGAAAATAGACAAAATATAACCACAGCATTGACAGTAGACATTTGTGTATTTTCTGTAAATGAATACAATAATAGTATACTAAGTTGATTGTTTAACTAATTTAGCCATCATTTTTTCCTCTTTGACTTTTCGCTTAGCTTCCTTTTGTTTTCGTTTGTCTTCTTTCTCCTTCTGTTCAAGCATTTCCTTAAAGCGTTCATCCCGGGTATCCACCTTGAATCCAAAATGCCTACGAACCTCCTCTATCAGTCGCTCCTTGCGCTGAATTGCGGCTGCTGCATCTGCTTCACGTTTGGCAACCTTTGCATTTAGGTCTGCCTTCCACTGCTCTAGTTTATCTAGTTTCTTGGCTATGGCTTCTTCCCGTTCATGAATTGCATCTAGTTTAGCCGCCTTTGTGGCACGAACCTTCTCCAACATTTGATGAATCGTTTCTGGTTGCGTAATGGATTGCAACTTATTCTTTTTAGTGTCATCCGACTTTACGCCAAAGCAAATTTTCGGATTTATTTTACTATTTGCGCCAAATTTGCCATAAATGCTCCGTTGGTACTTCTCTGTCAAGTGTATCCAAGAGTGCGCCTCGTTATATGGAGTTGTTTCAAAAAGAATATTTTTGTGTTGTTGCCGCAAACCAGATTTGTCCCGGACAGGTTCATATTCCACATTATCATTAACGAATGACGCAGGTATTTCTGTCTTTGTAGAACCAGTGGAATACTTTAGGCATCTAATTGAAACTCCTGCTCCAACATTTAATTTACGAAAATTCATTTTTACTATTTTATTTTATTTTATCAACAATTAAGCATGTCGATAGCTCGATTACAGCGTGCAAGGTTGCTGTCCGATAGTGTTTACGTTATCATTAATCGATTTGTTACAACTGCGAAGCATCCCGATGAAATATCGATATTGGAGAGCGCCACATGTAAGCAAAACATATCGATATTAAAATTTCTAACTCTACCTCTTACGGAGTCATTAACAAATTTAAAAAGCTAGAGGGAAGACGCATTCTTCTAGAACGCAAAAGTTTTTGTGTGACAAAAAAATAAAAAAAAAAAACAATTAAAACGCAAAAGCCATGAGCACCAAGTAAGCTGATCTAAGTATATTCCAATTTTAAGAATGTATTAACTGTTTAAATATATTTATAGGTTGGCAAAAGTATTCAACAAAATGTACCACGATACCGAACTTACGGATTGTACAATTATCGTGGATTCCATAAAATTCAAGTGCCATAAAATTATTTTGTCAATTGACTCGGATTTCTTTCGTCGCATGTTTTTGAGCGATTTCAAGGAAGCCTCATCTTGTGAGGTTATCTTACAAGACGTGACACCCGTTATATTTAAGATATTCCTTGAATATATGTACACTTACGATAGCAACGTTCTCAATAATTATGATATGCAAACCTTGATCAGTTTGTATGAATGCGGCAACATGTGGATGGCACCCTCCATTGTCAAAGACTGTGCAAAAATACTGGTTGAACGAGCAAAACTTCAGGTGTTTGCAGATCTTCCGATCTTTTTTGAATTGGGACATAAATACAACAATACGATCCTAATCAACGGGATAACTAATATAATTCAATCCAAAACATATACACCATGCAAGGGCAATAATAGTTCATTCCTCTTAAATTATGATACTTTTCAAAAGCTTATATCATTTTCGGTTAATTGTGATACAGAAGCTGTTACTACAGATTACTTGAAATTTAATGGAATACTGAACGATAAACTACAAGAAACTACAGATTTCGAACAAATTAAACTAGCTGAATTTACAGGTAAAAAAGGTCAAAAGAAATCTGAAAAATAACAATTTTTTACGTACATAAGTATATACTATTCACAGAACCCATTATTAATTATAAGAAACAAAAAATTTAAATATGAATTATTAATTTGTTTATACTACTAAATTTTCTAAATATGAATTTAATAATATTTCTTAATCAAAATTTGACACAAACCAAGAATCTTGATTTTATGTTTTCTATATTGCATATTTTTACAATCATTGTAACAAGTTACAGGCTGTAACACATGTATTAAGATGAAATAAAACAACAAATTGACATTTGCTTTTTTTGTTTTAATACACAATTTGTCCAAACACTTAAATGGGATTTCTTCATTATTAAGAAATAAAGTGCAATTGTTTTTCGTTTTGTTTTGCATTTTTATAAGTAAGTTTTGTTTTGCATTATTATTATGATTTTATATTTGTATTTGTATCCGTAAATTTGTAGATATTTATAATTTTGTTTAGTTTTTAATATTTTGTATATACTTTATATATATGTATATATATATGCTTGTATATATATAGATATATTTTTATTTATATTTAAATCGATATAGGTAAAGGTATGTAGATAGGTAATAATATTCATTCGCCTGTTTGTTGTTGTGTTGTTGTTTGCTTGGTTTTACCCCTAATTTTTTTCTCTCATTTATCGCGCATTCGGTCACATAGCTATAACATCTTAAACATCATTACAATAATCAATCGTATATATATATAATCTTTTTTTGTTTTTCTGTTTTTTTTTTTTGCATTACCTCGATTTATATCTTAATATTTATTAAATGTACTTAGAGAGTAGCGTCATCGAGCATATTGAATTCGTCAGATCTAAGGGTTATATATCGTTAATATGATGGAGAGAAGGGTACGGGGTGAAGGAGGGGAGAGAGAGAGGAAGTGTTTGCCACGCCGGTTAAACCGTTGCACGGTCATCAAATAAACACAATCTCACAGTTTCTATTTATAAACATTCATTCCGTATCAATATTGGTTTCTTTCGGGTTTGTTATTGTTTTGATTGGGATTGGCAAATTCAATATACAAGATGGAGATACTTAATTTGTTGTTGTTTGTTTTTTTTTTTTGCGTTCTAGAAATTTCCTTCAAGTGGGCTTTGTTTTTGCATTTTGCTTGGTTTCAAACTGTTGCTGAGTTTTATCTTCTGCTCGCCGCCGATGCCGCAGTTGCTGGATGATCGTTGTTGCTGCTTCTGCTGCTGTTGGACAACTTCCCCAGTTGCAATTAATTCTATGCGTATTGTTATTACATATTATTATTTGCCTTTGTTGTGTTTCTGTTTCTGAATGCGAACGCATCAGAGCACCTCAGAAACATATTTGGGACGCTTGGCCGCAGTGGCATCAGCGGTAACGCATTCCTCCTCACCGGCCTCCATATGACCGCTGTAATCAGTTGGCAACTCCTCATAGATAATCTCAGGATGATGCTGCTGCTGCTGTTGTTGTTGTTGCTGCTGTTGATGTAGCGTTGTCGGAGCCGGATGCGATACGGCCATTACGTGATTCCGTTTGAGCGCAATCAAAGCTCCCACATTTCCACTTCCGCCATCTATGTGCGCCTGTTGCACCGTGACGCTAGCATTTTGATTGGTTACATAGTACGGACTGCCGCTGCTATAATAAAAAAATTTAAATATTATAAATGTATGGAAATAATTAATGACAATTTTTCTAGGGATGGGTACCTATATTTCAACATTTTCTTATATTTTTATAGACTTAGCGTCAGCTAAAAGCACCAAATTAAAATTGAAAATGACTAAAATTCAAAAACAAGATTTTAAATTGGTCATTCAATTAGATAAAAGATAATTTGAATTCTAGTTCTTTTTAGTTTATTTACAATATTAATGAAAAGCTCGACACTTTTTAATCACCACCAAGAAACATGTAAGAAAATGTTAAAATAACAATACTCATCCCTACTATTTCCTATTTAATGCTTACTTGTATTGATTGGAATTATTGGGCAACGTCTGAGGCGGCTGTTGTTGCTGCTGCTGTTGCTGGTGTGCATTCTGAGAGTTGTAAATAATTTCTACAAAAAATGTAAACACATAAGAAGAGTTCTTTTATGGTTTATCTAGTTTCTATTTGATAATTACCAGCATCGGCGGCACGCTGTTCGAGGGACATGCCAGGTGAACCAGGTGCTGATTGCAACACAATATCTTGAAGCGGTGAGCTCTCGCGTGAGTTGTCTATGAGATCGATAAAGTTTAGATTGGCTTGGATAAAAAGAAAACTAAGAGTAATGGGCTTACCCATATGACTGGGCGAGACAGGCGCTGATCGTGGCATGCCATAAGGCGGACGGAAGCCTTGGCTGCTACGTTGGCGACGTTTCTTATAGCTGTGATCGATCAGCTTGGCGCCACTGTCCGGATCGATGCGCCAGAAGGATCCCTTGCCGGGCTCATCCTGCGAACGCGCCACCTTGATGAAATACCTGCAAGTGAACAGAACATATTAGATGGAATCAAACATTATTATACAATTAGATAACACACCTATTCAAACTGAGATTATGACGTATGGAATTCTGCCAGCCCTTATTGGTCTCCTTGCGATAGTAAGGATAGTGCTTGACAATGAATGAATAAATGCCCGAGAGTGTCAGCTGTTTGTCAGGTGCGGCAGATATGGCCTGAACAATCAGCTGGGCGTAGCTATACGGCGGCTTCTCATTGTGATTATAGCTGGCTGTAGACGGTGTCTGGAATAGATCCTGCTGTAAATTGCAAATACAACATGTTCATTATCAAACGATTGTTAATAATTGTTAATAATAATTCTACATACCGTATTGTTGTTGCTGTAATTGTTGTAGTTGTTGGTCTGGTTCTGATGGAAACCCTGACGTGGACTAGCCGGACAACTGTTGGCAGCGCTTATTGTACCTGTAAAAGAAAGCAATCAATTAAATAACTACATACTACTTTTACTCTAGCACTTAATTTCAGATAAATTTTAAAAACTCCTCTGTTCTTTAATTCTACTTATAAACTTTTCTATCCAAATTTAATAATCAAAAAATTACAAAAATTGAAATGCCCTTTTTTCAGTGACAGTTTTATTTAAATTTGTCTGATCAGTCGTTTTTAATTTTTTGCTTTAGATGTTTATGGTACGATTGAAACTGATGCCAGCTGTATCAGATTACTCAAGATTAAATCTGCCTCACAAAGCTCTCTTCCTCATTCTGTTCACTAGAAATATATATGTATATTTAGTGTGCGTCTCAGCACATATATGATGCCCATTTAATACACAACGATGTTGCTCTGCGATAATTGAATTATTGAATAAATAAACAAATGAATTTTGTTTGTACAGCAGTTTTAAGCTGAGTTTTTAAAATCCCTATAACTTCAACAATTGCATCCAATTGGATATAAATCACGATCCAATTGGAACGTATTGCGCTAGTAAAATTCCACTTGCCAGTTGGTGATAAATATGGACTCTTCTGCTCCTTTTTGGGTATTGAAATTTTGAGCGGTGAGTAGATGCCATCGCCTCCAGCAGGTATCAGATGTGACGCTGTTGTTGGCGCACCTGGCAAACGCTGTTGCTGTTGTTGTTGCTGCTGCAGAGATGTGTGGTGAAGCGGGTGGTGTGGTGTATGTGGGAGTGGGTGATGCGGTGGCAACGATTGCTGCTGCTGCTGTTGCTGCTGCATGTGATGCACTGGCTGCTGCTGCTGCTGGCTGTGATGATGTGATGTCTGCACCGAATGCAGCTCATCGCGTGGCGGGGGCGTTATAATAACGTGTGCACCTCCACCACCAACAGCGACTGGACTGCTTAACACTGGCGCCGAATCAGGTGCAATGTCTGCCGGCGGGGTCACAAAGCTCTCGAATTCAATGCGTATTTCGGTGCTCGGAAATCGAAAGAAGCAACTGCAAAAGGAATAAACCAATTAGCATTAAGGTAAGATAAGATAACAGGGACACTATTTAGACCATTGTTTGTAAACATATGCCACGGACAAGAAAGCTTCTTGTTTTGGTAGTCTCAGTGATCAAGAGATGTCAAAGGTCACGGAAATAAATTCTGGACTTTCTGGAATACTGGATCAGCATTGGTTTAGACATACCGTTGGGGCAATCGCAGGGGATCCACATTGCGTCGCTGGAGAAAATCTTCAACAAAAATGCCATTCTTGCTGAGGCACTGCACAAAGAAGGCGCGTCGTTCGGGATCGTAATGCACCTGGAAATGTTTGCGCGAAACCAAATTGTTCTCGGCAACGTTAAAGTGCACCAGAGATGTGGACGAATTGCGTCCAATGACGGTCACTTCGTCGGTAATATGGAGCAGGTCCTCATTAAAGCGAAGCACACCATAAGCATTCGCTGGAGGTGAGTTTGAAGAGGATGAGGAGGTGACGACTACATGGGCAGGTGGGTGGTTTGCTGAGTTGTTATTATTATTTTGATTGTTGGCCAAATCGGCACTGCTATTATTATTCGTATTATTATTATTGTTGTTGTTGCTGCTGTTGTTGTTATTATTATTTAACGCTGCGGCGGCGCCATGATGCAGCTGCAGCATGTCCTTGGCTATGGCAACAGTTGCTGCGTCGACGGCAGCGGGTGCGGCTGCTGCTGTGGAGGCGGAGGTGGGTGTGTTTAGAACGGTATGTACCGTTACAATATGATTGTTGTTGCTGTTAATATTATTATTGCTGCTGGTGGTACTGCTGCTGCTATTGTTGGTGTTGTAGTTGTTGCTTATATTGTTGGTAGTTGATGCTAGTGTTGTGGTTGTTGTTGTTGTAGGCACGGCCATTGAAAGGTCTCCACTTGCACACACACACACTGCTGACTATTGTTGTTATTGTACTTGAACTGCAAATTATCAAAATTATTAGTAATATGAATACTCTTGTTGGTGTTTTTGTTCAAATGTGTTTAGTGCAAATCAACAAGAAACCAATACACACACACACACACACTTCATTGTTTTTGTTTATTTTGTTTTCTTTTCGCTTCTTTCGGTTTTCTTTTCCTCTTTCTTGCCTTACATTTTTTCTGTATGCGGCGCGCTAAAATTTATCGCAAATAGAATTAACAAAGCGCGTGCTGTTCACCAACAAAATAAAATACCAAAATTTAAGTTAATTAAATTATTTGTGCAGCTTTTCACGCGTGTTTTGGACTTTTATGCTCAAGGTTTTTCGTCAGCCACAACCGAAAAAGAAGCACGCACACACTCTAAAAATACATACATACACATGTATATATTTTTCCAAATATACATACACACACACACACTTTGCAGGCAGTTTGTCTCCGTCTCCCACTTTGCAGAGAGCGCAGCATATATCCATATGTACGTACGTACATACACATGTACTTACATTTCGTTTCTTTTTTCAGTTTTCGCTTTGCTTATGTTTTGCTACCATCACACACACACGCATGCATGCATATCAACCCGTACTAGCACTCGGCAACAAGCAAAAACAAAAACAACTCACACAACAACAATAAAAACAATAATAACACTACTACTATTACGTTGCGGCACTACGTGAGTAAACGACCGCTTGCTCACATACACACAAACTTGGCAAAACACAATGCGTTGGGAGAGGCACTGCGCGCGCGTGCGCTCTCTCGTAATGCGGCATCAGTTTTGCCCGGGCAGAGAGAGAGCAAAGAGAGAGCCCCCAACAACACGCAGTTGGAGCAGCTGCCGGCCCAAAGCCACCGGACTTCATCTTAAAATTTGTACTGTGTTCTCTTGTATTCTATTGTGCAACTCGTTCATTACATTCTGCTTAAGTCTGGTTTGCTGTTTGTGCTTTTGCTACCTTAGTGTTGCCAAATGCACAAAATATGAAAACTATAAAATGCAAACTAGCTACTTTCTTGGACTTTTTAATAGCAGGTGTTTCTTATGAATTATAATTTCTAATATTATCATAAAAATAAACAATTATTTGAAATATTAATGCAAATTTTTACCTTTCAAAAAGCTGTAGCAAAAGTATAATATCGCTATTATTACATATTAAAAAAAATATATCAATTGCAATTCATAGCCAAAAAGCCATTTCAAAGTAAAAGTTTTTTTGCTTGTTACTATTTAGTAAATGTACTACCAAATTAGTAAAATAAGACTCGATTTTCCAATTGATAAATCGACAACTCTAATTGACAGTTACATTTTTGCCAATAAGTTTATGGCAACACTGGCGGCATAGCGTGCTCCGTTGTTTTATTTGCTTTTTGGCTCGCACAGACAAACATTTGGACGTGCGTACATCTGTATGTAAATACATACATACTATGTCATAGAAGGGAGCCTATCCCCCACATGGCTCCCATTCAATCGATCGAGCTTGCATGCGCCAACATGCAAAACGAAACCAAAATAAAATTAACGAAAACAACGTAAATAAAATGCTATAAAAATAAATACAACAAAAAGCGTACACATACAGATGCAAGTTAACGTATCACGCACACATGCATATGTACGTACACACTCGTGTATTGTTAGGTCACTGCTACGCTCAGCAAAACAGAAACACAATAAATAAATAAAAACACCAAAATACACACACATAGGAGCGCGCGCGCATGTACACATATAAACAAGGCAGTCAGAGTTACACACATATATAGACATATTGAAAATGCGTAAAAATGCCGCTCGTTGATTTTTCAGCTAGCAACGGAGCCGAAAAATTAAAAAAATCAAAAACAAACGACGTCGGCGCGACTCCACCTGCTTGCATAAACATACATACATATTTATATACACAAACATACATACACACATGTATATGATATGTATGTATGTATATGTCTTGTTTGTCTCTCACTCATTTGCTGTGACTGCGGACAAAAGGACAGACAGAAAGCGTAAACATACCAAAAGCACACTTTTCACAACGTACGCTATATGTACATCATATATATGCATGTACAGACATATGAACGTTGCGTCGCCCATTGGTTGGCGATTGCGTAAACTTGCCGCCCGCTTTTTTTCCACCTAACACCAAAATATGTACACACAGTTAAGGGGTACACACAAACAAATATACACACACAATCACATTCATTTGGACATGTATGTATGTATGTATGTAAATACATCACTTGGAACATGTTCCAAAATAACAAATATTTATAATTCGCTATATCTCTCGAGTTAACTCATCTACTCTTATTTATAAATACGTACTATTGTTTTGTTTTTGTTACATTTGATTTGCTTGATTATCAAACTCGACTGTTTTTGTTTTTCGCTTTTTATTATTATTTCGCTTTAGCTATTTTTTGTTTTTGCGTTTTCTATTTTTTGCACAGAAAATTTAGCACACAACACGTTTTTTCGTGCAGTTCGTCGTTCGCCACTGAGCGTATGTGTGATTGTATGCGTGAATGTGTTAAAAGCATGTGTGTGTGTGTATCAACATCATGTTTGCGTGTGTATATTATTTTTCTTTCTATCGGCTCGTTCGCCTGCCTTGTTTATTATTATTTTTTTCGTACCTTTTTCTGCTGCCGTTTTCGTTGAAAATTTTACGCGAAGTCTTTATCAAATTACTTTACACCGTTAATTTAAGCTTACTTTATGTGTAATTTGTGCACTTTTCACAATTTTAATGCGGTTTTTTCAATTCTTATTTGCTTGCAGCGCGCTCGCAGCAGCTGCCCACAACGACGGACGATAAAGAAGAAGAGGAAGCACATTTTTGTCAGCCCTGGACGAGCGCCGCCACCTCGTGTTTACATTTAAAACTAGATTCTTATTGAAGTACGGCAATTCTCAAACAAGCGCGCCAAAATAAAAAGCAATAAACGTTTTAAAACTATTGTAAAGTAGTATTGAAACGTATAAAATTATGAACTGATAAATTTGCTAAAATAAAGCAGATCATTTTAGTAAATGTTTTTTAGCACCATAATTACAATTTTTTATACAATTTTTAACAAAAGCTACCCCAATTTATCTTTAACAATCACAGTAAACGGCGACTGTTTATCAGTGACTTTTACAATTCATTGATTTTGTCACTGATACTTTTATATCGCTCATCTCTGTTTGACCAATCGATTTTATTACTATTGATTATTTCTAAAATTGATTAAATATCGTGAAATGGAAAAAAATGGAAGCTTTATTTAAATAAACTACAGGTTTCATTACATTTCGAGAGTTTTTGGAAAATTTCTTATCATTCAAATATATATCGATTAAGATATCGACTATATCGATTTTAGTATAAATGCTTCTCCAGCCCTACAACTGTAGGTTTTGTAACAAGTTCGCATGATATTTTAAGAAATAAATTTAAAGAGTTTTTCTGTGAAAATGCAAAGCTTAACACGCCTGCTAACTAATTGCACATTGACGCTGCAACCGCAACACCGCGGTGCAGTAGCAGCACTTCAGCAACTGCGCACCAAAACGAAATACGTCGAGAAACCCAAACCGGGTGCAGGTCAACAATTCCGGCGTATTGTGCACTTTCCGGATGAGTATACGGTAGAGCCCCTGAAGATCACACATCTCGCTGGCCGAGATCCAGTCACAGGCCGCATGGTCGCCAAGGGCATTGGCGGTGGAATTAAACAGCAATATCGTTGGATTAAATGGGTCCGTGATGGACCTAAGGAGGGGGCACCACAGGAGGAGCGGGTGTTGGAGCTGCTCAGAGATGGATGTCGCACCGCAAAGGTGGCCCTGGTCGTTGTTGGCGATGAGCTCAAGTATATACTGGCCACCGAGAACATGAAAGAGGGTGACATACTGAAAACGTCACGCGTTATTCCACGTATTCCAGGTAAGTTTCCCCCTTAGCACCTCTACATTTAGATTTAAATTGTCAACACGATTTTCATTTGCAGTACGTCCAAATGAGGGTGATGCTTATCCACTGGGCGCTCTTCCCGTTGGCACGCGCATTCACTGTCTGGAAAAGAATCCTGGACAGCCCTGCCATCTAATCCATGCTGCCGGCACCTTTGGCACCATTCTACGTAAATTCGATGACAAGGTTGTGGTGCAATTGCCGTCAAAACGGGAGTTTGCCTTTGATCGCATCTGCATGGCAACCGTTGGACGTTTGTCTAACGTTGAGCACAACAAGGAACATGTGGGCAGTGCGCAGCGTATGCGAGAGTTGGGAAACCGACCACGATCTGGACTCTGGAAACGCAAGGAAGGCAAGCACGGACGCAAGATACGACGATTGCCGCCCATGACGACAATAACACCACCGCCTGCGCCCAAGGAACAGGAGATAAGACTAACGCTTAATTTGTAAATTGAACTTGTTGAATATGTATCTGAACTTTTATCTTCTAAGGAACAGCAGATAAAACTAATGCTTAACTAGTAAATTGAATTTGTTATACCCTATTATTATGTTAAAAGAGGCGTTGCCGACATTAAGTATATATGGTCTTCATAAGGATAATGGGATTATTCAATATAACCATGTTCCCAGTTTCTATGTAAACTAGTCGGTCAGTTTTAAAGCTATCTTGGACTTTATTCTGAAGGTAAATGTTTCGGAGCGGGCCGCATCGGATTGCTCTATTATTTTGCTGCTTAAGAAACGGACGGTCGAAATAAACCATGACTTTGTATTCATTTGAGATATCTTCGTCATAGGCATCCTGACGAAATTGGCACGAAATAATTTTTGATTTTATTTCTTTGAGATATCTCAAGCAATTTCACAGATTTAGATTTTGGAATGTTTTTATATATCGGACTACTACATAGCTGTCATAGGAATTCTATACTTTGCCAGAGTATTCAATCAGTTCGGCGTACCGAAGATAACCTTTCCTTGATTTGAGATCTGTTTGTTTCATTATATGATCTTTTATCTTCTATTTCCTATGAGCCGTGTGCAAGATTAAACAACTAGAGATTTACATTCTATTTGCGCGTTTTCTTCATGGAGAATCCAGTCCCATGGAAACTATCAGCATCGGATCCAGCTTCACCAGTTGACTCGGCATCATCTTGGGCCCGATCACAAATGGGTTTAATACTCCGGTCGAAACGTAGCAGACCAAATTGGAAATCGTAGTCGGGCACACCGCGTGGTAGCACCTTCTTCAGCACTGGTGTCTCCATTTGACTTTCCTTTTTCTTTTTACCATCAAGACGCACGCCGGATCCCTTGAAGGTCTCCACAACTTCCTCAAGAACGGTGCCACCTTCAGCTGGCTCATTGCTACCAGTTGCCTGTCCACCTGGCTGAGATGTCGGCTGATGAACACTGTGCTCCTTGTAGCCCACAGGCGCCTCAAACTCCACGTTCATGTCGCACTCAATAATGGTTACGGCATTGCCAGGTCGTGTCTCCAGCACGCACAGTTCGTAGACCTTTTTGTTATACTTGATGGCTATGACGTCGCCCTTGGTGAGACAGGCAAAGTTACGCAGAGCATTCTCCAGCACAGCTTTGGGGTTTGTTATGTCCAGAAAATCTGTGTTATGTGGCTGAAACTTGGAGAACGTAGCCACTGGCAACGAGACGCTTTCAATATTTAATATGTCACCCTCCTCCAGCAGCAGATTATCCATCATCCAGTATGGCAAATAGCATTTACCTTCATCTGCCACAAACTCCAAGACGCCAGCGTGTGAAGTCCTCGTCTTTTTCTTGTTGGTCAACTTGAAGAGCATCGGATATTCGACGTTTAATCGTGTTAGTGTGTCCAACGCTGATGGTGGCATAATAACTGCAAAGTAAGCAAATGTTATATTAATTATATTTCAATGTCAGCATCTAGTTTTACGCACTTTTTCCGCCTTTTTCCACGTCGGAGCGCTCGTTGCCCGGGAGCATAGAGACTGAGAAACATTTATACGCCGCCTGAAAGCTTCGACCTCCGTCTGGAAACATCATGTTGAAGCCACTGAAGTGGAACATTGCAACTTAGTTTGCTGTGCAAATCACCTACAACAAACAACACACAACACGTAAATTTTACTAAAATTTTCAACGTTTTTGTAATGTCACGATTGTTTTTGTTGTGATTCGAATCTCCTGAAAATTAGTTCCAAAACTAGACGGGCTCTCTTGGCTCTCAATATATCGACAGAACAAGATATCGGCCAAGAATGTATATCGATACATTTCCGTACAAATTTCGTTTCTTCTTTATTCAATAAGAGAGAGCGGGATAGCCAGAGCAACAATAAAGAACATGTTTACAAGATTGCCACACTGGCAGTTTTTGTTTAAATTTTAGCTTTTATTTTCCTGGTACTTTTTATTTGATTTTGACGTTTAATTATTGCATTTGGTCCTACTAATAAACATTTTTCAGCAAAATGAAGATTTTCGTTCCGTTTCATTTTAGCTCTTTTCTTAATAAATTTGGCTATTTTTGTCTCAGTTTTATTCGTTGAAGTGGCAACCACGATTGCGTTTAGAGAACAGTTATTTGCAGTTCACTCTCACACTGTGAACGCGGCGTTCATTACGGCTTCAATTTTTCAACAAATAAATTGTGATTTGAAAAAGTGCTGCTATTCAAGTGAGTACTCGTAACGGCAAACAATCCACTTCCTTCCAATTGTGGCTATATAACATAAATTCTCGAAAGGCAATAAATCGGTTGGCAGTGTTCAATAGGTGTACGTGTGAGTGTGTGTATATATGGAGGTGGGTGTATTCCATATACTCCTGTGTATCCTTGTAGTCCTGCTGGCGCCGCATGTCTTTTTTTTTTTGCCAGTCCTCGTGTCTGTGTGCGTGTAATTGTGCTGGAGTCTGCGTGAATGTATGTGTGGGTTATATACACTTTTGCCAATATGTACATTTTTCAGGCGTTGTTTTAAATCATTTTCTTAAACAACAACAAAAGCATTTTGTTTGTCTAGAAAAATCAATAATTTATAGCAATTGATGAGCGCAAAACCAAAACAGTGCATGTCTTTTGTGTCTTTTCGAACAGAAAATATAATAAAATACTCGTTCGGTACAGTTATGAATAAGTAAAGTCCTTGCAGACATTATACAAAAGGCCTACAGTTTGACATGCGCTGTTGCCATGTGCAGCTGTTTTGAAAATGTCGTGTTGTTGTTGTTTCTTCATTGTTGCGTCGCAGCTGCTCTGCTGCTGTCCTGCTCTAGTGATTTCTAGCCCGTTCTGGTTTGCACATGCCAAAAACAAAGTAGACAAATTTGTTGGTCATCCCCAGAAGAGAGCATCCTTAATCCCTCCCCTCCATTCCACTGACGCAGCATGATTCACGCGTCTGAGCTTTTTTCCTATTAGATTGTGAAATCTTATTGGAAACTATTCAAATGAAGCGGCCGCAACTTTAGCGGCATTTTAATATGTGCGAGAACTATAAAAAGCACGAGAAAAAGCGACAAGCGAAGCAATTGAAAAAAAGATCGAAAATAAACACACAAGTATTTAAAATAGCTGAGGCGTTAATCAAGCGTACTAAAACTGTAAGTGTGATGCTGTTGAACAGTGGCTGCCAAACTATATTGGCTAGTTTCTGGAGCGTAACTCACGCACACATACGTATTGACATGCGTTTGTATGTACATAATTCAAATTTATTTCCTTGCGCTTACGTCAAATAGGAATGTGTGTGTGTGTGTTATTTCTAACAAGCAATAATTTCTGCACGTACTTATGATATCACGAGTAAACAAAACGTTTGCCAATAAGAGACAAGGAAAGGGGTAAGAGAAAGAAGAATTGCCGGAAGTTTGCGAATAAACCATAATCCCATTTTCCATTGCAACTTCAATTGTTGTCAAAGTACAGTACTCTTTCCTCCCTTACCTTATTGCTTTGCTTTTGTTTGCACCTAACGGATAATGTCTTGGATCTA
Source organism: Drosophila putrida (assembly GCA_037043535.1). Lineage (NCBI taxonomy): Eukaryota > Metazoa > Arthropoda > Insecta > Diptera > Drosophilidae > Drosophila > Drosophila putrida. The sequence continues at coordinate 1,962,840 of JBAMBI010000464.1, forward strand.
TCTGGATATCGCTGGCTCCATCTATAAATTCTTAATGCTCATTTTATCTCACCTTTTCATACTTTGCTTCTTTTGCTCCACCTTCGCTTTCGTTGTTGCCAGGCTGCTGTCTCATATTTCTCTTTGCTCCCTATTGCTTTATTGTAGATTAGCTATGTGTGCAGTGCTGCCAAATTAGCCTTTTTTCGAACAAATCTGTCCTTATAAAGATTAAGGTTAAAGGTTATTAAGATTAAGGTTAAACCCAAAACTGTCTTTTTTTAGCTGTTGTGAAAAAAAATATATATTTAATATTAAAAAAAAAACAAAAATTATTTTACCTTAATAGTGTGTGGTGGTTTTCTATAATTTTTTATTATTTGTGTTCCTTTTTTTATGGAAAATACTGGACGTACATATGTATGTATAAAAGTCCAATAAGAAGTATGCAACTTTTACTGTTTGCGTTTTTGAACCCCGCTGAAATAAACTCAGAATATGGTTCATTTATGTTATACTATTAAACGCGTACAACAAAAACAAAGACAAATAGTAAATTCATTGTGCGATTAGTTCTAGAACCAACTTCATTCATAAAATCGATTAATTTTGGTGAAATAATGTTAGTTTTTTAATATACTCATTCGACTTTTCTAAAGACCTAAAATAAGTTTAGCCACGATCAATAGGTATAATATTACTTAAGCAATTGATTTATCACCTAAGTGAACCTATACATTTTCTGAACAAATAGCGACATAAATGATGATTTAATGAGTTTCCTAATGAATGCAGTTAACTGTAAGCCCCTTTTATTGGCTAATACAATTTTCCGCTGACAAGTGAAATACTTTTTAAAATTTGATTTATGGCCCAATAAATACGTATTTTGAGATATTTATTAACTTTGAACTTTTACAAGATGCTCATTGGTAGATTTCCACTTAATTGATTCAGTGTAATTGCTGTTGCTGTTGTTGTTGCACCTTATGTTGCACGTGTCTGTTAATTACTTTGTTGTTACAACGGCACATACATGAAAGCATTTTCAATTCCATATTATTGATTTAAATGAAAGTGACGCTTCAGTGCTCACAGTTTGAGCAGCAGCGGCAAATTGACACTTTGACAGCAATTGGGGGTGTCCAGTTAACCTGTTTTGATTAAAAAGGCTTCGCAATCCCACCCACTTGACCTTGAACTTGCCACTTGCAACCACCAAGAGAAGCTAAAAAAAACTACCCCAAATAAAATAATGTGAAATAAAAAGATAGATAGAAACCAGCTCTATAAATGGGGTTACTATAAGTTTCTAAAGCCGGTTCTTCACCGTATCCGTATCCCTTCAACTTCAAATAAAGATTTTTCCTTGTTTGTTTGCGGCAAATTAAATCAATATACTCGAATTAAATGCAATTCTCCCTTTGCATTGTCAAGGTTGCCGCTGACGAAGGTTTACTGCCCCGTTTTCCCCCTTCTTCAGCCCCTGACACGCCTCCCCTCCTCCCCTACAGTTCAATCCATGTCAGACATGCAAGGGCCTATTTTTAATTGCATAAATAGAAATATAGAGCATTTCCATGTGTCATAACTGTAATTCAAATAGGCACAGTAGTTACTCTTTATTGAATAGCTGCAGCAAAATCCATGTTTTACAACTTTGATATTTTTATTGCATTAATTACTTTTTAATACTTAATAAATACATAGATTGTTGATTTTATATAACCTCCAAATTTTTTAATAAGATCTAAATTGAATAATCTTTATTTTCTTAAAACTCTACGGGCATTTATAAAGCTATACAAAAGACTGCAATGTCCATTTCAAAGATAGAATATCTTTTATCGATGTTTTTCAGATCATAGTGTGTATTTTGAACATAGGAAAGCTTCGTAAGCATAATGAGAAAAGGATGAACGTTTTTGAAGCTTATATGAATATTTTAATAAGATTTTGTAACTTTCTTCAACGTCTTTAATTGACGGTTAAACAACTTAACTAATTGAATTCTTTTTTTCTTTTGATATTACCATTTCAAACAGTCATTGCCACACTGTGCCTAAGGCACATTGACTAATGTGAGTGCATCAAATACTCGAATGTTTATTTATGTTTAATTAAAGCGCAATTATTTATGTTTCTGTTGTTTCTTTAACGCGTCATACTATTTGTATACCCTGTAGTTACTAAAATCGAAAATGGTATGATGTACTAGTTAATTTTTTGAATATGAAAAAATTATTGCAGAAAAATTACAATTATTTCTGGTTTCAGAAATTAATAATTTCCACTCACTCAAAATCGAATTTCGAATACACTATAGAAAATACAGAGCATCTCGAAGTCAGGCATCGAGTGTGTTAAATTGCAAGTGGTGACGTCATGCACAAATTAAAGATTTCTAGACACAATGCAATGCTTTTCAAACCTGTAAATGTTGCGTGTACTGTGTTTATTTTTAGTTGAACGGTTCAAAAAACGCCATAAATTGGGCTATGATTATTTGCGACTATGATTATATACGAGGGAAACAATAGAACCGTTCGAAGTGGGAGGAGAAGTGATGGCGTTTATGGAAAATTTTGCGAACATATGTCATATATTTCTATAGTGTAACTTAAGCGTATTTTGTGACCTTGAGGGGGGCAACATTCATTGCCCGATGTCCTAGTTAATATTAAAGGACATGCTCTTATCCCCCTCGTGTGTATGGTATTGTATTTGCTTATAGCTCCCTTTTGTTTTCCCTTTTCCTATTCCTTTGTTTCCTTTTGTTGTGCCCTCCAAAGGGAGGTATTAAATTCATAGTGTCTCATATATTATCAATTATTTTGATTGCAAATGTTTTTCTATCAAGTTTTCGCAAATAAAACTTAAAGATAAGACCACTATAGAAAACTGTGTACTTTTTCTGCTCTCAATAGTTTCTTCCGAGTTTTATTTTGCGGGAAACATCTAGATTTCAGATTTCAGAGACTAATGATAGAGATTTAGAGCCCTTTATATATTAAGCAGATTAACTTTGAGCTTATTGTTTTATTTTATTTAAAAACTGTGCTAAAGGATTTAGCTTAACATCTGCCACCCCATGCTGGGCCCAAATTCAATCGGCACCATTTATTGGGAGAACCTAGAGAAAAACGTATACAATTTTTTATGTATTCATATTCATAATCCAATCTGAATATTCTCTACTTACCACGATAATCGGTTTGTTGTCCACTCGACATGTTAATAAGTCCCAAAACAAGGATGCCAATTGATAGATAAAACTTCATTTTGAATTATTGCTTCTTAAAATTGTAATGGAAAACAATTGCTTTTATAGCCTGTTTATAACCGATTATAATTAGTGTTGCAAATGGATTCAATAAGGCGGCTATGTTGCCTAATCCCCGAAGAGAATTGCATTAGTTCGCGTTAAATGAAAGATTTATTTGCTTTTTAATGTCAACTTTAAATGAATTTTCTTTCTAACTGTCACAAAAAGAACTCCAAAAATGTGGTTATTGGGTAGTTTAGTAAATACACCGGTTTAAAATATCCTATCAGAATGCAATTAGATTATACTATATATTGGATATTATACATAAACTTAAAAGTAATTATAAACTTTTACAAAATAAGATATTCCATTACATTTCTATGTGTCATAACTGTAATTCAAATAGGCACAGTAGGTACTCTTTATTGAATATTGATATTTTTATTGCATTACTTTTTAATATTTAATAAATACATAGATTGTTAATTTTAATATAAACTTCAACATTTTTTAATAAGATCTAAATTGAATAATCTTTATTTTCTTAAACTCTACGGGCATTTATAAAGCTATACAAAACACTGCAATGTCGATTTCAAAGATAGAATATCTTTTATCGATGTTTTTCAGATCATAGTGCGTCTTTTGAATATAGAAAAGGAATAACGTTTTTGAAGCTTATATAAATATTTTAATAAGATTTTGTAACTTTCTTCAACGTCTTTAATTGACGATTAAACAACTTAACTAATTGAATTCTTTTTTTCTTTTGATATTACCATTTCAAACAGTCATTGCCACACTGTGCCTAAGGCACATTGACTAATGTGAGTGCATCAAATACTCGAATGTTTATTTATGTTTAATTAAAGCGCAATTATTTATGTTTCTGTTGTTTCTTTAACACGTCATACTATTTGTATACCCTGTAGTTACTACAATTGAAAATGGTATGATATAATAGTTAATTTTTTGAATATGAAAAAATTATTGCAGAAAAACTACAATTATTTCTGGTTTCAGAAATTAATAATTTCCACTCACTCAAAATCGAATTTCGAATACACTATAGAAAATACAGAGCATCTCGAAGTCAGGCATCGAGTGTGTTAAATTGCAAGTGGTGACGTCATGCACAAATTAAAGATTTCTAGACACAATGCAATGCTTTTCAAACCTGTAAATGTTGCGTGTACTGTGTTTATTTTTAGTTGAACGGTTCAAAAAACGCCATAAATTGGGCTATGATTATTTGCGACTATGATTATATACGAGGGAAACAATAGAACCGTTCGAAGTGGGAGGAGAAGTGATGGCGTTTATGGAAAATTTTGCTAACATATGTCATATACACCTAAGTCTGTTTTTACACGGTCTTTTTTTACACGGTTTTGATATAACACGGTTTGAAAATTGAATATTTTTAATTTTTTTACACGATTTTATTCCATTTAGCACGATTTGAAATTTTATGTACTTAAAATTTTTTTGTCAAATTTAATTTTTGCGAAGTATGTTCATTTCACAAAAATGTCTTTTTTACACGGTTTTTTTTTACACGGCTTCTTCTGGAACCAATCTACCGTGTAAAAACAGACTTAGGTGTATTTCTATAGTGTAACTTAAGCGTATTTTGTGACCTTGAGGGGGGCAACAATCATTGTCCTATGTCCTAGTTAATATTAAAGGACATGCCCTTATCCCCCTCGTGTGTATGATATTGTATTTGCTTATCGCTCCCTTTTGTTTTCCCTTTTCCTATTCCTTTGTTTCCTTTTGTTGTGCCCTCCCAAGGAAGGTATTAAATTCATAGTGTCTCATATATTATCAATTATTTTGATTGCAAATGTTTTGTCTATCAAGTTTTCGCAAATAAAACTTAAAGATAAGACCACTATAGAAAACTGTGTACTTTTTCTGCTCTCAATAGTTTCTTCCGAGTTTTATTTTGCGGGAAACATCTAGATTTCAGAGACTAATGATAGAGTTTTTGAGCCCTTTATATATGAAGCAGATTACGTTTGAGTTTATTACAATATTTTATTCAAAAACTGTGCTAAAGGATTTAGCTACATTTAGCCACAATTGCCACATTTGTAGTCTTGCATTTTATTGGGAGAACCTAGAAAAAAACGTATAAAATTTTTTATGTATTCATATTCATAATCCAATCTGAATATTCTCTACTTACCACGATAATCGGTTTGTTGTCCACTCGACATGTTAATAAGTCCCAAAACAAGTATGCCAATTGATAGATAAAACTTCATTTTGAATTATTGCTTCTTAAAATTGTAATGGAAAACAATTGCTTTTATAGCATGTTTATAGCCGATTATAATTAGTGTTGCAATTGGATTCGATAAGGCGGTTATGTTGCCTAATCCCCGAAGAGAATTGCATTAGTTCGAGTTAAATGAAAGATTTATTTGCTTTTTAATGTCAACTTTAAATGAATTTTCTTTCTAACTGTCACAAAAAGAACTCCAAAAATGTGGTTATTGGGTAGTTTAGTAAATACACCGGTTTAAAATATCCTATCAGAATGCAATTAGAATATACTATATATTGGATATTATACATAAACTTAAAACTAATTATAAATTTTCACAAAACAAGATTTTCCATTACATTCCCTTTATTTGATCAGGTTTAGTATAAATGGACTATTTTCTGTTTTTGTATGTAATTGCCAATCAGGCTTATCAAAAATGTTGTAAAAATTCCATTTATTTCTTGTCACATGTTGGCATATATTACAAATAAATATTTCATTGTCAAGGTCTCTCATAGATATAGCAATTGTACTTTTATTAAATTTGCTTGAAAGCGAACTAACAATCGATCCTCATATCGGGTGGAGGGGATGAAACAGCAAACAAACGTTAACAATGAACATGGAGCAATTACGATTTCAATTGCCATTCAAAATTATCCATTCAACCACGTGATCATCAGGGCGCAACACAAAAAAAAAAAACAAAATAAAAACTAAACAAAAGAATTTGCAACAATTTAAACAATATGCAATTTTTCAATTTCATTTTTCAATTGAAAAGCACATAAGGCTGCAACAAGAACAAAGTCGGAACTGGTTCGAAGTGGATTCTCAACGATTCTTACATCTATCGACTTAAAGCGTAATAAAATCTATCGAGCATTAGGGGTAGTCAGAGTCATAGCTTATTAGGGTGCCACAATATACATCCATATATTAGTTTCCTCACTTAATATGTATTTTCTTTTAATTTTCCTACAGACATGGTGAAAATCTCTCTGACGTGGAAACAATTATGCTGTCCTAAACGTCAGGTAAGTGTTAAAAAAGCTTAAGCTTAAAGAGTAGTGGAAATCTTAAAATTCCTCTTTAAATTTACAGTTAATCAACTCAACTACCATCAGCTCCAACTCAACATAACAAGAAACTACTGTACCACAACAACACTAACTCCACTTAATCAACAACAACAACAACAACATCAGTCGAAGGCGACGTTTAATCCAAATTACTAAGGGGTTAACTAAAAAGTTGGAGTTTAAACAGAAGTTTTCTAACGAGCTTTTGGAGAGCAGAAGAGAGCAAAAGCTTTTAATTATATTTAGTATCAGTGTTGTCAGTCACACTACGATTTGAGTGTTAGTTTTTTAAATTAATTTATTTGCATACTTTTAGGCTTGTAGCTGAGAGTTAAAGCTCAGCTTTGCAGGGGAGAAGCTTTTGAATTAGTGTCTGTGTGTGTGTGTCTGTCCGTGTGTGTCCCCCCACAACGCGAGTGTACTTCAATTTTCAATATGAAAATAACAACAATGAAGTCTAAGCGCAAATATGGCTGTTTAGAGAATATTTGAAAAGAATTTTTCAATTATTAATAATTAAGATTATTTTCGTATATCATTTATTATTGTAGTCTTGTATTTTATAATTTTTTTCCTTGCACAAATAACTCCCAGTATTTATTTTCCCACACATTCCTCCATACCCAAAAAAAAACGTCAAGAAATTTATATACCTAGATAGTTTGAGTTCAGTTCAGACAGGACAGTTTAGAAAGCGTGTGAGAGTGTTGTAAGGGTATTTGTTCTATTTAAATAGTTAAAAGTTTTAAGTGGCGTTTAAAAGTAGAAAACAGAACAACATCAAGAAGAATATCTGCAATTTACAAAAACAACCATGGAGGCTTATTCGCCAGATTTGCTATGGATGGTCATTATCGGCTTTCTTATTGCATTTGTCTTGGCCTTCGGCATTGGAGCCAACGATGTGGCCAACTCTTTCGGCACTAGCGTCGGTTCCGGCGTTCTAACTATTCGTCAGGCTTGCATTTTGGCCACCATCTGTGAAATTTCGGGCGCTGTTTTAATTGGTAATTATAAAAAGTCTCGGTTTATTGAAAAATTCTTACTTTAAGCATTACCAGCTTCTTAAAATTGAAACTTTCCAAAAATAAATTAAAAAATGAATTTGTATTTTGCTTAGAGGAGCTATAAATAAAAGTTCTATACCAATTTAGTTAAAGAAAAGTTACTTATTCCTTTTGTATGAAATTTTACAGGCTACAAGGTGTCGGATACAATGCGCAAAGGAATACTAGAGGTGAGCCTTTACGAAGGCTCCGAGGATGTACTTATGTTGGGCTGTGTGTCGGCATTGGCAAGTAGCGCCATTTGGTTGCTGGTGGCCACATTTCTCAAGTTGCCCATCTCGGGTACGCACAGCATTGTTGGGTCAACGATTGGATTCTCGCTGGTTGCACGTGGCATGCAGGGTCTCAAGTGGTCAACGCTGGCCACCATTGTCGGCTCATGGTTTATTTCGCCTGTGATGAGCGGTTTGGTTAGCATTCTTCTATTTCTGGCCATACGTCGATTCATCTTGCGTGCCAAGGAGCCTCTCAAGGCTGGTTTCCGTTCGCTTCCTATCTTCTATGGCGTTACATTCTTCATCAATGTCATTAGCGTCGTGCTCGATGGCCCCAAATGTACGTAAGATTTTGTATTGCTTAAGGATGCCTTTTTACAATACAGTTATTCTATTTTTTATAGTGCTTTACATGGACAACATACCCACTTGGATAGCGTTGACCGCCAGCGTGGGATTGTCCTTGCTGGTGGCTCTTTTAACACAACTGGTAGTGGTGCCATTGCAAAAACGATCAATTGCCAAGAAGCTACGTGCTCAGAACCCCGTCAAGTTCAATTTCGAGGACTCTGTGGGTAAGTTAGAGAACTGTAAAGTTTCCACTACAATCCAATAAGTTGGCAACAACATTTAAAGAATATTCCATTAAAGTTACTGTTGTTAACTGGTATAAATATTGGGTATAGTAATTCTTTGACCATTATTTAATCTCTGTTCGTTTGTTACACAGAATCATCGCCTTCTGGCAGCCCTAAGAAACAACGCCGTCCACTTTCGCTGGTCAGTGAAGGTAAACCATTGCCAGCTATTGCCGAAATCACCGAGCTGGTATCGCTCAGCGATAATTCGCCAAAGACCTTTAAGCTGGCGCCTTATGGCCTTGCGGCCAAGAATAATAATGCTCCTGGGGAGGATTATAAAATTAATCCCGAGCTCATTCGCAAGGCTGAGGATCTGTTGGGCAAGGCTAGTCTGGATAATACCGATTTGACGGTAACTAGTTTGAACTACATCGATGAGCAACAGCAGCTGCAGCACCAGCAAAATGGACGAAAACTCCAGGAATGTTTCAAGCGTGTGCAGTCGCCCAAGGAGGAGCACAAGCAGCCGCAGCAACAGCAGTTGACAAGTGAAGCACCTGGCAATCCAAACGCCACAACAAATAATAATCTACAAGTGGTGGAAAGTGCCGGCAGCTTGGATCTAATGATTAGCTCAACATTGTCGCCCAACTCCAGTAAAGTGCCCCTGATCGAGAGCAAGGAGGCGCTCAATGAGCAGGAAGAGGAATTTAAACGAGCTGCGGGAAGACGTGCTAGCAGCGCTGAGGAAACCCAAGAAGTCTCCATGCTTTTCTCATTTCTGCAGATCCTTACGGCCACCTTTGGCAGCTTCGCCCACGGCGGCAACGATGTGAGCAATGCAATTGGACCCCTTATCGCCCTCTATATGATCTACCGTGAGGGATCGGTAATGCAAAAGGCGGAAAGTCCCATTTATATATTAATCTACGGCGGCGTTGGCATCTCCGTGGGTCTTTGGCTGTGGGGACGACGCGTTATTGAGACCATTGGCAATGATCTAACAAAGATTACCTCATCGACGTAAGTAGCATAAATAATCTATCAGCTTAAACTTATCATAAAAAACTCACATAAAAATATTATCAATTTAAAATCAAAATGTATATCTAATAGCTCTTTATCTTATTGCTTTACAGTGGCTTCACCATTGAAATTGGCGCTGCCATCACCGTACTGCTGGCCAGCAAAATTGGTTTGCCCATTTCGACGACACATTGTAAAGTCGGTTCGGTGGTTTTTGTGGGACACGTGAGTTCATCGGGACGAAGGAAGCAGGAAAAAGAGGCAAGAGAAGGAGCACCTTCTGGTGCCACAGAAGCAGCGGCAGCTGCAACAGTAGCAGCAACAACAGCTGGGCAGAAAATGGTGACACCAATGGAGGATGGAAGTGTCGATTGGCATTTGTTCCGGAATATAGCCTATGCCTGGATAGTCACCGTACCGGTTACCGCATTGCTTAGCGCCGCAATGATGTATGTCCTCTGTGCCGTGGCTGTGGATGATATGGGTCAGACCTAGGGTTCCACTCAATTATTAAGTGTAAAAGCTAATTAATGTTTCGTAATTGTACAAGTTGAAAAATAACGCCATACTAAAGACAAAAAGAATATCCTAAAAACAAAAGAAAGGAAAAAAAACAAATTTAAACTTAACTAAATTACTCACATAACTAAGCAAAAAGTTATAAAAAAAAAGATAAAGAAGCATTTTACTTAAAGTCTAGAACGTCTGATTATAACTGATATTATTGGTATTACTTAGATATTGTTTATTATATTATATATATTGGTATTGTAAACAAAACAAAAAAAAAGCACACTCAGAAAAATTACCTTTGTTTACCTTTGTTTTTGCCCATAAAGAAAAGAAATTAAGAAAGATCCTAAAGTTTATAAATAATATGATGTCCAGTGCAATTGCTTTTCACATACAAATTAACATAATTTTGGTTGAGATTTATTTAAAGAGAGTTTTTACATTCGATCAATATCAATGCAATAGAGACAAACAAAACTTATGAATAAAATACAAACTACTACAAAAAGCACAAACACACATTGTACTAAAACTTGTGAAGGTAGCTTTTTGACTTGCTTGCACGCACGCAAGCAAAGCTTTTGAGTTTGAAATCACGACTTTGACTTGAGAGCTTTTGAGTGCGGCCAAGTGTTGGAGCTGGCATGCAAATTATGCTCACTAAGCTTTTGCGCTCGCATGCTTGGGAGAAGCTTTTGAGCGCGGCGCGCGTGAGTGCGAGCAATCAAGTCAGTCAGTTGAGTTTTGTGCTTCGGTGCGTTCGGTTGGCATTATTTATGGCTTTCGCTTGAGCAACCTGCTCTGCAATTGGTTCAAAATTGAACTCGTAACGCCTGCGCGTGTTTTGAACGGTTAAAAATCATCGCCCTCAATGTGACAAATTTTACGAATGCAACGATAATGTTAAATAAACAATTGTTGGTGTAAATGTGTTTGTTAAAAGTGTGCGCAGCTGTTATAAAATCTTAGCTGGCAATTGGATTTACGCAATCGGAACTAAGAAATAATAATAAATAAAAAAAAACAAGAATATAAAAACAGAAATGGTAAGCAAATGATTAAAATTTAAATAACCGTAGGAAACACTAACCTATAAGCAATAATAATAGTATTCATATTAAGAGACTCAATCAAGTCTGTGACACATTTCTCTTTCCCTAACTAATTGATTTAATTCTATGTTTTCTAACTCTTTTACTTCTCTCTATATTTTGCCCCCTTTGTCTACTTCCTGTCTGAACTTCCTTTTGCTTTGACATTCCTAACGCCCATTGCGGTTCAATTTCGCAGTTGTCAGTTTCAGCTCTAGAGTTCGATTCGATTCGTGTGGTTTTAGATTTTCCGTTTTCCGTTTTTCATTTCACATTTCTCCATTGACAGGTTCCTCTGTCCATCTATCTATCCATCTATCTATCTACATGCTGTATTATTTAATTTCTTTGCTTAATCCGATTTGCGTGCATTGAACCTTTTATTTTTTCCCCCTCTTTCTTTATCATCTTAAAGGTGTGTTTTGCTGCTCAACTTCTTGAGGTAACCATACATAAGTATTATTATTACTGTTTTGTTTTGTTGTTTTTGTTACTGATTGTTTTTTTTTTTTACTTCTTTGTTGTCATGTTCTCCTTTTCGAAACGTTTATTTAATGAGTTGTTTCCCAGTTTTATGTTTGTCTTTTTTTGTATTTGTTAAATGCGTTTCAACAATTGTTGTTAATTTATTAAGAATGAAGCGTAATTATTTATTTTAAATAATTTAAAAGATTTATTTAAATGTCCCAGCAGTGGCTGTTAACATGATCTAACGAATTCAAAGGCATTTGGGATTCGATTTGAGACCGTTTACTAAACGTTCTCTCAGATAACACTTGAATCTGCATTGAAAACTATTGGTTTCTGAAATTATGGTGATACAAATTCAGCAAATTTGTAGTTACTTTACTAGTTCTAACTAAGCTTTAAGAAGTATAAAAAACATAACTTAAATAAAGTACTATATTAATTATTTTCAAATACAATTTATGCACTGAAATCTCACTTTAAATATTATTTGGGGCTTACATAAATGAAACTGAAATCTCTAAATTTCAACATTTGTAAACTTTCATAAAGTTAAACAAAGTTCATTAGAATAATTGAATCTTTCTTAATACTTATGGCTATTTGTTTTTTAGTAATCTCAGGACTTATCAAGGGGTTCGGTATTTAAAGACTTTTACCGCGTTTTACATTACGAAATTGAGGTTAATTAATTTGACTGTCTGTTGGCCACGCTTAGCTTGTGTGCCAGTCTGACCCATTTAGGGGTGTTGAACAGGTGTTTAGATTTAGCATAGAGTCCAACAAAGTGTTATGTCTTCTATGATTGCTGGCCCAGGTAGCTGTAGTTCATTATTATGTGGCAAGTCTAGCGGTGTTTTACCATTTACGAAAATCGAATGCAAAAAAAAAGATAAAAGTAAAATAAACGACAAAAGTTTAAAGCCAATTCTTTAGCAGAACAAAAGGCAGGCAAAGCCATTAGCTTGGCCAAGACTCTTGGCCATAGCAAATGGCCAAAAAGTCATTAAAGACAAAAATCTATTGAAATCTGGCGAGCATAAAAAAACACGCCTTAAAAATATTTCAACGAACAACAACATTTTTTCTGCCAGTCTTCTCACCAGGTGGAATACCAATTGCAAAAATCTCTTCGAGCAGAAGAGGAAAGGAGACTGGTTCTCCAGCTACCAGCTACTAGTATAGCCTGTTAATTATGCGCTTATCAGTTCATTACTAGCTTCTGCATGGACTACATGCCTGTCGAGCACTTGGTAATTACAGTGGAACACATTCGACCACTCACACTCACACACACACTCACCTAGAATGCACAACGATGTGGTTCGATTAATCAGAATCAAAATCAGAATTTCGAATCGCATCCATTAGATACAATTTCGAGTTGCTGCAAACATGTTATTATTGCCACAATTCTGACAATTCCAGCAACTTGCCAGCAACTTTTGCATATGCATTCATAATGATAACCCTCCCGGACAATCCATTCTCCCCATTTCGCTCAATGTTACCCACTTTCTCCACCTTGCGCTTCTTATTGCCTGGCTTTAACCATCTGCGATCTCTGGCTTTGCTGGTGTTATTTGTGGCTCTAGGAGTGGTTCAAAGACACTCTTACAAGTCTAAACGAAATATTTCTTAAAATTGAAGAACTGCACAAATCTAAAAAAAAATGTATAAGCCAAAGGCTGTATCTAAAATTCAACAGGTTAAAAAAAATAAGAGCAAGAATTTCAGACTCATTCTGGAAACTGAAAAAGTCAAAGCTGAGGGAATAATTCTTAAGAAATATGCAGAAAGAATCTGAATAAAATTAAAAAAATATTTATATCTAGCGACCAAATACTTTTTCTGAAAGCAAATACATTTGTTAAATAAGTTTCCAACATTCTAGAACGAATATGTATTAAATGAATAAATTAGAAATGTAAGGACATATGCTTATTCTTTAATCTGAAAAAAAGTAAAGGAAGAAATGGCAGAAATGGCTGTAAATCGAAACTTCCAATCTAAAATACAACAAATAATCTAAAAAACATTCCAATTTCTTTTATTTGTAAAAAGTTATGCCAACTCTTAATTGTAGGAAGACTTCACTTGCTAATAGGATTTGTATTAAAGATTACACATGTTATGACATATTAAAAACTGGAAATGTATTTATTTTTATATGAACTTTGTTGTATTTTGTGCTTCAAGTTTTCGTTAATTTTACGCAGCAACTTTCTAATGTGTTCGATAGGCTTCCTGATTCATGATGTTTTTTCCTTAAGTTTCCTAAAAAGCAGCTATCAAGTTGATAGTCCCCTCTTTTTGGCCTACGTCTATGCCGATGTCGACGTCATTGTCACTAAAATTGAAGTCGTTGGCATGAAGTCGCTGTGGTTCGACTGCATTTCCCACTCAAGACAACATTTCATAAAGTTTATTAAACTTTAACCAAATTGTTAAAGCGACAAACGCCTCCCCCTGCCCCTGCCCCTTGCCTCTTCCCTTCTTAGTGTTATTGGCAAAAAACCCCTTTTGATTTCCCCCTCCTGCTCCAACTGCCCATTCACTTTTCGTGTTGGCCCCTGTAGGCGCTGCAAACAAGTTCATCAGCATTTTGGCCAGGTTCGTATATAGCTTCAGCATGGCCAAAACAAACTGCCACTTGACGGGTTGTTGTTGTTGTTTCTGCTGCTGCTGCCTCTGTTGATGGCAATGGAAATGTATTTAAAAATGGCCAAAGCCGGCACTTGGAGCACGTTGCGTTTGTCAAGTATTTTCCTTGAATACTATTCAAATGCACTCACTGTCATTCAGTCAGAGTCATAGTCTTGGCTTTTCCTTTGATTAGAAGGGAAACTAATCCCGTTGAAATTGACAAGCATTTCAGAAAATAGCAGAATCTACAAATGTTATATTATATTTAATGCAATCCAAATGGAAAACAACTAAATCTATTAGAATCATATTTTATTCTATTTAAGTATTTTCCTTAAATAAATAGTATTCAAGGTATTCAATTGCACTCACTGTCATTCACTCAGAGTCACATTCTTGGCTTTCCTTTGATTAGAAGACAAAAGTTTTAGAAAATAGCTGAAACTATATTTTCCAAAAAGAAAACTTCTGAATCTATAAAAATTATAACATATTTCAAACATCTTTTTCTTCACTCTCAATACAAAGTAATTTCAAGGTGAAATAGCCAAGTCTCCATTCACTTGCTGTCCTAAGCAGGAATTCCAGCATAAACACATAAACAAATGGAATTGTATATGTACATTTATGAAAAAAAAAATAAATAAATAAAAATTGATTGTCAATGAGCATATGAGTTAATTAGGAAAATGCACAAGTGCATAAGTTACCGTAACCGACAACAAAAATAACAACAACAACAACAACAAGAGAAACAACAACTAGACACCACATTAACCACATTTTTTCATCAGTCAGTCAACCAGGCAACTGAGTGATATGTCACCTACCCATAGTACACTAACAAGTTAAGCTACCTTACCCTGCTCCCGCTACCCTGTAGTAAACTGCACCTTTTGCAGAGCAATTGCCTTAACTGTCTAACGGTAACCAGTCTTCAGGCCAACTCCATTTGCATTGAAAGTTGTCCGACCATTCAACTTGCCAGCGGATTCTACTTTATCGACTGCAATTGAAATCGAAAAGCGAATAGATTCAAAGTCCATGTTGATCCATCTAACAATTAATTTGTATTCCACGCACAGCATGAATTAACTATATACCCGATATGGTATTAATGCGATCTACAGATTCCAGTTCTAACTAATGGTACTCTCATTCTCAAGATTATTTATGTTTGAATCATATGCAGAGGTGAAACAGAAATCACAGCGATTTTGTCTAGAAGCAAACTTTCAAATCTTTGAAGCCGAACAAGAAAAATGGAAGATTTTATTTTTTTGGTTACTTATTTGAAATTTCAGTAAAACTACAAATTAGCAATGTATTTTATATAGTTAAATAAAATGTTTTAAATGTACTTTGTGGCATTACATCAATTTAAAAAAATAACTTTATTTAATTTAATATATTTTGAATTAAATAATGTCTCTCAACAAATGTTTTGAGATTTGATTTGAGACTTGAATTTTGTGTCACTTTTAATAAGTTTGCTTTGGTTTTTTGGCTGTCTTTCAGTTGGTTTACTTTTCTGTGGCCATCCAGAAGTTTTTATTCTTCTAAATTTAATTTTATTTAATTTAATTAGCATCTGAGCAATACAAGTTTAACTTATGTTTAGGGACCTAGTCCCATGTAAATACATAACTAGCTATTACTGGTTTATTCTAGACTTAATTCCACACATATTTTCATATAGTTTATTTAGTAATTATATTTTGTTAGGTTGTCTGATAAAATTATTAAATTTATAATTTTAGTAGGCGTGAAAATGTGAAATTAACTCAATTTTAACTGCGTTTACATTACTTAAAGTTTTTTGCTAACAAATTTACAATTAAATAAAATCTGTGGCATGCACAAATATTTGTATGTTTGTTTATGTTGTTGCTGTTTCTGTTTGTTGTCGTTTTGCAACATTTTTCTTAATGCGATTTGCATTGAATTTGGCACAAATTGTTGTGGGTTGGGTTTTTGTCTGGTGGGTCTTTGGGGGCTCACCTGTACGGTCAGTGCTCGCTTTGCTCGCCCCAAATAAATCATTTAAAAAAATCAGTTAAATTTGCAGCAAAGCCTTTTAGGTGTGAACTCTCGTTTACAATATTTCTTTATACCCTCTTGTCGTCGTTTTTTTGTTTTTTTTTTATTTATTTTTAGGTCATTTGGTTCAGTTGGCAAAATGTGAAGAAAAATAAAACTCAAGGCAATACTCAGATAGAAACTAAAAATGTGGGTCGATATGCGCTAGCCATGTGCGTGATAAGTCAAATTGGGATCGAACTCAAAATATGACTTGTGAATTGAAAATAAACAAATTATTTCAATCAAATTTGCTTTAGTTTGCTTACTACATTTACAGAAATTGGCAATTTCAGCTTAGTTGAGATTATAAAGAACAGCCAAGATTTCCTTTATGTTTAAATAAGATTAATTTTATCAAACCACAACTTAAGTATTTCCTTAAAAAATTCCTGTGAATACTGAGGTTTCTCAATCAAAAAAGCACCACGCGGCGTATGCGCAATTTTATTACAAATCTAACGACGTTTTTGGTATTTTTTAATGAAACGTTGAGTACCGAGCATATCTAAAGATTTTGATTGATTTTCCATAGAAATAACATAATTAAAGCTTCGGGAATTTGAACAATAAAACCACAACAACAAGTGAAGTAACAACAACAAGTGCGACACGCCTTCAAATGATTGGCAAATTTGTATAGCTGCTGGCAAGCATTTGCACATTCTATGGTTTTCTATAGAGCCAAAACTTTCGATTTCAAAACAAAATTGAATTGGAATCAGAGCAACCACTGAATAGATCTAAGGCACATTGTAAATACCTAGTCAATTTCTTAAGGCAATCATAAAACTTGTTTTCTACCACAGACACAGACAACAACAACAACTTTTTTATGTGCTCACATCCAATAACAATTGATCGAATCATTTTTATTATTAACATTTAATTTAATTGCGAAAAAGTGAAAGAACTTCGCAGACGACGTGTTAAAGTTAAAGTTAAAGTGAAAATCGTAAGAGGTCTGCAGACAAACATCATTTTGTAACTTAAATCTGTATAAGGTATATATAACTCTTTACTCTGAAGGAAGAGTGTTTTCGGGGTCTGTATGTATTTCGTACTACATGCTACATCCTTACAAAATTTGGTCAAGATCGGGGGAGTGTATCATATAGCTGCCATAGGAACAGGAGTTTCTATTAGACTTTTTGTAATCTGTTAAATAAAATAATGAAATTATATGAGAATCCAGGACAACTAACTATGTAGATATTTAAAGACATATCTTTAAACTTTTCAATGAAATAAATCTTACCATAAACTATTATTGTAGAATTATTGAACAACAAATCACATTCAGGATATCTGCTAGTCAAATCATATTAATTTATCTGCAATTTGTCTTAGTCGAATTTTAGGAATCGCCTTTTAAATCAGTCATTTGGTTTAATGGGGATTTGGTTTATTAAGTGGCTAATAACCTGGCGAATCGTTTAGTTGAAGAGACGTTAATGCTGATGATTATGGACCATTTGGTTTGCATTGGCTGCAATTGAATGCACGTCAGTTACAGTTTGGGTCGTTGCCTCTCTTTATGGCCACTGCATGCCATCAATTGTGGCAAGCAACAAGTGGCAAAGTGGGGCCTGTGGTAGCTTGACGCTAATACCCATATGCATATTCGCACTATCTATTTGTCCGCTTTTGTGCCAACTTATAAGCAACGTTTTGGCCAGCATTCACTTTAAATAATAAAAAAAGTAAAAGTTTAAATGGCCGTAACACAGTTATTCACTTATTCAGGTTTATGTGTGTGCAGAAAAATAAAAAAAAACTAATGCCATTGTTTTAGAATTTTGTGAACCTCTAAAGATGCCAAAAGATTTGACATTTTAAAGTTTAAAGCTGTTGGGAAAACTTTCACATGCAAATAAAATAAATGTGGAGATTGTAATTGGATTCCTGAGACTTAAGTTGGTGAAAATAAAGCTAAAATATGTTTGTGAGTTATGCATATTGATTTAACAGTATGATTATCGATAAAGAGGAACCGAGGATGAGAGCTGTTAATTTGAAAGAGATTTGAATAAAGTAAGACTGTAAACCACACCTTTAGGATTAAGATTTTAAATGGATTCCATTGGAATGAATTATGTGAAAATTGTTTATGTTTTTTATAAAGTTATTTAGTTTAGGACTTTGTAGCAAATAATAATTAAATAACTACACATTTAATTAGTATGTTACGTATCTATTGCTTTAATTTAATTATTTATTGTCATACTAGAAACAGTCGACGAATTAAAATGTAAATTTAAAATTAAAACCTATTTATCTAAATTATAAATTATTTATTTGTTCTATTATTGATTAAAAATATTTTCAAAGCTGTATATTACATTGACTTATAATTTGTTTCCATTTGTTTTCATTTTGTAATTTACATTTATTTGTATTTAGTCAATACGTTTTTAGTTAGTAATAATCTGTATTTCCTTATAAATTTATTTAATACAATCAGCTAATGTTTTTTCTCTCTCTTTCGCCCGCAGGTTTGTATCACAATTACTAATTATTGTAGCCACAATAATCCAATCAAATCGAATCAAATATGATCTCATCATTAGGCATAGCTTATTGAGGTACTCGTACTTAAGTGTTTTCTATTTATACTCAGATATTTACAGCATGATATGAACGTTTTTTTTTTTTGGCAAATACCAAAGACATCATCCAAAAACACACAAATAATCAAAATTAAATAGGCGAAAAAACCAGAAAACCAACAGAAAAAAAATTGTGGCATTAATCAAATGAGATGTGCAGAAAGTTGGCTAAGGCTGAGAGCAAAAAACCATTAGTGGGCGAGTCATGGCAATAAATTGAAATTCGAGTGGAAACTTTAGTTTGCCCATTGCCAGGCTTGATTTATGGCCAAGTGGAAAATTGGGCACTGCATTCAAGTTCAATGCAATGGGAAATTTTCAATTAGTAGGCAGTTTTCCAAAAAAAGCAGAAAAAATAGAAATTGACTTGGGCACTTGAAAGTGAGTCGCCGCTGATGTTGTTGACGTTGTCGCCGCTGGCGCTGCCTGTTGCTGTGACAGAGTCAAGAGTTAAACAGAGGAAGCGGCAGATGCGACAGCCAAAAGATAAATATGTACATACACAGATAAAGATACAGATATAAATGCAAAGAGTGCGGCTGAGTGAGGCTTGTCAACCTCAACCTACGCTTGACCGTTAATGGCTTTTTTGCGTTTCATTGAAGAAATCGGCGGCTATGCTTAGATATTTTCGGACAATTTGGCAGCTTGTTGAAAGTGAAATGTGTGAAAATGGCTAATTAAATGCATGGATAACTTGAGCACAACTCAACGTCATCAAGCAGACTCAAAAAAATACGTATAGTTTCTCTCGTTCGCCTGCTAATTATGAAATTTTGTTTTGCGAGTTCGTTGCCTAAGTCTTTTGTTTCGCCTCTTTAAGTTCTGCCTGCAAACTGCCTACATGGAGCTACATTTCTGTTTGTCTGTTAAGTGATCTTAGCAATTGCTCAGCCTCTCACTCATTCTTTCTCCCTCCCTCCCTCTCTCTCTCTCTTTCTCTCTCTTTCTATCTCTATTTATAAGTTGTTAATGCTTATAACAAAATGCGCAGCACGTAGTTGTAATTACGCTTCAAGTTTGTTGCCCAAGTCTTTTGTTTTAGCGCTTGTTTATCTGCTCAAATTAATGACTTTACTTTAATTGTTTGTTTAATTTGGCATATAATTTTTAACTATTTTACAGCATAAAGACCCAGTTTTCGTCTGTATTAATTATTATTTCAATTCCTATTGAAATTTCAACGGAAATTCTTTGAACTTTGGCCAAAAACAAGTTGAACTTTTTTACATAAATAGAAATTTCTCGGGATTGATAAATGAACAACAACAACTGCAACAACAATAAAGAAATTATTAACATATGAACTCTCTACAGGGAATTCGCGTGTTACAAATGCTTAAAGTGTGATTCTAAAACTGGTTTTTGAGTCAGAAATGTTTCGAATTTCATTGGATTGAAATTGGTTAGACAAATTTATTTAAACTGGTTTCTCATTCGAACTGTGCTCAATTCTTCATAGTTATTGTTGCAAGAATTACACAAGCCAAAGATTTGTTTTAATCAAGCTGCTTATAACAATCTTGGTCTAGTTTTGCCAATAGTTCTTAATGTTATTTAACTATATGTAATTGGGTCTCCGTCTGCATAAATAAAATTCAACCTGTTCCTATGGTTCATTGACTTTAGTTATTTGTTATCAAAAGTTGCTAACTGCAAACTGAGCAAATATAAAAGAATAAATAAATAAATTATCGATTGACAATTAATAATAATATTAGCACACAAAAGTTGAAATGTTATCAAAGCTTTTACTAGCATTAATTTTTCACAATTTCTATATTTCTTAATAGACATCTAAAGAAGGAAATCTTTGACAAGAATTTAGAAACCAAGTAATATTTGTTTATGTTTATCATGTCCAATTATGTTTACTTAACAATACAAATAAATTAAGATTTCATTTGATTATTAAATAAAGAACTACTCATTATCATATCAAGGTTAACATTTATTGCGCGTCTTCAATGCGCAATTATTATAAATAAATTCACTTATTATGATAGCCAATTACAAGTAGATGATGAATTTGTTGTGCTTTAATTAAGTAACAACATTCCTTAGATTAAGTATTCGACCTGTATAACAGCCTTGTTTAGTTGCTTGGCATTGCATCTGGATGTGGGTGTCAGTGCCAGACAGAGCATTTGTTAAATATTTCCTAACAACAAGTTAATGATTAAATTATTTAAACAAATTAAAGTCTAATTGTTTAAATTTGAAAGCATATATGCTAGATATACTGCATTAAATATAGAAGCTTAACTGTATTAGTAAATATTTTTAATACGCAGTTATCTAAGCACTGTTCCATTAGTTGAAGAATTGGAAGCTCTAGTTTTTAAAGTAGTTTCAAGTTGATCATTTTAAATACTACTATTCTTATTACATTTTCGGTTGGAAAATCAGCTCAAGTATATTTGTAAAGTCTTAGCCAATTGTATTAGATGTCAAATAATATTACAGGGTATACTAACATAGTAACATATACAACTGAAATTAGTAAAGCAGATTTGTAAATATACATTGTTGTTGTCGTTGCTATTGTTGCAGTTGTTGTTGCTTTGTTCTCTTTTGAGCTACAGCAATAACTCCAACGTTTGATCTTTGTTATTTAGCTTGTTGTGCCATTTGTGTTTTTTTTTTGTTTGTTTTTGTTTTTGGTTTTTTCTTCTTCTACTTCTTGCGGCTGCAGTGCTGAAAATAAAAGTGAACGCTGTCGTTGTTGTTGTTGTTGTTGTTGTTGTGGTTAGTTGCCACATTGCTGCTGCGGCTGCTGCTGCTGCTGCTATTGCTGTTGTACGAGTACACGTATCTGACAGATATTCAATCTTCATCTTCATCTCCATCAAACGTGTTTTATTGTATTGTATTGAGAGACTTGAGCTATTTTCTGATCTCTCGATTTCTGATTTCTTTCTCTCTGCTTCTCCGATTTACTTAGTATTTATTGTCAGTACCCTTAAAGCATTTGCCGCTTGTTTGTACTTGTTATTCGCCCCAGCACCGGCAAAAATAAAAACCTGAGCTATAGCTGCGGCTGGAGTTTGGATTTGAGCCAGTCACGACATCTCAACAGACCCCAACAACCAACAACCGACATCGACGACAGCTCAAGGTCGCATTCCTTGGAACTGACGCAGTCATTCAATAATTCTTTTCTTATTTGAATTGTTCTGTACTTGGATTTATGTGATATACATTTATTTGAATTTCCAATTGTCTTAAAATTTATGAGGTTTTTTGTCAGAACATTTGTCTACTTAGGATCTAAAGTTTGGCTACTGTTTGTTTAGATTTGAATGGTGTTCATTAACAGAGTTCTTCAAGTGACCGGAAACATTAACATTTTATTTAGGAATCCAAAAATTAGTGTACCTCCTACAATTACAATTATGTAACTGTGACTAACATTAAGCTGACTTAACTGAGAGTTAAGAAATCTTAGTTTTTATATAAATTACTGTGAGTATGTGTGTCTGAAGTAGTATTAAAACTATTACTGGTAGTAGTAAAAGAAGAGGAAGTAGTAGAAGTAGTAGTAGTATCAGTAGGAATAGTAGTAGTAGTAGTATTTAGTAGTAATGGAAGTAGTAGTAGTATTTAGTAGTAATGGAAGTAGTAGTAGTAATAGTAGTTTTAGTAGTAATAGTAACAGTAGTAACAGTAGTAGTAGCAGTAGTAGTGGTAAAAAAATTTTAAAGCTCAGTGTCTGTGGGCAAATAACACTGCCAACCACTTTTGAATTCAGTTGAGAAGGTTAAAAATATGCTAGAAAATTGTTTAAACTAAATTCTTGACAATTCTCGCATGTCGTTAATTGTTTTGGAATAAAGTATAAAGTCTAAACATGGGAATTGTAACGTTTTCATAAACAATTTATATGTAGAAGCTAATTTAAGCAATGCCGATTTAGCCTTAGCCTCAGGACCCGGCACAGTTGTAGGGGAGCAAGGCGAGGGAGGGATCGTCACACCCACTAGGTGTTGTTGTTTTAGGCGTCATTGTGTCGCCATTAAATTGCATAGCGAGATGAAGAAGAAGCAGAGACAGTAGAAGCCAGGGACGGCACTTTGAGATGCCATCTACACCTAATTTATGACGGCTTCTCTCTCCTCCTCAACAACAAAGCAACAATAACAACATTGAGAGATTCCAGAAATGCGGCAGCTACGTGCGCAACGCTGCCAAATGAAGTCACGATCGAGTCCGGGTCCAAGTTGCCCATGGAAAGGCGGTACTACTTAGGTGTGGCCAATTGCGAGACAACAACTGCAGCAGCACCAACTCTAACTAGTGGGTTAATAGAACGACGCCTTCTGGCTACAACAACGAATAAGCACGACTACTAGATATGCTGTAAAACATTTTCAATCTGCAGAAGTGATAAAATGACAGACTTTGACTTTTGAGTTACAAATTTAAAAGTTATCAGAACTTGTTAGGAAAGACTGAACAAATTAAAATAAATTTTTTGCGATAATTGTAAATGAATTTAAGTTCATTTCAATTTTCACTATTAATATTTATTTCTAATTTTTTTAAATGTCTTAAACATTAATTTAGTGGCTGTTTCACTAGATATTTAAATGCCACAAATTTTTTACAATTTAGACACAAACTAAATTTGTTCTTATTTTTAATATTGTTAGTTGAAATTTTGATCAATAAAAATTAATGCCTTATCAGAATATACATTTTGAAAAGAAAATTATGAATGATCTCTTTCACATTAATTAGCAGGCTCTCAGTCAATATTTTCATTTGGCGACTAATAAAAAAAATAAAAATCTGAAACCAATCTTTAAAATTTAGCTATAGACTGTGCCTTTTAACTTGAAAGTAATTTACACTTGCAATCAATATGAAATACTCAGAATATATGGCAAATATATAAAATTTTTCTCATACCACAACAGTTTGTGGCATATCTGAACATTTCTTGCCGCTTGTTGATTGTTGTTTATGTTTCGAGGGAATGAAAATATTCCAAAAATCGCAATTGAAATCAATTGGTTGAGTTAACACCGCCTTTAAATAGTTGGCAGCAGAGCAAAAACTTGAAATTGAATGAGAAAATGGAAATGAAAAGAGAAAAAAAGATAAGCAAAGATGTAAATTTGTCTGGTTTTTTTTTGCTGCTCCCTCTGGTTATGAGTTCGGTTCGACAGCCCAAAAGAAAATGACTTAAACTTTTACTTTCACTGTCAATAATTTGCCTGAACGCATATGGTGAGGGTTGGATAGGGAAGAGGGGGAGGAGAGGCAGTGTGCAGAGGGGGGCAATGGCTCAATAGGGGCCACAGACTCTTTGGCTCTCAATTTGCATTGCTGTACATTGTACAATGTTATTGTTATTGTTTTTTTTTGTTGCTGGTGCTGTTGTTGTTGTTGTTGTTGTAGTTGCTGTTATGTCTAAGACTCATTTGCAAATATATCTGAAGGCAATTTAAGTTCCCTTCCCCCTCTTTGGTGTTCATGTCTGTGCATTGTCTGTCTACAATCTTTAGTATTCAGTGTTGAGTCTTTAGTTTAATTTCATTTTCACAACAAAGATCTTTTCAGAGAGTCGACGTCACACGTGTTCACATGTACTGCAATTTGATCGTCACGCCGAGATCTGTTCAGTTTGTTCAGTCTGTTCAGCGTTGTAGCGAAATGTTAATGATGAGCATTTGATAATAACAGCTTCAGCTCTTTAAATGCATCTTCTGCCTTGGATTTAACCGTTGTTGTTTATGTTGTTGTTGTTGTTGTTGTCAGACAGCCCCTCAAGTTGTCTGTCTATTTGATATTCAGGAAAACTGTTGTTGTTGATTTCTTTACATTTTTATTTTGGCGAAAGTTTGTAAAAACCTTGTCGATTCTGCAAAGGGAAGTGATCCATCAATAGCTTATCTTTAATTAATCATTTAGTATAATTTGATATCAAAATTGTTTCCTTAATGTTCACTTATTTATTTTCATTCATGTGCTATAAATATTTGAATTTGAATTTAAGTCTATACACAAATACTTTAAATATAAAAAAAGAAAAGATTAAAATTGTTACTGGGCCTTTCATTGGAAATATCATATAATCTTTAAATGTATTTTATATAACTCAATCAAAGTTAACCAAAAAGATTTCAGTTCAAATAAATTTTAGTTCAATTTCCATTTAAAATGTTCTTTCTTTATTAACAGTATTATTGAACTTATTTATTGATATAAATTAATTTAAAAAATATATTTATATAATATTTTTGCTTTAAATAAAATGTAGATTTTATTTGTAAGTGTAATTTACATTCAGTTAGAACATGCTAAGCTATGCTGTTATCATGGCCAGTCGTTTGTTGCAAGTGTTCAACCTGTGTTTATCTATTGAGTTGGCCAGTTTGTGTCAAGTTAGCCTTGTTCTTAATAGTTAAAGATTGTTTTTGCATAGCCTGACTGGTAGTTAAACGCTGGAACAAATCGCGGTGATCGGCAGAGACGGGTTTCATAAATTGCAACAAAACGGCGGCAAGTGTAAGTACGAGTATCTGTGCATCTGCAAGATACAAACACTTGTAGATACTCGATGCTTTCGGTACGTGAAGCGCGACAGCTTCTCAGGGTATCAGCTGACAGTGCTGACCGCAGATTGTGTGAGGTGCAACCTTGTGCTTTGTGGAATGCAGTATGCCTCGCCAGTTCGTTGCCTAAGTCTTTTGTTTAGCAAGTCAACATTGGAAATTCTAACTGGGACGCAAGCGGGGTGTGGCAGTGGAAGCTGAACTTAAGCTTAAGCTAAAAGCAATGACAACAAAATCACATTCACAAACAAAAGGCAACTTTCTTTCCTAGTTCCGAGATACATCGAATCATTTTCGTCACTCTCACTTATGCTTATCTCAAGATTGTTTATCTTGCATCTTTAAATATTGAAATACTACGCGACGATTTCATAAGATTTCCGAAAACGAATTCCGTTTCTTCGTGCTTTTATTATTATCATTTCTTATTGTTGTCTATGTTTTTTTATGCTTTTCATTTTATTTTCTTTTCGTCTGTAGAGTTGTAAATGAGACGTGTGCCTACGTAATCGCTGGCACGTCTAAAAGATCTGAAAGTGGCTTAGGCCTAGCTGTTGACGTGTTGATTTGATGAAAGTGCAATGCATTTTGATACCCTCTAATCATATGTAGAGCAAGTATTTTCCATATGATTTAGAATAGAGACAATAAATTTGAAAGATGAATTTTTCTACAGGTTGGTTTAGTTTACTTTAGACTTGAGTACAGGGTGTTTTCTACACATACTGCAATGTCATCGATTTCTATAGGGTTCATTACAGAACCACAACACAAGAAAGCTTCGCAAAGAGCTAAGATCAAATTGAAATTCCGCTGTCGAAGGGTCCAACTTATGTTAAGTCTAGCCCCATGTGGTGCTCTGTGGTGCAGTGTTTTGTGGTGCTGTGCTATAAATTTGATATTCAAAGTAAATTTTCAATTTCAGCGCGAATAGATATTTCCATAAATAAACTACATAAATCAGAGCTATCGGCTGACCGAAACCGAAACCAAACCAAACTGAACTCAACTCAAGTCAACTCAACCCAAAGCAACTCATTAGTAATCAAAAGCTGTTCAACCGCTGTAGCACGATCATTGAATTCTTTTTGCCAGATGGAGATGGCTATAAGTAAAAGAAAGACAGAGAGAGAGAGAGAGACTGTGCACAAATCGTTGCACAAGCGTCAAGCTGGCGTCCCATGTGGGCTGTAAGTGTAAGTGTATAGGACAGTGTAGCATAGTATAGTATCGTGTAGTAAGGTAGGTGCCTGCCACTGGGAATGTTGTCGCCAACGCAGTCAACGATGTGGCAGCCACAACTTGACTTGGCTTGGCTTGTTTATTTCACCTTAATGGCTATTTGCCTCTGTTGTTTAGTGGCAATTTAAATATTTTAACCATTTCATTTTGAACACTGCTTTTTGGTCTTTTTTTTCAAATACCCTACAAAATGTTCAAGCAAACTATGGAAACTCTTTTAATATTGTAAACAGCTTTAAGAAACTAAACAGAGCTGCTTATTTTTGTTTATAAATATAATATAAAATAAATAAAATAAAATAAAAATATATATAATAATAGGAACAATCAAATAAACATTAAATTAAATTATCAAAAGCTGTTTAAATATCATATTATTTCTATTTTTCACAAAAAAATATAGTTAACAGCTTGACTTATGCATACCAATTAAATTTGACAATATCGCATGATTATATTTTAAAGTTCGCACAGGAAATCAGAGATTTTTGTTGTATGTATATTCCGATTAAGTTTATTTATTGACTTATTTAAGCTTGACTTGGAAAATAAGTTAACAAATTCAAATAGAAATCAATTTAAAAGTGTGTTAAAAATTCGCCTTAACACAACTTGTTATTTATTTTGATGTTTTAGAGCCGGCAAAAGTTGTGTCTCTTGACTTTTAATAGCCTTAGAAAATATGTGAAAAATTTCTACTGTTTTGCATTTGCATTTCTGGAATTTTTGTATTGTGTAGTTTTGTTGTGTTGCGAGTCAATTAAATTAACAATAAAAAACATATTATTTTCTTATGCTAAATTGAAATATATTCCAATATCTAAGGTTTAAATATGACTGACTCAAACAGAACTTATTACTGATACAAAGTCAACGATATAATGATATATAGTCACAATTTTAGTTAAACAACGTTACGGCACGTAAATAAGAGACGAGAGTTTGTTATAAATTTTACAGCAAAGCTGTAATTTTCAAGTCACGACTAACAAACACAATTAACATTTATGTAACAAAAACTATTATGACAAATGGTTAAAGATGCAAAATGCGAGGCTTCATCTATGAAATTTGTATGTTAATATTGACTTAAGAGCTATTAAAAACGGTTTAAAGGAGATTTTCTGACCTTAAGTTTTATTAAATAGTAAAAGTAATGCTTTATATATGAAAATTGAGAGTTGAAACTATTTTGCATTTGCAGATTTCTTGGCTTTAACTTTAGCGCCACCTACAGTTGATTTTTTGCGCCCATTTAGTTTCGTTTTATTGGAAGATATTGCCAGAGGTTTCGGCTTAAGCACTTTAGCCTCAACGCGAATATATAAATCGTAGTTGAAGTCACCACATGATTTGCCTGCAAAAAGATATTACTAAATAATCGGTTTATTTATATAAAAATTTCTACAGTTTTACCCCAACACATTTCCTCGCCACAGGATTCACAAGTTATGAGACGTGTTTCGACAATTCCCGATTTGTTTTTGATTTTCCTAATGCAATTGTTAAGTGCAAATTCCCGTCTATCTTTGGCCTCCGTCTTTAGCTCCAGTTTCCCCATCTCGACCATGCGACTAAAGTATTCCTCCTCCTGTTTGGACTTCGGTCGCAGTGTGGTTAACATCTTCCAGTCGATAGGCACTGCACAGAGTTCCATGAGAACTACATCCTTCATCTCCCCAGGAACTGGATCGGCATATGTATATTGAGTTTCCCTTTCTCCATTGCTTTTAATCAATTTACGCATTTCCTTTTTGGGCATCTTGAAAGCGTAATCCTTTTCACGTATCTTTATTTCCTCGGCACGCACTTTTATCGGTCGCATTTTATAGTCTGGAACCTTTTCCATTACACGCTTAAATTCCTCTGTAGACTGGATATTACTCCGACTCAGATCCAAGACGGGCACCACAGTCTTCTTTTTGGCCAATAAATCATCCAATTTACTCATTTTACAAGATTTTTAATTGAAAATTGCTTTTGATATTCGATTATTGATCAAACAAAGTCGTTGGTTTAAAGTGCAAGACAGTTTCTTTCCTTAGGTTGCTATGGTACATTTTTTGACTCGTTTTTAGTATATACTGCAATTTGGTATATAATACTAAAGCTGTATTTAGTTTAAAAGAAAGTATTTTGGATTCGATTTATTAAGATTTAACTAAAGAAAGCTTTAAACTTTTATGTCTAATTTGATATGCTTCACTTAGATTAAGTTTATAGTAGTTCTTTAGTTCTAACAATTAAAGTAATAATTATAATAAAGTTTATATCTATATACAACTTTATAACAGTAGTAACTATAAAAGACTAATATTTTAAATCATTAAAGAAGTTTTAAAATATCTTTAAGCTATTACTTAATTCCAAAAATAGCTCTATATTCCCTTCTTATAAACACCAACTTACATTTCTTTCAATCTTCTTTTGTTACAGTGCCTGCAATAATAACTCAATCAACTGCCGCGCACGTATCGGAAACTGAAGCTCGTGTAATTCAGTAGAAGTCAACGAAAAGTCGTCGAGAAAAAAAAACGGAAAAACAAAACCGCCAACGAGAAGCCAAAAAGCCGACAAACAGTTGGCTTGTTTAGCGTGTTGTTGGCATTTAATTTTGGTTGGGTTACGTGGCTGGAGATTCGTGTGCACGCCGAAAAGAAAGTCACGACATTATCCATAGTGGTTCGAAACAAGATTTCCAAGATTCTGCGCCGAAAGTCAAAGTTACAAGTTTACATTTTGGCCCGGTTCAACGTCTTTTTTTATATATATAAGTGTGTGCGTGTGTATGCATGTGTGTGTGTGTTAACGTGTTTGTGTTTGTTTGTGTGCCACTTTAGAAAGTGAAAATCGAGTGCAGTTCCAATTCGAATCCCATTCGGCCTTTGGGCGCTGCAGCTGAAAGTGAATCTACTTGTGGACTCCAAAATTGTATCTGCTGAAGTCTCTTTAAGTAGCTGTGAACAGCTACCTGTAGATACTTTTTCCCGTTCTATCCATTCATCGACAAGGCCAGAGCTTATCCATCTTACCATCCGATCAGGCGATCATACAAAAGTTCAACAATGGAGGCCGAAGAAATTACAAAACTTGTTGATGGAGTTTATAGGGTAAGTTTTGTTTGCTCCCCTCTCTTTTTTTCTTACTCTCTATCTGTCTGTTGGTCTCTTTCGTTTTGGGTTTTGTGTGCTAGTTTTAAGTAGTTTAAGAGGTAATAAAGACATTCAAATGAGCTTTTATGGCCCTTCTGAAAGTGTAGTACGAGTTGAGGAAGGTAAAAATAGAAACAATTAGTTTAAACTGGAGTTAAATGTTTTATTTACATTTTTATTAGGCTTGAGTTTCTTTTATTTATTCTATACAAGACTTTTAATATGGCAAATATAAGTACATAGTTTATACATTAATTTTCTTGAACAGAAATATAATTATTGTGCCTATTTATATTGATTTCAGACAGTTGCATGAAGAAACATTATAAATATTAAAGTATTAATTTCATTTAGTAAATAATTAATCCAACATTTATAATATTTATTACACTACTTTCATTTTTATTAATATAATAATTCACTTAGAATGATACAAATATATGGCAAAAAACTGCGCTCCATTTAAGATATTTCTTATAAACTCTAAATTGGTTAGAGAACTAAACAGTTTTTATAAAAATCAAATACGCTTCAAGCTTACCTCTTATTAAGTCAACAATTAATCATTTTCGACTCTAGATTTCTAAACTGTTAAGTGACAATCATGATATTTAATTGATTAACGTTTTATATAAGAATATGTAGCAAACACATAGTTCGGTCAAGGTTAACGCATTTACCTTAATCTAAAATTAATCTAACAGAAGATAATAACTAAATAAGTAATTTACTTATTGTATTACACAATATACCCTCTAGTCTCATATTCGTTATGTAACCAACTCACACGAGTTTGTCTGACTTGGCCCAAAAGCCACTCGAAACATGACAACGAACTGCGTGAAGGCCATTTCTATTAACTGTTTTTTTCACTAATTTCATATTTCAGTATTTTCGAACACTCGCAGCGCATATAACGATCCTGATTATACGAAAACTATTTATTACAATAAATATTATGATGGTCATATTATATTTCAGCTTAAAGTATTAAAACTATAGAAAACTAAACTTTCTTTAGAAGATAAACAAATATATAATATATAATAGATAAAAGTATAAAAAATATTTCCTAAATTGAACAGTAACACTTATTCACATATAAAACATACTAGTTAATAACATAAATAATACTTAATGTAGTTTATTGGAGCATTTCTAAGTTCTTCTCTCAGCGCACGCGATTTCCATAAAGAGTTGCAAATATTTGGAGATTAAATAAATGTGTTTATGTATTTTAAAGCGATTCGTATTTCCCGTCTGTCTGGTATTTTGACAGCATTTTGAATGATTTTGAAAGTGAATTTCGGTGGCTGCGGTAAAATCCAAATTTGGTCACGACGCGCAGAGACTTTAAAATATAATGTATGTTTATTGTTTTGGGCTTTTTCTATAGATTGTTGTTTTTATTTTTGTTTTAACGGTCATATAATATACGAAACCGCACAAACAAGTTCAATTGCGTTGCTGCCACAGAGTGTGGCATGGCAGTTGCAGCAACACAAACGAAAACAACGAAAATGTCTTGAGAGTTTGGCAAGTCAAGAGACTGTGGCATCTGCCACGGCAGGCAGCTTGTTGGGGTTGCAAGCCGGGGAGGGGCATAGTGGTGTTAGTGGTGTGAGGGGTGCGGCTGCAGCTCGGGCGTTGCACATTTCGCGCATCTATTTCATTATGTAACATTTAGTTTTCACAACTTGCAGCCAGCAGCTGTATTTTTTTTGTATATTTTTCTTGCGGTTTTTCAGCTTTGAAAATTGCGGAAATTTTTTGTGTATATTTTTTTTTGTTTCGTTGTTTTCGTTTTTAGGTTGCTTCCACAGCTTTTCATGTTGCACATGGTTGCATTTTCTTGAACCAAACAACATTTGCATTTTGCTTTTGTTTTTGTTTTACTTCTCTATTTTTGTCACACCACAGAAAGAAACATTATTTAATTATTGTGACAAATTCGTGAAAAGACTCAGGAAACGAACGTGTTTGGGAGTCGGCAAAATATCCATCTCGTTGATGATGATTATGATGATGATGATGCTAGTAATGATCATAATGTATATGAATTGCTGTGCATTAATCAAATCACTTCCTCATATACGTATTTTCATTATGATTATATTTAATTCCCAGTGATTTATATGCACAGCTCAATCTTATGTCAGTTCCCCTATTTAGCTGTCAGTTATCAACTGGTTTATAGATCTGTTACGATACGTATAGTATAACGATAATAGTTATACTTTAAATGAGTTTAATTGATTTGTGGGTTCTAGTTTTTGGCTGGTTTTTTTGTCTTCATCTTTTTTAGGTTTCGCCTTTCTAAATGTGTTTTAAGATCTTAACTGTAAACATAAGATTTACGATTCAGAAGAATTGCCAAATACAGTTAATTGAATGCTTTTTAGATTGGTGGAGTGAGATGTAGTAGGAATTTCATTATATAGGAGAAACTTTACTTAAGAGGTTTTTAAAAAAATCTATTAGGAATGACTGTGATTGATTTGGGTGAGTTTTTAAAACCTGACAGGTGTATTATAACTTTTCTATAATAGTTCCGATATAAATTAAATAAATAAAACAAAAAAAAAATAAATCAAGATGACATTTTTATTTAGTTCTCAGCGAAAAATACTTTAATAAAGAAATAGGAATTTTTATTGCTCAGCTGTGTAAAAAATTTCAAAATCATTACTCAATATCTTGCTGACTTAATAACAATGATTGACTGTAAAGGTCAGTGACTCAAATAGTATCTATAAATATTGTTTAACAATTGGTTGTATCTTTTTTTTTATAGAAATTCGTAAATATTCATATGGTTTGTCTTTAAGTCTCAGCTCAGCTTTAATGAATTCAAAGAATTTTGAATACTAAAAAAAGTCAAGCAATTTAAAATAATTTACTCAACAGCTTGCATAAAATAATAAGAGAGCTTAAAATCAATAAAGGTCAAATAGATTTTTTTAAAGTTACAACTTCTTATACTAAATAAGGTATAACTTTTTAAGAACGCAATTTATTTTAGTTACTTAGAAAGTTATATAGATTCTTCCCTTTCCTCTGGTAGCTCTTATAAGCTCAACTCTCAGCAAATGATTCTAAAATAAATTCCAGAAATTCAAGATTTTTAATATTTTTAGTTGAGTAAGTTCAGTCACTCTATGGTATTTAATAGCACATTCCGATGGCAATTCGCATGGTCCCCAGATGGTCACATTGTCTGTGATTGTCCGCAAGGTGGGCACTGGGGAATGGAAGCCACTCAAGAGCCTGGTCTGTCCGTAAGTGGGACGAGTGAGACAACAAAAGAAAAACGAGAAAAGCAATTGAAATAAATGAAAATTGCAGCCACTTGATGGTGGAGACAACGCTCTGACTAATCTGAGTGCGCCCAGAGAGTAGCTCCAAGGCGGAGGCAGGGAATGGAATAGAGACAGAGACAGACACAGTGATGGCATTTCTAAGGCTGCTGCATTGGAGAGTGGTAAAAAAAGAGGCGGGAGGTGGAGGTGGAGAAGAAGAGGGTTAGAGAGAATCATGTCATATGGACAAATACCTAATGGAACTGGGTCAACGAACGAGGGAGGAGGGAAATGAGGGAAACCCTACAACGTACACACACTCACACACACACCTTTCAAATGAGGAGTCACGCAATTTTCCAACATTTTTCACGCACGCTGCACAGGGGCGTACAGGAGAAGGGGGAGAGGGGAGGTTAAGTGAGAAGGAGGCGTGGCATAGTTGCGCCTTGACGCCTTTGCCTTTAAGTTTTGTCATCATTTGTATAGTTGTTATTGTTGTTGTACTTGTTGCGTGTTTGTTTATTTATTTTCTTTTCTTGTTTTTTTTGCCAGTTTCATTTTCTAATTGGCATAATTGCGGTTGCTGTTGTTGTTGCTGTTGTTGTTGTTAGATTGCATTCTCGCATGCCTCAAGATGGGTGTGGCAGTGTTGTTGGTTTACTTTGAATTATAGCCAGGCCCACACACACACAAACACAAACACACACACCTGACGCCACCTGCAAGCGCAGAGGGAAAACAGTTAACAAAAATTGTTGGCCCGCATTGCGACCTTTTTTTCTTTAGTTTTAGTTTTCGTTTTAGTTTTTAATTAAAAAAATTACATATGCTGAGCTCACTTGGCGATTTATGTTAAGCGGCGATTAGAGGCGGCTGCCACTTGGGGACAGCCTCAATTTATTTTGGCTTAAACGTTTTCCCACTCGCTGGCCAAAAGAGATTTGCGGGTGTGATAAACTGTTGCGTCAGCCAATGGAAAAACTGGGGTAGGTTAGGGTATACATATGGTATATGAGTGTCCGTAATGCATGAGAAGGAAATGTGATACAAATTAGATTAACTAATTAACTATTTAGTGACTGCTCTTATGAATTTAGTCTATCAGCTAACAAACATGCAAGGAAACTTGTATGAAATACAGAAAGCTATTCAAGATAATTTTCAAAAAACAAAAGTAATTGACATATAAAATACTAAGAAGTTATTAAGATGCAGCTCAGTTTATGGATATTAGTATTTATAACTTTATTTCTAATTTACTAGACATTTACTAGATCATGATGGAAATACATACATAGGTGGAAGTATGAGAGTGAATTTAAAGGGCCAAGTAACTTAGTTTTAGAATCGTTCGAAGTTCTTATCAATGTTATAATAGACTTAGTTCATATTTAAAAAGTCTTTCCACTGCTTTGCATCTTTTTAAGATATATAACTTTGTTTAGTTGTAAAAAAGTATTTTCTTTTGACAAGGTTGTGGTTTAAGTTCACTGCCTTGAATTGTGCTTGTAACCAAGGTTAGTAATCCCAATAGTTTAGCCAATCAAAGCTTATTATCATAAACCACAAATAACTTAAAAAGTACTCGTAACATTGATAGCTCAATGAATTTCATGCGGTGAGTTTGAAGGTGCACAAATGTATCTCATAGATACATGTATCTCATACTATGAGACTCTTAGATAGCTTATAGTTTAACCTATGTCAGGGCTACCTACCAAACACTCAGTGCACTTGTCATGCACTCGCACTTACACTCCACACATTCAAACTAATTAAACAATCAACATTGAATGCAAATTAGACAAATTTTAATAGCAACATGAAATGTCTAATGCTCGTATATCTAAGACCCAACCTAGCGATAAGACCGCTCTTAAAATAAATCATTAAAGCAAACACTCTATGAATAACTCGATGGGGCATCGTAGTATACGTATAACCCGACTTGTGACCTTGACTATGTTTTTGTTTTTACTTTTTTATTTTAAATTTTTATTTTCGAGTGAATTGTGAGTGCATTCATTCCCACGCTTCGTTGCCGCCTTTGCAGCCAATAAAATTGTTAGGCAAATAAAAATAAAGACGCGATTAAACAAGTTGTCGAATATTTAACACGCTTCTGATAAATGTAGTACATTTACAAGTGATTTTCTTTGTTAATATTATATATAATATTTATAATTTATAAAAGAAGGTGCTCATAGTTTAAAAGAAGGCTTTAAAGGATCAATTAGTGGTAAAAGAAAGCTATTTATTGTATTAATGCGTTTCAGCCGACTCCAATATATACTTTAGTTTTTAGAAACATAGAAACATAAAAATATACATATATATTGTATAAGCTTATTATCTGCACACTTTCTGAACTTGTATACTTACCCTCTGCAAAAGTGTGATGAAACAAAAACCTCTTTAAGTTTGTTTCCTAAAATTATTTGTTGGCGCAAGAATAATCCATTGTACTTTCGAGTTATGGGGCACAAAAACTGGAACTGTTTCCAGTAAAGAAAAAAATATAAAATGTTGTTTATTATTGCTGCTAAATTTTTGACAGTTTGTTGCTAATTGTTGTTTACCTTACGCCTGGGTACAAGTGAGTACCCAAAGCTGATTGTATTCATAGTCATGAGTGCTGCGCTTTTGTGCCAAGTGCCAAGTGCCAAGTGCTAGGCTCTGGCAGGCGGAAATGATTTAAAAGCAGAAATATTTGTTCAATAATCAAGCGCATTGTAATTAATTATGCTCAAACAGGTCCAAAAAAAACTGTACGAGTGGCCTAGGAATGATCCAAGACAATAAAGTGCTTTGTGAGTCATTTACAACTTTAGAGTGTCTTGGCATTGTCTGTTTTTATGAACAACAGCCACGCCCAGGATTCAAGTGTGGGTCACATTAAGCCTATGTAGTTGTTATTTTTGGTAACATGTTTAAGAGCATTTAGCCTAGGTTGATGTCATTTCCATTGCCATCTCTTTCATCTCACTCCTCCATTCACAATTTGCGAGTACGTCATTCGAATACGAATACGCCCTGTGCACTTCTCATTGTATTCAAATGCATTTGTGAATCTAGGGAATAACAATGTACTACGACTTGCTAAATACCCATACTCAATTCATTAACATTCAAGTGTTTATTAATTGCATTTTTATCTTATTTAACATTTTCTAAGGTCTTTGTCAATTGATATTATGATTCACCACAAGATTAATCGCTCAGGAAGTGAATCTGCTGCTAAAAAGCTGTTAAATAATGAATAATGATTTAATAAATACCTTACGAGTGATGTCAGTATTATAACTATTATTTAATTAAATATAAATTACAATTTTATTATCAGTTTTTGTACATCTAAGATTCTTAGATAAAATTAAGATTCTTTTTTTATTCTATTATTATTTTATGCTATTAAGAATTTCGACAAAGTCCTAGGCCCTGAATTAATATGATGGTAGACTCAACAATTAATTACTTTTCCAAGTAACCAATTCAAAGTTAGCATTAGTAATTTTTCAAAAACTTCCGTAATCTCTTAAGTTTAAACAAGCTTAGGGATAATATAATAAAAACTTTTTTTAAAATGATGTTAAATCATAAACTTCTTATATCCATAAGCAAATTAATTCGACACTTTTATTTGCCAAATTTTTTTTAATCCTTTTCAGTAACCATAAGCTAACTTTTTATTATTTTATTAGGTTCTTTGTATGTAGATCTGATTTTTTCATTTATGTATATTTAATTTAACCAATAAGTGTGTTTCTTTGGATTGTTTCTATAATCTGACATTAAATCGTTCACTTACATGATATAAAATGAATACGTAAGTGGATTATGATTTCTTTACGAGATTATTAGATGAGAGTCGTTAAGGTACCGTGTCATATGCATACGAGTAGCCTAAGTATTCCATTCACCATTTAAGGCCCCCCGGTGAAATGTGCAGTTGCAGGTAGCATTACGATCTGTTGTAAGCTGACTCTCTGTAGATCTCTCTAATGGTCGTGTTACGCGGAACTAATGATGTCGATGTCGATGTCTAGGCTTTTGTTGACCACAACATGCTTTTGCTTTAGCTTTTGCTGTGACTTATACGACAAACTCTTACAACCTCAAGCAAATCGTGAAAAAGGCATTACGACAAACAGATTTATAATAAAATTGAGAAAAGAAAGAAAAAATTAATTTACTCAGTTAAATGATCAGTCACTGTCTACTCATAAATTATGGCTAATTATCATATAAGTCAAATCAATACATAAATATTTATACTAACATAATATTTCATTTTTGCATTTGCAGAATATACTCGATAGATTCAACCCAGGGGCAAGACAGCTAATTGCAGCAGGGAAAAGTTACCTGAAGGCGTTGCATGGTAAGCATCATATCAGCCAACATATCACATTATAAACTAGACTATACTTTACTTAACTTTACTGATCATACAGTTAACTAATTTGTAATGCATTTCGTGCCATTTCATGCAACAGGTGCCGCAACTGCCTCGCGTCTATTCAATGAAGCATTGGCCAAGATTGCAATGAACGCGCAACAAAGCGGAACGGGCGATATTGGTAAGACCCAGGAGATAGTGAGAGCGATGAAGTAAAAGAGAATGGGTTCAAATTTTCGAATTCTATATCTTTACAGGTTCGGCTTTAATGAGCGTTGTGAATGTTAACAAGGAAATACAGGAGCAACAGATGAATATTGTAAGTAATGATTAAACAGAGTGGGTGAAAAATCTTTTATTAACAACATTTCAGACAATTAAAAAATACAAAGGTTCCATTTATCTTATTATATTAACACTGAAAAATAGTGCATATTAAAAATATATATATATAATGGTATTATTTATTTTGAAAAGTATACTATTTTTATTTACAAAGTCTATTAAGTGATCAAACAAAATTAAAAATAGTGACTTTGAGTAGTAACTTTAAAAGTAAAAACTTTTTACTAAATAACATTAAATTAATTAAGAGAAGATTAAATATATTCCAAATGAATCTATGAATATATGCAGAATTAACTTATATGCTTTGATTATAATCCTGTCAAAAAAAATATTTGGATACTTGTTTATTTACCTTAGCTAAAAGCCTTCTATGTGGATCTGTTGGTGCCATTGGAGACGAATTTGGAGAAGGACACAAAAGTGGTGCAGCATGAGCAAAAGAAATTTCTGCAGCAGCACAAAGTGCGCATGGAGAGCTACCAGAAAGCCGTATCCACAATGAAGAAGCAACGCAAGAAAAAGGCAACACCCGAGAATACCGAAAAGGAGTTGAGAGTAAGTTTTCTGAAAAAAACAATTTATAAAGATATCATCTAATGCAATAATATGATATTCCAGAGTTTGCAACTGTTGGAGGATCAGAAAAAGAAGCTTGATGTGTTTTGTGATCAAAGCTATAAGAATGTAAGTTCGTTGTCTAAGTCTTTTGTTTTTTTTCTCGGAATAAGAATAAGAAATTATGAAATTTCCGGTATTCCCTGATTCTCAGGCCATGACACAGG
The DNA here is from genome assembly GCA_037043535.1 of Drosophila putrida. Classification (NCBI taxonomy): domain Eukaryota; kingdom Metazoa; phylum Arthropoda; class Insecta; order Diptera; family Drosophilidae; genus Drosophila; species Drosophila putrida. The sequence goes on from JBAMBI010000464.1 coordinate 2,001,524, forward strand.
AGCGACGTCGTTATGGTTTCGTGCTTGAGCGCCAATGTTCGATAGCCAAGCACTGGATGGCCTACCATACGACCGGCAAAACAGTAATTGATAATAATTTCGAAAATTGGCAAGAAATTGCCGCTTCTCGTGAGATTATACCGCCGGCCGCATACGAAAGCGGTTACAGCAGCAGCAACAGCAACACACGTCGCCTGGTGAGTTATGCCCTTCCTTAAGAATCTTTAACAACTCTCTTAACTGTACTCCAAGAAAAAGAAGTAACCTGCAATTCTGTACTTAAGAAAGTTCTTTAAACCCGACTAAAATTGAAATTACCGCAGGCTAAGCAAAATCAGATTTATAACTGTGGGAAATAGGCAGAGTAAGACATCTTCGTCTCCATAAAGTATATATATTCTGGATAGGCAGTAGCAGTTAAGTTTGTCCATGTATCTATCGGAACTCAGTGATTCCAAAAGCTAGAGCTAGCAAATCTTGTATGCATGTTCCTCGGGGTATTAGGCATATCTCTAATCTAACATGAATATTTGAAAACCTGCCAAATGGTTCTAGTTCTGATTCCTTCTAGAAGTTATCCTAGTCAAGCTTTCTTGCAAAAAGTTTGGTTAGAAAACCATTCCTTAAGATTATATATATTGTGATACAAATAAGTATGCCCTCGTGTGCCATTTTACGTTTAAAATTTACACTAATTTAACTTTTTAATATGTTTTCTCTTCATTTTCCTCACTTTTAACTTCTTTCTATCAATCTCTGCTCGTACTCCGTCTTTCACCTCTCCAGGAGCGCATCAAAGACACTGAAGATGAACAGCTGCAAGGACATGGTGCCCAGTTGAAAAAGTCGCGTAGCATTGATGCACCCTACGGAGATATGCGTACACTCCATGAGCGTGAGCATCTAGGAGCAGGATCCACACACTATGCACAGAATTCACTGCCACGTGCCAAGTCCGATTTCAATTTGGCATTAGTTGGCACTGCACCACTAACTGGTAAGATTCCCTAAAAAATCTTAAATAGTCCTTAACTAACTTAGTTTAATTGGTCAGGCAAACAACACAAGATCATTGAGGAGCAGCTGCCGTCGCATGGAGAGCTAGAGCGTGGGGATCAGCGTCCTTTGGTGAAGGCACTCTATGCTTATATGCCCTCGGGGGAGAATCAATTGTCCTTCGAGGAAGGAGATCGCATTGCATTGGTGGGCGCCAAGGCCAAGGGTTGGCAGTTTGGCGAGAATTTGAGGACACAACACTTTGGCTGGTTCCCGGTTGCCTACACAAATGCCGAGAGCCTCGAGCTGGCGCCATCTAGCGGTCGGCGTTACGAGAACATGCACATGAGTTACGAACGCAATGGCGGTGCTTCCGGTGGACTGCGAAGTTATCACGATCAGCAACAACAGCAACAATACGAGGCGCAACTGGAGCTTATGGACAGCGATGCCACATATCGACGACGTCGTAACCATAGCGCCGAGGAATCTTCACCCACACGAATGTTTGGCGACACTCTCAAGCAACAGAAGAAATATCGTTCCGGCTCCGCGGCCAATCCACGTCCAGGTCCACCTCCAACGTTGCCCGCTCCCGTGCCCAATGGTCAGAGTCAGAGCCAGAGTGCCAGAATGTTGAACAGCTCTCAGAGCTTCTGTGCCACAAATGGCGTGCCCGCTGCCGTCGAGAGACGCAAGCAGAAGTTGCTGAATGGGGCACAGGTAAGAAGTTATTTAAAGTATCACACACATATATGACTTTGCCACTAAATATTTGAACTGTTCTTTCTCGCAGGGTTCCATGACAACCCAATCGTCATCAAAGTCCGCGGCGGCGGCAAAGACATCGCTGCACAGCAGCAACGATAGCGGATTCGCCAATGAGCCACCACCACAGCCAGAAGTGGATTACTCCGATGAGGAGCCAGCCACCCAACGTGTGCCCATACGGTAAGTAATCGATAGCATTTAGTTATGCTATGTTGCTGCTGTTGTTGTTGTTGTAGTTGTAGTTGCTGGGGTAGATAAAATGGTAGAAATGGATTAAAACTAAAGACTCCTTAGTAATTTATTTATATGTGATTAAATTCAACATTTGTGGCTAATAATTTATTGAATTAATTGGTCAAATGGAAATAATGTTCTCTATCTGAGCAAAAATCGATAATGAGTTAAATAATGATGAAGTAAAACATTATATTTTATGCTCTTAAATTTAATGAATGCTTTAATTAATTCAGAAAACAAGCGATACTTAATGAATTTCAATAAAATGTTGCACCTTTCGTGAACTTACTTACATAAAATAATATTTAAAGTATGAGAAAACTAAAACGATTCTGTTTGACTAATTAATCGAATAATGATGAAATAATGTAATATTTATTAATTGACATAGGCTGCTCAACGTCGATAGTATCAGGTGCAGTACTTTATTTAAAGCTTAGATTTATTGGTCTACTATTAGTTGCTCTATAAATAAATAGTCTCAGTAGTACAACAACCTCAACAACAGCAACTAAGTAGCTATATCTAAAGTAATTCTTTCCACCTTGCACCAACCACCTTTTGCATCCGCTGCTATTGTCACTAATCCGCACCCATCTTAATTCCATCGAAAGCTTAAATATGATTGCTAAAAGTGATAAATTGTTTGATTTATTTTCGTTTGCGATTCTTACTGTTCTTTTGATTTCATGTAAATCATCATTATAAATATATATATGCATATATATACTTTGTTGCCCCACCATCATCGATGCATCCTTTTGTGCTAACCACCGTTCACAACCGCAAAAACACAATCCACCCAAAAAATCCAACAAAAACCAAAACCAAAAAAAAAAACCAAAAAATCCACTCAAAAGACGTCGGGCAGATACAAATACTCATACGGTGCCACGAGACGTGGCATCTTGGACACTGAATCGTAATTTCCGGAACAGCGTGGACAGCCAGATTGATGACAAGAGTCTGCATCGGTTGAGCCGACAGAGTGGAGGCCTTGGAGGAAAAATGAGATACGATTTGATAGCCTCCGATGATGAGATATTGCAGGCCTCGAGTGCGGGATTAAAACGAACCAAATCCTTCTGGAAATTTGGAGGTGGACGAAGTGGAGAGGATATATTGGCTGGCATGTCACTGTGGCAGCATCGGGATCTGGTTGCAGCTCCCAATTTCGAGGAGATGCGTGATGAGCCCCGCTCAGATGAGGATCGAGAGCGTAATGGAAACGGCAATAGCACATTGACCAAATCTAACAATTCCAGCTCATCGCAAGAGAAACAGGGACGAGGTCGCAAGGACAGCATTACAAGCACAGAGATCTATGGGGATGAGGATGAGAATATCTATGGCATAAGTCCAGCGACACCGCCGCAGCCACAACAGCAACAGCAACAACAACAACAGCAGCAGCAGCAACAGCAGAGGAACAGTGGCTATACACCCAAATCTCGCATGAAGATCATGAAGACCATTGAGATTGACATAGAGGAGCCGTCCGAGAGCGAAAGATTGAGCACTATGCGACGTGGGCAACAGCAGGCGGAATATGGACATGGACATCGTAAGCTGGACAAACAGGTATCAGGATCTGCATCAATGGCATCCTCCACGCCGCAGCACAAGTCACAGACACTCAGTCGGTCAAAGTCTGGACAGCAGCAACATCAGCAACAACAACAACAACAGTTTCCACATTCCACGGATGAGGGAGAAAGCGATGAGCATGGTACTCTCAAGTTGAGTGATGTGAATAACTTCTTTGATGATATGCAGCCTGATGGCAATGGAAATCCCGGCAATGGAATCGGAGGTAGTCATGGCCTGGTGATGAAAACACTTAAGCGCAAGGATATACTCAAGCAGTATTATACCAGCGAAGATGAGTCCGAAGCAGAAATGAAGTCAACCAGCTCGGATCCCTATGATTGCATCGTCATCAATGATCATCTGGTGCGCAAGGATGACAAACTGAGGCGTCAACATCACCAGCAACAGCAACAAATGGAATTTCACACCTTTCGTTCATCCACATCGACAACGGCAACAAATACGTTGAAGAAATCAAATTCCAAGGACCAGGAGAGCACATTGACTCGCAATTCCACAGCGAATTCAGGTGCACCCACTGCCACAATCCTGCCACGCACTCGCCTCCTTAAATCCTCATCCAGCAGTAACAACAACAACAGCAGCCACAACAACAATCACAGCAGCGCCACATTGGAGCGCAATTTGAAAGCTCATGTGGGCAACAAGAGTTACGGTCCTTGGTATGACTTCTGGGATCAGGAACAGCATGGCATGACGGCTCCGAAGTCCTCGGGTGCCAAGCTAAAGTGAGACAGGCAGGAATAGGAAAAGCAAGGTGGTGACAGGGACAGGGCCAGGGAGGGGAAAGTGGGTTGTGAGTAATGTTGTTTCGCCGTTTTCTTACCTGAGAAGAAAATGCGCTGAGCGTGGCGGCGATTGAGACGAGTGTCAGTGTCAGGGGAAAGCTTAAAGAAAAGTGTAAGGAGTGCAAGTAAAACTAGAAAATGTTATCAAATCAAGAAAATTCAATTATTTCTTCAAATTTCTTTTATTTTCGAATAGCTATTACTTTCTATTCCACTTGCAATGGATTTTACAATATATTTAAGTCAAAATTATTTAGTTTTAGCATATAAAATGTGCCAAATTTGGAATAGAGACATTTTCTGAACAAATATTTATCGTATTGTAGGAAAACTGAGACCTTTGCTCACATATCAAATGCCGAAAAGCTTCCATTGTTGGTGCCTTGCCTAACGCACAGTTCTTAGGATAAGCACAAACATAAATATCATTTAAACATACATATCTATACTTCTACATATATATCTTTTTTTTTTGCTTTAGATATAAGATCTTGCATCCTTTGACACTCTTTTAGCACACACAAACACACACAGAGTCGTTTACATCCAAGAACTGGGAATATTATGTATAGTATATGTTTTGTATTTACAGAAAGCGCGGTATTTATCGCAATTATTCCATAGGCTATAGATAAACAATCCCCCGTAAAAACTCCAAATTGCAAAAGCGTATGTAAAAAGTTGTAGTATCCCATTGCAATCTAATTTGAAAACTATACGTTGTAAAAATGATGATACAACGATACGTATGTAAGCGCTCTTTTCAGTAGTACCAGGTAAAACATATCTCCAGGCAATGCCACTTCAACTCAAAAAGTCCGACATTATTTTGCAGCGCCTCACAATTTGCCACAATCAAGTTGCGACACACAAAGACCAACGATCGCTCAGCTCCCATGATATATCGGAGTGTCAACAAGTAGCAACGACAGCGTAAGGTGGACTTTATGTTATGATCCATCGACAAAGCGGACACATATCCCAAGACCCCAAATTACCTTTTATAACAACATATACATTTTATAAACCTTATCTATAATACTTATAATAGAGCTTAAAGCTAGAGCTAGTAACTCTGCTCTTTCATGCCTGACTAGCTGGAACTGGATTCGGAGGATTGATTACATAAAGACCTCTAGTCTTGCTTGACCAGTTCCAAATGCCGTTGGGGCAAGGATTCTTGGTAGTCATTAAGTTGTATTGTTTGTTACAATTATATTTACTTATGTATGTTAAAAAACGAAATATGTAAATTCAATTATTATGCTGAATAAAACGAAGAATTAAATGATTATAGTTAATCTATATTTAATGCAACAAAGGTTGCCAGTAACTAAAGTATTTACAGACTAAAAGTAAACGTCACCAGAACACGGTTAAATATTTGCTAGTTTCCTGAAAGAAAACATACAAATTAATGAAATAAAATATATATATATATCATAGTAGGCGTTACTTACTTGATCTAAAGATAATTCCTCATCACCGAGCATGACCATCAATGGACTATTTCTGGAGCCTCCCACCTTTTCCAGCACTTTAAATGCTTGGGGTAGAATATCACGACTTAGGTTAGGTGAGTCTATCTGCAAAACCTTAAGGCTACAACAATTCTCAATTAAACTCAAGAAGAGACTGTCAATGTTTTGAGAACTGTTCAGCTGAATAAAGAGATGCGTGAGCTCCTTAAGGTGAACCAACAATTCCAGACATTGGCATTCACTGAAATAACAATCCAGCCTTTGCAATCCTTTTATGCGTATAATTTCCAATGTTTCCGCATATCCTAAGCCCGGCACGTGAATCGTCAGGGTTCGTAGCTGGTGAGACAGCTTGGAGGATATGGCAGCAAGCAGAGGCATTAAATCCGGGCGATTATCACCATGCGGCCAATCAGCAAATATTTGTAGTTTATTTAATTTCGGTAGCTCTGCAAGGGGAGTGTACTCTTCAGCCCTCTGTGTCATTCGAAAACTGAGATCCTTAATGCAAGTTGAGTGCTGGACAAGATCAGCTAGGGTTGGGTGAATGGAAGCATTGTTAAATACCAATATGCGTATCTTTGTATAGGATTCGATAGACTCTATCAGCGGGCTTCTACTCATTTCGGATTCCTTCAGAAACACATTGCAGTCATTAAACTGATACAAAACATCCGCCACCTCATCTGCAAGAAAATATTTAAAATTATTATTTGGATGTAGCAACTGTAAGCAACTGTAAAATCTTAAACTAACTGTCTTCATAAGTTGCAATGCCTTTTATATTTGGCAAATGTTCAAGTGACCGAAGAAGGGGCTCAAAGGTCTCATAAGGTTCGATTTCTTTTATCCACAATGTTACGCGCTCCAGATCAGTCATTTTTTTAAGCATTTGTATAACTTTTGCCATGAATATTTCATTCCAGTCAAAGTTCCTTTTAAAATTCACAGTTAAATGTTTCACATGAGCTCCAATTTGGCGTAGTAAAAGCAATTCCTGTTTAAAGCCTTCAGCTGTTGTATCTCCGAGTTCCAGTCGCTTGTATACCAACATTCTGTATTCCTTCCAAACGCGACGGAATCGCTGACAAACTTTAGAAAAGTTCATGTGATTATCAATCGGCAGATATTGCAATACATTTGCGATGCAATCATCATTCAAATCAAAAATATTTGTGTTCATTTTAGCATTAATTTATTGTCAAAACTTATTTGTATCAAACTGCAATTCATGTAAAAAAAACAAATGTAAACAGAAAGCAGCTGTTCAATGAATAGTTTTGGGATTTTTTAATATCATTAAAAATTGGCATATTTTTTGGTATTTTAATTGTAATGAACATGACACACACATTATTTATCAGCTGTATTCCCAATGAAAATGTTTAGAATGCAACGGTCGTATTTTTTAGTTTAATAGTAGGTTTGCTTAAATTATTTCTTATATTTTTTATAAATTGTGTGCAGCACTGCCGTTACTTCTAATTTTATTTCCGGCAATGCCTCGGCAGGTAGCTCTTTAATAATACTATCCCAGAATGCATACATTTCTGGGTGCTCCAAAGTCGATGCTGTACGGGCAAGTATTGAATTTTGTTGTTCAATTAGATCTGCCACCACAGATGAAAGACGATCCGCTGTTTCACGCGGCCTCTTCTAAAAAAATAATTTTGATATAATTACATATGTATATACACTATAGAAAGTATAAACTTACATAGCTTTTAATTATTGATTGTTGATCATTGTCCTCATCAGAAGTCGAGATCGGCAGTTGAGTTGAAGAATGTACATCAGTTAAGCTGTTTGTCTGCTGGTTGTCAGTTTGAATGTGGATCTCTCTTTCCTGCAATTTCAATTGATATTAAGGCAATCGAAAAAACTTTCAAAGGCTTTTTACTTTTAATACATTGCTAAATTTTTCTTCCTCCACATCAGTTGCAAGTTCCGGAACTTGGAATGAGTTCTGGGTACCAGAATCACCTGTCCAGGACTCATCTTGTGATTCGAAATTACTATTGTTAAAGAATCCATCATCCGTAGAGTTTAGTTTTATATTTTTTTCCTGTGAAAATTCAAAATATACATATTTATTATTATTTTAAATACAGAATATTCGTTAGAAGCGGTATTTTTCCTGTCGGAAGTATCAACTTTCGGGATTTTTGTATTTAGTATTCTTTATCGACTTTCAATTAATTTTTATGTCATCATATATGTGTCCCGCTCTTACTAATGACAAGCTTAAGGGCGACGAAATTAATGATGATGACAATGTAGAACGCATTGGTGTGTCGTAATGAAACAGAACAACATAAACAAATTGATACATACATCTTTGTGTCTTTTGAAATTTGGGGCTATAAGCGTTGATAGAAAGTTCATTTTGGATTTGTTCTTCCAATCAACTTCAACCATGTCAGGAACGTAGTCGCATTGCTTGGCCTTCATAAATCTTTGACATTCAAAGGTGTAGTAGGATTTAAGGTTGTTCCATTTTCTGGATACATCTCCTGGTGAAATAAAATGGTATTTCTTTAATATATGCACAATTATATTAACTAGTGTTAATTTTATTAACCTTGAGTTAGCCGGACGGATGGTTGAAATCTAGCATTAATATCAGCAGTTAATTTTATCCAGAATTCACATTTCATGCTCTTTAGTTTATACAACGGACTTGCATGATTCCACACATACTCTGCAGCTTGAACATTTTCGATAATGTAATCAGTTATCTCGTTTGTGAAAACGGTCTTACTAGCCATTATTATTTGCTTATTTATTTCAATCCCGGTCTTTTTTGTGCTTTAACAACTAATGCGAAGCATAGATAGAGGAGGTAACAACAAGAGGCATTTGACGTCTGTTAAATAACAGATGCAGTGGACTTTGACGTGTAGACTTAAGAGTTAGCAGAATCTAACAGAATAATGTTAAACTTCGGTGGCCGCTTTGCTGTTTTTTGTTTTGGGAGCATAAAATATCGGTACGGTAATATATCGATAATCAGTATAAATTTAAGACGATAGCTGGGGCCGGTGTCGGTATCCAAAAATAAACAAAAACTAGCTGAAGAAAAAACAATTGACAGTGGATCTCAGTAATCAATGAAAGTGTGAGTATGCACGGATCCTGGAAGCTGGTGCTGCCCGTTGGCTTTGTGCTGTACTCGCTGCCATTGTTTCTGCGGGTCAACAGCACCTCGGACTATGTAATCGATGAGGAGTTTCACATCCCACAGGGCCTGGCATTTTGTCGCAAGCAATTCGATGTGGTATGGCGACAGCAGTAGCCATAGCAACCTTTAATCAAATGGTAAATGGTAATACTTTCAGTGGGACTCCAAAATCACCACCTTTCCGGGCTTGTATCTCATTGCACTGGTGTTGCAGCCGTTTAACGGCTGCAATGTCACGGGTCTACGTCTGTTAAGCTTGGTCGGCGCTGGAATCAATATTCTGCTATTGTACAAGATACGTCGCCGTACCCTGGCCGGAACTGGAGGCAGTGCTTATGCGGCACATGAGGCGATAACACTTTCGGTGCTACCACCGTTGTATTTCTTTAGTCATTTGTACTATACGGACACCTTGGCATTGACCATGGTGTTGTTGTTCTACAATTACTGGCAGCAGGAGGCGCATTTGCCGGCTGCAGTTTTCGGTGCGGCAAGTGTGCTCATGCGGCAGACGAACATAGTTTGGGTGTGCATGTGCTGTGGCATCACCATTCTGGACACACTCGTGCAACAGTGCGTCAAGACACGCCCAGGAAATAGCAAGCAAATACGACTCTTTGGCAGCGAGGTAAGCACGTAAATAATTTGAGATGCCATTTTTATTAACTCTTTTTATTTTCAGCTTTGGCAACAGCTGCTGGGCAGTCCGCAGCTGATTTGCAATTGCATTTTAAGCATTTTGGCTAAATGCTGTTTCTATGCATCGATTATATTGCCTTTCATTGGTTTCATCTGCATCAATGGATCCATTGTAGTGGGCGATAAGAGTGCCCACGAGGCCTCACTACATTTGCCACAGATCTTCTACTTTGCCATATTTGCAGCTGGCTTTGGCATCTCCAATACAATGCGTCATTTGCGAACGGCTTTGACGCTGCTACGAAGGCACGCGCTGCTCACAGTGCTGGCCACTCTGCTTATAGCTACAGTGGTTCATCTAAATACAGTGGTACACCCGTATCTGCTTGCGGACAATCGTCACTACACATTCTACGTGTGGAGTCGCCTGTACGGCCGGTTCTGGTGGTTCCGCTATGCCATGACTCCGCTTTATGTGCTCGCACTGGCCCTGGTCTGCTGTGGACTGCGACATATGCCCGATAGTTTTAAACTTATGTTTCCAGTAGCATTGCTACTTGTACTGTGCTTCCAACGTCTGCTAGAATTGCGTTACTTCCTAGTGCCGTATGTGCTCTTTCGACTGAATACGCGACCCACTCGTAAAGGATTCGCCGAATGGCTGGAACTGGGCGTTCATTTACTCCTAAACGTGGCCACATTCTATGTGTACTTTACCAAAGAGTTTTACTGGAAAAACTATCGCACACCGCAAAGAATCATTTGGTAATAACATTCCCCTATTAAAAATCAAAAGGTTTATCCTTTTCAATTGAATATTGCTTTTGTTTATTCATTGCATTGCTACTGGGGTGATAAATTGCTCTACATTGTCAGTTATAAAAGTTGAGATTGGTTGTATGTATATATAATTGTATCTTAATGTTGTGCATGCAACCGAAAGCACCCGAAAAATATTCGTTAAAAGATTCTTACTGGCTAGTTAAAAGATTTCCATATATATAATACTGCCGAGGCGAATAAGTACACACATTTACTACAAATATCAGTTAAAAACATGGACATGGATTTGAGAAATCTATAAAAAATACATTTATGATTGATAAAGACATAAAATACAATCTATTTTCTAAACGCTAGTATAAGTATATGTATGTTTTAATGTATATAAAATGCAAAAACTAGGCAAGAAATGTTTCTGTTAATTGTTAATTGTAATACTAATGCAAAGTACGCGTAAACACTTTGAGCTTTGAGTTGAAGTGAAGAGCGATCGTTCCCTGCTGCCAAGAGCTAATCTTGGAATTAGTTTGGCACACAACATAAATATGCATATTAAAACGGACCGTGTTATCAATCTTGGCGTTTAATCGAAAGCCACCTTGCGTGCGAAGGAGGTAAGTGATGATATTTCACTGGGATTGGAGTCGGATGGAAGATTACTAAACTCGATCTCTTCGCTGGCGGCAGAGGCAACAATATTCTCATTGGACTGCGTCGTCTGATCTCTCTGATGCATTGTGGGCCATTGTTTGTGGCTGGGCGCGTACAAGATGAGCAGAGCAAAGATGTAGATGTTCCACATGCCATAGACACCGGTGAGAAAGGCAGAGGTTAGCTGAATTTCAATATTCTCATTCCATTGCCAACGTCCCTCGGCCATTTGGCCCATGATGAATCCAGCGACGGTCAAACCAGCGCACAGCAAAGTTGCCAGCATTAGGAATTTAAAGCGATAGATGAGACCTAAGAAGAGATAAATAAGCACAATATACTTTAACAACTGTGTGTTATATTTTAAGTTCATATCATCTAATCAAAGTAGGAATTAACATTTGCAGTTGACTCCCTTTACTTGGTAAACAGATAGATGGCCACAATAAGGCCATAAAGACCTAGGACTTCTGCAAAGATCAGTATTAAAACCAGTCCAACAAATAGTTTTGGCTGCAGTGCTGCGGCCCTCACTCCAGCATCGCCCACAATTCCAATGGCAAATCCGGATGCCATGCCCGAAAGACCCACAGCTATACCAGCACCCAGATTGAGGAAGGCTTTGAAACTGTTGTATCGTTCAGATAATTGTCCTGCCAGGAGGACAGCGACCACAAGGCCGTAGATAGCAATGATACCAGCCATGACAACCGGTATAATAGACTTCATAATCAGTTCCGGATGCTTTATAGACATCGATGCTATACCCACACCAGACTTAGCCGTTCCATATGCAGCACCAATCGCTGTGAACACTATTGCCGAGGTAACACCCATCACACAGAAGAAGCACGCATACTGCGGCTCATCCATTGTTGCTTCCGCATTGTCGTCATCAGACATTTTTAGTTTGAACTATTCTGTTTACTGTCTGGCTATACAGTGTTTTATATACACCCACAAATATTAGTTGGGGAGTGTGATCCTAGTGCGTCAATATAGGAAAGTAAAATATTGGCCTACCCTTTGAAGTAAGTTCTCTAACTATAAAAACAAAATAAATCAAAATGTAAATAATTAAATTAACAATTATTGAAATCATAATGCGAATTGAAAACAAAAACCTATCCTTTAATTTATATTTTATATAAATTAAAGCTTAGACTATTATATAAAAAATAACGTTATTTTCTATGAATTTTTTCAATCAAAAACTTTTCCTTTCAAGAATTCTTCATCTAACATATGTGAGATTTTCTCACTTATCCAAATGATTTCTTATTATGTTTGATTTTCTTTTTTTTAATTTATAACTCTTTTGTTTAAGACTTACCTTCATAGTGCAGACGCCGCGCTTGAGACATGGATGGCAATGAGGTGCGTTTATCGCCAATATCCTTAAACACCTTCCACACCATGAAGCACAGGAAGAGAAAGTATATGGCAGCCGAAACGCCAGCGAGCAAAATGAAACTCATTGCCACTTTAGCGCCCATTGGAGTTGTCCATATGGAGTAGAAGGGATTGCGCAATTGAACGCCACGCTCACAAATGTCAAAGACAAAGAGTGAAATGCAACCGACAACAACGGCAGAAAGATGTTTCCAATAACGTGAGCGGATTGTTGATTTGTTAGGTGAATCTTGGATAAGCATATGTTCGCCGGCAAAGACCAGCCAGAAGGAGAGCAGCATGGCATAGAAGATGCCCTGGCGAACATCGCTCAATAGCAGCATATAAGGCATTTCCATACCCAGCGTCAGATACTCCAGTGGTAGATTCAAAAAGCTCAAGGCACCACCCAAGTAGAGCAGCATGTACTCCAGCAGAGCCGGGGAACGTTGAAGTATGTGAACACGTCGCCAGAACCAGATCATGATGCCCACCACAAAGGGAAAGAGCAGAGTCTTAAGCAGCAACCAGATCTGAGTGAATCCTCCGTTTTGGTATATAGCTGTCAGTGTGAGATCGTGCATATGTCCAACTTGCAGGTTAATATTCTTCGGCGTGTCCATGGGAAAGCGTAGATTTAACAGATAAAAGCTATGATGCAGTGCACCCAGCTCAAACAATGGTATTATATCACAGGAATACAGCGTTTCCTTCGTATTAACATGCGTGGGATGGCAGTCTAAATAACGATGCTCCACGCTGTGTGCATATAGCTTCCAGTCTTGATCGGCATCATTATTATTGCGATATGCAAGCCGTGTGTCTATCGTCAGCTGTAGATCCTTGGGCGGCTCATGTAGCTCCGATGAGGAGAGGTATGCGATGTCCACTTGTAGCACTCCGATGAGATTCTGCTGCCAACGGCTGTAGTCTAGCACCTTATTATCTCGGGGAAGCGGCATTTGAAAGACATATACCAATTTGTTGGCCATCTTGAGTAAGTCATTCTCGATCTCGTCAATCGGCACCGGATTACAAGCGCCCGCTCCGCGTGAGTATAGAAAAAAACTAGTGTCATTCTGACGGCCAGGCATATCAGCACACGTAGTACCCAGCACAGTCTGATGGCCGGCAGGCAAGGGAGCATAGAGACCACCCAGCAGGAAGCAGGCCACTTGACAAAGCAGCAGACTGCTGACCAATATGGACAACTTTCGTCCGCTTAAATTCTCGAGTATGGTCCCCGACATTGTGGCTAAGGTGTGGCAATCACTGTTACTGTCACTGAACGAGGCAGGCGCTTCCTCTCTATCTTTATCTCACGTTAAGGTAAACAATTTTTATTTGTTTTACTTGCACGCTATAAAAAGAACTCGACTTGCGGCTGGCTGTCGGCGAAACAAACAAAGCGGCGTTCGTATACAGAATGTTAGGGCTGTCGCCTAATGTGCAGAGAAATCCATTTTATGGAACCCAGACTTTAAACCCATCAACGAAAAGTAGTAATTTAATTCAATAAATATCGAGTTAACCGTTAAATAACCATAAAATATAAATCATAATTATATATACATAATTTAAAACAAATTACTGAAATGCTGGAAACTCTATTCAATAACCTAACTGATAGGGCTGCAAAAATAACCAAGACAAAACGATAATATCGATGTTATTTGAATTGTGCGCTACATCGATGATATTCGGTAATATATAAATAAATGTACGCTTAAAAGCTATAAAGCATGCAACTGTATTGTTTAAACCAAATTAATTCTTTGTAAACTTTTGACGTCTTTGTTACTCTTATTTTTATTTTATTGTCGAAGTAAAATTATCGATATGTGTAACATCGATGTTTCGGCACTAGTTTTGATGACAAGGGGACAAAGTTGCCACAGTGTTGGAAAATTAATTGCAAATTCCAAATTTTACAAAATACCTGTTGCTAGTTTTTAAATTGTTGTTTCAATTTGATATAGACTTTTTATCACCAATCATTCTTCAAAATTTCCATATCTGTTTTGATAGTTTGGTTAGAATTTAAATTATGCATATCTCTGCAGTTGATACAGCGGCAAGGTGAACAGCTGTTTGCAATTGTTTTGATAAGAAAAAGTGCGTCAGAATGCAAAGACCACTTGTAAGTACCCGGGTCTGAAAAGCATTAGCATAGTTATCATTTTAGTATTTATTTGCAGCGTCTTTGTCAATTTGTGGGCAACGTCAGCCGGTCAACATGCAGAACAAGGCAATTTCATAGCAGAAGACTAGCTGCTCATCAGAGCAAGCCTATTCGCAGTTGGAAGAATTTTCCCTTCGGGCGCGTGGGCTTTGCTCTTATTGGAGCTGGAGCACTTGGATACGATGGGATTGTTAACGATTTTACCTACGCCGGATCGGGGGTGCGTTTTGTGCGATCTGTTAAAACAGCGGTTTTAATAGCCATCGATTATCTGGGACTCGATGAAAATGATGCCGAATATAATACCAAGATAAAAGCGTTGCATCAGAAAAGCGCTGAACGTCTATTGGATACCTGTCTGCTTAATGGTGGCCTCTACATAAAAATTGGCCAAGGATTTGCGGCCATTAATCACATATTGCCCATTGAGTATACCAGCACGCTATCAAGGCTGCAGGACGAATGTCTGACGACCTCAAAGGCCGATGTTCAGAAAGTGTTCCGCACTGATTTTGGTCAGCTTCCCGAGGAATTGTACAAAGAATTTGATTACAAGCCTGTGGCAGCCGCAAGCTTGGCGCAGGTGTTTAAAGCAAGATTACATAGCGGGGAGCAGGTGGCTGTCAAAGTTCAGTACAACGATTTGCAGAAGCGTTTCACCAGCGACGTGGCGACCATTATCTTTCTGCAAGACATGATTGAACTCGTATTTAAGAACTACAATTTCGGTTGGATCATGACTGATCTGCGAAAGAATCTTGTGCAAGAACTCAACTTTACACGGGAAGGACAAAATGCTGAGCGCTGTGCCGAGGGACTACAGAAGTTAAGATATGTCGTGGTGCCCAAGATCTATTGGAACCAAACGAAAACGGTAAGTCATTAACCACTAATCAGTTTTAATCGAATCCTATTTAACCCGAATATTATTTGCTACAGCGCGTACTAACAATGGAATGGATGGAAGGCTTCAAAATCAGTGATATCCCAGAAATAAAGAAGCAAAAAATGAACCTGATTGACATTGACATGAAGCTATACAATATGTTTGCCGAGCAAATCTTTCACACTGGATTCGTGCATGCAGATCCACATCCCGGCAACAGTGGGTAATCAATTAAAATGTTACGAAGAGCTCATGAAACCAATTAACTTTACCATTTGCAGTTTTTGTGCGAAAGAATGCGCAAAATGGAAAGGCAGATATTGTATTATTGGATCATGGTCTCTACGAGGAGCTCCCAGCTACCGTGCGTGGTCCACTTTGTGAATTCTGGGAGGCAACAGTTCTGCGGGACGAAGCAAAGATGAAGGCTGCAGCTAAAAGAATTAACATTGTTGAATATATGAAGTTTGCCGAGGTGCTATTCCAGCAACCTATACATATGCGGAGTGGACCAATAAGGAGCAAACTGTCCCAAGAGGAACTTGAGCATATACGCAAGATAGCCAGGGAAAACTTTGATGTCATTATGAGCACCCTTAAGGAAATGCCACGCAGCATGCTCTTCGTTGTGTGAGTCTACAATGAATAATCTTGCAATTTTTTAATCATAATTATTGCTTTAATAATAAATTAATGTTTTTATTTACAGACGCAATTTGAATACTGTACGTTCCATTGGCGATATGCACGGAAATGTGGTGAATCGTCCGCAAGTAATGGCTCGCTATGCCCAACATTGTCTCTATGAGCGTAACATAAAGTCCCCGATACAATATATGCGTTGGTTGTGCCGTCGTATTTACTTTGAGTACTGTCTGTGGGTGAATTCATTAAGGCCGATTTTAATGAATTATTATTTGAATTTCTTGTATCTTGTGGGACGTGCACCGGAATCGGCAAGGACACTTATGCGTGACGTTATGCAACAGGACAAGCTGCAACAGCTACATTAGCTTACAAATTGAAAGTTTTAAAGTAAATCGTTATATTTTCTTGTGTCATGTTTTATAATTGTGATTCGCTCAATGTCAAAGAAGCTAAATAGATTTGATTAAAATTTTTAAGTTTTACATTTAACGCTTGTCATGTTATGGAAATAGACAACTCGTTTAGCTGTCTTAAGGTCACATAAGGTATTTTAATTAAATTGCAGTTCAGTTATCCAAGGTTGGCTCCCTCAAACAGTTATTGCTAACCAACATTCACTGCCACTTAGGAGCTCCAAACACAACAAATCAATAGGATTTTCAGATTAGTCAAACTTTAAATACATAAATGCCTACTCACTTGAATACCCTGTTAACGTCAACTTTACAATGAAAATGTACTTAAACTTTTTTAAAATTAATAATCTGTCATTACAAAATAGAGTTGATGGCAGATTACATTGTAATTTACCACAACATATAGGGTATCTAATTAACTAGGTAAGTCCTTTAAAATATCGAGTATTGCCGACTTTTGAGAAACACAAGTATGTGCCCCAAAATAGGTACAAATGGGCGTCAACAACTACATATTTCCGGTTGTGTGGGGCGCCACGGCAGGCATCAACATGCCAAAAATCTTGGAGCCCAATATATAAACACGATATGAGCAAGTGGTGAGAACTCCCCCCCCCCACTGTTCCCCTCAATAACACGTTCATACAATGTACACCATCGAGTATATGGAGTATCGTGTGGTGCACACAGAACGAAATTCAATTCAATTTCATTTAAAGTTACTTTCGCTGACTGACAGACAAGTGAGTCAAGTCCTCTAAGCCTAGGTCGAGCTGTACAGTGGACTAAGCCCAAGATGTTTCTATTAAAAAGAGTAAATTACTTTGTAGATATCGTTCATCAAAATTTATCTGTTGGATTTTTCAATTGCAAATTTAAACTGTACTTATAAGTCTTCTCTTGACGGAATAGTAAATTGGTTATATTATTTTTCAAGCTAGAATTTTATTAAAAGTTGTTAGCAGTGCAATTAAGTCCACAAGGCTGTGGTTAGCTATTGCTAAATAAATATTACTAAGTTTGAAGATATCAGATCAATTCCAGCCAATTCAGCGTTCAAATTACTGCAAATATAATTATAATTAATACGTAAATAATTTAAATTCACTCGTTTTAATAACCTATGCATGAAATTCG
Source organism: Drosophila putrida (assembly GCA_037043535.1). Taxonomy (NCBI): domain Eukaryota; kingdom Metazoa; phylum Arthropoda; class Insecta; order Diptera; family Drosophilidae; genus Drosophila; species Drosophila putrida. Next base: position 2,019,323 of record JBAMBI010000464.1, read on the forward strand.
CAAGCCACCAGCCACCTTGGAAAATTTTTGCGCAATTTAAAACAGATTCGGAATCATTATCCTGATCTTTTGTTGTGAACTTGTAATATTCATGAGGTCTCCCGGCATCTTTGGTTTCATTACCAGAGAAACATCCAAGTTTATTAATCTAAATCCATCTTTTTCGCTAGTAATCTCGAATGAGTCATAACGAACCCATTTACTACTCTCATCCAACGGTTCCCAGTAGATGTACAGCTCGTGCAATTTTCTACAAAGGTTCCTCCATATTTCTCATATAACAGTTTTAAGTGTTAATCCTTGCCGGACTAGAGTCCGGCACCTTTAATATCATGGAGTCTGGGGAGGAATGTCGCCTTTGTTCCCCCTTCCCCATAGCGCTGTATTAGTCTACTCCAGCCGAAATTATGATTCGAGCTACTAAAATATAATTATGATTTCTGTGTGGATTTTTAGAGATTTGCGTCACTGTTGGTGTCGTTCTTGTTTTTGTTATTGCTGTTTAGGGGCCAGCAGTAAATATGAAATTAAAAATCAACGCTAAAGTGTGAAACGCCTGAAATGTCGGCTGTCTGGTGGCAGTCAGGCAAATAAATGCTTAAAAGGCTTAGAAGTAGCTCTGTTACCAGCTGGAGCAAGCATTTGCAGATAAGTCGCGAAAGGTAGCAAAGGTCGCAAGCGGAAATTGAATTTAGCTAAGTGGAACAGCAGTAAAGTTCCGAATATTTAGTTACCAATTAGCTATGAACAAGGAGTTTATTACGCAGGGCGGCACGCCCATTACCAGTGAACTGGCAACGGTAAACGATCCTTCTTCCGAAATTGAAGTTAAATTTTAAAATTTGAAATCAAAATCTTGGTCGATTTTAGGAACTGCGCAAGCTCGTCTTTGGCACGGCTGCGATTCCAATGCGTGCCGAATGGCTGCAGACATCCTTTGTCTTTGGAGCAGCTCCTAAGGAGGAATTGGCATATGGTCTACGATGTCCACGAAATGCTACAAGGGGTTTGCTCTCTGTGGTGCAGGGTTTCATTTTGAAGTATCTGCTCTTTGCTCGCAAGAACAGCCGCACCAACTGTACTGAGTGCGTTATCGGCTTTAGGGGAATCCCCAATTAAAGGTAATCTGTATGTGAGTGTGTGTCCTTCTTTTCAGTCCTCTTCTGGCCACCGCTGATATGCAACGGGATTCGCTTTTTCACGCTTTAATCGAAATATTACGCACCATTTCGGATAAGGGCAAGGTCACAATGGTGCTGCCCTCCGAGGATGAGGTCTTTGTGGATCACAGTGCCAGCTATTTTCATGATACGGTGACCGAAAAGGTAAGTCCGCCGATTGCATAATAAAATTGATTTACCACACCATAGTTACTAAATCGATAAGATATTTATATTATAGTTTTCTGAAATTCCAATTATTTAATTCACTGCATGCAACTTCAGATATTATTACTCTTTAGAATAATTAGACTGAATATATTTTTAAAGAAAGTTGGAAGTCTATGAATAGTTAAATCTACATATATTATACTCGAGATGGGAATAATTTATTCTCAAATAGTTCTACGTGTGTTTTCATAAATTAATTAACATATCAGTAGAGTAAAATCTAAACATTAATTTCCTAATCTGTATAAATAATATAGGTATCGAGAAAGATAAGTTTGATTTTATTTCTATTAAGTACATATATTTAAAACCTAGGCTTAATAAGCAGTAGTATGTAGATAAAAAGGTTTTTTACCTAATTTCCATCTTCTACTTTTGTGTTTTAATAGAACTGATAAATCAAATTTAGTGTCTAAATATGTTTAGTCCCTAAATTCTATCCGTTTCATTATTTATTTCTTGAAGTTCTCAGGACTCCTTTAAATATGTATGATGACCATTTTTTCAATGTCTATATAAGATCTTAAATACAATTTATAGAAACTAATGACAAATTCAAAGATATCTATATCAAATAAAGCTCATATGGACATTGAACATATGGGGCTTAGTCCAATTAATTGCTGATTATATTATGCAAATTAATCGTCTTTTCTTTCCCTTCTTACTCGACAGCTTTATGTGTTTACACTGTCGCCAAATGAGGAACTGGAACACTTTATGAAGCGAAATTTCAAATACGTAAGAGCCCAAGTTACAGAATTGGTTGAATTTCTGTAGCTAAAGCAATGAGTTGACGTAATTATAAATGATTTGTCTAATTTGCTCCCAAAAGTTTACAGAAGAGGAGACTCCGGGCACTTTGCTGTTTCTTTATAGTGCCGTTCTCACAAGATCGATGGGAAAGTAAGATTTGATATGTTGAGAAAGTCTTTAATTTAATCAGTTATGCTAGAAATTCGAAATGTAGATAAAAGTATATAACTGTATATAATTTGATTACTTCAAGTCTAATCAGAGTTTTACCTTTGTAAATTCCAATGCATCGTAGAGTGCGAACGGATTTGGACTCGACCAAGGGCTCTCCGTTGACGATGAGTAACCATGAGGAGGGTTCTCTGATGATTGTCACCTTGTTGCTGACGGGACGTGCCACGCCCTATATTCACAATGGAGTCATCAACGTGGGCGATGAGAATTGCTATGTGATTAACTAAGGAATCAAATAATTATTGTTGATTTTGATGTCCAACTTTTCTTCGATTACAGGCGGTTCCACAATATGGAGTGTTGAAGCGTTGTATGATTGGATTACTGCTCTGGGATATTGAATCCGCCAGCGTGAGTACAGATTATAAATAATTTAATAGGAAAGCTCCTGATACTTGTCCCGCAGGCTGCTGTCAATCAATCCCGTCAACCGGGCTCTCGTCTAAAGACACCCAACTATCCCATTTGGATAACCAGCTGTACCGGCCATTATGGTGTCATCTTTAATCGGAACCCGGATCTGTTGCGCAATTATCATGCCGAGTCGCGATTTGATGTGAACTATTATAGCTGTTCAGGACATCAGATACTGATGACCATCGACAATCGGACGTACAATGAGCAGGCATTGGTCATGTTGGAGCGACAACCAATTACACCGGAGAGCACCTCGGTAGCGGGCAAGCCGGGCAAGGATGAGGCCGTTACGGCTGCCGGAGGTGCTGGTGCCGGAGTTGTTGGTGTCGCTAGCACTAGCGGCGGTGGTGCTAGTGGTGCTAGCGCTGGCAACGATGTGGTCGCCAAGGAGGAGTCAATGCTCAACACGCCATTGCAGCGTTTGATTCATACCAAGTGGGAAGAGGCAACTATAAGCTTTCACGTGCAGCCATCGATGTTGAGTTATCTTTTTAGTACCACACAGTAGTACGAGACCAGCCCCAAAAGCTCTCCTCTCTATCCATCCATCTCTTCAAGATAATTAACTCTCAAGTCTCTGCTTCTCAAAACTGTAGTTTCTATTACTTTAAAGTATGTAGTTCCTTCTGATCCCCTTACAACTTACATTGTCCGCATGTCAGCTTGTTATGTTGTCTCTTGATCTATGATATAAATCGACTTTCTTGGCGAATGACCAATACCCTACACCTTCCCATAACTATTTATCAGTACTAAGTAGTACGTACATCTATATCTCAACAAATCCAGCCAAGTAAGTTGAATAGTAGTTCAATAGCTTCATAGATGAAAAACCTTCCTATAATCCAAATAGCTTACCCCTAATATCTTAGGAATTAATGTTTAAGTTTTACATATATTCAGTTTTCACGTAGTTTGAATTAGTTTTCTAGATTTGATAGAACTCTAGAAATCTTTCATCTATTTTCCTATTACATTTAGTGATATTCGTAGCTCCCATTTTGATAATAATAATAGTAGATGCCGATTAACAAATATATCTACCATTAATATGTAGTTGTAATTACTATAAAATTGTCTAGATGCCATCAATTGTATGCTTTCTAGTCAACAAAACAAAATAACCGTGCACAAATCCTAATTAATCAAATATTACTATCGTATCGTATCGTTGCACTTAGTTGAGCTCCACTGTTGCTGTCTCTGAGCTCTGTTCTAAAGAAACGAATTTTAATGGGTATTTTAAAAAGATACATACAGTTGGAATTCCAAAACAGCGATGGTAAATACACGTAAAATATTGCGGAAATTAATGTTACCGAGGCCTCTCTCTATGCATCAAGAGCGACTACAGGATCTCAACCAGTTGAGGTTGCCGCCTGGAGCCACTAGACGATCAAATTAGACAACGAAACTATCAACTAACTAACTAGCACTTACAATTACACACTACAATAAAATATCAAAATTGTTAAGACATATTTAACAAATAAATGTTCAAACTCTTTACTGAAAAGTTTTCTATTTGATTTCTTAGGAAACCATATATACTTTTTACTTGTCCTTTAAGATTATAATAACTGAATCGTTTGTGGATCGTAATCTACAAATATGTACTACAAATATTTCCCAGTGAAATACTTACGAGAAGAACCTCTTTTAATGTCATTTAAAAACGCAGATTATTTAAAAAAATATTTATTAAGAAATTTGTATGATATTTATTAAAGATTGTTGTGTTTTTTCTTTACACAAAAATGATTGAAGTTCCTTGTTTAGCCAGTTTGAAAAAGAGTTTCGTTTATTTTGGTTTAAATTGTATTTTTCTTACTTTTGGTAGTATTTGTTGAATAAGAGAATAGTTTACTCGTAATTGTAGATTGGTTTTGTAATTGCTTCTTAAGTTGAAATAGTTGAAATCGATAATATCATGATAATATTTATTTCCAAGAATTTATAAGAATATTTTAAGTTTTCACGAAAGATTTACCCTTGAGATTAGTTAGTTTGTATTATTTTTGTAATATTATTATATTTAAAGATTTGGTAAGTTCCTAACTAATATCGTTAATACTCTCATACATAAATATGTTATGTGTTAATTATGTATAAATTGTAGAAATATTTATAAATTTGTTATTTATCTGCAGTATAGTAGTATATTTGTATAGTTATATTTACAAATCAATTTAAAATTGTTAAATTTCTAACTGAATATTGATTGAATTATTGAAAGAAATGTTGTATTGTTATTATTTTGATACCACTTTGTATAATTGAATTCCATCAGCAAGACCATTATCTCAAATATGTTGTTGGCTTTTCGGTAATTTCTCAAACTGCTTTTCGTTTTCCCCTTTCAATTGCCCATTACCCTTTGCTATCAGTTAGCACGCGATTCAAGTCCCATGAGGGCCCAGCCCCGCCCATGTGACCAAATCATTGGCCTCTGCTTTATCTGTCCCACTGCCTGTCCGTCTACCCGTCTGCCCGTCTGCCCGTCAGCTCATCCGTCTTTGCGGCTGTCAGTCCGTTGAGGGTCTGGAGCAACGCCTTGATAGACAAGTGTGCCAACATGCATTATTGAAATGGTTGCGGCCCACATTTTAGCTGCTGTTTGTTTGCATTTCAGATGGCTTCTTCGACTCTTCGCACTCTTACAATCAGTATAAATAAATATGGTAGTTGAATAACTTTAGACACGCCCACTCAATATTTAAATGTGTGGATTGCTTTGTCCTTGAACTATTGACATCTTTACATTTAAACTTAAGCTGAACAAGTTCCAAGAATTCAATTGAAATTACGAAATTTTGATATGTAAACCGAGTTGACATATTGAGAATTATAACAAAATATATTATCTATGGAAATTTAACTTTAAATAGAGCCTTTTTTGTATCAAATTGAGAATTATAACAAAATGTATTTAATGCAAATGAAGCTGGTTTGAAAATAAAACAAACTTAACTTTTAGGAACAGAAACCAGAGTTTTGTATTGTGTATTGTATTATTTGGTTATTACGACTCGACGCTCAAACGAATTATCATTTCAACTTATAAACTAAACTTAATTCGAATTAGGCTTTCATAAAGTAATGCACTTAAATACTTTTTGTCTTCCTCTATCAAATCTTAAATAAAGTCTTGGCTTAGGTTCATATATTCAAATATGTACAAAATATATATGTTTATGTATATGTATGTTATGTATATGTATATTCATGATAATTTAATATTTATAATATTAATATACAATACTTAAAGGTATACACTGTAACTATTTGGTGCCTGTGCGACTGTCAATGATGATGCCGGTTTGGGGTCAAACAGTGCTCTCTCATCATGATTACAAATATCGTATAAACGTGTGCGCTTAGAGCCTAAACTAACTGCAACTGCACTCATACCATATGTAGATTACGTTGGTGTTGTGCAAACACTAATGATAGTCGATATAAAGAAACGACTTCAACTCCTCAATTGTACCCTGTACAACTTCGTTAAAGTCACGGACACTTTGTGAGCTCACTCGCTGCCATACACAATTGTATTTTGGATAATCGTTATAAAGAGTTATCGTATAACTAACTAATACTAACTACAGTTGGACCAATCCAGCAGTCTCCTATGGTCGCACCAGCAGCTTCTCAATAAATACCAGATTCGTATGCCCATACTTGGTCATATTGAGAGCAAGTGCAGCCGGATTCTTTTTCGTCTGCGTGTGCCAAGTGAGTATCTGTAAATAGATTGAAATGAAACTAAATTATTGAAATCTATTGTAAACCCGGTGGATATGTTACCTCTCTGCACTCGTCAGCGAGCAGCTCAATCTCAGCATTGTCCAAGGGCGCCAGACTGCGGAGAAAGCCATCCTCCTCATAGCCCGGCTTAAAGGGCATCTTGGCATGTGGTCGTTCGCGTAGAAACTTAACACTCACTGCAAATCCAGCCATATCCACTGGATATTTTCGACCTCCGATCCAGCCATCGTAGTAGCCTTCCAGTTTCCCTTCACGTATTATTGGACTACTAACACCGGTCTTTGTTACCAGACCCACTGGCCACATGGACACCTTTTTGGTATAACGCATCTGTGGGAATAATTATAATTACTTAATACTGGTCCTAATCAGGGTATAAAGTTTGTAGCTAAGGCGACAGATTTGGAAATGGTTCGCAGACTGATTGCAAGAATCTTTAGACTTCAAGTATTGTTTCAAGGTGCGAATTTCGAGTTCTGCTTAATTTAATACATACACAACTCATTTAAAGAAAGTTTCCCAGTCTTAGAGCCATTAAAGCTAATGGTTCAATTCATGATCCGGCCCGGATAACCCAAAACACCCAGACCGAACCTTGGTCCTAATATCTGTAGGGATATCCGAGCATTATGAGTTCATACCTGTTCAAATATGTTAATATCGTAGGTGTTATCATCGTCGGCAAAGTACAGTACGCCCTCGGTGGCATTGGCGCGCAGATAATCGAGTCCTCGATTCCGATTCGAGACACCCCGGGGCTTGGCACGTTTCGTCAGCTTATACTGCTCGGGCATGGGAGCTGAGGAGGTGAGGTGGATACAGAGGAAGGAATGTACGTTAATAGTTAGCACTCAGAGTGGAGGCGAAATTAATGCTAAATGACAATACTCACCCACCAGGTACTCGTAGGGCACACCAATGCGATCCAGGGTGTGAGCCACCAATGGGTTTGTCCTGTTCGCATCCTCAATCACCAGCCAGAGGAGGTTCACGACATGCTTCAATGTATAACCGAGTCGTGTCAGCTCCGCCAGTTGTTCCGGTCGTCGATAAGTGGGCGTGATGATGTACAATGGTGGCTGTCGGGATTAAGAGTGAGGAGATGGTATTAACTAAGGGTCTATACTTTATTATTATCTATGGTATACTATGCAAGACTGGTGTGGTGTGGTGAGGTGTGTGTGTGTGTGTTTACATGCGTTACGCGCGGCGTGTGCTTCATTTTATGAGCAATTATGCAAATTAATCCACTAGTTGACTAGTTGACCGGGTTTAGGCTGCGTGTCTGTATATAGTTGGGTTACTAACTAGTTACACTTTAAGCAGGCCACTCAAATACCATACAAACACACACACACACACAACTACACACAGCGTGTGTGCATTTGCTGGTATAGTAAATTGTTCATTGTTGACACACAAAAATGCATTCAAATATATTTTATTTTTTCTCTCTTTTTTTTGTGCAAAATAAACAAAGACTGTCAAATAAATAAAGTGCAGTAAGCCAGAGCAAAATGCTAATAGCAACGACTAGCAGTTACCCTTTAAACACACAGACTAACATGTAATAAATTAACAATACTTTTAAAAACAAATAAATCAATTTATATATAGGGATCAATCGACTTATTTTTATAAAAGTATATACTTTTAATCAGTTAGCTACATTTACGGGGTATACAAATACTGCATTGACATGCAAGTTGGCAAACACCAAAGAATTGGCACACATAAATTGCATATGAGCCACGAAACTGACCAAATTCATGTCATGAAAACATCACATTTTAAACATTTATGTTGCCCATTTTATGAGTCGCAATATGCAAACCTTTCATTACAATAATAAATATTATTAAAAGCGTTGAATATTAAGTTAAAACTGGTTCTATTGTAGCAAAGTATAGCTTAGTGTTTTTGCTTTTATAGTCAAATGGAGAACATGGAAAAAGAAAGCTAAACTTGGGGCCGCTTTCTCATAATGCCAATAACCTTACAAGGTAGATAAACCTGCCGATAGGAGAACGAAATCTTAATTTTATCTACCCTTTAAGATCATCCTCAAGATGAGAAATCGCTCCTTAAAGTAATATATGTTGTATAAAAAATAACTTATAGCTTAATATAGTCCACAAGACATTCAGAATTTCAGATTGAAGTCATTTGCAAATAAACTTATATTTTTCTTAAGCAGTTCTATTATTTATAGCCTCGCACCATATATTATAGTATATATAGAATCAGCCTTTGACATTGACTGTAGTGCATCCAAAGTTACTTACTAAGTTAAACTAACAAGCACAGAGAAGATCCATAAAATGCGACGAGAATCTTTTTCAATTGGCTTGCATTAAAAGAATCTGGATCAACGTTATAGAACACAGTGAGACCTGTCCCCAGACCCCGCCAGTAACTGGAACAACCTCCTAATTTGGTGCTATTCAATGGCGTTAGTTGTTGTTGTTGCTGTTGCTGTTGTTGTTTTGTGGTTTCGGCTTATGGGTTTCAATGTGCAATGAGCAATTTTCAAATTAGGCTCATGCAAATTCCGTATAGAAAATCTTTTTATTTGCATATTATTTATAATTGGAGAAGGTGGAAAAGGGGGAACAGAGGAACCAGAGGGTAGGAGATAGCTAGGAGCTCTGACATTTGATATACGACCATTGCAACTGATTAACCCAGAAAAGATAAATATCTGCGTATAATGCAGTCAACCAATGTGCCTGTGTGTGTGTTTGTGTGTGTGCGAAACTTGGTCAAATAAATAATGCATTTCGAATTTGATAGCATTGGTAATGCGTCGTTGACCAAATTAGAACCTGATTTTGTCCATAATTGCATGGCACCAATGACAAATTATTAGATGGATTCACACAGATAAACGTAAGCACTTGAAACTCTTTCCGAAATAAGTCTATTCCATCAATCACACTTTTGGGTTTTTCAACCGTTCAGATAATGCATTATTGTCGCATCATTGACACAATCTTAACTAGACATAAGTATTTAGTACTTATTTATAAGAGTTATATGTCTTAATATCAGTCAAGTTCAGGGTCAGTTAAGTTAAAAACATTTGAAATATATTTTTCTTGTATTTCCCCGTGTTGCAATATTACTGACGTTTCAGTTATTTGAAAGGATAAATATAATTGGGTTTAACATAAACCACACCCTGAATCAGTCATAATGAGTGCATCCCAAATCTTATTTAATATAAGGATAATGCTTTACGTTAGCAATAAAACAATTTTCAAAATTTCTGTTATCCTCTATAGTTTCCTTTCCAAGCCTAGCCTTTTTTAAATTTTATAATTAAAATATTTACATATTAAATACATCGACATTTTCATAAAAATTATAAAATTAGGGATGTTCCACAAAGCTCTAATTCTTTTGCCGACAATTACTTTTGTAAACAACTGTTCCAAATGCTTATATTTATTAGTTATTAAAATTGAATTCAGTAAATTTTAAGTTTATTTTAAAGATTTGATTAATTTTTGTTCCCATTTGAAAGCAATCGTTGCTTGTTTAAGGACATCAAAATTGCTTTCCATTTGGTTTTGGGTTGCTAGAGCTTTGTGCAACATCCCTAAATAATAATCTTTAAACTTTTTTTCATGTCAACAGAACCTATAGTAGTTATCACTCATGAGATACTTTATCTAAATATGGTTTATCTATTTTTTCCTCTATTTTTCCTATATTCTCCTTACTCCCTCCACTTTAAATATTTCTTCAACTTCTTAAATTTTTTGAATATACTCGTACATAAATTCTGGCTCCCTGCTTTTATTTGCAGTACGAGTTTTCATAAATACGTGTTAAAACTGAACTTGAAACTAAGTTATTTTGTTCTGCTGCCCTTTGCAATAAATTTACTACATTCATTACAACGCACTTGTGACTTGTAATGGGACAAACTTGAAACTTGAAAAGGCAATTAGAAGAATTGGAAAACGAGCAGAAGCAATAAACAAACAAATAAAATTAAATCAAACGGAAAAACAGCAAGAAAACTGCAACAAAAATACATAAAACTTAATATATACTAATACTATGATAACTGTACACATGCATTTATACATATAAATATAGTAAACTATAATATATAGTTGGAAAGAATTCTTACTGTAATAATATGTGGAACAAGGCGAAACAAAATGCAGATAAAACTGTGAATGCGACTTAAGACTTATTAACTAATTAGTATAGTGATTAAAATAAATAGTTTGTTAGTTAGTTTTGTTGTCTGCAAGTGCTCAATTTAGTTATAGATTAGTTAAAGAATATTTACGGGTTCGGAAACGGCAATAAATGTTGAGCGAGTCTTATGAGCGACGCCCCTGGCGATTCCCATTGAATTGTGGGCGTGGCTGGTTGTTGTTCTTGTTGTTTTTAACAGTTTTTTAGTTGTTGTTGATGTTGTTGTAGTTGTAGTTGATGTTGTTGTTGATGTTGCTGCTGTCGTTGGTGCTGTTATGGCAACAGCAGCAGCAGCAGCCGCTGATGTTGTTGTTGTAGTTGTGATGATGGTTTTGTTATTGCTATTGGCATCTGATAATAATGATGATGACAATGGCAATGAAACCGTCGATAAAAAGTACATTGAAGATTCACCAATGGAAGCCGATGGGGAAGAGGAGATTTCAGTTGCATTTGAGGCATGCCCCATTGCGGTTGTATTAACGCTGCTTATAGGCGACCACAAATATGATGCGATAAATGAGCTCGATGATGATGATGATGTTTTATCTGTATGCTATATCATGTGGTTTATCATGTGTAAGTAGTTTCCCCAGTTCGAAATAGAGCAAGAACAAGAACAAAAGACATATTACAATATGAGATTGATGTAGAATGCTTAGATACAAAGATATATTCCTAACAGCTAATGTATAGAGTATGTACTATAGATATGTAACTGATATCTTCTAAAATTTGTATAATAGAAAAACTCGTTCGTAAGCGCGTATTCAGAGTAAATAGCGAGAAGCTAAGTAAGAAGTTCAAAACGACAAACTTACAGCAAACAAGCTGAATTTGTATTTTAGTTCAAATAAATTTCAGAGTTAAAGTTCTAGTAGCGAGAAGCATTAGAAGTTCAAATTAACAAAACGAGCATAAAGAATATATTGAATATACTATTCTACTACGTAATAATCTTTAAGCAGAAATCTCTTTTTGTATCGTTTCAATGACTTGAAAGTTTAAAACAAAACCATTTCAACATAAACAAAATAGTTTAAGGACTTGGGAAAGTTGAAGGCAACAAAGTTAAACCACATTTTAGGCTCTTTTGTTGCTTTTATCCGTGCTTTCAAAACGGATCTTTAATTTCTCGCTTTATTTAAAAACAATCTGAATTCTTTAGTTAACATTCTATTGCTATCTGCAATTCCTAATAATTATAGCAATTTATTTATAGCATGTTTAGTAGATACAGTGCGCAAATACAATAAATGTATGAATGAATAGTGTGTGACTTACAACTTAATCAATACTCGAATACGAACTTGAAGGATTTCCAAGGTCAAACCATAACAAAAGGTAATTAAATTGTGCAATCTACACGATCGTCTTATCAATATGTGCTATCTATCCGAACTATCCATAAAAGACAACGAACTACTTAGTTATACAAAGTATGTCAACTAACTATAACTATAGTTCATTATCTACTATAAAAGGGTGGTGGAAGGGGGGAGGGGTACTCACCTTGATGACCTCGTTGGTGGCGAGGGGTTGTCGGGACATGTGATATTGATAGAGCACCATATAGACACAGGTCGTGGCTACGAATATGGTCAGGTACATTTTAATGGATTTACCCAGCCCCATTTTGTTGTTGTTGCTGTTGCTGATAGTTCCATTCATTTTTATATCTTTGGCCTGTGGCAGCAACATTTCTTCTTCTTATTCTGACACTGTTGTTGCTGTTGTTGTTGCTGTTGCTGTTGTTGCAGATCTTTTGTTTTTCTTTTTTACGTGTTGGTCTTGTAACTCTTCTTTGGTATTTTGATTTCATTCGTTTGGATTTTATTGCAATTTTTGAAATATTATTAATTATTTCTCTTTTCGATTTTTTGCTGATTTGTAACTTTTCATTTGCGTTGCTTGCATTATTTTCGTTCTCTTCTCTTTCTGCTTCTGTTTCTACTTCTTTCTTTACCACATTTGTTGCTTCTCTCTTCTTTTCATCTGATTGTTTAACGCTGTGGGCGGCTTTTCTGGGCGGGGCGGTGCTATCTAAAATGGAACAATAATATTTATTTTATTAAATTAAACTAAACCGAATCTATTTTACAAAAAAGGAAATAAGAAATTGTACTTTACTTACATTTAATTCATGTTCTCACATACTTGTCTTTAATGCGCTCCTAACCTGCAAAGAAAAGATGCAAATATTTCAATAAAGGATCTAATATTAAAATATATTTCAGCTAGAGAAAAGTTTCAACTTTTGATTTATTGCTGTTCAAACTTTGCCCAGAAAATGAAATTAAAAAGCGTTTAGTCATTGAAACAAACCAGCAGCTGATAGACAGACGGGCTTCAGTTTAGATAATATTGACAGACGCCCCATATATAGTATGTATATATATAAGTACATAGGTACACAGTTGATTGTTTTTAAAATACTGTATGAAAAGTAATGTAATTAACTTTAATTCATTTAATTCTTTCTTGAAGTAGGATTTAATTCACTTAAATTCATTCTTGAAGTAGGCTTTAAAATCAATTGGTCAGAAGCCATTGATTTGCCAATTACTTATTATATTATCAACTCGGTAGCAAAAGCGTGATGTCTGTTAAGTTGCGATAACGATTGCGATAACGATAACAGACTGTGTGTTACATGTGACAAGATTCTGTAGTTTCTTCAAATTCCTTGGGCTTCTCATAACGAAAAACAGTTTGCAAAATTGTGTAATAATCTATTGAATAGATTATACACATACTTAATAATAATTTTTTAGTTTAGTTTAAATAGTCTCATTTTTACAAAATAGCGCTTTTCAGAACATTAAACTTAATGTTAATCACTTGCACTTAAGACTTAAGAGCTCTTAACCACATTGATTGCATTTTCCTTTCCTTTAGCAATTTGTGTATAGCTCTTGTTAACTTGGTTGTTAGAAATTGCAATAAGCTGGCTGCATGGGGTTCGGAAAGCATATCAACCACAAGCGGAAGTTTCGCTTGTTTTTCGTTTTGAATACCCTGTATGTTGGGTGTGCGGAAAGGTATCTCAGTTAAGCTGCAAACTGGAAATAGGAAATAGGAAATATGCTTGGCTAATATGTAATTATCTGTACCCTGAAGAAGGGAATATTAGTTTTTTAGAAGTTAGTTTGAATTGAATTGTTGTCTTGTCTTTGAAAATATAAAAATTCTATGCTTTCTTTTTATAGAAATTGAGAATAGTTGTCGAAATGTTATTATAGCTTCAATAGATACATTTGATAAAAAGTTATTACCATAAACACGATAATTGTGAAAAAGAGCTCATAAAATTTAAATTACAATTCGAATTTTTTCAATGGGTGCGTTTACTACCAGACAATACCCATATTTTTTTTGGGTTTAAAGATTGTTGATGTACGCACCCTTCAATAAAATCTAACATAGTTTATTTCCTGTAATTACAGAGAACTGGGAAGGTTTTCAATGGAATATATAGTCATGACAGATACTCAGATACATGTGTATCTAAACTCTAGAGTATCTTAGAAAGTGTATAAATGTTTTCAGTTCTTTAACTTCGGCGTCTAATTGTTGTTGTTGCTGTTGTTGTTGTTGTACATCCGCAAGTTCTTCGATGGGGGCGTGGCTGTTGTTTGTTCGCGTGTTAAAGCATTTTAAAAACCATTTCGCCTAGTTGCTGATATTAAAGTTCAATGGCCAATTTTGAATTTGTTTTTTACTTTTTTTACTTTTCATTTTTTATTTTGCTTTGGTTTGCATGTTGTTGGCAAACTTGGGCGCCGCTTTGGTTTTTTCCTCTCTACGCAATTTGCATATGGACTTTGCCTTTTTCTTCTTCTATCTAAAATTGTATCTAAATAGAACTTTCAAATGTACTTAGAGGTAGATAAGAGGGGACAGTTATTTAAAATTTCACTAGTTAAATTTTAATGAATCTTTATTTGTCAGAAAAAAGTAAACAATTAAACTTTAAATGAATATTTGTTATCTCCGTTCAATTTAAATAATTTTCATGGATTATCTTAGCTCTTAGCAAAAAAACCCAAACAACAAATTTATTTAACTACTAGTCTATTGTTTTATAAATAAATAATTTTTAAAATAAATTAAATTTTCTATATCAAATATTGTCAATCTATCTATTGTTCCATCTATAAGCTACAAATTTCAATTAATGTCGGGCTTTCAACATTGCAGCAAATTGAAAACTGTTTTGTGAGGGAAAGAGGAAAAGTGCTTTATTTAACAAAATGTCGAAACAATAAAGCCAAGAACTAAGCAAAAGTCTCTGTAAAAACAATTTAGTGCCAGAACTTAACCCATTTACATGACAATTCCAGCCGCCTCGGTGCGAGGCACAAAAATGTCTGTGCAAAATAAAATGGGAATGAAACACAACAAACTACAAGGCAGACACATAAACAACCAGCACAGATGTGTGGGTGTGTGTGTGTGTGTGTGTGTGTGTGTGTGTGTCAAAGTGTATAACAAAATACCACAAGTGGGTGCAAATTGAGAAAGAAATTCAGCAGAGAGACGGAAAAAGAGAAATGAAAAGCGGAAACAGCACTGAACTGGATACTAAGTACGAAAGTTGCACTTTAGAACCCGGTAGAAGCTCTCAATGTCCTTTAATTGAATATTATATGACTGCAATTTCCATAAAGCAAAGCCTCTTTTCTTTTACCTAAGCCAAGGTAAAATTGTATGTAGTTATCCTATATGGACACTTCCTGTTTCATTCTGCAAACTCTGACTCTATACTAACTATAATTATTTGTTACTTAAATATTATTGTACTATATATACAATTGAATGCCAATTAAGTTACCAAGTTTTAACAGGAACACTTTCTGTTATTCATCGGTCTGAACCATAAACTATTCATGT
Organism: Drosophila putrida; assembly: GCA_037043535.1. Classification (NCBI taxonomy): domain Eukaryota; kingdom Metazoa; phylum Arthropoda; class Insecta; order Diptera; family Drosophilidae; genus Drosophila; species Drosophila putrida. Next base: position 2,034,997 of record JBAMBI010000464.1, read on the forward strand.
TTTATTCAAAGCTATAATAAACTCTTAAATTTTAGTTCCCTACCCAAGTATATCCTGAATTTTAGTACAAAAACTCAAAGCGTATTCCAATCCTTTAATCACTTTATTATATCCTTTTTCGCTTTATTAGAACGCCGACACCTCGGGCAAACTTTAGAACTAATACTGTCTTGGACTCATTCATATTGCTGTAAGGACAACTTAAATAGTCTTTACGAGTTCCTTTGCAGTTCTATTTCAATTCACTTTACACCTAATCCCGACGCCAGGCGGCCCATAAAATGTTCCACCATGGAGCTGGGAATCGAGGTTTCGCATGTGGGCGGCATCAACAATTGCGTAATACTAGATGGGTAAATGGGGGGGGGGGGAAATCGGGAGAGAGGCAAGGATGGACGTGCTCACATGAAAAGAAGTAAAAAGTGAAATCGACTCATGTGAAGAAGCAACTCTTTTTTTAGTTTTTTGTGCTTGATTTGTAGCCCGGAACTTTGAACCAAAACCCAGGCTCTAGTCTCTCCACACGCAGTCTACAACTTATTGCATTTGTCAAATAACAAAAACGAAAGGAAATAAAATAAAAATGAAAAAGAAAAGAAAAGTGTAAACGAAATTCACAGCATCACTGGCAAAATCATATTTCAAATTTAATGGATTAGCACCATGGAGAAACTCCATCCTGTAAATGTCTTTATGTGAGCATACAGTGAGTTACAGTGTATCAAGCAGTATCATATATCATCCATTATAAAAAACTTCTGAACGTGCTAGTCGTATTTTATGTAATGCAATGTAATGTAATCAAAATGCAACGAAAAAGAGAAAAAAGAAACTAGTCAATGTGGAATAAACATGTGAGTTTTCTCCAGTTGAAAGTAACGGCAAATTTAGTATTCTATTCAATCAGAATTATATTTACAGGAAATTCCCAAATGACTTTTGGATAATAAATATTGTGATAAGATAGTAAAGCAATCAAATAATTTTCCTTATATATGTATGTACTTTATTTATTGCAAGGTGCTGCTTGGTAAAGGCTAAACAATCAATAATAAAAACAACAACATTTATGACATTGAATGCAAAAAACATTTATCATATCTCGACATTCGAAATATTCAAACTATTCATAGTTAAATGTTTAAATGCCCAAATAAAAACAAATCAAAGTCCATAAAACTTATGAGAACAAATTAGGGAAGGCAGGCCAAAGGCTTATCGCTGGGCCATTAGACTAATGTCTATTTGACACAGACACAGTGGGAGCTATTAATACTGTAACGTCTCAAAACAGGAGATTATATTCTATGCTATAATTCTAGATGTCCTTCCCATCATTATACGCAAATGGTGTGAATGCAGAGTGTGAAAGAACTTTGTCGATGTTTTAAGCCCCGACAACAAAAGGAAAACTAAGAAAGCCGTCATCAATCGTAGGCACGCATAGGTGCAGAACTTCCAAATGTGACCGACAGGTGGGGCAACTGTTGCGCCACCTTCCAGCCAAAATTCAGTTGGGTGTGTCCTCAGAAACTTACAAAAGCAACAGTTGATTAAGGTTGCCTCTGGGATGGTCGTCAACTTTTTATAAATGAATTTCAATACATTATCATTAGCATTAGAGTGTCATTAATGAGTCAAGGCAAAGTAAGAACTTTCCGATAGATATGAAAGTTTTAAATAATAACTAATACCTTGTAATAAATTAAACAATAATAAATCAATTTTCTCGTATTTGTTAGCCTACTAATGAGTCATATTCTCAACAGGCCAGAAGCCAACTTGGCTCTCTGCTTTTCAAGTTGCCTTATCTAACAGACGTGATGAGTGCCACTTACTGTCCAAAACTTTTATTGGGGTCGTAAACCTTGTTGCATACAAGCCAAAATGATATTTGATGTGTTGTTCTTCTTATTAAGTTATTGTTTTTCACATTAATGATCGTATGACATGTTACGTAGCTTCCAATTTTTGTGATTAGACAACTTTATATCTATCTATCTATATGGAGCCTTCAATCAATTGATGTGCTTATCAAATAGTTTACTATAAAGTGCAACAATTCCGCAAAACTTATTTAACCGGAAATGCGAAAAAAAATTTCAATTGGTTCATGACTGTAAAATTAAGTGGAAGTCGCAATTTTTAGTTTAGCACGAATTAATGAGAATTCTGTGTAATGGATATTATCAATACGGCAGTCCTTACATAATACTTGAATTGCAGTTTACAAGTTAGTTAAGGCGAGAATATTCTTTTAGCTTGTTTTAAGTTGTATAAAGTAGTATAAGATATCATTTATTGTCCTTTTATTGTTTAAAATAAGTAAAATTTATATTTACATATTTATATATCTATTTTTTATTATATCTCAAATTAAAGCGACTGCCTTAAGCTGTCGGCTAGTGATAAGACTTTATAAATATACTTATAGGAGCACTAAGTGTTTTTCCATATGCAGATATAACTATATACATACATATATACATATCTGTAAAATTAAATGTGGGAAAGTACGCTTAACCCATTGGCTGTGTTTTCTCTCTGATAACCATAAATTTATCATGTGTTATGTTTGGATTTTGCTTTCAACTCATTTGTATTGTTCAAAAGTTGTTGTTGTCGCTTGTTCTGCATGAACAGCATAAATACCGGAATTTCAAGCATTGTAGTTTACTTATTTACATATGTACAATCATATATACAATTGTATCTGTAAGTATATGTTAGCAGCATGTAGCGGAAGTTACGATCCGCCTTTGGATACACTCATTTGCCATATCAGAAGCCAACTCACATTGTGGCAATTTGGCATTTGAAAATTGCACATCATACAACTGAGATTTGTGTCGATTGTAGAGGTTTCTCCTATTCTAACTATATAAACTTATACTTACATACATACATATACATATACTTACTTATATCATAGAGCCTTATCTTAAGCATGTTGTACTAGTTAGGCATAATAAACTTCATAGTGATTTAAGCCACTGTGTTAATGAGGAATAAAACAAGATAACATAATTAGAACAAAAGACATTTTTATTCAACTTTATTTGCACTTTTTTTGCAGAAGAACCTATATTTTGTCAATAAACTTGGCCTTGGTGATTAAAATGTTAAGTTTAGTAAACATGTAGTATGTTTCTTAATTTAACGCTGTTTATTATCACAGGGCATAGAATAGTCTATCAAACTCGATTGAATTACTCTTACTTAGTTTTGCTGCATTTTTTCAAGGGCTTTCTAAGTAAAAATATATGTATGTATCTTATAGCCCTATAGCAATCTTTTACAAAGTTAAAATTATTGAAAAGAAAATGTCTTTTCTCTTTTGGCTGTTTGTTTTTTCTCCTCTTTCTACCCCAAGAGGCAAGAAAGTGAAAAATGTTCAAAATTGGCAATTAAATTACCAAAGCAATGCCAAAACAGAGAGAGAGAGAGAGAGAGAGAGATACCAGAGACAACAATACGAGTATGAGAAATTGCAGTGCCAGCAAAAAATACGGCAAAGTCTCCAAGCGAAATGAGTTCAAGTCGAATTGGACTGTGGCCCAGAGGTGGACGGAGGAGCGACCCACTTGACAGGCAGCCAAGAAGAGGAGACACAGTTCAGAGAGTGCATTCCGAGTTGAGGTCCTCGATCCTCGGTCCTCCAATACGCCAATGTGGGGGAAATGGGGAAATGGGGAAATGGGCAAATGCCACTCGGGGGCCAGTCAAGTGATTCAGCGTTTGGCGAAAGAAGCTAGCAAAACAAAGGAGCGCAAAATTCAATAACTTGCAACTTGCTACAACAGCACATGAGTTGCAGCTACACTAAAAAAGAAAGGATATTATAGTTACTTGAAAATACCCTCGACTGTACTTCAACTACTTCAGACTGAATTTTAAATACACAATCTAGTAAAAACATTAAACTAAAAAATGATAAAAACAGTGGCTCACAGTTTATTTCTACCAGCATATAGGAAAGCAACAGTCAACTATAACGTCTAAAAGCATAAAGAAAACACATAAAAAACTATTTATGAAGTCTTTTTTGATCAGTTTAAACATATAGTATGGCTAACAACCTGCTTTTAAATAATTTTGATTTATTTTTTAGTTAAAATACATTTCAGGTTTTTAAGTTCTGCTTTTGTGCTTTGAGCCACTGTAAATGTTGATCCCTTTAAGCGGATTTCATCATATTAGAAAATTAACTTGATGCAAATTTGACCTTGATTCCAAAATACAACTGAAACCAATTTTTGGCTTCAAAAATATAAACTTTTTCATTGGAAAAATTGTTCTTAATGTTTCAATTCAAAACACAGACAAGTAGAGAAAATTAGTTCTCAAACTTGGTAAATAATATTATTATAATAAAAGATTTATGTAGATACATATACAAGAGATAAAAAGGAGACGACTTTGGCAAGAACGGAATATAATTTGCAGCTGGAATGATTTGCAATTTGCAATTTGCATTTTAAAACGTGCAGTGGATATTTAGACACAAATACTTTGCTCGACTACGAAATACCCTATAAGCTACATTTAGGTAGAGATAGAAATAGCACAAATTTGGTCTTGTAAGGCATGCTAATCAAGCTAGTTAACTAAAGAAGGTAACTAAGAAAGTTACTATAGAAGGAATAAGAAGGAAAATGTAGAGAGAATTTAATTTATAAAACTACAAAATGAATAGAATTTATGGAATTAGCAACTATATTTAGAATGAAAATAATTTATAAAATAAGAAACTATAGAAAGAGTTATATCAATCAAAATAATAAAAACCAAAAACTATAGAAAGAGTTAAATTTATAGAATTAGCAACAATAGAATGTATAAAATTTATAAAACTAGACAACATACCCTTCGCCAGCCACTTGTTTTCTATAGGATAAAGAAAGTTGCGTTTGCTGTTGGCCTCAGAGATTTTGGCCAGCTTGTCTGGCCTGCAAAACTCTTGTCAACAAATTCAATTTACGTTTATTTTGCGAAAATATTGCTGTTGTCCTTTGCTGACTTCTAGTCCTTTCACGCACGCAGTTGGCATTTTTCATTTGTACAGGCGCTCGAAATAGGTTGCGAAATGGCATTTTAAAAATTTAATTGCCAACACAGGACGATGACGAGGACGAGGACAAGGACTAGAACATGGTTGGTCGGTCAGACGAAGACGAGTACCGTCATCTGGATGGAGTGTCTGTCTGTCCATTTAAAAGGGAAGGACAACTGCTTGGCAGTCCAAACTGCAAGTCAGCTCCAGGGGTTTCTGTGTCATGTTTGTCAAATTGAGTGAAGTCCTTTTCCTGTTCGTTGCTCCTCTTGTTGATGTTCATGTCCTGTCCCAATCCATTCCATTCACTTTAGCTCACGCAGCTGCCAGTCACTAACTTGCCACAGCCAGAAAGGAGTCCATCAAATGACTTGCGTGCCCAAGAAAGCCGCCTCCTCCCCGAACCGCCCAACCGGAAAATTCTTGCGTTGAAATATTTATATAGATATATATATATTAGCCAGCCGACCACTCACACAATATCTCTTGATTGGGAAATATCTGAAACTCATTGAAATTCTAGAAATCCCTCGATAGAATTTAATATTTAAATTATGAGACAAAATTGCAAATCTAATTCAATTTGTTCTTTACAGAACAAAGACTCAAGATTTTAAATGTAACATGGCGACCGGAAAGATGTTAGTTATAGAAATCGGTTAAGATTTGAACAAGTTATGAAAATTGAAAGTAAGGCAAACAGTTTATTGTAGAGGTTCTGATATCAATTTAATCTACTTACAAAATAAAAATTAAAAAACAATCATTAAAGAAACCCGTTAAATCGGTTGATTGTCTTTGTTGATAGGATATAAGTTAGCAGTTACTTCATTTTCATTTTAAATGGTTTCATTTCTATCTGAATTCAGTATTTTAAAAATCATAGCTGAAAAAGTTTGTTTTAATAAAGTTATGGAAGAAAAAAGAAACAATTTGCCAGGAACTGAAAATCTTTAAATGGTTCCGTTTCTATTTGAATACTAGCAATAGATGTAGAATTGAAAGTTTAGAAACACTATGAACTTTAAACTTACGTGATAGTACAGGATTTCAGGATTTCTACATCAGATATTAACATTATTTTTTCTTCCTTCCATTGAATTCCACTTGAGTTAAGGCAGGACGCTTTGGCAAATGTGGCAAACTCAAGTTGCCTGCAGATACTTTTGTCTGTTTTGTTGCAGCTTTTCTTATGGACTTTTTAGCTGGCAGCTGACAGCTGACTGAGAATTCTGGCTGTAACGTCAATCTAAAGCTTTTTCGACCATGTTTGCAATGTGAACAGTGTGAAAAGCATTTCAAATGGCTTACAGATGCTGCTCTGACATACTATATTTTGTCATCTTTTGTGGCAAGTCAAGCAAACAACTTGTCACCAAAATGATTTCTGTCACTTGAACTCTATATATTTCTCAAGTCTAACAACACTTTTGTATATAACTTGTATAGAAAAAGGAAAATATTACACTCAAGTATTGCTGAAAACGTTTACGAAAACCAAAAACAGTAAAGTGAATTTTCTAAAAATGAAATAAATATCATCTGGAAGTACTTAAAGCTATTCTATACTAATACAATATTTAAGAATAAGGAATTGAAAGTCCAGGTTTTTACTCTTGTAATTGTAAATTTAGAACTGCACTGCAATCCTTAATAATTGTTACAACGTTTACGAATGCGACACAAAAAATAAGTAAAGAAAACCTCATATAAAGCTGTGCTACAAAAAGTACAAATGTAATTGTAGGGAAACATGTAACAAGCATTAAACAAGTACACAATAAAAGCTTTTGAAATTTGGAAAACAAAACCGGAAAAGAGAGAAAAAACTAGAAGCAAGAGTTGTACGCAATCTTAATTGTCATAATCACAGCGAGGGGAGGTCTTAAACATATGGAATGTGTGTGAATGTTAGTTACCATTCCTATCCTAGACGTCCTTTGCGGCGTGAAAAATTAAAACGTGACACAAATTACTCGGCTCCTCGGGGCAGACACACTCACACACACGCACACACTCATATACAAGTTCCATTAACCGTTGCTGAGACATGGCGCATGGAGGGAGCATGGAGGGACCCAGGGCCTAGTTTGTGCCGCACTGCGTATGTCCCGAGGGGTTAAGGGCGACGAAACGCCTCCCTCATGTTGTCTTTGCGACTCCCAATTGATGTATGTATGTATTTATGTATATGTGTGTATGGGGCTCAGTAGTAGTACATCGGGAGAATAGGGCAACGGCAAACGGGAAACCTTTTTAAATAATTTTTGTACTCGCAGATTTCGCACGCACGCACATGTGTCAAGGATCAGGCCAGTCAACAGTCCATCCCCACGCTCATTTGCATATTATGTGGGTCTTTTGGAAAGCTCTGTGTACCTGAGCTCCAAGGTCTTTTGTTTCGACTAACCTGATGTGATTAAAAAACATTCTATGAGCATAAATCAAAAACTTCATAAAGTAAATCCTTTATATAAAAATTTCACATATTCAACTACTATATTTCACAAGAATCAAGTTAAGAATGATGGCTTTTAAGTAAGAGAAACTTCTGAAAACTATAAAATATTTGAGTAGACAAGCTCTAAATATATTACAGAATTGAATATACATTCTCATAAGATTATAGCTATTATCATTATCAGACTTTATGTAGTGATTTTAAAATAATCTTCTAATAAACTCTGTTCTTAAAAGATTACTTTACATAGTTACTATAGATTATTTCTAAATTGAAAGCAATATCATTATCAGACTTTATGTAGGGATTGTCAAATAATCTCCTAATAAGCTTTGCCTTTTAAATATTTCTTTAAATAAATAGTATATCTACGTAGATTATTTCTATGAGCTTTAGAATTTTATTGAATGCAACCATATGTTGGAGTATTTTAGAATAATCACAAGTTTCTCAAATCCCTAGACCAATTTGTCACCTGTTCTTTTCCCTCTTTCATCTTTAGCGCTTCACTTCATTTTTCACGACCCGTCGCTCCAATTAGCAGCTGCTTAGCTAATTTCAAGGCGTTTGCTGCCTGAGAAACTGTGAAACAACACACGACGCTAATAGAATGGTACAACACCAACACCCTCCCAACATTAATATACACACACATACACATACAGACATATCTGAGTACTCACCTATACAGCATTGGATGACTCCCAGTTTGTTTGGGGCGACAATTTGGATGCCCTCCTCCGTCGTTTGTTCCATACTCATTGGGGCCCAAACTGTTGTTTTTGGTTGAAGGGGCAACTTTCGATTTTATTGCGGCTGATCATTTGCCGGTTGCCAGATGCAGTTGTAGTTGTTGTTGTTGTTCTTATTTTTATTTTGATAATTACACTTATAACGGTTCTTTTTTTATTTATAACACGTTCTGTTTTGCACGAGTTTTCGTGTTCGGAAAAGAGAAATAGAAATAAAATAAACGGCAGCTCCTATTTATGTTGTCGTTGTTGTTATTATTGTTGTTGCCAAAGCAACTCCAGGGCGAAAAGCAACTTGCGAACAAGAGCAACAGCAACAAACACAACAACCACAACAAGAGTATGAACGTCAGGTGTGAGTTAAAGGAGGCGCCTCCCTTCCCCTACCACTGCCACCACATTCAGCGCGCACACATAACCGAAAAGTGTAAATAAAATAGTAAAAACAACAAAAAAGAACGTAGGGAAATGAAACAGGAAAAAGTATCAGCAGCAGCCAGCAACAACACGCACGCAAGCGGAAAAGGAAGAAGGAAGAAGGAAAATCGAATGAGCCGTAAGACGGACAAACGGTCGAATAAGAGAGCACCAATGAGAGAGACAAAAGTTGAGAGAAAGTGAGAGAGCTTGCTGTCTGCTGCTGTTGGCAATAACAAAACTTTTGCCATGCCCTTTTCCTGGTTTGTTTGTTTGTTTCACTTTTCACAGGATGCGGCGTTTAATATACGTCTCGAGTTCAGACAATTTCATTTATTTACACACACATTTAAATGTAATAATTACACCCACGCACACGCACACACAACACCGACGGAGTTGTTGCTCTTTTACTTTGGGGACTATTTTTAAGGCAACACTCCAAACGCACTTTGCGTTGTCCAGGCGCGCCAAGTGCCAAGCTAGAACTAAATGTAGATTTAAAGCGACAGCGATGGCAGCGGCAACGCACCCAGACACCCGCACGTACTGTTATTCCAAATGCGACTGAGAAGCAACCGAACGATACGAAACGAAACGGAAACAAGAAACCGCTGCGCGACCAGCACTTGATATCCATTTACAGTGCGCGTCAACTGTTAATATACGTGCCTGTTAAGTTGTTTAAGCTCCCCTTTGATTCTGTAAAAAGGTTACATTTCGTATTTTACACAAATGCGAATCTTTGGTGGAAAACATGCAAAAAATAACTAACTAAGAAACTTTGAATTAAAACATACATTCTTAAAATGTCTAGTGTTTTGTCTAATATCTGGGACTTCTTTAGAAAGTGTGCCAGAACGGCTTATAGGAAATTTTTATAATAAAATTCATCATTCTCGCAAGATTCCATCTTTAATTGGTTTCTGCAATTTTAAATTAGTCGCACCCCGCCATAAGTTTGAATTTGTTGTCTTTGACACACAAAACAAAACGATATTTTAGTTTTGAAAACCGCCGCTATGTGGCGCCAGAATGTGAGAAATAATTTTTTGGTGGAAAACCTGACAGCCCTAGCGTTCCTGATTATCCTGATCTCTTGCCGGAACCACTTTAATTTGAAACAGCGTAAAAAAACTTAACTTTTCCAATTATAATCTGTTATTCATTTTTTACAGCTACGTTGACACGTTCCTGCCGAAGAATAGCAATTGGATTTACAAACCCAAGCTGAAGTCAACAAATGCCTTGCTGAGGAGTCTCAGGGATATGGTTCTTCGCTGCAAGTGTGGTCTGATAACCAAGTTGATCACTCTTGGATCAATGGAAGAATGTACCTAACTGTAAGTACAACATTGATTAAAATTATCATATCTGATATATAAAATATATTTTAATTAAATAAATTTCGTTTTTTCTTGCAGTTCTGCTCGAGGAATATCGAAATCTGCTCAACAATGTTGGACTTAGGAAACTGACGCCAATCAAAGCTGCCAAAACTGGAGAATAACTTGGACAAATAATTATAAGAATAAATATAACAAAAACTAAATTGTAATACATATGTGTTTATCTATCGAAGCTATTAAATAAGGTTTCTGTTTAAAATTACTGTATATTAGTATATTTTTTGTTCTCTCAATGTTATTCGTAAGACTAGGATTTAAGAATAAAAGAAACTACATTTTGAAAAATACAATTATGCTATGCTATGTATATTTAACTTTATTGTAAGATAATACTATTATTAAACTGTAAAATTTAGCTTAAAATTGCATAAATGAATTGTTAATTATACTATGCTATGTACATTTAACTTTATTTTAAAATAATACTTTTATTAAACTGTAAACTTTAGCTTAAAGTTAGTATAGATAAATTGTTAATTACACTATACTATGCATATTTAACTTTATTTTAAGATAATACTATTATTAAACTGTAAAATTACGTTTAAAGTTAGCATAGATGCATTGTTAATTATACTTTACTATGTACATTTAACTTTGCTTTAATATAATACTATTATTAAACTGTCAAATTTAGTTTAAATTTAGCATAAACAAATTGTTATTCATTAAGGATAGGATTTTAAGAATAAAAAAACTGAATTTTTAAAATTAAAACATGTTTTTTCATTGGTTGGGTAGCAAAATTCCAATTCAAATTTAACGATAATTTTTAAATTCAACGGCCGCTCAAATTTTTAATCTCGGGGAAATATGACGTCACGCTAAAAAAGTTGAAGGGAAATTTCCACCTGCTGCTGATTTCTGTTCGCCTGGTATTTCTGCGCTCATTTTCGGTTTTTGGCAGCTGTTGCGACTGCCACGTCCCCTTGGGTTTGTGTGCGGGTGACTGTGTGAGCTTGCCAGCCTAAACAGACCCGAAAAACCGAAAATGAGCGCAGAAATACCAGGCGAACAGAAATCAGCAGCAGGTCGAAATTTCCCTTTTGCTAAAAAAATTTCCCTTTTAGTGACGTCACGCCAGCTGTCGCGGGTGCCAAGTGAGCAGCACGTACCCGTGGGTTTGTGTGCGGGTGGGTGTGCGAGGTTGCAAGCCCCAACCGACCCGAAAAACCGAAAATGAGCGCAGAAATACCAGGCGAACAGAAATTCCAGCAGGTCGAAATATCCCTTCAGTTTTTCTAGCGTGACGTCATATTTCCCCGAGAGTAAAAATTTGAGCGGCCGTTGAATTTAAAAATTATCGTTAAATTTGAATTGGAATTTTGCTACCCAACCAATGAAAAAACATGTTTTAATTTTAAAAATTCAGTTTTTTTATTCTTAAAATCCTATCCTTAATGAATAACAATTTGTTTATGCTAAATTTAAACTAAATTTGACAGTTTAATAATAGTATTATCTTACAATAAAGTTAAATGTACATATCATAGCATAATTATATTTTTCAAAATGTAGTTTCTTTTATTCTTAAATCCTAGTCTTACGAATAACATTGAGATAACAAAAAATATACTAATATACAGTAATTTTAAACAGAAACCTTATTTAATAGCTTCGATAGATTAACACATATGTATTACAATTTAGTTTTTGTTATATTTATTCTTATAATTATTTGTCCAACAGGTTACAAGCTATTCTCCAGTTTTGGCAGCTTTGATTGGCGTCAGTTTCCTAAGTCCAACATCGTTGAGTAGATTCCGATATTCCTCGAGCAGAACTGCAAGAAAAAGTGAATTTATTTAATTAAAATATATTTTATATATCAGATATGATAATTTTAATCAATGTTGTACTTACAGTTAGGTATATTCTTCCATTGATCCAAAAGTGATCAACTTGGTTATCAGATCACACTTGCAGCGGAGAACCTTATCCTTGAGCCTCCTCAGCGAGGCCAATGTTGACTTCAGCTTCGGTTTGAGCTCGGCCAATAGTAAATCCAATTTCTATTCTTCGGCAGGAACGTGTCAAAGTAGCTGCAAAAAAGGTATAACAGATTATTATTAGAAAAGTTAAGTTTGATTATTTGATTAAAAAAAGAAATTATAATAACTCAAGATGAAATCTTAATTTTAAGTTAGATTTTGAAACCAAGTCATAAACAACATGATTACTACATAATTTTTTATTTTATGGTACACTGTTATTCATAAATTAATTATATTAATAAAAATGCATTATGCTACGTTGGAGCAAGCTCGAGAGAAGGAGACCTTGTACTTTTTGAGTGCAAAGCGTTCACTATATATTGTTTCAAATTAAGAAAATTTCCATAGATGGCGCTAATACGAAGAAATCAGCTTGAACTTATCTAAGTTCGAATTTAATTGAATTGCTGAAAATACATATTTTTGATACTTAAAAAAGAATTTTATGACGCGTTTTTTCAGTTTTTTTGTGGGTGCATACTTTTAGGCAGAGGGCATAATAGAGAATTCGATCAAAAGTTAGACAATACCAGAGCTGTCGTGTTAACCGGTGATCACGCCATCTATTTGCTATATTTGCTTATAGCGGCACTTTTTTTGAACTTAATTCTTACCGTTTTTACTCCGGGCGCTTCGTTTGATGAAAAAGTGTAAAATAATTCTCTCAACATGATTTAATAAAACCAATGCACAATTGTTACATTACATTTAATTGCTTTGTTTGTTTATAGAATTGAACACTTTTCAAAAAACTTACAATAAACTTAATGAGTAAATAGTTTCATTTCAGACCCTGGAGTTTCGAGGCAAATTATGGAATTGTTTAGTCAAAACACATTTGGCAAACGAACCGCAACTAAGGCAATAGACCACAATCCAAAAACTAAACTAGATTTAATTCGATATTTGCTTAAATACTCCACATTTAAGATATACTAATTGTAAGAATAAAATCTTTGGAGCGACCGTTATGGCAGTATTACATTGGGATATTCACATCTATGGATCGATGAACGATATCATAATGTAGCGTGTGCCCTTGGTCACAAGTAGTCCCTCATGGAAATGGGTCAAGCGACCAGGATGCATTAACATCCATCCCTTCTTTGTCTCCGTCACAGAGCAGTTGTAGCGCAAAAAGTTACAGCCGCCGCCCTCGTAATCAATTCCTGCCCGATTCATGGCGATGTTAATGGTGTATGTGGAGGAATCATGATGAGGACGCAACGAAGGCTGCTCATCGGGACGATAACGTACCATAAAGTTCATTAGTGAGCGTGGCGGCTGTAAAAGTAAACAAGTATCAATAAATTAATTAAGTCAATTAAGTGATTCCCCCACTTTCAACTTACATTATGGAAGTAGCCCGTAAAGACGCGCTCCTGCAGAGGTCGAACAAACATTTGCAGGAACTTCAGATAGAGTGTATCGAGTCCCACCTGACGCATATGAATGTCACGGGTGGGAACTGCCTCGTAGCCTCCCTCCAGGCGTTTATCATTGTTGCTGCCATCCGACCATCCGCCATGACCCTCCATAATGGCCACCAGATCATCGCAGAAGGCATCCGTCACTATTTGGAGCCAGTAGACATCTGGACACGGCTGAGGTATGACCATGCTCTCATTCAATTGCGCTGAATAATTTGGATGAATATACTTGATGGTCCAATCATAGCGATTGCTAAGCAGTGTATGGAAATCGGGGCGCACAACACTGCTATTGAAGTCATCTACGTTGACCAGATGACCGTGATAACGCTGATTGCTGATGTACATGAAGATGCCCTAAAAACAAGAAAGGATAATCTTTATAAGTATGTAATTATATTATAATACAAGCTGTTGCGTACGAAAGACAAAAAGAGTTGAAATTATAAAGTAAAATTCTATCGGAATCTATTTTAAGAAGATTTTTAAGAAAATTACAAATTAAATATATCATTCAGTCGGGAGATCCCGACAGTAGAATACCCTGAGGTAGTAGAGAACGCCACTCAAATTTTATATTAATTATGTTTGTGTTTCGTATTTGTGCTGTCTGTTTTGTACTTAAAGGTCTAAGCAACAATGAGCACGATATTTTCAAAATAACTAAATAAAAACATAAAAAAAACAATTCTAAATGTATACCAAAAATTAAAAAAAAAATTAAAGAATTTAAGCATTTACTGGGATTCGAACCCAGGTCCCTGTTTTGACTACGGGCGTCTCTATCTTTTGATAACTTGAAAGAGAGAAAGAGAGAGGGCGAAAACTCACAACAACAACACATTAAATTAAAGAATAAAATAATTGCGGATATCTTCCGTGTTTATTATCCGATCTTGATCAAATTTTCACAATGCATCCTTATGAACTTAAGTATTGTTTCTGCCGAAGCGCATGTTTCTAGCTTGATAATTACCAAAATGGGCGAAGGGGGCGTGGCATCCAAAATTTGAAATAAACTTGATCTGCGTGCAAGTACAAGGAGTCTTCATACCAAATTTGGTGCTTCTAGGTCTTACCATCTCTGAGATCTCGTTGTTCACACGGACAGACAGACAGACGGACCGACGGACAGACGGACAGACAGACGGACATGGCTATATCGACTCAGCTTGTCGCCCTGATCAAGAATATATATACTTTATGGGGTCTGCCACGCCTCCTTCTGCCTGTTACATACTTTTTTTGAATAAACTTAATATACCCCCTCAGGGTATAAAAAGTTGAAGATTTATTAAAAATTCGATGCTGTGAAACTTTTCTATAGTTGCATTTCCTTAAGATAATAATTAGGTCAAAATGTCTGTCATAGATTCCTTCGGTCTTCTATGTATAGTAATATACATAATATTAAGACAACAAACTATGGAAAATTTTATTATTGAATTAGGGCTTTAGGTCGTAAAGATTTCTGCTACTTTAGTCTTTCCTTGGTTCTAAGAAAATTAGTTAAATGGTGTAATTCACGGTGAATTAAATGCATGGACATGTCATTAAGATTAGATTAGATGACAATCATTAACATCGAATATGTTCAATAAATTTTTGTTGTTTTCTTGGCTAGATTTATCGCAATCCTTTAGAAGTTCAAAAAAATTAATCTTAATAAAGCTCATAGTGAAATGAACGATTGAGAATCCATATCAAATATTTATAATAGAAAAACAAATTATAATTAATAAAATATTTAATTAATTGATGAATAAATTTACTCACCGCATTCCTTAAAGAGTCACACATGGCCATATCGGGATCGAAGTCTTTGTGATCATATTTGATGGCATCAAAGGCGCTGTGTTTGATCAGATAAATACTCGTTACATGTGGCACGTTGAACATGCCGCTAAAATGTGAGAAAGAGACAGAGGTATTAAGTGAGATAGTAGATAAAAAGAATAGAAAATAAAAGATATATGATAAATGATATTTGTTGTCTGACGCACTGCCTATTTTTTGTTTTGTAGATTTGCAACAATGTTGTGGAAATGGAAAGTACACTGAGCAGAGAGAGACAAGGAGAGAGAGACAAAGAACGAAAGAGAAAGGAATAGTCGGATCGCAATTTAATTCAATCAGAATCAACAACAAGCAGCATTGTTGGTCGGGGGCTTAACCAAGCGCATTCTATATTGAGATACGAGGATCGACGGATCGTACAAAATGTTCAGTCCCTGGCTTGTCCAGTGCAAGATTAAAACATTTGCTTTGCTTTGTATTCTACTATTGAGTGATCTCTGTCAGGTGGAGTCCCAAAGTAAGTACTCGATGATACAAGGAAATCGATTGATATATGTATAATCCATCTAAAAATTCGAATGTAGGAAGTACCGGAGGACGCAATGTGCTCCGTCGCAATTATACGGGCAAGAAACCCGTTGTCATTCAGCATAGATCACAGGATGCAGTCAACTATTACGATCATGAGAATGTAAGATTCTCCAAAAATCATATATAATTCAATAATGGAATATTATATTTCTGTTAGGGCGCCAAGATCATCAAATCATCGCACTTTGAGCTGGACTATACGCTGGGACGCAAGATCACCTTCTTCTGCATGGCACAGGGTGTGTATTATTTAGGTGAAGACTCCCTATGAATAGATAATATATAGTATTCCTCATTTTAGGTAATCCACGTCCCACTATAACCTGGTTCAAAGATGGCGCGGAACTCTATCAACATCGTTTCTTTCAGGTGAGAGTTTTTCATACTAGGAAATTGATCAAAGCGTAGATCTAATTAATTCTATATATATTATATCTAGGTACATGAATCACACCCAGAACCAGATATTATTAAATCTAAAATGGAAATTGATCCTACAACACAAATGGATGCTGGTAAGTGGAAAGAAACACATAAATATTGAGATATATAATAATAAACCTATAATCATTTGAAGAATCTGAATATTTATTATAACATTTCACCTTTTCAGGGTATTATGAATGCCAGGCTGATAATGAATATGCGTTTGATCGACGAGGTTTTCGGACAGACTATGCCATGGTTAATTTTTAAGTGCATCCCAAATAGCTGTACACCCTTCTGAACTGTATACTACATTTTTTTAATAAATACTCATATCACTTTAAAACTTCAAGTTCGTTTCTTTTATTACGCTTTTGTTTTAGCCTTTGAAATGCATTATTATGTATTATGTATTTGGTTTCTCGACCTTTCTCGATTCTCTGATTTTTCGTAGCGCTCTCCGCATTGTTTCTCTGTGTGCGTAACCGACAAATTGTCTCAATTAACTTATTTAAACAATTTTTTTGCATTTATTTTATTAAAATGTGTGCAAGCAAATGTAAATCAACTGTGCCAGTTCCATATGCAAAACAGTTCAGTTATGTATTGTCGTTTATCTACTATATCTATTGCACAGTGGTCAAAAGCTATTCTAACTCGAGGTGCACTATGCGAATAAATGAAGAATTTAAGAAAATTAAGGTATAGTTAAAGATTATAAGATTCGGTAAAATTAAAATAACTTTTGAAATTTCCCAACAATATACGTTAGAAATGTTTTAAGAAATCCAAAACTAATAAACATTTAAATTAAAACGGATTTTTAAACTCAATTATTTGAAAAGTTAGTATTTCATTTGGTTATCATACAACTCACACCACTGTGCACAATGCCAAATATGGAGAATATGTCGCACATTTTGGATATCAAAAAAAACTACCGAAAGAGGTGGCCTTTGTACAACAGATTGTGGACAAATCAAATCAAATGAAATTGAGTGAAATGTGGCTAAACATGTGAAGCTCAAAAGCATCGAAAGCGATCTGAGAATGGGAATCCAACAGTGCGAGGCACTGTGCGACTGTGCGGATTAAATGGAAGAGACGACAATTGTGGCAAATTAGATGAGACACAACCACAACCAGAGCCAGAGCTTAATGCTGTATGCTTGATGATGCTGGTATTGCTGGTGATTCAGTCGCAACGCAGACGAGATTCGCACAGCAACGTTTTGGATAAGGATGCAAGTGAGGTGTCTGGTTATCTGCCTGGGTCTGAGCCTGGGCCTGTTACTGTTGACCACACCGGTGAGCGAGGCACGTCGTGGACGCGGACGTGGCCGCACCAAATCGAGGGTTCAGATTGGTTTGCCCATAACGGGCAAATATCGTGATCCCGAATCGGATCAATACTATAACAACAATAATGCAAGTACACTTAAGAGTTAATTGAAGGCGTTCTAATTTTGTGTTTTTCGTAGGGTGCTAAAATCTTGCAGGCTTCGCATTTTGATCTTGAGTACGTGCTGGGCCATAAGATTGCCTTTCTGTGTGTGGCCAAGGGTAATCCTCGTCCACATATCACTTGGTACAAGGACGGTGCTGAAATCTATCAGCATTTGTATATGCATGTGCACGAATGGCGCATTGGAGATGATCGCGTCAAGTCAAAGATCGAAATCGATCCGGCTACACAGATGGATGCTGGACTCTACGAGTGCACGGCTGACAATATGTACTCCATTGACAGGCGCAGTTTTAAGACAGATTTCTCCATTGCCTTCGATTAATGCCCTTATACATATTTAAGCAATAAAGTTTATCCCTATGGAATAGAGAACACAGTTTTTTTTCTTGCTTACATCAGATCCCGCTTGACAATGTCCACATAATCGTGAGATCTCGCATAGTAACCGCCATCGGAGAGTGCACCCCAGAAGTTGCTCCACAGCTCATGGTACTTGGAGAACAGAGGCGCCACGAATTGTCTGCGAAATGATAAACACATTTTAATATTTAACCTTATAGAAGGAATGTTTTTGCAATTACTTGTTCATTCTCAACAGTTCACGAAGAACTTCACTGTCATCAATGTGAGCATCGCCATCAACAAAGAAAATATAATCGCTGTGCTTCAACTTTGCCTTGTCGCTGTAATTAAATATAGGGTAGCAGTTAGTCTGCTATCTCTAGAAGCTGACAGTCGAATACTTACAGTGCCAACTGTCTGCCTGCTCGTTCGTCCAGCTCATCCGTGGAGAGCACAAACTTGGCACTGGCATATTGCTTGCCCTGTTTGTTCACATAGGATTCGATGAGTTCATCATGAAGAGGAGCATTAGTGTAGATGAAGAGATGCAGATGATCCTTTGGGTAGTTGAGCTTCTCAATGCTGGCCAAAAACAGATCAAAGAAGGGCACAGCTTGTGGCACAATTATAGCCAAAGTTATCACAGGCAGAGATTGTTCCTGCAAGAAGTAAATTGAATTTCAAAAACCTATTTAGTAACTAAATAACTCAGGAAACTCAATTTGAAGAAAGTATACTTTGTATTACTTTAATTATTCTATTAACTTACATTCAATTCCAAAGGATACTCCTGGCAAAAGGTGCAGACGCCGCTAAAGGTCTTGGCCAGATAATTGCCATATGCATTTAAATCAACTTTACTCAGTCCATTGCCATGGATAATGGAGGGCGTGGTCATAAAGTCAAGATTCTGTAAAGTGCCCTGATTTGTTTCCAAATCCACCTTCAATTTGACATCATTCTTAGCTCCATGCAGATTCTGGAAGAGACGCGATTGCGTGTCCAGTTTCATGCCCAACTTGGCACGCTTCGCCTCATCCAAGAACACTTTCGTATAGTACAACTGATCATCGCCAGTATCCTCGATGGTCTCCTCCATCAGTGCATAGACCTGTGGCGCATAACCAATGAATGCTCCAGAGTTGAGATAACGTGATGCCTTGCCCTCCACCTCGGGATACTTGTTGGCCAGGCTCTTATCGGGCCAACAGAACTTTTCCGCCGAGAACAACAATTTGGCGCCGGATTCCCTGAACTTTTCCACAATCTCCTCCAGCGTGGTGGTAATGATGACATCGTAGCTGTAAAGGAAAATGAATTTAAAGGAGTTCTATCTATTATTTAAATCACATATAATTACCTGTCTGTGAACAATATGATGGTATCTTGGGAATCCTTCAATGACTCGATGGCGGCGCGCAACAAATTGATTTTAAAACCGCCGCCAGCAGACTTCATATCTCCTCCTTTCCACTCCTCGCCCAAGCCAAGAGTTGTCACCTGTTTAAAGTGAATAATTGAGAATAATATATTAATTAAAAACAAAACTAAAAATTAAATGGAATACTTATTCTTAAAGTTGCAATACAACTCTAATTTAAATATATATTTTATTAATTATCCAAAGCCTAATCAAATCACATTTGCAAAAATATTAATGATTCGGTTTATTTATGTATAATAGATGTACTCTTTCAAATAAATAAGAGTACATGATCTATTGACATTTATTTCAGTTTGAATAAAATTCAGGATTTTTATTTGAATTAAAGATACTTCAGGGTAGATGCAAGTGCAATTGAATCTATTAATTGGACTATGAATATTACTATACTTATATCTTTAATTGTGTACTTTAAATTAAAAATATAAATCTATTATAATTAATAGTCCTGTTAACAATTCATAATAAATATTGTTGTTTAAAATGTAACAATTTTCAGTTTCAAAATATTTCTCAGATTCAAAAATCTTTTAGATCAAATGTCAGAGTTCACACATTTCTCGAAATTCAAATGAAATATGAATTATCAAAATACTGTTGCCAGAACAAAAGCCGGGCTAACCGGCTTATCAGCACATTTTATATTGTATATGTTATTCAAAATGTGGTTGTATATAGTATGTGCATTGTGAAAGATCAGTTTACATAAGGAAACCGGGCTCAACTTTTGGTGATAAGAGCTACATAAATGGAAAGTTCTAAGCTATCAATAGAATGGTCGGCAACTGAATTGTGCTAATTACCCCTACAATTCCCAGTTCCCCGTCCATCTCAACCCCAAACGGGGAAGACTACGTGATTAAAAGACTACAAAGTAAACATCTAAACGGACAGTCCACATGTGTGCACTATATGGTGCCCCATAATGCCTCAGCCAATCTGTGTGAGGCACATCAGAGATGGAGAGTCATCTGGATGCCAACGCCGGATGCTTGGACATACACACACACACACACTACACACAGATTGAAAAGCCTCAATACAAAGTAATAAAAGTGTGCCGCAAAAGCGAGATATGTCGTCAAGAGTTATACATAGAAAGTCTTACATAGATTGAAAACTCATACGACACTTAATCAAATTTCAAATTCGTTTATATAAAACAACATGAACTCATTTGAATGAATGCTTTGACAATTCTACGAAATGCTAAGAACATAGCGGTAAATCGAACATTATATAGCTTGTAATATGATTCGCTTTTGAGTAAAACCTGTTTAAGACTTTATTCCAATTCTTTATATATAAAATGACTAGAAACAAATGGCAAAAGTGACTATATAATTTATTTAACAGCAAATTGATCAAACGCTCGAGTCAATTAAAGATTTGACTTAAAATTTACAAATTTGAACAAACAAAATAAATAATATTCTTTTGAGTAGAAATTCTATAGTTGAATTTATTAAAAGTACGTATTGTATATACCATTATGATGAGTCAACGATACCTATGTATATTTGATAACAATTCTTCAAGTTCTTAGAGACAAGAACTTAATGGCACATTAATTTGAATAAATAAATTATAGAAGGAAATCGATCGACATTTACCTTCTAAAATGATATGCAAATCAATCACAAATATGCATAAATAAATAAACTAGCAAGAACATAATAAAATGATTGTAATACTCCCAGTAAGGTTATCATATTTTGCACACAATTTGCATACCAAATGTTTGCCAAAAAAGACAAAAGAATTTTATAGTGATCTCTGGTGAAAACTTTACTGTTTTGATGTTCTCCTTTCCACAAAATTGTTAATTTATTTGCATTAATTTTCTAATAGAACTCACCTCAATATCGTAGACGGTCGTGGAACGTATGTATCGAAGATATCCATCAGTTGGTTCAGTGGCCACAGTGAAGACTTTGACTTTATCTGTTCAATTAGAATGGGAAATTAAAAAGTGTTAATTAAATAAACTATTTATATGTATAAAATCTGTCTCTTAACATTAAACAGCAACAAATAAAAATAAAAAATAAAATTTTGGAAGCTATACTTAATTATTTAAATGTTTACTAAAGTTACTAAGAAGAAGTAATCAATTTTAATGAAGTTTGTAACGTATATAATAAGCCATAAATAAAAAATTTTTGGCAAAAAAAAGTCGGTGTCAGATTTGTGAAAACAAAAAATTTTGCGAATATGTTAAATGATTTTTTATGAAACGTTTATTTATAATGTAATTATAATGATCATACTTATGTACGTATGCTTTTTACGTATACATAATGAATGCTCCTACGTTCCCTTTCTCCAATCAGAACACAGGAGCATACATATAGTTAACCTAATTGTTGTGTCAGGGACACGGAAGCTGTGAAATGCATACGAGCTAATAAAAATCTGTACAACTTGTGCATGTCAAATGGTAATTAAAGAAATTCTTAGAATAAAAAATGAAATAAAAATCAGAGCAGCATCTTATGCACATCTTTAAGCACTTCAAAAGTAAACGACCGCTAGGCGGGTCAAAGGAAGGGGGCAATGGAATGTAAACAAAAACCACAATCAGAAAGAGTGCATCTGGGCGTGTGTGTGTGTGTGTGTGCGTACAACGTTAAATGGAGGCAGTTTAATATTTTTAGTGATTTTGCCTGGCTAATTCCAGTGATGAACTCATTTGTAATAGACACAAAAAACATAAATACCATTTAAATTAGACTGCGCTTCTGTTGCAGCTGCAGCAACATCTTCGGGGGCAGCAACAACGGCATCGGCATCAGATTTTGTGTGGACTCCTTGCAAAAACAACAACAGCGATGCCAAAAACAACAACAGCATCGCAGATGAGCGCAAAAACAATGCGCCTTGTTTGTGGTTCTGCATAGCGTTTCAGTCACTCACACACTTGCACAATAAAACGAAACAACACTTTTATGTTACGATAATTGTTGCATATTCTGCAAAATAGAATTTTATTTAAATTCACAACACTTTATTCGTTTCTCCGCCGTGCAACTGAACACAACAACGAAGTAAACATGAATGAATTGCGTACTCAGTGAGTACTACTCACTCGCTCATTAAACTGAAATTAATTAGTTCCAAAACTAGACGGGCTCTCTTGGTGGCGGCGCCAGCATCAACACCGTTAGTATAACAGCAACGTAACAGAGTTAGTACAGACGAAGAGCGACCTATCGATAGTATCGACCAACTGACTTATCGAACGATAGAAATGTAAGTTATTGGCGCACAACTTAAAATTTATTCAGCAAAATTTCTAATGTGTGCTACAATTACATATATAATTACATGAGTGAATGAGTATGCATATTAATGTTATTTATGATATATACAATTAACTGAGCGATATATAATTATATATATGAATGGGGGGATAGCAAATTTAATCCGAATTTGTTTAGTTTGCTTTACCAGCTTATAATCGCGTCACATTGAGCATGTACACATAAAATATATATATTGTCTGAGTTGAACAAATTGTATCAAAAATAAATGACAAACTCAAAAACAAACTAAAACTCATTAATTTATCAATTCAATCATCATCATTATCGTATGTTATCGGAGGTGGTTTCAGTTGCGATCCTAGAGGTATGTGTATCAACAACTTTGACAGTCAATTGCGACTACTACAGCATGCCAAAGCCCTTGGAGTAGTTGATTGCCTTAAGGAGTCGCTCTTCCAGCTTCTTCTTACTGCTGTATTCCGGCAGCAGTAGGACATTGAAGCACGTGTGCGATGTGGGCAATCGATCACTATCTGGCCCATGACGTGTTATCAACAGTCTCAAGCATTTCAATCCTCCCACAGGAACACGAGCCGAGCCGGTGGTAAATTCCAGCAGCTTCCGCTTCGACTCGTGTGGCATGGCATGTACAATGCTCCAGAAATCCTGTACGATTTGCGTTTCCTCCGTGTAGCCGCCCTCATATTCCGTTGAGTGTTCCAGTTCAACGAAATCGAATTCCTGCAATGTCAAAAATATTTAGATACATCCAAGAAATTGGAAATTTAAGTTTGCTTGCAACTTACACGACTACCACAGACCAGTTTCTCGATCTCCTCTGGCCTGAAGAGCAACTTCAACGGCGACTCATCGGTAACCATTTCGAATCCCTTGCGAAAGGCCTTAAACTGTTGCTGAATATTCACATTCAACAGGAAATCGCTGTACAAATTCACAAAGTGTCGCTTATTATGCTGACCCACAAGCACTTCACTGCCATGTGGCACCAATTCATGTTCCACCAACTCGCCAAAGACGTTGCTATAGCTGATTTTGAAGGTCTGCTCGAATACCTCCTCCATATCAGTGCCCTGATAATCCAGCATGGCCTGCAAGCTCTTAAAAGGGTGGGACTCCAATCGCTCAGATCATAGAAGGTCCCTCGATAGCCCATCAGCTTGCGATAGACCACCATGGGAAAGTTCACAGCCAAGATGACATTGTTGTAAATGGCCAAGCCAATGATGATTCCAATCAGCGTGAATTGTGCGCCATTCTCAAAGGGTGTGGCATTGAACCTGTGTAAAGAATAATTTAATTATTACATATTCTATTCTACTTTACCAATCGCAAACTTACCACATATTGTTGGTCTCCTCTTGTTGCACAAACATGCCAAAGGCTGGATTAAATATTTCCTCAACAATCAGTTGAAAGAACTCTTTGGATACGCCACCCTCATCGATGCCCTGTTCACCCACAAATTCCACCACCAGCTGCTTTTTAAGATCCTTTGGATTGCTCATCGCCACAAGTTCCAGCTAAAAAACAAAAACCAAACAAATTAAGCACACTTCCTTTTCAAGAATTGAGATGAATGTTACCCCGATGAGTGCATCATTGATCAGTTGATCTCGACGCACAGTCAGCTTAAGATCAGGCCGTGCTCCCTCTTGGCCATCCTGGCCAAAGTTATTGAGTATCGAGTAAAGGGAGGAATAACGTTCGCTGTACATCCGCATCCGACAGTCATAGTAGAGGGCATCTACCTTGGTGGCCGGCGTCAGGATGAAGGCGTAAAGCATGAAGCAGAAGTAGTTGGTGTGGCTGGAGCCGAGTTCGCTCTCCATAGCGAGCGTCTTGTAGGATAGATAATCCTGATGCATTTGAATGTGCTCGCTGAGCGCCTCGTTGTAAAATTCCTCGAGAGGCACAAGAGGATTGCGACAGTCAATGTACGAGACCTGCAAGCACTTCTCTAGTGGATCCTCTGCAAATTTGGGCATATGCGGCTGTTGCATCGAGCTGTAGACAAACAGATCCTCGCCCTCCTCAGTTGCAGCGGCACCTTCATTCTCGTCCTGTTCCTGCAGTGGCAATCGACAGGAGGGACGCTCCAGCACGCTGGCCAGGATGTTGGCATAATAAACAATCTAGAAAAGTGATGGAATCAGTTTAAGATTGATGCTGGGATAGATGAATTTCTTGATTACCTTTAGCACTTTGGTCACGCTTATAATATGCTCGTTCTCACGCACAGATTCCTCATCGAGGAGCACCTGCAGCGTTATCTGCTGTTGGCAGGACGACAAGAGCACTTGCAACTGGTCCGGACAATACTCCGCCCAGATCTGAGCCAGACGCGCCTGTGCCCTCACTGGCATTGCGGCAGCTGCATGGCAAAGCTTGGGCAGCACCCGATCCACATATTCCATGTCCGTGACCCTGCTGCTGGCCGTAGCTGTAGAAAGATTTAATGGTTAAAGTTAAAGAGAACAACTATGGTCAGCTATACTCACTGTTTGTAACCATGTCGAAGCAGATGACGAGGCAGTGCAGTACCTGCTCCCATGAGTCCTGTCTGTAGAGTCGCAAGTAGCGTATAAAGTCCGCCAGTTTGATGACGCTGCTTGTGAGCTTTTCGGATATGGTTTGGCAGGGTGAGCTGAAGAGCAGACGCTTTACATGTCGCAACCCCCGAAAGTCCACCTTGGTGCCTTTGCGCAGAAACTCCTCTAATTGTTCCTGCTTTGACGGTCCCATTGGCTCATCCTCATCATCATCATCGTCGTCGTCATCCTCGTTGGCATCAACATTCCTTTCTTCTCCTACCTCTCGTGGTACATCCTCTTGCTGCTGGTGCTGCTGCACCTCCTCGATCCCCTCCTCTGTGCGCTGTGTGCTATCCTCATCTTTATCGTGCTCACCCTCCAGCTGACGCCGTTGCTCCTTGTTCAGCGTATTGACCTCTTTCGCTGGCAAATGCTGACGCTCCTGACCTGGCCTACACATAAAGCTCTTGCCCAGACGATCAACGCTGGAGAATACATCATCCAAGGCCTGATAGAGGTCATCGTATCTACTTATAGCCACACACTGTTCATATAGTTCCTCCAGTGATTCAGCATCTAGGAATTCTACAGGTCGAAATCGGGCTGCATACTCGGTTGGAGTGCAACCTCCGGAGTCTCCACTGGTTGTTGCCGTTGCAGTTGGTGGTGTGGCTGATGTTGCTGCTGTTTCCGTTGTTGCTGTTGTTGGGGTTAGTTGCAGCATATCTAAGAGCATCGGCGGCCTTTTGTTTTGATCAATGACACTCTGGGATTGGGATTGAGATTGAGTGCTGGTGGTGGTTGTGGTGCTGGCGGAGGTAATGGTGCTGGTGGAGCTGCTGCTACTGCTGCTGCTGCTATCGTTGGGTGACAACATGTCCACATCCTGCTGGGGACTACAAAGGAATCAAGCAATGTTAGCTACTTAAAGGAGCACATATAAGTGAACCTTACCTATTAACTGTGGCCAACGTAGGTGCTGCATTCTCGCACAACTGTGCGTCCTGTGAGAAGAGCTGGAGGGCACGAGCTGCCACCTCGTTGGGCGTCATTGGTGCCACTTTGCCACTGGAGGCGCAATTGGCATTGGTACAGTGGGCATTGCCACAGCCAGACTGCAGCTGATGAAAGTAGCGTTGTATAAGGCTACGCACTGCAGAACGTTTCATTTCTGGTGTGGCACGTCCGCCTCCGCCTCCGGCCCCGCTTCCCACTCCCCCAGCAGCCGCTGATGAAGTCGATGCGCTGGCACTGCTGTAAATGCATAAGAAATAACAATTATTTAAGAAGATTAAATTAACATAATTCAATTCAACCTTGAGGCGCCTGGCAACGGCGATATCGGCGATGTTTGCCGCGCCTTCTGTTGCTGCTTCTCGTGTTCCTCGCCGCCTCCGCTCATTGAGCGTCCGTGTCTCTCTTCTATTATCCCCTCTCTTTGCCCACCGCTCCCTCTCCGTTCAGTAAACACGCGTTGCGTGCTTCCTTGGCCCGACACTTGTCGCTTTCTTTGTGTGCTAATTTGCAAACGCACAAAATATATGCACAACAATAAAAAGGGTGTAAAAAATCGATGTCGATGTCCCTTTTTTTCTCTTCTCTGTTCTCTGTTTCTCTCTCCAAATGGCCCTTCTTCTATTTGCACTGCATTCGCTGATCCCCTGATATTTACTGCCGTTTCACAGAGGTTTGCACAACTTGATGACCGTGCATAACAATAACTTATTCGTTTTGAATATTTAAACAAAAGTTGTGTTTAGAAAAACGCAGTCAAGGCAGAGAACAGAGTGCCTTTAATATTGAAAATCATCAACATAAAGTGTTGGAAAAGTTCGCAAATGCTAAGTGCTGAGTGCTGCCCGTGGCTACAAATAAAACATCGTTGAAGCGCCATTAATTGGTTAGCTATCGATATTTGAAAGCGTTAAATGATTTATCAAATTACCTGTGTAAGGGCAAATAAATCAAAAGATAACACATCGTATGTTAAAGTCATGTTTTATTTACTTTAAAAAAAAATGCTTCAAGTGCGGCCAGTACTGGCAATTAAGTATCGGTTAAGCGCAATTAGTTGCAGAGCTATTGTTTCCTAGATGCACTCAATGATTTTTTAAACTGGCCATAATTTACTTGTTATACGAGCTACAAGTTGGCAAATAACAATAAATGTATTGATATACATTTTAATTTATATATGCATGGGCAATATTAAGATGATTTCTCTCAGTGTTCAGTTTTATCGAAACAGTGTTGGTAAACAATTGTAGACCGTCAGACGACTGTTTTTATCAGCTGTGTCTCATTTTTCTGCCTGCTTGACTGTTAGCCAAAATATAATAAGATTGACAAAACACGGAGAAAAGTTGTAAAAAGAAAAGAAACTGAACACATCAGCAAACAGATCGCGGTGCCAAATAAAAACGACATGAAATGGCCGAAAGCAGCAAAAGCGAGCAACAACAACAACTGAACTGAACTGAATACTGCGACAGGTAAACAAACAACAATAACAACAATTGCGACAGCAACTGCTGCTCCGATTGGACTGCCGGACGAACGGACTGACGATGACGTCGACGTCGACGACAGAGAGTGGCAACTGTCAGGTGCAGCTGCAATTGTGCGTGCGTGGGAATGTGGCATGGCAAGAGCTGCCGGTGCATCTGCGTTCTGTGCTGCATGATAATCAGCGTGATTATGAGAAATACGTATTCAACTACAGTTTAAAGAATCAGTTGCGATTCCGTGGCAATCTGGCATCCAAGGTGTTTCGCCAGGAGCAACGTTACTACGAGCTGCTCATCCAGAAGAATATCAATGGATTGGGAGTGTTTCCCTATCATCTGGCGGACATTGTCACCAAAGGATTGCGTGTGACGCCCTTCAACTATTATCTGGACGTGCTCAGTCAGCTGCTGCGCAGTGATAAGAGTTACGACACGTTGCCCAACTTTACGGCTGCCGATTGTCTGCGTGTTCTGGGCATTGGACGTAATGAGTATCTGGCGTTGATCAGTGAATTAAAGACGCACACGCCACGTTCTTTGCTCTTCAGTGTAAAACCCAATCCCTTGGATTTTCTGCCCCGACTGCCGGTGCGTGTCCACATGGAGCCCTGGTGGCGTCTGGACATTGGATATGTCCTAGAGACGGATATACGTCTGGTGACACCTGCGGAACGCAGTCTGCTGGACGATCTCATTGACTTTGGAGCACAGCCAGCGGGTAAATGTGATTACCATGTGGTCCAGAGCCTATATCGCAAGGGACTCATCTATTTGGATGTACCAATAAGCGGGGAGGATCGCATTTCCATTCCCCCATTGCGTAACTTTGTCATGAATCGCGTCAGTGGCGATTATTTTGAAAATTTGCTCTACAAGATCTTTGTGAGTGCCGACGAGCACATGAGCATCGCAGAGCTGGCACAGATGCTGCAACTGGAACTGGACAGTGTTAAGCAGGCGGTAAGCTTCATTTGTCGTCTTGGCTTTGCCCAGCGCAAACAGACGGACCACGAGGCGGGACAACAACATGCCAGCTGGGCGGACTACAGTGAGGAGCAGTTGCCACAGACGCCACAGATAACTCCTCTCAATTATAATCTACATGCGGGCAGCAGCTTCGATCTTGAACTGCAGTCAAGTCCAAAGACCCCCAAGCAGGACAAGGATAAGGAGAAGGACAGCAGTTCCATTGGTTACCTCTCCTCGGATGGCAATACCAGTGATTTTAGTTTTGCCAACATGGTCACGCCCCCAGCGCCCACCCACAACCACAACAACAACAACAGCGATGATCAGGAGCTCAGCTCTGAGCTGGAGGATATCAGTGAGCGTACGACAACCACAAAGCCAAAATTATCACTTCCAACTCCAGTTGCATCAGCCAAGAGTGGCAAACGTGTTGGCTTCCTGTTTGACTCCACGCTCACAGCATTCCTGATGATGGGTAATCTTTCGCCGGGATTGAAGAATCATGCTGTCACCATGTTTGAGGTGGGAAAATTGTGTGAGGAAAGCCTGGACAGCTTTCTGACCGAACTGGAGCAGGTCTCACTGCTGGATGCTGAAGGAGAAGGCGATGTCTCGCGTTATTTTGCCCATGCAGTAATCTTACGTTCCACCATCTGTTCGCTGCGTCCTTTGCTGCCAGGAGGCTTGGATCTGTTGCGTCTTGAGTGCCTGGAGGGACTCGACTGGCAGACGAGGGATCGTGTCCTTGAGAAGAAGTACAAGTTTATTGTCTCGGCCACGCCGTTGACAGCGACTTTAAGTCATATGTTTAGCATTCCATTTTTCGGCCAATTCATGCGAAGCTCCGATGCCACGACCATGTGGAGCAAACTCTTCTATAATCATATCACAGGTAGGTAAACTCCTCTAACTACACAACTACACTAACTTGAATACATAAACATATATATGCTATATCTATTCGTGTGATTCCCCTAGGATATGGACCGCCCAGTTTGTTGTTGTGTCGCGGCACGGTGCTTAAAACGCTGCCCAGACTGTTTCTGGGCTACGGCAAGCTGCTGGTGAACATACTCCATTCGGATTCCTATGTCCTCAACTCGGAGAACTTTCGCAATCTGAACGAACAGCTGAAGAACGGCTGTGTCCTGCTTCAGGGCTATGGCATACGATCTGCCGGGCAATTGCATTACGAATCCTTTCCATTCCATGCGACAGATGAACGCCAGGCCAAGTGGGCAACGCATCGAGCCGTACAGAAGCTGGCCGGGCATTTAGATCTGCGCAGGCAGTGCGGCTATATAACATTCCTTAATACGGGCGTACCGGATTTGGGTTGCGAGGAATACGAGTTGCAGGTGAAGCTGAAGCTGCCACAACGCAAAAAAAATCAAGCGTCCACGTCAGTGGCAAACAAATCGAATGTGCCAAATGCTGATCAGCAGTTGACCAGCTATCAACTGAAGAGTCCCGATGAGAATCACTTTGCGGCCACGCCAGAGCATGGTCCGGCCAATGATTACACCTCAGCCGACTGCACACAGCTGCTGGCCAGCGAGTTGGCCAATTGTAATCAAAACCCATCCACAGCCACAGCAAGCCACATCCGTGGTGAGCTAGTCTCCCAGAACTCTGTGGAGTTGCCCATTAACGAGGTCATCGAGTCGTCGTCACCAGAGCCCGGCACCGAAGATTGGACGCTGCTCGAGGTGAACTTTGGTGTTCCTCTCTTCGATGTGGACACAAATACACGTATATGTGAACAGCTCGTCCAGCAACTTTGCAACGATTCCAACCTGGAGACATTGCCTGCCAGTGCCCAGCAATCGCAATCGCTGTTCCTTGAGTTTGTGCGTCAATGCTTGTACTTTGAGGATGATCCAGCGACGCCAACGCAGCTCCGGGAGCCACTGCAGCCAACCAGGCCATTGCCACATCCCCGCATCAATCTGGCCTTTGAAAATGGTCGTGTTGGTTACTGGAATGGTCGCTAAATGACGTCACACTTAATACATTCTAAGTTCTCCACCCCAGTACAGCTTGTCTGCATCGTTTTCGTTTCGTTTTTATTTATCTTTCTTTCCCGGGCTCTGTATAAATAATACTTACACATACTTATATATATATACATAGATCTAAACCTTATCAGCCCGCGAGCCATTAGTCAGCCCGACAGCCGCCTATTCTTCAATGTATTCCGTTTTTTATTAGTTATGTAAGCTTTGGCCAAGTGGCAATACGCGATCCAAAGCCAAATACACACACACACATACACACACTTTGACACAGATACTGCTCGTAAACATACCATTTATGTATGCATACATATAACTATGTATCTCTAAAATAAATGCAATTTTAAAAAACTTGTACACAAGTTTATAATATTTATTGCTTACCTATTTACTTATTTCCCAGTGGCCCAAAAGTGGAGAGATTTATTTTAAAGAATTTCGATAGTCAATATCTTCATAAGCTTTCCTAGTTCGGATTACTATATATTTGTGGATATGGATAAATGTTGATATCAAGAGACAAAGTAATGATAAATCTGGATTTTTTTATCCAATATCTAGTTTGGTGCCCGCCTAAAAGCTGGATTACCTATAAGCCTGATCATTTCTCCCGTCCAAAAATAGACTTTTCCGTCAAAATGTATAATTTTTATCAGCACATGTGATTAAGTTAAGAATCCCCGGATATTCTGAAAATGTTCTTACCAAATCCAGCTTTTTTCTGCCAGATTTAGCTTTTCCCCGGACAAATCTGACGCTTTTTTCTTCGAAGTCTACCGCGTTTTTCGACCAAATAAGATTGATTTTTCTGTCAATTCCGGAAATTTTTCCGCCAAATTGAATCTTTTCCTGACCAAAAGTTACCCTAGTACCTGGCCAAATTTAGAATTTTTTCTGGCAAATCTAGCCTCTTCCCCATGAAATCTGGCCTCTTCTGGGAATTAACATATACTGTTCATTTTCTCTTTTTCTTGAACAAAAGACTTTAATTATTACTCTTGTTGAATAATGTTTTCCAATGTTAATTATATACGTCAAGTCATTAATGAAACAATCAGAAAATGAAACCGATTAACTAATTGCTTATAAGAATTATTTATTACCTAAAAGAAGTCAATGCATTCATTTCTTACTGGTGATTCGAAAATATCAGAATGGCAGAACGAAAGGAGCTGCTTAAGAAATACTGGAAGAGTTTCGAGGTGAAGACAAAGGAGTTTCTGAGCAGCACATCCCTGCAGGGAATGAAATATATCTGGAATGGGAGTCTGCCGGGTTGGGTGCAGTTCTACTTTGGTAAAATATTTGTAATTTCCGTCTATGTGGCCATAAATCTGGCTGTCAACGTATTTAACAAGTGGCAAAGCACTCCAGTGATCATTGGCTATAGCGCAACAATGACATCCATACAGGATATACCATTTCCGGCGATAACGGTGTGTAATATGAACAAGGCAAAATACTCGAAAGTGGCCAATTTTAGAGCGTAAGTTTTAACCATGCAAATACCTAAGAGGTGTGAGATTTTCTAGACTATTTTTTCAGGGGATCCTTGGAGTATGCGATGCTGCAAAAGGCTTGCTTTCAGGAATTGAATTTTACGCATTACAAATCGATAAAACCTCGATCCAGGAATGATACATTTCCCAATTTTATTGTTAGTGTCAGTCACAAGTGTGAGGAAATGATTGTTTCCTGTACGTTTGAGCAAAAACTTCTGCCCTGCACCGATATCTTCAGGGAGTTCTTTGTCGACGAGGGTCTTTGTTGTGTCTTTAACTTTCAGCATCCGTATTATCTCTACAAGTACAGGTAACGTCTTTAATCTATTGATTAAAAACATAGTTATAATGAAAACTCTTAAAGTGCGCCTTATATACGGGACTACACCTCATCAAAGGGTCTTACGGATATCGCTGTGGATTGGAATCCCATCAATGGCTATCCAAAGCATCTACCTGCTGGTTACTATCCACGTCGAGGTGTTGGCACTGGAGTGTCCAATGGTTTGCAAATAGTCCTAAATGGACACACAGATGACTATTATTGCTCATCAACAAATGGACAAGGATTTAAGGTAATGCTTAAACAGATTTTCGGGCTATATACCAGAGACTGAATAGAATTGGTATTGATCAGAACTTTAAGTTATAGACCTTTTACTTTAAGGAAAAAATCAAATTGTGGTTCCAATATATATACCAAAATTCTCAAAAAATAAATAATAATTACCTTTTTAACTTATTAAGGCATTGTAAATATAATAACCACAATTGATTTCTACTTTCTTTAGTCTTTACATATTTTTCGGTAAGAGCAATAAAAGTCACTTAAGAAAATTGTTAGCTATTATGAAAGACTGAAAAAATAAGAATTAATTGTGTCTACCATCATTTGAAGCTTAGCTTCGTTTTGGTCAATAATAGTAATAATCATAGTTACCTCTATATAAAACTTTTTAAGCCTTAAATATTCTGAATATTCTTAATATTTAAAAAATAATCATATTTGTGTTTTTCCTAAAATTATTTCTCACATCACTCATGGTCCTAGTAATTTACTTATACTTTTAACCTTAGGTGCTGCTCTATAACTCCATTGATCAGCCTAGATTGAAGGAGTCGGGTCTACCTGTCATGTTGGGACACGAGACCAACTTCCGCCTGGTTCCCAGTAGTTTTGAGGCAATGCCAAACATTCGTAGTGTCGATCGTAATAAACGTCAATGCATTTTCAATGATGAACAGGAACTGATTTTCTATAGATACTATACACGCCGGAACTGCGAGGCGGAATGTGATGCCCAGTACTTTTATAGACGCTGCGACTGCATTCCATATCATCTGCCTTTGGTCTATCGGAATGCCAGTGTCTGTCATGTGGCCCATTTTGATTGTCTGAATCAAGCGGAACTTCAGATTGTGGATCAAGAGAGTGCGGCATGCAAGGAGCTTTGTCTGGCAAGTTGTCACGATGTCTCCTACTTTCCGGATCCTTTTTCCATACCCTTCAGTCAGCAGGGTATTCGGACTACCAACGAATATCTCAAGCAATTCTCTACGGAATACATACGCACTAACTTGGCCGTGGTTAATTTCTATCACAACGACAATCACTTTCGCAGCAATGTGAAGTCCTCGTACACAGGACTCACCGAATATATGTGTAAGTAGTTTTTTAAACCTATTAAATTATATAGATTGATTTTATCTTTTTATCAGCTTTGACTGGCGGCATTTTAAGTTTAATGGTTGGCTTCAGTGTCGTCTTTATTTCCGAGTTGTTCTATTTCCTCTTTCTTCGCTACTTATTGGAGTATATTCATTCTTGGTGCATTAATCGTCGCAATCGAGTACACCCGTTATATCCTCATTAAAAAGAAATAAATTTCGGGCTTCTTTTTTACCATTTGGTCCTAAGTTTCCCGAGATTTCAGCAACCGAAGCGTATACGTATCCTAAATACTTTATCGATTGCAAGCTCAACTGATAATTAAGAGTAGATTTTATTTATATATGGCTTTTATTGCTTTAATGAACTAAGCTTAAGGATACGCCTGCACTTCCTGTTCCGAATTGAAAGCAGGTAGACTCTCTGCCAACTGCTTTGAGGACTGACTGATCCTGTGCCTGTGAGAGGCGAGCTGAGCACGAGACAGGACGCTGCAGTCACAGGTTGTGCAATGATAATGCGTGTGCCGCAATGCATAGGAGCAGGATGGCGACTCGCAGGACTCGTTGCTGGCTATTTTACGGAATCCGGCAGAACGCACATACTCTAGCCTCATGTGGAGGCGACGATGGGCCACCACCTTGTTGGAATCGGTGCAAACGTAATCGCATTTGCGGCAATGGAAATGCGATGATTTCTTTGGAGCAGCACCCATCGATAGGATCTCATCTGTAAGGATTAGGCAGAGTTTAGAGAAATTGAAGAGGGACTTGCAATTATAAATTGCCCACCTACCTGGGCGGGAGTTGACTGCCGTTGTGGTGGGCGTGGCAAAGCAACAATCAATAACACCGCAACGCATATTAGCTCGATATTGTCGAAAGTCATCGCCCATTAGGGTGTCCATGCGTTCATGCCTCGCCGTGTGTTGCACAAACCGCGTCTTGTCGCAGAAACTGTAATGACAGTCCCGACGATTGCAGTGGAAGTGTGACTGATGATTCCGATAGCCACAACGCTCAAAACCACAATCCTCATTAAAGCGAAACTTAAGATACCCTGTGGGTATATCCTGATCCCTCGCCCGCTTGCCACGCCCCACAAACGTAGTTGGAATGTTGGATGTTGGTGTCGCAGTCACAGTGAGAGGAGATTCAATTGATGTAGTTTCCTCTGTTGTGGCTGCAACTGTCGCCGTGGCTGTTGCTGCTGCGGCAGCTGCCACAGCTCCTGCTGCTGCCGCATTGAGCAACAACATCTTTTGCTGTGCCGCATTCTCTAACAAAAGACGCATGTCCAATGTGGCAGGTTGACTTGCAGCAGCCAAAAAACTGGGCAACAGCCATTGACGTTGATACAAATCGATCAATTGCTTGAACTGCATCAGTTTCAATTCCGCCTCTGGCTCGCCACGCCCTAAACTAGACTTCGTTTGGCTGCCACGCATGCTCAGATCTTCCGGTTGCTCCATAGTATAGTCCTTATTCCCAGGAGGACTATACCTAATCCTTGGGCTGTCTGTAGTCTCCACTGTGGACACTGTGCTTGCATTCTCCGGATAAAATGTTCCCGCTGCACGCACAACTTTAATTAAAAAAGAGGTTTAGATTAGGTTTAGAATAAGCAAAGATCATTATTAGATGATTATAATAGCTCTACATACCTGACACTCTTTCCAAGCACTTGCTGGTTGCAGGTGCCTCCACACTAGGTGTGCAGAATGTTACCTATAATAGAGAGAGAAAGATGAAGAGTGCAGAATCTGAATTGGAATAGTGAGGGCTTGGCATAAGTTTAGTCAGTCCCAAACAAACATCGGTCTAAAATCCAGTAGCTACCTGATCTGTTTCTAATCTGAACTGAATTCTAAGTCAATGTAATATTTAGAATTTAGTGCAGTTCAGTTAAGTATTTAAGTTTGTTTAATATTTTGAATAGATCCTTTATAGATCCCATATTATATATTTAAATGAATCATTTCTCCATTTTTATCTAGCTTGTCTAGGGGTTTTATTAATCTGTTATTCTATTAAGAAATCAGTATACTGTCAAATGGAGCACAAACTCACTTGAGTTGGCGATCGACTTTCATTTGAATCCATTTTGGAAGTGTTTCTCGTCTTCTCATTGCCTGATAGTGTAATCGAATCCCTGTGGGGTTCCACAGCCCAAACGCGTCCTCTTTTCCTGGTCCGACTAGGTGTGAGATCAGTAGCGATCAGTCCGCTTTGCGTTGTTTGGCTGGATACGGCTCCCAGTCTCAGAGATGTGATTGGATTCTCAGCGCTTTCAGGAGACGCTACCAAACCGGAAACATTGGTCTGATCATTTTTCTCCAGCTTGAAGCTAGTGAATATGGCTTGAGGCGAGTGTTGAGCCTGCAATTGAAAAATGTATGTTATAAAAGAAGAAAACAAAAGTAATATTAATGAAATGAGTTTAGATTAAATTTTCTTTCTTTCAAAAATATTAAGTTTAATTTAGTCAAACGCATATTTCAAGAAATTTATTAAGTTTTTAAAGAAATTTCAATACGATATTTTTATTATAACAATATAAATTCAAATTATTTTCTCACTCGGCCTTTCGGCGGGATTATGTGGAACTAATTGTCTCCTCTGGACCCCTTAAAAGTTGTGGGTGCCGATTTCATTGAATTTCTTTGGCATTATTGTACTTGACATTGCTGCTGCTGTTCTTGTTGTTGCTGTTGTTGTTGTTGTTGTCATAGTTTTGGAATGATATGACAAACAGTCGCAACCAGTTTATTATTTCCGAAATTACTGTTAATGTTTATTGTTGGCCCAAAATGTCACTATTTAAATTTTGTTCACGCATCAAAATCAATAATAATAATAATAATAAAAAAAAGCAAAAAAAAACATAAAGGAAAATAAGCTAAATAAAAACCAAATACAACAAAAAGAGAAACCACAAAAATACTTCGGAAACACTTTTTGGATTACCAACTTATGGATACCCTAACCAAAAATGGCATTTCGAAAGCTCAGCAAACCGAAAAAAGCTGCTAAAAAGTATGACATTTATTTAAAAAATATATTCAAAATAATTTTTATTAAATTTTCCTGTAGTTTGGAGTACCTAATTATCCAAATTAAGGCATAAGCAGGGTATAAATAAGTCGAAGTGTTGACTTCGTCCGAGTCTATAATAATAATTACTCCAAAAGATTGAAAAGACAATGAAACGTGTTTGGATTTACCTGATAAGTTGTTGCACACACGCACACACACTCGCACACACACACGCATAGTTATTCATATAAGTACACACACCTTATATGATTAAAGACAATATATAGAAGTTATTGTAGTTATGTCGTTCCTTTTAATCGTCATATTCGATGATCGAGGGCGGTCACAGAGGGTCGCCACAAAGGTAGCGAAACGCATTTAATTAGTATTATATGTAGATGCTCTATATTTTAAACAAATTGTTGGCTTCATTAATAAATCTCTTAAATATTTTAAATGAAGGAAAATTACGAAAAAGCCTATAATAGGCATTAAAACTATTGCTTACATTCCTACACGTTTGTCAATATGACCTAAAACCACAGATAGGTTGTTTTTGTTACCTCCCTCGCAGGTACAAAAATATTGTGTTTTCAAGCACAATTTTAAATTACGAAGATGGACTTTTGTATATTCATATTTCATGAAGACTAAAAAGTGTTATAACTAACTTAAATTTAAGAACTTCATTACTTAAAGTGTAAATGCTCCATTACTGTATGAAAGAGCCTTCTTCAATTTTAGGTTTCATTCTAGGTTTCTTCAGGCTTTTCAAAGATCAAATGGTAGTCGATGATTCTCTAATTTGATAAGATACGATTTTTTTTTAATTTTTCTGAACAGAACTTTATTCAAACTTTAATATTTATCAAACTGTATTAAGATCTTCAACTAAAATTTCTATTTACTTCAAGAGTTTTATTGGGCTTCAAGGGTTTTATATATTGCTGGTGTAAAGAAGAAAATCTTATTTATTGAGTTCTTGAGTTATTTAAGAATGCCATAGACATTAGAAAAGTTCCCATAGTGCTCTCTCTTTTGCTCTCTTTGATTTGTTTAGCTTAAGGCGCGCCCTAACTAAGGCCATTGCATACTAAAGCTCACATAGACACACACTCACACGCACACATGCATTCTCATCGTAATTAGGAATTTGCGCCTATTTGCGTGCATTGAGGGACTTTTTGAGCGGGTGTTGAGTTAAATTGAAAAGGGGAAGAGCGGGAGGTAAGAAGGGGATACTGACGCGTCGATGGGACCTAATGTGGCATTTTATGTGGCGTGTGTTGAATTGAGTTTTCGGATTTGGTTTTTGCCATATTCGTCATATTAATATTGACAACGAGTGTTTCCGCATTTTATTTCACTTGCGCCTCGTCCAATGGTGATAAGTGTCCCCTTACTCTTTACTCCTCTCTCACTCCTCACTCACTCTCCACTCACCACCTCTGTCACCTATCTCACCTCACCCCCACCTATCTATCTCTTTCTCACTCCCATGGTGTATTGTACGTTTTGTGCTTTTAACTGTCATTTTCATAATTTCTACATTTTTGAGCTCAGTTTGTAGACTGCATGTGTGTGTGTGAGTGAATGATTTGTATATACGAGAGTGTATGTGTGTGTTTACGATTATCCAGCCCACGCGTCAGCTATAGACAGTGGCCTTAAGGAGGCGTGAGGGGTAGAGCGGGTACAGGTGTTGGCCAAGTACACGCAATTGAATGTGCGTATGTGTGCGTGTGTGTGTGAATCGAATAATTTGAATAAATATTTTGTCCATTGCCATTTGCGGTATTCTGTGTTTATTTCTTTTTCTTTTCCTCTTTTTTTTGGAAATAAAACAAAGTCGGGCGTTGGGGTGATAAGAAAGGGGGCACCACGAAGGGGAGGAGAAATAACTGAACTGTAGACCTAGAAACTGTTAGGAATACATATTTTTAACTCATTCATTAGCTGAAGAAGTTGTACTATAAGCTGATAGTATGATAGATTTTAGGATAGTAGTTATAAAAGTATAGATTTATACGGAAAAAGGCTGAATTGACAAAAATTATAAAAGACAATGCACAGTCTATGTTTATGTAAGATCTAAAAAGGAGCTTTTAAAATCCTTAAATGCAAGTAGTTGGAGCTAGATATGCTACACTTAAGTATAGATATCTTATAGAAACAGAATGAAATAAAAAGCTATAGAGTTTCTGTTTTAAAAATCTTATATAGATTTTTGATAAGAAAAAAAGAGACTTAGAAAATACTTATATGCAATAAATCCTTCAATTTTTGTTTGTTGGAATTTAATGAAATGTGAGAACGAGAGAATGTCTATATTCACCGATTAATATAATAAACTTTTATAGATTAATTGGCATTACTTACGCTTTTGTAGACTTCTACGAAGCGATTCTTTGGCGGTCTTCCACGTTTGCGATTGAAGAATCCATCGATGGACGTAATTTGTGTGGGTTGAGCTGAAGATTCGATCCCCTCGCTATTGGGGCTGGTATCCATATCCGTTGCCTCATGATTGCTGTTGTTGTTATTGTTGCTGTGCTCCATGCCCCTAAGAATGCACCCTTCCCCCTTCCAGGTGTTGTACT
The DNA here is from genome assembly GCA_037043535.1 of Drosophila putrida. Taxonomy (NCBI): domain Eukaryota; kingdom Metazoa; phylum Arthropoda; class Insecta; order Diptera; family Drosophilidae; genus Drosophila; species Drosophila putrida. Next base: position 2,074,696 of record JBAMBI010000464.1, read on the forward strand.
GTAGACTATCAACAGTTACAGGGCACGTGCTGGCAGAGTCTCAACTAAAGACAAAGAAAAGTGCAGAATATTAATTGCAAATTGATACGTTGGGAATGCAATTGACAATTGAAAATTGACAATAACTTTTTTTGACCAAAAAAAAAAATAAACCAATAAATGATTCACCAGGGGGCAATGTTTAACGCCTCACAGGCGCCAGTCAGCATAAAAGCAAAAAATAAATAAGAACTCCAGAAACTGGAAAAGGTTAACAGACTTATTTCTAGGTAACCACTTGGTTCGGTTACGGCGCCAGGCTGTAACTGAAGATTCTATAAACCCAATACAATGCGATATAAGTTCTGATTGATTTTGACATAAGTTAAAGCTAAAGTAAAAAGCTGCAATCCCTTCAAATTTCATCAACTTTGGTGGTAAATTGACTGAGTTTACATAGATAGATTGAATGACGGTTAGCTTAAGGAAGTCAACACTCTTAAGAAATTCAGATAAATATTGCTAAACGAAAATCTAGCAATTAAGGTCTGTTGTATATAGAAACGAGCCATTTTATGATTGAAAGTTTGAGCTGTAGGATTCTTAAAGATATTGTAAGCCAATATCAATAGAAATCACTCTACCAAATTTCAGAAGCTTTGCCCCAAAGATAACCCAGATCTTATAAGAAGTCATAAGAAGTTCCTATTATGAATAAGTACAAAATGACTGAGCTTATAAATCGGTCTACAAAATAATAATAAAGGCAATTGACACTTTACTTAACAAAATCCTAAGACAGCTGAAATGCAGTCAGTTCTCGCTTCTTAGTTGAAAGAATGGCATAGAGAAGAAAAGAAGGTGAAAAAAGAACAGAAGACGTAAAAAAGAAGAACACGTATCGCTAAAATGCATCTACCAATTGAATGGGCCACCAGAAGTGCATTTCATTCGTTCCTCTTCTGCTTTCAGCAAATTCCCGAGAATTGTTTTGCATATGATTCAAATAAAACTGAAGATTGCATAAATATTATGAATAGAATTCTTAACTATAGAGTAACTAGAATTTTTAAGTATTTATCACGTCATATTGAAACTATTCTAAAGGAAAAGAACAAAAAAACACATTTTTTAATTTTAGAATTCATATAAACATCTCTACAATGATTTATAAGTTGTCTTTCACGTTATTCCTAAAGTTAAACTCTTTGAATTAAATTATGTTAGTATTAAAATTGAATAAATCTTTACTATGAACAAACTTAACAGCTTTTTCGAAACGATAAAAACATTTTGTATATTTGTAGCTTCAAAATTATATTCGAAAAAGTTAAACCTCTTACATTTAAAGAAGACATTTCAAAAGCAATTCGCATTCTTCAAGGATTATAGAACCATGTCTCTATATTTTTAGATTTCTTTTAAAAAGATTAATATTGGAACCTTACCCATATTGCTTATCGACTGTTAAAACTTTATATTTAATCTATAATCTTCTTTCCACAGTTTTGTATTGTTTTTGAGTGTAGAAGAAGAAGAGTTTATATAGTGGGTGGCATTGTCAATTATATCGAAGTTGACTAATTGGATCTACGCTTTTGGTTTCGTCCTCATCCCAGACTAACTGATTGCCAGGCAATGATTAGCTAATTTACCTGCTAACTTGGCCAAGGCGCACCCAGTTACCAGTTTCGCCGTTGAAGAGCGAGATAGAGGATCTGCATGCGAGTATTTTTAGTCATTTATTGTTATTCATATGAATTACTTTAACTGTCACACACACACACACAAACACAAATACACATATGCACTCATTAGGCTTGGCAATTGGAAAATTCCTTTGCGAAATTGCGGCAAGATGAAACTGCAAGGAGTTGGTAACAAAAGACTAGAGATATCTGCAGATAACGTTGACAATTTGAAGGGCAAGCAGTTTGCCTTATCTGATAAACATATCACACAGACACACCAATGCACTGACGGAGGGAGAAAGAGAGCGAGATAGGCTAGCCTGATTTTACCTACCAATCATAGAACTAGCATTATTCAAAAGTGCAGTGTTAGAAAACGCGAAAAGCCAACACACAAACAAGGCGAACGCGGTGAAAATGACAAACAGCGAATGCGCAACACGTAAACACGTCCGTTCGCGCCAAGCAACGTTGAACGAATAACGAAGCTTAAGCTGTCGTTACAATTACAAAGCCGAACTTGAAACCGAGATATGCTTGCTAACAGCTGATTGGCTCAAAGCCAGCTTAGCTCGGATCGCTAAGGAGTGACAGAGAGCAATAGAAGCCAAGCCGCCATTGGCTATCGCAGCTAAGCGCTTTGTTGGTGTGTGCGTTCGCTTGAAGCTTTTCCCTAGACACAAACCCAATGGAGAAGCTTTAATAAAACAACATATTCACATTTAAAAAATTTATTTTTTTATTTACTCAACTTTTACACAGAGAAAAATGAAATTGCAGTTTGTTGCATTTGTTTTCGTTTTATGTTTTGTTTTGTTTTCTTTTTTAATATATATATATTTCATATTTTGATTAATTAAAATTTGTTAAATTGCTAGAATTTGTTAAGCGCTACTAAAGTTTAAATTTGTTGTTGTTTTTACATACATTTATGTATAATTATTTATATATATATATATATCATATTGTTTGCTTGCATTTGCTTTGTATTCTTGTTCTTGTGTTCTTGTTTTTCATTTTATTATTATAATTATTATTTTTTATAGTTTATGGAAATTGTTAAAGTTTTACTTAGTGTAGCTACGTGATTTACAACATAGAGTATTCCCATATCTACTATTTCAACTGTTCTCAATTCCACTTTCACAACAATTTCAACAAAAAAATATCTTAAGTATAGCATACATTATTGCGCACAAAGAAAGTGTGGATTTTCCAGTGAAATTGCAGCGAAATTGGAATTCAGGAACGGAATCTGATTTTGTTTGTTTTAATCTTAAGACATTTTAGAATGTTTGTTCTTTGTTTTTCATTTCATTAGATAGAGTGTTTGATCGCTAATAACAACAAAAACGTAAATTTATTATATGCAGCTTTAGTTTTGTAATATTAGTATTGTATTCTTCCACTTTTTGATGCTGTTCCCAAAAAACAAATACAATTCTCTTTGTTCTACATAATTGAAATTATAGATTTCATATAAATCACATGGTGGGATAATCGCTTAAATAATTGTTATCATATTTCTTTTGTTTTCGTTTTGTTTACTTTGTTGTTTATCAATATCAAAAATGGTTGTGTGTGTGTGTGGAATGCGTGTGAGGGTGGCAGAGGAGGGGACAAAGAGGGGTTAAGTTAGGAGGGTTAGTTGCTCTGCTCTAAACATATTTTTGTTTGATAGTACATACATATATTATTATTTGTATTATTGTTTGTTTGTTTCTTTAAATAGAATTTACTAGTATTTGTTTTGTTTTTTGTTTATGTTATTTGTAATTTTCTTAGGCGTTCTTCTAATTGATTGATTAATTTTTAAAGTTTTTCTCTTTAATTGGTTCCCTTTCAACTCACAGACACACACACACACTAACACTCACACACACTCCCACACGCATGCAAACAAACATTCATACTCACTAGGTATTATCATCATACGAGGATTATGTAAAAATTCTACAATTTAACCATACACATACACATGCACATACATCATAAATAACTAATTATCCATAGTTTCTTCATATATATTGTTCATTATCATTATTGTTTACAAATACTTTGAGGAGCACTGGACGTGTCTAAGATTCATTTTACACCCATCCATTGGAAAAAGACAACATAAAAAATCGCCTCACGATTTGCGACCATCTCAAAAATACTAAAAAACAAAAGAAGCTCGTATTCTTTTTTTTGTTTTCTGTTTTTCTTGATTAAGAACATAAATTGAAATTATTTTCAACATTGAAAGCATTGCGACTCTACTACAATTTGAAAAATTCTTTTCTTTTACATCATTTTTTGTATATTTTTTTGTGTGGTATTTTTAAGCGTGGCGTACATAAAAAATAAACGAATTGTTTGTTTTGGCAAATTATATTTAAAGTTCTACAAATTAAAAGTTTTACATTTATATAAGATTTAAAAAAAAAATGTAAGAGAAGAAGAAAAACCCAAATTATTCAATTGTTTTTCTTTTTTTCGTTTTTGTTTTGTTTTTCTATTTTGTATTGTTTTTGTTTATTATTAAATAGATCACATTCATGGTTCTATTTTTTCACTTGTTTTTATGTTCACATCTTTTTGTTTTTGTTTTATTAAATACGCTTAGTTGTTCTTGTTCTTGTTGTTCTTTTGCTGCTGCTTTATTTACATGTGTAGTTTTTTTCTGTGTGTACTATGGAAAAACGCAACTTAAAAAATTGAATTTGTTGTTTCTATTAATGATATAATGAGTGTTTATATTGTTTATTTAATACCCCGGCAGATCTTGAAAACTTTTCATCATTTTTAATATATTATTAGTTGGAAAAAAAGTAATTTCTTAAGTTTTAACAAATCTGCATAGGGTATTTCAACTTCGTGCTGGCCGAAGCTTCTTTTCTTTTGTTTAGAGATCTTTTGTAAGGGGGATTGATTCTGTATGTCTGTGTGTGTGTGTGTGTGAGTGTATAAATTATTAATTATATTCTAGCTTAAATGTGTGTGTGAAATACTTGTAGCTTTCGATTTGTTTTTGAAATGTTTTGCAGCGCTATCAAAATTGTACAACGGGGTTTCTTCAATAATTTGTTTACTTTTAAATTTGTTTTTGTTTTTTAGTTAATCTACGCTATAAATTATTTTAAAATTTATTAACACAGATGACTTTATAGATTTTTCCAAACAGTTGCCCAATTCTTTTCTTCATTTTACTCAAAAATACAATTAGCTGCCCCACTGTATTAAACATTATATATATTGTATTTATATATATATCATTATTGATTAATGTATGCCAATTGTTAAGTTTCTTTTGTTTGTTTTTGTTTAATAAACTACAGTTAAATACACAGCTACACACATTGAATTCTCTGTTGTTGTTTGTTTGTTTGTTGTTTTTTTTTTAATATTAAAATCTTAAGCTAGAAACACATCAATTATTATAAATATTTCATATATATATATTGTATATATCTATATAGAAGCAGAGTTTGGAACTCTGCACAAGAAAGAAATGGGAGGAAGAGGAGGCAAATAAAGAGAATACATTGATTATAATTATATATAGAAAATTAGATGGAAACAGAACTTAAATATAGGTTTTTCTTTAACTTTTCTTTTCTTATTTGCTTCGAGACATGGGTAATACGAAATCAATCAATTTTTAAGTGTGTGTGTGTGTGTGTTTGTGTTGTTGTTGTTTTTGTTTGTTTAATATTCATAATTATTATATAATATCACATCAACTTTGTTTTTTATTATTTTTATATATATATCCTTTGCAACTTCTTTAATTTTTCTGTTCTACTCTCGCTTTGCTTATTGTTTGATTCTTTATATATATATATATATGTATGTATATATCTATATAAAGAGCTTTTATAGCCTAATAAGATCGTGAAGAAAAACATTCATACATATACACATACATATATGTACGTGCACATGTATATACATAGGTTATACACATACACATACAAATACGTATGCATATATTAACTACCACATTATATAGAATTTGTATCTGTATCTGTAATTGTATTTCATCCGATATACACATACATACTCATACATAGCTTATTCGATTAATACTCTTTTGTTTTTCTCTTACTTTTGCTGGTTTTCTTTTCCTTTTCTTTGCTTTTGGGTGTTTAAAAAAAAAAACGGGTAACCTGCAACCGTTCACTGAGTGAAATTTTGTTAATATTTTCAATATTTGTTTTTTGTTTGTTTTTGTTTTTTTCAAAAAGTTCCTTTTTTTATAAGCCAAAAAGTCAGTCCAATAAGAGTTTTGAGTTGCCTGCAACTGCAGTTGATTTGTTTTTGTTGTTTTCTTTTTTTTTGTGTTGTTTTGTTTTCCTTTTTCTTTAGATCTCAAAATACATAATTGTTCTGGTTGTTTTGTTGTTGTTGTTTTTGCTGGAGTAGTTGAATTGTGGTCCAAAGTTTGCCTCTTTATGGGTTTGTTGTTTTTTTTGTTTTTTTTTAAATTTTTGTTGTTGTTTTGTGTATGAATTCGTAGCAGACGTTGACGTGAAAGCTCACCAAATTTCTACAGCTGCTCTTCTTTTAGCTTTTGTTCTTAATCTTTTTTCATCATTTACTTATTCGGAGGGATTGTGTAATGAGTTAAGCAGCGCTCACACGCCCCCACGTCCACGCCTTCCATCTGCATGCCTCTTTTTTAGTATTGTTGTTGTTCTTGTTTGCTGCTTTTACTCGGAGGAGTAAAGCTTATTCTTGGTCAATGTAAAATCGGGACTGATCAAAATTGTATTGCTGCGTGTAAGATTTCTGTGAAAAAAGAGAGATAGAGAGCAAATTAGTTTCTCTCTGTGTTTGTATGCATGTCCTTGTCACTCACTTGATAAACTGTGGCAGTATGGAGGTCCAGCCGCTTTTGTCCTGCTTCAGTGTGAGATAAAGCTCAAATATGGAGACAGTGTCCGGATCAACCTTGAACGAAGCAATGCGTCTGCACGAAAAGAACAAATTACACATTAATCCCTTGTCAAACGAGAGAGAGAGAAGCGCTCTCTAAATTCGATCATCTGTTTTGCACTCACCTAACGTTATTTGGATCGCTCTCGAATTCAATGAATATAGTGCAAGCTCGCTCTCCACATGGCTCTCTCTCCGACATACGAATGATTTCGGCAGCAATGCGCTGAGTGAGATCGTTGGGCAGCGTCACCTCGGTGCAAGCGAGATGTCGGCTTTTGGCATCGCGCAACTTCGCCTCCAGTCGCTGTGAAAGCTCCTTCACAGCACCGGGATTCACATCGTCCAAGTTGTCAATGGCCCCGAAACGGGACGCCGCTGTCGACTGCATTGGTGAGGCGGGCAGCGTGGGAGGGGGTGCCGCCTGCAGTACATTGGACATATAGGCAGCTGCAGGGAGAGCGCTGCCGCCGTTGAGTACAGCGTCAAAGCTGGCGGCCATTGGGGAGGCGGGGGGCTTGATGGCCGCCGATGAAGTTGATGATGACGAGGAAAGGCGGGGACGCGGGTTCTGATTGAGCGCCTGGTGTTGTTGCTGACGCATGTGCAGCACCGATGCTGGATGTCCATCCACAACATCCACATCAACATCCACGATATCCACGTCAGCCACGTTCACCTCTGCAGCTGGCGGCGCAGTTACTGCGACGCCGACGCCCGTTGCCGTTGCTGGAGCTGTTGTTGGTGCTGGTGCAGTCAGCGGACTCGTCCAGTCTGTATGTGAAAAAGAAGAGCAAAAATGCACCTGATTAGTTTACCATTAAAAAAACATCAACCGGCAGATGAAATGAAATGAAACCACAAAACCACAGAGAAAAGAAAAAAACAGCTGATGTCTGCGTTGCCACCGGCAAAGACTCTCACTCTCCCATTCCCTTCACACTCTCACTCTCTCACAAAGAGAGAGCTTGCGCAAGCTTGAGTTTACACTCAGTGACTGACTGGTCACACATTGCGCAGGCTCGTTAAGACACTCAATGGCTTCCAGGGTGCGGAAGCGGGTCGGAGTGGCACGAAATCACCTGGCAACAACAGCTGGAAAATCAGCCGTTCGCTTGGATTCCCCTCTACGCCCTCTCTTATTACTTTTTTGAAGCAGTCAACCAGCCATTAGGTAATGTGTTGCGTCCCCTTCTCTCCAAGCATAACCATGCCGCTCTCTTCTACCTCACCTCTCTTCTTTTCGCTTCATGGGACAGAGGCCTCAAAGTTTCCAGCTGACGATTGCGCCGTTGTCCGTCCCATCCGTTTTGTTGGCTCTTTCTTTCATTTATTCGTTCGTTAGTCAGCAGTTTCTTTAACGTTTGCCTTGCTGTGCAGTTTGCTGGCCCAATCCCAGCCCCCCACATCCCCTCTCAACTGTCCATCTCTTGTTTTATGTGTCTTCTTTGTCGTTTGCCTTTGGCTGCACAGTTTTTATTTCTTTTGCTGTTATTTTAATACTCAAGTATACAAATACAAAAGCTCACACTGAGGCTGAGCACAGCAGCCGCACAGTGGTCCAAAGTATTCAAAAAGAGCCTGCCATAAAATTATACACAAGCCTATCCCGATACATTTTCTTTTTCTGAAATTCATTGTTTATACACTATTTAAGCTCTGTCTATAATAGTGTTGTTTGTATTTTTTAACATTATACATAGTTTGGACTGAAACACTTAAGAGTGAACATATGCAACACACATGCTACACATAAATTAATGTTTTCAGCATGCAATTCCCTTTTTCAACCACTGTCATGCGTTGCCCAGTGTATGTTTACATACATAAAGCATATGCATATGTACATATGTATGTATGTAAGCATGAATATATAGGCTCGTACATACATACATATGTACGCACGGATGTTGAGAGCGTGTTTATTTAAGGTGTACGTAGTATGTAAATAAAAAAGCAGTTAAATTTCTTACTGTTGTACCCTGCACAAATTAACTACTTGGCTTGACTCGACGATGTCATGTAATTAGCGCTGAAACTCTTGAATCCCCCCTCTCGTCCCAGCCCCCTATTTTCTTTACAGGGCAACCTGCTCATTCTATTGCACTGACTGAATGGATATTTGACGCTGTCTCCCTCTCACTATGGGCGTTGTGAACACCCGCGTAATTAAGAAATTAACGGCACATGTTTGCTGCTCTCTCTTTCTCGTTCTCTCGCAATGCGTGCGTGTGTGGGTGTGTGTATGTTGGCTATTGAATTTAGTCAAGTGCCGCATGAAAAGGTTTTGTGTAAAGTCAAAAGCGAAAGCGAAAAGGAAACAGACAAACGAGCGCACACACATTTAATTACACACACACACACTTGTATACATACGTATGCAATTTTGATTCTGTTTGAGAGAGCGCTCTCCCCCGCTTCTTCACTTGTTCCTATACTAAAAGCAAGCACATCACGCGACATTTGCGGCTGTCTGTTTTATGTATGCATTCGGCAATAACAACAATAACAAAAACAGCCTAGCAACAGCATCAAACCAACATATGTAGGTACATATGTATATACAAGTAGCTCTTCTCCCATGTATATAGAATGCAGCCAAAGCTTTGTTTGCACACTTTGTTGTTATTGTTGAGTCTTCATTTGACATTTGGAGTGTGGGGAGAGCAAAGGGTGAATCTCTGCTTAGATTGCATTATGCGTGTGTGTGTAGGTGTGCATGGCCTTGAGTTTAAATTTACAGAGATGTAACTTAAGTTTGATTGAATTGGATAGATACCTTGGAATGAATCTATTTACCACGCGTTGAATCCTCATCGAAAGCACATTCACATTCGAATTTACACACATATTTCGTATATGTGTGTTTGTACAACACGAGGTTCTGTCAAAGACTGAATGGTTAAAAAGTCAGTGTGACCATAACATGGTATTTCTTTAATACCAAACGATCGCGGTTGCCACTTTTTGAAAATATCTTGTATCGGAAATGAAAGTAATGTACTGATAAAGAAATCAAGTACTAAATTTGTATATTTACTAAGTAAAAGCAATTAATGATGCTAAAGAATCGTACTTTATTAAATTTCTGAAATATATTACTAACTTTGTTTATGTACTAAAATTTATTAACTTATTAATTATTAAATTTACGACGACTTTGCTTAAAACCCAATAAAATAAACGCAAAAATAACTTTGTTTTTCAACTATTAAATCAATAGTTTGGAATCGTATTTAAAATATGTACTGAATTATTCAAGATACTAATAAATAATAATAATTGGTACAAATTCGACAATTGTACCATAATATGAATGGACAATCTTCGATTATTAATCGAAAGCTAGAGGACAAACGAATATTTGAAAAAGTTAAGCGACAGATGGTGAGATTAGTTAGGATAAATATAGTGAATATATAGTTAATATTCTTAATCTGCATCTTTAGTTTTGTTTTTCAATATTTAATCTGAGTTATATAAGGAAAAATCGCAACTGTAAGCGAATACTGTATTGCAATATTGTAATATTGCAGACTAAGGAAATAAAGTAATTTATTTAACAACATTATTTGGGTTCTAGCTTCCCAAGTTTGAATAGCATATGAATATGCATGACTAGACACACACACACACACTAACACAGATATACACTAATTTGTATGCATGTAGTGTGTGTGTGTGTGTGTCCTTCGAAAATAAAATTGCATGCGCTCAGTCAGTCATGAAATTAAATTGACTGCAAATACACACATTACTGGAATAGAAGACTGAAAGAGCGACAGAGAGCGAGAGAGAGAGAGAGAGAGAGAGAGAGAGAGAGGGATAGAGCGGTTGGCAAGGTGTGCATATGAGCATGTTTTGCATGCATATGCATGTCTATGTGTCTGTGTTTGTGCAACGACATGTTGTTGCATGTCGTCGTCGTCAACATAAAGCTTCAGCTCCTTCTACCGATCAACCTCCCCCTTTTTGGGTGATTTTGAATTTTCGGTCGGTTTACATGTTCCCGATCCCCCCTCCCCCCTCTCCCTTGGGTTATCCTATCCCCAGTTGGGTGTATGTACAGACGTGTCCGTGTCTAATTTGCACGACTCTGGTGCCTTGGCCAAGTTTAAAGTGACAGGGATTAACAGGATGTTGCATAATCCGACAGTCAGACACAACAACAGGATATGCTTGCAATGCTTTCAAAGGGAGGCAGCACAAAAATGCATAAAGCAAATTTCGAGTGTTTCAATCCGCCCCAAAAAACAAAAAATGTAGAAGAAGAAGAAAGAAAAAGGACATAAATGAATCCAGTACAACCCCAAAACATATTCTGTCATATCCTGTTCCCTTCGTGCTCTGTCTGGTTAGACTTACAAATTCCCTAAATTTTCATCGTAAATTTCAATATCAATTCTGTTTTAAGATTTAAATGAATGAAAATAAAGAATAAATTTAATTTTTAATTAGTCAAATTGAAAAAAAATGGTTTTAATTGAATATAAATTCTTTTAATTGAAGAATAAAGTGATTTTTATTATTTTTAAAGATTCAATTAGATGAAAATAGATATAACATTTACAATCCTAATCAATTAATTGACATCTAAATCCTTTCAATTTCTAAATCAAGTCAATGAAAATATATATTATAATATATAATAACTTGATTTGATTTAATTTTAAAAATGTAAATAGCTGAATATAGAGATAACATTTAAATTTTACGAATTTCTCGTTACTAAATATTAAATAAACCTAATCGACTAATCGGAATCTAAATTCTTTCAATCAAAGTCAATCAAAAATACAGAGAACTTAAAAAACATCTACATAGTGTTTTCTCTTCGTTATGATAATTTCTACATTTTTTATGTCTGAAAAATTTGTTGAAAACATCAAATAAAATGTTACCATGCGCTATAAAATTAATTGAATCAAAAAAAGGGACGATAAAAAAATTGGAGAACAAAAATGTTCGAAGCAAATAAAAAAAAATGTGTACTGCAAATGTTTCCAAATGTCTTTCAATAAAAGACAACCATAATTTTTAATGAATGAGTATTTTTAATAGAGAATCAAAGCTTTTACGTCACAATCGCTGATAAAGCGGTATTTTTCATATTATTTTTATTATTCTTTAGCTTTTTGTATCAAATAATCTGAATTTATAAATCAAAATGAAGTGTTTCAATGGTTTTTATATGGAAACCACTTATGGAAATTGATTCACTTTAAGAAAACTCTTTTTTTTAGTTACAGTGGAAACTTTTTAGAGCAAATCTCAACAGTCATAACCAGTTTTTATGCTTTGGGCCTCAGTTATTCGATTTTTCTCTTTACACATTATTCTTCAGCTAATTTTAAAATATATTCATAGGTGCATTTTTTCAAAGTGGAGATAGGATCATAAATATATATATGAAATATGTAAGGTGTATAAAAAACGAATTTCAAATGTATTGAAATAATCACATTTAAAGAATTCTAACACATAAACTTTTAATGGCATTAAATTGGTATTTTAATAACAATTATAAACAGTATTTTTAGTACTCAACAGAGTTAAGCTTTTTAGTTATTTTATTAATTTATTTTTAAGCGCTTGAAAAACTTTGTTAAATTTGTGTTGAAATTTGAAAGAAAGAAATCAATTTATTTACACATTTTAATCAAATTAACTTGATTTGATATGAAAAAATTAAAATTTTTACCTTTACAAACTTTTTATGATTCATTTTAAATAAAATATTTTCTCAACTCTAAAGTCACTTTGTTAATAAAAAAATTTTAGGCAAATTAAAAATTCCACTCTCCTTAGTAAGAAATTAGAGAAACAAGATTTTTCTAACCCACTTTTCAAATAGTTAATTTCTTATCGAATTTCTTAAGTTTAAAAATTACAAAATTTACAAGTCAATATTTGAGATACACTGAGAACTTTAAGTACACTTGAGTGAAACAGACTTTGAAAATATTTCTTGTTGATAGAAAACACTTTTCGAAAATAGTATTTGCAACTCACCTTTTACTTTTGTTGTTCCAATGACACCAAATTGTCCCTGAATATGATTTTGTACTGAGAGCACTTCCATCTTCATAGCGCGGACGGACAGCGCAGTATTAATTCAAATTGGAATTATCTCACTCGTTGACGTTGATGCGCCTCCAATTGGAATTTTGTGTTGTGTGCAGCTTTTCAAATTTGGTTGGGATTTTGTTATTTTTTGTTTATTCTGTTGATTTTTCGTTGCTTTTTTATTTATGGATAGTTGCGTGTGAGTGTGTGTGTATATAACTATGTATATATGTATTAGAAATGCACTTTAATCACAAGAATTTGATTTGATTTTTATGTGTGTGTGTGTGTTGTGTTCTTTTATTTATTAATTATTTATTTGTGAATTACTTGTTATTTGATTATTTCACGTTTATTTTTTACGGCACACAATTTTCTGACTGAAGCTTTGTCTGTTCCTCTGCCTACTCTCTCTCTCTATTCTCTTTCTTTTCTTCCTTCTTTTTTCCTCCTCTCGTTTAACAAATAATTGCAAAAAGTATCAACAACTAAATTTGTTATTCTAGTTAAACATTTAAATTTTAATACATTCTAAAAAAAAGCCGAAACTGCCGCCCGTCTTTTGTTCGCTCTCGCTCTAGCTGTCTCTCTCTCTCTTTCTATGTTTTTTCTTTGCTCTTTAAAGTTACGCACAGCACTTGAAAGTTGAGTTGTTGTTGAGTTTGTTGCGAATTAATTAAAGTTCTACATATGTATTGGTATTTTTTTGTATGTGGTGTGGTCTATGTATATATAATGGCTAATGCTGCTGCTAGCGTCGTTCCGTCTCCGTGCGTATCGAGTGGAGCTGCTGTGTTGCGTGCGGCGGCCGCTGCTTGACTGAACGAAGAAGCACAGCCAGAATAGACGGTAGGCCCTCCACTCACTCTTTCTCTCTCTCACACTCTCTGTAGTTGAGTCGCTCAATTGAACTGAACTCAAGTCAAGTCAACTCAAGTCAAGTCAACTCTTCGTTCAATGCTCACAGCTGTGCTTGCAGCTGTGTCCCACTCTCTCTCTCCCTCGCACTTTCGCTCTCTCTCTGCTGTTGTTGGACTTGTATTTGTGTGGGTGAGCGAGTATTGTTGCTGCCAGCTGAAAAAAGCTTTGACCAACAACAAAGGCAACAGCGACAACTACAAAAACGATGATGGAAAATGGACGACACAACAACGGCTAACGGTTGACGGCTGAGAGGAGCTTGGGCGGCAACTTCTGTGGCGGAGCAGTTTTCCAAAGCTACTATCCGGCCGGCGGTGTGCGCCTCCGCTTTTATAGCAATTTTCCGGCACGGCAGCGCTGCTGCGTCGCTGCCCGGTAACGAGTGAGTGACTTTTCCCCTTGGCCGTGAATTGCCGCTACTGGTAAATGCGCCAGCGCCGACGCTAGCAGAGCGGGAGCGAGTGTGATAGAGAGAGGGAGTGATAGAGCACGTAGGCTCTCTGAGGTGCGCTTAACGTCTTCTTGAGCGATTTCAACATATGTTTCCATGCCGCAACATCAGCTGTTGTTCTGCTATGCTCAAAGAGCACATCCTCTCAATCCCTCTCTCGTACTCTTTGAGTGGAATAAAAATGCTCTTAAATTTAAGAGCATTAAAGAGATTGTAATGTGAAGAGTGTTTATTTAACTCAAGAGCAGCATAGGTTTTACAGGCCATAAGTGTAGCTCAAAATATTCCATGACATCCGTCGAATTTGGTTTTTGATCAGAATCACTCAAAGCGACCGCAATAGAGTTAGTGATTTTCTAATTGGATATCTATAGGAATGGGCGAAAAATAAGAATCTAAAGAGAATTTTGTTTATAAGATTGGATTAGTTGCAGCGCACTTGCAAATAATAGAAAAGTATCTTAAATTTCAAAAATCATTGAAAGTTGAAGAAGTAAATTAAATATCTTTGCAAATACAGATGATAACAATAAATTTTTAGATATAAATTTTAGCCTGCTGATAAAATATGTTAAAAGTAATATTTTTGCAAATTTACCAAAATCTTGCAGTTTTAATTTAAATCGTTTAATTTAATTCCTCAAATTCAATTACCGAATTCCAACTAATCTGCGATTTTTTAAAAGTAGGGAAAATACCCTGAAGAATTTAAAATCTCTGAAATGTTTATTTCTGCATAATAATATTATAATTTAAATTGAATTTAAATTTACTATGTTACTATTTGTGCTAAGAATATTGCAAATAAAGGGGAGGTTTTTTTCTCATCTAACATAATTATGTATTTTAACTAAGTTATTAAAATTAATTATTCATTTGAAAGTGCAATTGAATAATATAACAATTTCGGAATAAAAACAATTCAATTACCGTATGCTTATAGAAAAGTGTTTACGACTAATAAAACAAATAGTGTTTTCCAAACTTGAACAATTATAATTCTAAATAATTAAATAATAAATAACAAATCAAGTTTTATTAAAAAAAAAACTAATAAAAAAGTTGTTGTTGTTGCTTACAATATAATGAAGTGCGGATTTAGGAAGTTGAACTGTAAGTAGTAGTTTGTAGTGTTAAAATAGCAGTACTAACTTGGCTAACGATATGGGGCAAGTTGTCAGCAGTGCAGAACTTGTCCTATTGAGGTTAAATGCGATATATATAAATCATGTATTTGATTAATTGCATGCTGCTGACTTTTATCCTCTTCGACGTTTGCTGCAGTGTTGCCAGAGGCATAGAGAAGGGGTGGTGGGGGTTGGAGTGGGAAGACGGGGTGGGGTAGTTGTGGGAGACGGCCTTTAAAACTTTTGGCATCTGTATGTTGTCACATGCTGTGCGCCTTCCCCATTCTCCTCCTTGCCACTGCTCCTCCCTCCCACAGACTTAGAGCCAACGTGGCAATTGTGTTGTGTAAACATTTTTTCAGCATTAACTGACATGTGTAAACCCCCTTTCCCATCCCCCTTCCACCTACCACTGCCACTCCCACTCCTTGCAACAGACAAAAAAATGAAGAAGAAAGAAGAAGCAAAGCAAGCGACAAGTTTTTGTGGCAGAACTTTTGTGAGTGAGTGTGGCACATAGAAACAGCGTTGTCACTTAAGCTATTTAGTGGCTAGATATAGCCATTTTAGGTGTACAAATTGAAGACAAGCTACAAGTTATAATTCTGACTATTTTCGAAAATAAAACGTTAACTTTTTAGGTTGGTAAATAAGTTGAATATATATCCGAAAACCAGGTATCGGTCAAAAAAACTATGATTTAAACATTTATTTTCAGCTATTTCTAGAGATTGTATTTTATTACAAGTTCTTTAGTAGAATTAATAATTTTTTAAAATCTACTTCTACATAAGTAATTTGTTGTTTATAAGTGCTATTAAAAGATTATTATAAACACTTGATAAGAATTATTTTTTTGTAGCTCCTTCTATATTTTTTAAGCTTTATCTATTTCCATATACTTATTTTCATTATATATAGATTTAATTTATCTAAAACTATAATCATTTATTTTAAAAATGTTGATAGTTTTTCTTAACCTTTTTCTTTCTTTTTAGCTAAGTCTAAACAATATTTAATATGATAGGCTTATTTAAATACTTTCTTTTAGAAAATTCAACTTCGAGATAGAAAAAATATTTTTGATTACAAGTTTGTTCATTTACTTTTCTTTGTCAACTTCCAAACACTTTTTTATATAATGATTGATAAAAAGAAAATAACAATTAGCAAGCTTTTTCTTTAGCAAATATAATAGTTTCGTTTGGATATTTCTAAAAATTTTTATTTGTATTTAAATAATTAATATAAAAGTATTAGTAGTTTTTGTTTTAGCACATTTAATATTTTCTTTAGCCTTCTTTTTATAAGTTTAATTGCTATACAACTATTACCAATTTTTTTAACAGATTCAGTAATATTTTTTTTGTATTTTCAGATGTTTTATTAGATACTACCAAAAAATTCTGGCAACACTGAAAGTTAGAACGTTGCCTGATCCGCCGCCCGCAGCTCAGCGTCTTGGCAACGCTGACAAATAGTCTGGCCAAAAAGGAGGAGAGAGGGGTAGTAAAGGGGGGTGAGCTTATAGTGGAGGAGGGGGATGTAGTGGGTGTATTTCCCGGTTCAGAGCTGGGGGATTACAATGACTGGCCAACGGCATTGGCGCCATTTTTTATTTGTGTATTAAGATGAATCGTTAAAACAGTGACAGCTCCTGAGCCGAGCAGCATTTTAATCTACTTTTTCTTCCTTTTCCTGCCACGCCCTTCATTTCCCATTTCCCTCTCCCCATCCCCTGCCCCTTACTTGCAACAAAGCAAGCGAAACTATGGTCAACTAATAGCACTGCAGTAAATGAAAATGTGCAAGTGAAAAATTACTGAAAAACATTTAAAAATTCTTCAAAATAAGGCAGTGGAGCGTGCAAGACTACGAGGTACCCAGTATGAGACACACATAAGAAAATGCATCACTAAAATATATGCGAAATTTATATATACATAGAAATTCATTACGTAAGAAACTAAATAACACATTTATAAAATACTGGCAGACTTTCTTACTTGAATTTCTAATTATAAAGTCTTTTTACTACAATAGTTTAAGGATCATATTCTCAACTTGCTAATAACCTTTCAGGGTAGATAAACTTCAGATTTTGTTCTCCTATTGGTAGGTTTATCTGTCCTATAAAGTTATCGGCAGGGTTAGAAAACGGCTCTTAAGATTGAGATCTTTTTTTTTTTATGATTTTGTTCAATAAACTTTAGTTACATAGAAAAATTTACCTTTAAATTATCTGTAAGCTATATACAATTAAATTTTCAGCTACACCTTGAGAAAAGTATTGAAATAAATTTGAAATTCTGAAGCAAAGTCCGCTCGAAACTTAGTCGAAGTCCAAGTAGTTTGTTTCCTTTAACTGAAAACAGGATTTAAATAGGGCTTATAAGTGTAAAGACGCTATACTTATTGTTAAACTGTGAACTTTTGATGCCTTTGTGTTTAACTTATGAAAGGAAAAGTTTTTGATAAAATTTTGAACACGTTCAGACTCTGGTAATACACACAAATGCACTTTCGAAAGGGGTTGGAAGGGGCGATGAAATGGTGTGTGGGGGGAAGGGGAGGGGAGGAAACATCAAAGGGGAATCCAACATAGAAGTAAATTCCGCTAAAAGCTGCATTTGTTTGGCCAAGGCACTTAAGCTATCGGCTCAATCCTTTCACAACAACAAACAACAGCAATAACATCGCAGAAAAAGAGAAAAGAAATCAAAATTTAAAACTACTCACATATACAAAAGAGAGAAGCTACCTATAACTGGAGGTGCACCCTACTATAATAAAACTAGAGAGGAGTAGAGAAGAGAAGAGAAGTTGGCGAAGGATACGATTGAACGAGCCCAGCGAATGGACCACTTAATGCGCCTTTGAGAAGTACCCCAACACGGCTACTACTCTAATATACCCTTACAAAGAGGTATAATGAATTTCACACTTAATATGTAACATCTTATTATCGGTCGAAAACGTCGATAATTGAGTTATCGCAGAGAAATCGTTTCCTTATACTTTTTCTATATTTACTATAATTTATTTAAGTTAGAGTATGTCTCACATATTAATATAAAAATGTTTTATCGAAATTGAAACAATTTATCATATTTTTGTAATACTTAAAATGGGTTAAAAGTATTTTATTTTTAAGGAAAATTTATTCCTTTATCCATTAGATTCATGTTCAACTAAGTTCCACATATTCCACATGGGCTTAATATATATGTAGCTATATATAACGATGCGATTTGTCAAATAAAAACGTTATATGAAAATAATTTCGAAAGTTGAAAATATATTTACTTTGAATCAGCTATCTATTTAGTGTATATCCTAATTTTCCTTTACCAGATAGTAATTATATATATATTTATAATAAATACCCCATATTTCCTTTAACAGAAAGTGTATTTTCGGTTCGTTCTTCTTCAGTTAACATGATTCTTCGAATTGGTTTCTTTATAATGCGTTGCACGTTTCACCAATAAAACAACAACAAGATGATGAGGGGGAATGGGTAGGGGTAGGGGAAGGGGAAGGAGTCAGTTCAGTTCAAGTCGCAATCCTTTAAGTTTCGGTTACATCGAAATCGTTGGTATTGCCCCGCCCCGCCCACCTCTCTTACAGCATACGCCTCCCACATCGATTTTCATGTGATTTGTGTAGACGTGTTTGGTTTTTATTGATTTTCACTTGATTCTCTCCATATGCTTAAATATACTTAAGCCAGTACGTGCACATTTCCATCTCCCAACCACAGGGTGGCATAGAGAGATGGAAGACGGGGGTGGAGGGGGAATGAAACAGCAGCAGCTCTAATGTCAGGATCATGTGAGGTTATCAACATAATTTCCACCGAACCCACATCCAACCAACCCATCGACTTCCACTAAACCCAGCCATTTCCCACATGTTTCTAGTTTATGATGTAGTAAGTTTTTTTCTCCTACTCCTCCTGCTCTTTCTCTTTCTCTTTTTCCATCTCCTCCTTCTTCTTTCGCTCAATATGAGTATAAGGACCACAACCTTGTTGTTCTTGTTCTTATTCTTGTTGTTGTTGTTGATGATGGGAGCGTGTGTGGTTTGATAAGACTTGGGAATTCGGTTCAATTTTGTAGGATTCCGTTTGCAGTTCCCCTTTGCTTTAAGATTCCTCAAAAATCAAAGACAAATCCTGGCAACCAAAGTGTGCTCGATTAGCATTTACCCTGCGGGCAAACAAACAATGTTAACTTGTTTAGTTAAACAATGTTTTAATAGCAAATTTATTAGAATCGTCTGCTCATTAATATAGATAATCTTTTCCGAGAATTTAATTGTACTACGATACTTTAATAGGTTGTTCTAACGCTTTCAAGGTAGCTCATTACGAATTAGATCACATTACTAAATCGTTTAGTCGACATTGTAAGGATGTTTTTATGTTTTTAATTGATTTTCTTTTATTTATTTTTCTTCTTTTTTATCTTTATTTTTCTTTTTCTTTTAACTTATTATTGATAATAAAGCTGTAATTTCTTTCTAGTGTTACCATTAAGTTAGGCATTTGTCACAGCTATAGATACTAAATTAATATTTTCAATTTGATCAGTTTTAGAATATATTTAATATGTTGTCATTGCTTATTAATAGATATTTTTATTAATATATTACCATTCTATTATTCTCACGTTGAAAACACTTGTTTCATTTAATAATAATTTTAATTTATTATCTTTTACAGCAGCTGTTTGTCAATATATTTTAATGTAACTATAAACTTTTGTTCAACGCGAAGGTTTCTTTTTATTAGATTTCTAGCTTGATTTTTCTATATAATGAAGTATTTTTCTTACTCACAAATTTATTACTAATTACTTTAACTTGTAATAATTAACAACAGCTGCTTATCAATATGCTTTCTCCTATTGCAACATTGTCGAAGGATTTTTTGCGGCTTATGAAAATTTGACTGCATTAGCAAATACTTTGTTAAGTTTAAAAATAGTCAAATTTCTACAAAAATAACTATTTTCCAACATAATGTATGTTTGATTGCACTAATGAATATTCTAATATAATTAAATCTTTTTAAATTAAAGTCATTAAATTCTATTGAAGCTTTTATCAAATACACCACAACTAACTGAAGCTATCACTTACGTATTAGTTCTAATTCTTGTTTCTTGGCATTTTTACAAACACTAGACTATCGATTACATATAGAAATGTCTATAGAAATGTTCGATAAAGAACTCTTAATGTAGAAGAGAGCTAAAGCTTCCTTTAGTACAGTACAGTAAAGTAAAAAGGAAGTCTCGATAAGTGGAAATGTCTGATGTGGTCATATCCCTTGGGGATAGTTGGAATTGTAAGACAAAGTCCTTGATATTTTAGCTGTTGATTTATGCCAAGAGCAGAAGGTACTTGTTATGCCTTCAGGCCGAATTAGATATGCAATTGTCAATATTTGATGGTCTCATCAATTTAACCACAGTTCCAACTCCTCAAACTCTTGAAAACCTCCTTCCCCCGCCATCCCCCTGCGTTTGCGTTTCTTTCATTTCCTTCATTTGTTCGCTGTTGAGGCAATTGAAATGCCTGCCACAGTCAGTGGCAGTTGTGGCACTTACTCTTCTTCTACTTCAAGTTCTGGACTGGGGCCAGGTTGTGACCGTCTCGGCTGACATTTGACATGATTATGTACATTTGTTGTGCGGCAATTTGCATACCACAGGCGCCGACAAGGGGCGCAGGGGGGGGGGGTGGCTACAGATACAGAGGGGGTTAAAGTGGGGACCACGGCCAAAAAAACTCTAATCTATCAGCGGTTGCTTGACTATTCAGTATTTCTTTCCCATCGCTTGTGCTTTAGCTTTCGTCTGGCTTTTATTCACACTTCCTTATTCGTGTTTTTCGCTGTCACAAACACACACAAACCCACACACACACACACACACTCAATGGCTATGTGTGTGTGTGTGTGTGTGGCTGCTAGGCAGAAGTGTCCTTACAACATTTTTTACTTTGTAACGCAAATTCTGAAGTAAGCATGAATAATGCATGCATTGTGTGTAATTCTTCAAGTACTTTGCCATGCCAACGACAAGCACACATCAGCAAACTCCCTTCCCTTCCCCTCGCTTCTCATATTCCCCTTCTTGAAACCATAATCCCCCTCTCTCTGACCCACCCATGCTAACCGCACAAAGTCAACCTATTTATATTTGCCTTCTTTTTTCCTTCGCCGGGGTGTCGAAATTTATTGCACGCTCTTTTGAATTACAAATTTATTTTAATATTTGGCCACACCACAAACACGAAAAACAAAAAAACACATTTAAATATACATACTTATTATATAAAAATTTTCATACATATATGTATTTTATGCTATATTTTACTTACTTCATAAGTTCTTGGCCTTATCCCCGTCTAAGCTGCTTTTTAAATCTAGCATAAATTGGAAAACTTGCCCAAAAGGAACTCAAACCATTTTCACATACGTTTCTAAGCATTAGAATTTTGTAGTAAGATTTTCTTTTTCTCTAGCTTCTTTATCATCTCATTATTATCTATTTCTTATTTTTTATGAATAATGCTTTTAGTTTTTATAGTATGGATATTTTATAGCATTTATTTTAAGCTTTTTTCAGAATACTATTTTGTCTTGGAATTCTTTTGGTTTGCTAGAGTTTTATGGGACATGCCTGACAAATTCACTTTGACAAATTAAGTTAAGTATTGAGTACAACTAAATTGAGTTACTTTCGAACTCAAATTTGAGCTGTAATAACAGTTCTAAAATGGGTTTAACCGTCCGAACACCTATTGGTGACATTATTATCTACAATACTTACTTGGCAATTTGAAATGATGACTCTTGCAATTTTATAGATTACAATTGGTGCAATCGGAAGAAGCTCAATCGATAGTCAAGCAAAAAAGAGGAAGAGGTAAAAAACGAAAGAATGAAAAGGAAACAAAATATGACGTGGAAATGGAATAGACCTAGGAATAAGATACGCCCATTTAATTATACGAGTACAACTCTTTGTTTGAATAATGCAAAAGTTAAGTGTCCAACCAGTTCCCATGCAGGGAAATTGCAATGCAACGCCCTCTTGTGTTCAGTTCAGTTCTGTTTAGTTGGGTTCGGTTCGGTTTGGTTCGCTTTCGTTTGGGTTATGTTCGTTTTGGCCCCGGGCCACGCCCCTTTTAACATGCGTAACCCACTTTGTCAAAGTTCCCACAGCTGTCACTGAGTACAGCTTATTATTGCAACAAAAGTAAATGACAATAAAATTATAGTTAGCTTAAGTCAACAAAAGAAACGACCATATGACAGGTACTCCCCTCCCCCCACCAACCACCTATAAGTTCCCTATAAGATGGTTTTCAAACTGCACCCAGAAGACTGCTTAATAATTTAGACGTGCTGAATGTTATAACCAACTCAAATTATTCATCACTATTGCAACTCTAGACGTATGTGGATGATTATATCTACTTCTATTTCAGCTTGACAGCTATTGACAATGGCTAATAGGAGCTTTACTATATCAATACTGAAGGAATATATTTAAGACAGATTAACTGGGCTTATTTTGAAGTAAGCATGGAATACAGTTCATTCAAAAGGGCAATTAATCATTCACTCTAAAAACAAGTTTACAGTTTCGAAGGAATGTGAGGACTCAATATTCTGAAATTAAGCTTAATTTATTAATAGCTAACTATATAGAATAAAGCCAATAAGTAACAAGTTATAATATATTACGATCATCGTCTGGTCTCCATAAATTGCCGCCCGGAAGCTCAGATCTGTGAACATAAGCCACAGAAATATAATACACGGATTTGCGTCCTATATAAAGAAGCAGAATCCTTTTTATGACATATTTTCAATTCTAGATCTTACACTTACTCTTAAAACTACAAATTTAAATATATATAACCAGGCTAGAATACACCTTTTAGGGTACTCTCATTGAAGTACAGGGTATAGGAAATTATAATATATTCTGGGAAGAAATGAGGCGGAGGGAAGGCATCGTTGTCAACTTTCCATTCATTTAATTCCATTTAGCTAATGTGTGTTAGCAGACTCTAATAAGGCCACTTATTTTGTTGCTTAAATTTAATGTTGTCTTTTCGTAGACCAGAACCTTAGGTATATAATGCTATTAGTGACCTCTCCGACCCATGCTCGAAGCTTAAAAAAAATAAGAAGAAGTAAAAATAAAGAATGAAATGAGAGTATATACGAAAATTTCTGCTGCCATTCACTGAAAATTCACTTTGTCATTTACGCAGCCATTAGACGAAGCGACAAAATGAATTTCCTTGCCTGGGCCGTGTCACGTCAAAAAGTGGCCAAGCCAAAGTAAGCACCTGCCTCCCTGAACTCTCCATCCCTGCTCTCTCTCATCCCTTACAAGCTGACCAAATGAGCGGCAGTCTTCAGCCTTCAGCCTTCAGCTCCAAAGTGGCCAACTTTCCAATGGGGCGGGTCCAACAGCAACAAAGATTCAAACTTTTAAAAGTTTACAGCTTTTCACTTCTATTTTTTTGTTGTTGTTGTGCTTCTCTCTTCTTTTTCTTTTCAATTTAAGCGAAGTAAACCCCACTGAGTGGGCCCAAAAAAGTAGCCACGGTGCGTCGTTAATGGTTTTTGCAAAAACTTACGAAACAAACTACACCGTTCCTGACATAGACGTCCACCTCCAACTCTACCTCCACCTCCTCAGCTGCCCAACTGTCCAGCATTCAGTTTCAGCACCAGTTTCGGCTTCAGCTTCAGCTTCAGTATCAGAGCCAGCAGCAGGTCCAGGTTCAGGTTGAGGTTGAGGTCCAGGCAAGCGACCTGTGCGTTGAGCACGTCAAAGTCGTCACCGACTTGAAAAGTGTGCGGTGCGGGATAAATTTACTCGAAATGCGTAGCCAGAAAGAGGTTAGTTTGCTAAATAGCCAGAGAAAACACAACTTGTAGGTTATTTCAATTCCACGTCGTTCCTAACCCCAAAAAGGTATTTACTGAAAGTTAATTTTCATACTAACCTTAAAATAAAAAACAATAATTTAACCAATTCTGAAATTCAAATCGGTATTAAATTATAAATTTATACTTTCAGAAAGTTTCTAAGCTCTAAAGCTCTTACTGCATTCAAAAATAAGAACATCTCTGCGATACAATAAACAAATGAATAAATAACCTGCTATTTTCTGCAATTTACTGAACAACCCTCGTGCTCGTAACGCACAATGCAGCGTAATGTCACGTACTTTCACTTTTTTTAGCCCCAAACCATAGGCTTTGAATGGTATCAGGACAAGGAATGGGAGCTGCTTCGACAACGAACCTATTCAGAGGCTTCATGCGTTTGAATTCTATTAGCCGGAGAAAGGATTTCGCCGTCGAACAGGGAGAGAGGGAGAAATGGAAGGAGGAGAGAGGGGAAGGGTGCGGGTTCTGTTGCTGTCATAAGCACTTTTGCAGCGTAGCCGTATCTTTGGCAATTCCTTCAGCCCCCCCAGCTACAGGACTAGCTCCGATGAGAGCCCCAGGCTAAAGGACCTAGTCCATGTCCGTGTCCGTGTCCGTGTCGGTGTCCGGGTCTGAGGGCCGTTACGTTTTGCCATTTACCCTGGGGTGTATTTTCATCATTTTCGTTTCGTTTCGTTTTCGTTGGCTTCTTCTGATGCCTTCGCTCCTTGCTCCATGCACATCCAATTGACATTTCAGCTTAAGTCATTGTATAAGGCAACAACACACACACACACACTTACACTTATACACATACAGTTTTACTAAAGCTGTCCGCCATTCAAGCCGACAACTAAGCAAAAACCTCCTTCTCCTAACCATTAACCCATGGTAGCCCCAAGTCAGTCAGCTATTCAGACTCAGGCTCTCAGTTCTCGGTTCTCAGTTCTCCCCGGCTCTCAGTTCTCCACGATTCCGGAGACGGTGTCGCTGCCTGAAAAACAAAGCGCAAGGAAGGAAGTGCAAAAGTAAAGTGCAAAAGCTGCAACGCCAACAAAGGCGCACACAATTACAGCGCACTGTAAACGCCAGTGTGGGAGAAAGGGGGATGGAATTTAAAAGGGTGCAAGGGGGCAGAGTGGGAAGGGGATTTCATGTTTACATAAAAACATTTCGACTGATCCGGAGATAGGCGGTGTAACGGGAGGAAATGCTCAGTAAATCCACCAAAATGTGGGTTAATGCAGTGTGCGAAAGAGCAGGAACTTAGAAAGAGGCAGAGAGAGATAGAGATAGAGAGAGACAGAGAGAGAGACAGAGTGATAGACAGTGGGAGAGGTGCAAGTTCTAAGACAACTCATGTGTCCAGTAAAGGATTTCAAAGGAAAATCAGCATTGCTATTAAACAAAATGAAATACAGATAAAAAGCTTAGGCAAACAATTGTTGTGCGACTAGCAGATACCCTGTACCCTGTACACTGTAATCAAATAATTAATTATATAATTTTGTTGAATTTAAATGAAAAACTTTATCAGAGAAATTCAATGATATTCAGAAATAAAATCGAGGAGTGTATAGCAAATATTTAAAAGAGCGACACTCTTTATAGATTTATTTATTTCAAATTTCTTATAGTAAGGTAAATATAAATTGTTACCATTTCTTTAACAAAGTGATGATAAATAGTTAAACTTTAAGAGATTGATGCGAGTGTGTTTTCCTTTTAAGAAATTATATGCAATGAAAAATATTAATTCATACTTAAGACAATTCATTGAAATAATGTAAATTGAGGAGAATTTCTGAATGAAAACGGATACTTAAATTAAATTCTTTAATGAGACACAACTTATGTAAATAGCTCGCATTCAAAGACAGTAATAGAAAAATGAAATAATAAATATTTTGAAAGCACTTAAAAATTGCAGAGCTTTTTGTACACTAAAAATTAGATATCTTAAAAATACTCGCTCATAAGTGAATTAAATTGTTAGTTAGAACACTTAAGAAAACGTACATTAAAATTAAAATCCCCAGCAAAAATCGGAGGCTGTGGAGTAGTACCCATATAACATTCGTTAATTTCATCTGATGATTTCTTTCAAAAGAATACCTTCAAATCTTCTTGAAGAACAATACGACTTGGAACTTAAAGGAAGGACCAGAGTCTCTTTTGAACATTCTGGCCAAGAGTTCTGGCTCAGCAACTGTCGCCGTTAACAACGGACCAAATGAAGGCAATATCTCAAATGGGAACCACATAAACGAAATAATAAATACCAAATGATTTCATTATGAATGTCAGGCAGACATTTATTGCCGAACAACCGTCTATCAGCAGGGCTCAGGGAGGGAGACAAGCAGCCAGGGCTGGAGGGGGAGGTCAGGAAGGTGGGGAGGGGGGTTGGGTGGATGGAATACACTCGCATTCGGTGGCATTTCTTTCATTACAAGAAATTGCAAAGGCAAAGGCAAAAATACAACGGAAAAAATGAGGGAAAAGAATAAAATAGAAAAAAATTTCTTAATTTCGTTTCATTTCATCAGCAGCAGCGACAAGATTTACAACATACTGAGAGCATAAAATAAAAATCTCTTTGCTCTGACTCTCTTCCTCTCTTCCTCTTTTCTTCTTTTCCTCTTCCCCTCTTTCTCTTCGATTCCTTTTTGTTGTTGTGCGAGGGGCGAGCGAAATAAATAAATAAAATAAAAACCTTAGAAATAGAATGAATAAAAATACTCGAACGTACAAAAGGCAGCGCCCAACAGACAATGTCCTTCCTTTCCCTCTTTCCCCTCCTCCTTCTTGTCCTGCCCCACCCCCCTAACAGAAGGCGTTGACAACGTTAATAGTTATGGGTGTGGCACAATGTGAGGGTTAGGGGGGGGGGGTGGTGTGGAAATCCTATACCATCCAATTGGAACGCATATTTCTGCGAATGCAATAAAACGCACATGTGTTTCCAATCGTTCCGCTTGTCCTCGTCGTGTTCTCCATTCCTTCATTCCCTGATTCTCGCATGCCATCATTCCTTCAGTCATTCCTTCATTCGTTCCCTCTTTATCGTCATAATTTTGGTGTGGTTGGCAAATAAATTTGATTTTGAGCAAAATTTTCTCTAGATTGACTGACTGACTGACTGACAGACAGTCTCACTGACTGACTGACATTTGTTGAGTGTTTTGCAACACCCCCAACCCATCTACACACTTCCTCTGAGACCTACACTCGATTGTAGTTAACTCTGGGGATCGGTTTTTGCTTTTTTGCTGAGTTCTGCGAATTTTACGCAATTTCCAAACTGTTCATTGACCTGGCATTGTAGCATTGTGAAAAGTAAAGAAAAGAAATTGAAACCGTATTGAAGTCATAATAATTCATACAATGTAATTTGTGTTCGTTATACAACACTAGATGCAATCCGAAAAGCGTTGACTAAAACGAATTTGATAAAAGACAAAATGAATAATTTATATAGAACATTCTTACCATCGACATCAAATTGGAATCAATTTACTCGATTCCTTTTGTGGTAAAACACATAACTCAGAGCTCAAAGGACACTCGTCGACTCGACTAATTGACATATTTATAGAATGCGCGCATTCTGCGAGGGTTGCTAATTAAATTGTCGACTTAATAAGCTTAACTCAGTCGAATTGAAAGCTAAGAAGTAAAGTTGTTTAAATAGTTGGTAAATTTAAATAAAATCCCTACTTTTATATAAAAGTTAATGTTAATTATTTTAATAAAAAATTTACTTAAACAAAATTTTTTAATTATTAAATTAAATTAAACTTAAAGACAATCGATGTTGGCATTGAAAGTCTTACAATCAATGTTATCTGCATTAGTTAAAATAAGTATATAACTAAACAAAATATGTTTTCAGTTCAAAGAACAAATTCAAGTTGGAAACTTTGCAGAGTTTCCAGTTTGTTTTCTCTTCAAAAGATTGCAAATAAAGATAAAATGCTTATGAAAGGCAAAAAAACTTTTCAGACGTATAAACTAAATATAAGTATTTATATACATATATGGTATAAAAACTGAATTTTAGATCTTATATTTTATAAGACAGTTAAAGATTGTAACTAAAGTTAAGGTAACTTTAAAAGTTGCAAAAGGAAATTTTCAAATTATGACAAAAGTTTTGATACAAATCGACAACTGGCAACCCTCGCATAACGATAATTCATTGCTAAGGCGAAGCTAGGGGGAAAGAAGGTGAAAGGGGCAAGAGAAGAGAAGAAAGAAGGGGAGCGGGGGACAAACCAAAGGACAAACATGCCAAAGGCAAGGACAAAAGTCAGGCGACTCTCAGAGGTGTTGCCAACAGGAAAAGCTTCAAATCAGCAGAAAAAAAGAAAATGCTCAAGGAAGGGGAAGTGTGCTGGATGGTAGAGGGTGGAGGTGGGTGGGTAAAAGGAGGGTGGAGGTGGGTTTTTGGCCTGTGGTGGGGTATGTAAGCAACTACACATTTAGTGTTTATTTCGCATTTATTGAGGACAGTCAAGGGGCGATTCTGAGCGGGTGGCAATAGAATGAAATCAGCAAGAAATAAATGTCCTTGTCGCACAGCCTGTCAAAGCGCCCACCACACACTCACACTCACACGCGCACACACACTCTCACACACACACAATAGACGAGTATAAATTGTTTCCAGGTCATTGGTTATCCCAGCCGCAGAAAATACAGAAAATGAAATTAAGTACAAAATGAACTAAACCCAAAAATCATATGACATTGATGATTATGATGGCTTTCAGACTCGATTCCAGTCTCATTCGAGAAATGCTCGCTTGAATGATTGCCTAAAAGAATCAGACAGCAGGATGAATGCGGGGGGTGGGGAAGGGAATGAGATTGTGAGGAGACTGCCAAGTCGTCTGCCAGTTGGTCACATTCAAAATAAAAGTCAAATATTTTGGCCTTTTGCGACTGTTGCCTCAATTGATGCGTGCAGTTTTAATGGCCAACAACATTTCGCCAATTACCAATGAGGCACGTTTTAAACGGGCTATCGAATACATTTGCGGCGTCTTATAGGTTATATCCACGAGCAAACATTCGACACATTCGCCATAAATTTCAACATGCGGACAGAATGTTCAGTTCAGCCTGTACAAATTCTCATAAAGCCCGAATGCTCTGTTCAAATCGAATATAGAGTTTTGTTCTTAATCGTCTTACCGAATCTTTGTTACTATCGACAATACTATCGTTTTAATATATGTGTGCATTTAACCAATTCAATAATTTAAATAGTTCTATCCTAGTTTTAATTTATATTCAAATGCTACAAGTACAATTAAAATTTAAAGCATTAGTCATTTCGAATAAGTTCATTTTAATAATATAACAGATTTATTAAGAGTCTTAAAACTTAAAACTAAAAAATATACATATATAAATATATATTAACAATTTTTAAGCATTTAAAGGTAAACTTGAATGCGACTAAATGATCCGAGTGTTTGTGATCGTGGAAATAACCTAAAACTACAATTCCGAGAAAAAATTTCTGAGAACATAATTTAAAAACCTTTTTTTACAACGGAATATGAAAGTGTACTCAACTATTTATTAAGTGTATTATATTATATTTCATATATATAAAATAAAATAAATACTTGCATTAATAAAAACTGTATGAATAAGTTTCCCAATATATTTTAAAAATAAAATGGAATAAAATTGGATATCTATATTAATATCTGTATCACTTAAAATTAGTCATTTTAATAGAATTAAAGTCTGTAAGTTAAGAAATATCAGTACCTCCAACTGTCTGGTCCTGCGGACTAAATGTACTTTTGTATATAAATGTATTTTCGGTTTTATCCCCTTGACTTTTGTGCTTTAATCCTTCACTGTCTTCACTAAATAGTCGTCGTTAAAATACATAAATGCCAATGTATTTATTTTAGGCATTTGAATAAAGTGTTTGCTCTTAATAAACCCATTTGGCTAAGCACTTTGTCAGGCTGTGAGTGTTGAAAGGGGAGTGGGAAATGGGAAAGAGAGTTAGAGGGTAGAGCATTTTGCAAATTCAACTGCTTCCGTTTGTGCTTAACGCTCCGACCAGAATACAATATAGATCGGAATGAGGAGGGATGGGGATGGGGATGGGGAATAGGGGGTGGCAACCCTCGTCCACACGCATTTTACTGTTATTTCAGCATTAAAAGTTCATTCGAGTGGCAAAGGAAGTGAAAACAATTATCTGCAGGAAGGTGAAACATAAATCCTCGAATCCAAAAGTAAATTGCAAATTTCGTTTATTACTTTCTGTGTCAACAGCCACCCACCACTCAACACTCAACACACCACCCACAAGATTTGTGGTTAAATCGAATCGATATTTTATGTTATCGAATTTATTATGCAAACACACTCAACGCTAATGCCAATTGCCATTGAGTTTTGCCAAAAATGACACACGCGCCGAGTGCCTAAGACCTAAGACCTAAAACCAGGGACTGGGAACCCCGAACCTCAATGCTATTCCCACCCAATTCCAGATCCACCCCTGACAAACCATAACCCAGGTGCATACATCTACATCGACATCGACATCTACATATACATATATCTGAAATACAGCTGCCTGACAGCCATCAACTTGAGGAATTGTATAAACAAGCAATTCGGTCGGTACCTTTCCCTGTTTAGCATTAAGTGCGATTATGGCCATTCGTATTGATGATGTTAATGGCTGCCGGCTCATTTATCAAATTAAATAGACCTAAAATGCAGCCAGCGATTAACAATAAGGTAAAAGCAATGCCTAAATACCTGGAAAAGCACAAGCGATGCTTCAAATGTTAATTAATTTCCAGGCAAACATCTTCACAGGCGTGTCGGAATGATGGCAATGAAACAGAAAAAAGATTGAGCCAATTTGTATGAGATTTCGTTCGCATATAAGCAAAAATTTAATACAAAAAGTATAAAGAATCTTGAAATAAAACAACACTATAAGGGAATGCCGTAAAAATATATTTACTCAACTTTTAGAAGGAGTTAGCGACACGACATATGCATTAAAACGCTTGGAATGAAACAAGGGCAGTTAATATGAAGCAACCTAGGCCCTGGTATACAAATAAATAGCCACAATGAGACCATATAGACCCAATACCTCGGCAAAGATCAGTATAAGAATCATGCCCACAAACAGACGTGGTGCTGAGCTGTCCCACGAACTCCGACATCTCCTATGATTCCTATGGCAAATCCAGCAGCAAGTCCAGATAGTCCAACAGAGAGTCCAGCTCCCAATAGAATGTATCCTTTTGAATGGTAAAATCATTGGTGATGGAACCAGCTATAAGGACAGCCACGACCAAACCATAGATGGCTATAATTCCAGCCATGACCACGGGAATGATGGACTTCATTATCAGTTCCGGTTTGCTTATAGCCATCGAGGCGATTCCAACACCAGAAACAGCTGTTCCATAGGAAGCACCCAGAGATGAGAATATTATAGCTGAAGCCGATCCTAGTCCTCCAACGAAGACGGCATAGCCCGGCTTATCGTCATCTGCCGTGGCAGACATTTTCCACACTTATATGTATAAAGATTAGTCAGAAAGACCAAAAATTTTATACAAATTTGTCTCACATTCGTTTAAAATAATTGCAACAGATTATTTAATTTACTTTTCAACTTTTGGGAGTTAACAAAAAATAATTCTAGCAAGACACAATTATAAAAAGTGTCTAGGATCAAGACAAAGTAAAGTTCAAGCTTAAAAGTATTGTCCTATTTAAACAGAAGTCAAGGGGAAGTTTTCCTTCTAGTACTTTTACTGTCTCCGGAGTGCAACCAATCGAGTGCAACTAATTTCCATATAGGGTTTACAATTTTTTATGATAATGCTAATATTTATGCAGCAGCTGATATACTTATTTACACATTTTAGATAGCAAATTCTGTTAATAGCATGTGTATAAGCGCCAGAATACATTGAAAATATTTAAATGTAGCAAATGGGGTATGATAAATCTAGAGTAACTACAATGGCAATGTTTATGCTGGAAATCTAAAGAGCTTACTATTAAAAATATTAGAAAAGCTGATTCCATTGACTAAATCGATTACTTTTAAGGGTTTTCAATAGTAAGAAATCTTTATAGACGATAGTTCAGGAAACTAACGAGTTTACTATCGATAATATCGGAAGAGCTGCTTCCATTGAACAAACTTTTTATTTTTAAAGTTATCGATAGTATGCGATAGTATTTGTTTACTTTAATGCCTAAAAACTTCTTCTTAAGATAGTTATCAATTAATATGTCAACGTTCAAATTGACCAACAGCCTCTACTTTGAATTTTTACATCTTTATAATTTGAGCACTTTATTCCCAACTTGCAGGGTATCTGCTGGTCTATTCTAATGCTTAAAGTCACGTTGGTCTTGTTGCTGCTCTGTTTTGTTGCTGCTAACGAGGTTTATCTTTATGTGCCGTTAAATTTTCCGGCTATCCAGCAAAAATGTGAAAATTTATGACCCCACTCCCAGTGTTAGCGGTTTTCCCCGATGCTTTTTCGATGCCAACCCCATCGTGCTTAACCTCGAAGAGTAAACAAAAACCGCAAAAGCGAATTTTGATTATTGAAAATCGAAGTTGCGGTTTTATTTGAACATTTTCTTTACTTTTTCGCACTTGTTTCAATTAAACAAATTGGAAAATATGAACCCTAGCTGCGGTCTGAAAGCAAGCGATGGGTAGGGGAGGGGCGGGAGGGAGGAAAACTCAACTGAAAATGCGCAGCGGTTAGCAAGCGACATTTTCCTGCTTCACACAAAACAAAATGGAAATTTTCTACTGCTGCTGCTGCTGCTGGCACCGTTGGGAGCAGCTCAAAGAAGGGGGAAAATGGGAAAGGGGGAGGAGGAGGGGGTTCTTCATTTGACAACAACAACTGTTCAATCCCTGCACAACCCCGTGGTCTCTGATATAGCAGCTTCATGACATTTTTATTAGTGTTCGAGAAATGTTTTGCATTTTGAATATTTTGCGTCGAGTAGGAGAATTGTTGGTGAAGTCTGAAGAGGGGAAGAGTGGAAGGATGGCAAGGATGGGAAGGCATCCTGAGTTTTATTACTTGAAGAGGATGAGGAAGGAGGTGATTGTTAAGTTGGCACAAGGTGCCACAGATTTGTAGCGCCTGGGAATTTATAGCTTTCGATTCTCTTTGGCCATAAGCTAGATGAATTTTCTACGTTATTTCCCCCTCAACACTTTTTAAGAGCCTCAGCTTTAGAGTTTTTCCCAATGACTGTTCAATAGCTTTCTACACACACGCACACACACATGTGTCATGACTTTTTAATGAAAGAAAAACAGCAACAGCTTCTCCATTAACATGATTACTTGGTGTACAAATAGATGGCCACAATGAGACCATATAGACCCAATACCTCGGCAAAGATCAGTATTAGAATCATGCCCACAAATAGACGTGGTTGCTGAGCCGTACCACGAACTCCGGCATCTCCAACGATTCCTATGGCAAACCCAGCAGCAAGTCCAGAAAATCCCACAGATAATCCCGCAGCCAGATGAATGTAACCTTTCCGTATGGTATACGATGAGCCCAGCGATCCAGCAATTAGCACAGAGACAACCAGACCATAGATGGCTATAATTCCGGCCATGACCACGGGAATAATGGACTTCATAATCAGCTCAGGTCGCATTACAGCCATGGCAGAAATTCCTGTACCGGATTTGGCTGTTCCATATGAAGCACCCATTGATGAGAATATTATGGCCGATGCAGCTCCCATTCCGCCAAAGAAAAGTGCATATGGCGGCTTATCATCCTCATTCTCAGCTTCAGCGCTCATTGTTCAAGTTGAAGTATTACCAAGAAGTCTCGAAATTACAAAATTATCTTAATCTTTAGACGATTGTTTGTCGAGCTTGTCAATTTCAGCTCAGAACTAACTGGATAATTGATTTTAATTGGAAAATTATACAATTTTATGCACCGCTTGCCACGTTCAAAATATTCAAATGTAAACTTTGAAATATTTCTTTAAAGTTGATTTTGATAAGCTTTGCAAAAATTTACAGCACTGAATAGTATTCAGATAGGATTATACTTAAAAATATTGATAAATCAGTTGGAATTATTATCACTTTACTATTTTATGACTTCAACAACTTTATAATAATCTTGCTGTTAAGAAATCAAATGGAATAATTTTCTTATTTAAAATAATTATCTGTAAGTCTTTAATCTATAATTTAATACAAAATTTATGATATAAAAAGTTATGTTTATAATATTGAGCTCAATTAAAATTCATTAAGTCTGACAGTAACTTAATTTCGTATATTTTAAATAAAATAATAAGACTAAGTAAAATTTCTTTATTTAATAAAAAATGTTTTACACAATTTGATATGTAGTTTAAAACTAATAATGTTAACGTAAAAGTTTTGTTCTTTTAACACTAGGGAAGGTCAACAAATCGAATCAAATTAAATTTTAAATTAAATTAATTCATTATGCATAACTATTATGGACTTCGTAGTGTTAAAATCAGTACTATAATTGAGACAGTTGACATTCACAAACGCATTGAACAGCCCTCGCACATGGACTCGCAAAGTTGCCTCACTTAGTTGCTGTGCCGCATTTTGGTGCCAAGATACATATTCCCATAAAAGATTTATGTTGCACTGGGATTTGGTATAGCAGGAAAACTTGCTCCTGGCACCATCTACTGTTCTAGTCTAGCTACTATTGTTGTTATTGTTGTTGTTGTTGCTGTTGTTGTTGTTGTTGCTGCTGCTAGATATTGTTATGGTTGTTGCTATTGCGATTGTGCAACTATAAATCGTTTATGTATTTTGTTGAGTGCGAGGATTTATCGCTGAAGCTGAATATGAGAAAAGAATCACATAAATACAAATAAATCAAAAGCATTTCGAATGGGCAGAAATTGAACGAATTGAAAGAGAAATACATATATATTTGGATGTATATATATATATATATATATATTATATCTAGTTATTGTTGTTGTAGTTGTGCGAAAATTGATGTCTTCGCTCATAAAAATAAGGCATCAAAAGAATCGTCTATAGGGCAATAGGAGAAGGGAAGAAGAAACTGGAACTGGAACTGAAACTGGAGGAGAAGTTCTCTTCAGGCTCAGAAATGTGTTTTTGTTGAAAGGCAACATTGTAAATTTTATGACTTTTTTATGCGTTGAAATCTATAAATTATGTAAACTGACACTGACAGCTGTCAACTGAAGGTTCTCTCTCACTCACTCTCTCTTTCTCTCTCTCGCTGTCTTTTTCTCTGTCACTCTATGGCAACCGAATCGCTTGCAACTGACACATGTGTCAAATGGCCTGATGGCGAGACCAAAGGCAACGCCTGGCAAAATTCGCTATGGAAGAAGCCCAATATCCCCTCCCCTCCCCTCTCCTTCAACCATCCTCCTCTACTCACTCTCCACTCTTCATCCCCCACTCCCTTCTCCCTTTTTAGTCGACACCCAACGATAAAGAGAGGACAACTGATGACTCCAGATGATTAAATGATTGCGAGCGGCAATAAAAAATTGATGCCTCAAATTATTGCTAATATATATATAAGTATACACACATACACACACACACACATGCATAAGTATCTCCCTCTATATAGGGTCGCTCTGTCATTCCATTCAAGTTGTTGCAAAGCAACAGTAAACCAGTTATGATGTTTGTCTTTCATCATCCTTTTTTATTACATTTTACAGTGGGCCATAAGTTTCTCTATTTATTTTTTAACTGACAGCAGCTCTAAATGTTGTTTCTAAATGTACTCTAAATGTTATTAAAATGCTTTATATTGAAGCATAAAAAACTTTAGTAGTTGAATGTCGGACTAATCCAGCTAATGGAAATATCTTCTCTAGCATAAACTCGAAATCTTCTGTTCTGTATAAACGATGATTTATGCGAATTATTTATATCAATTGATTCGATTGAATTAATAAATTAAATTAACTGAAAAATACTTATCAAATCTTTTTGTATTTTATTCAAAAACTGC
Source organism: Drosophila putrida (assembly GCA_037043535.1). Classification (NCBI taxonomy): domain Eukaryota; kingdom Metazoa; phylum Arthropoda; class Insecta; order Diptera; family Drosophilidae; genus Drosophila; species Drosophila putrida. The sequence goes on from JBAMBI010000464.1 coordinate 2,110,899, forward strand.
CAAATATTATTAATTATTTATTTCTTTACGCTATTGTTTTATAGACAAAATTAGGATTTATGGAAAAATTACTTTTGGTAGTCCGGATTTTGTATGTCAGTTTTTACATTAAGTTAAATTGGACTGTTTAAATTATTGACATTTTATTTTACTCTTTAAATAAGTTTTATGAGTGGAATTTGGACTTCAGATAAACTTTGCAAATAGTTCAATACTCATATTTGTTAGGAATCTATGTTTTCTTTTCTGTAAATATTCTCTTGAGGCATTGAATATATCTGAAAAGACCTTTGTATGCACAGAATATATGTATATAAAATATAATTTGTTGTTTTGTCCTTATGAACTAAAAGGCAACTTAATTAACATGTATCTGAAAAGACCAATGTAATGCAAAAAAATGATGTACAGTATACTATATAAGATTGAAGTCAGCTACTGTCAAACTATTCCCCAACGAATCTGTAACGAATTCCGAATGCCATTAAGAATTTCGGTTAAAAAAACAGTTGTTCAATTCTATTTTATATAAGAAACTTCACCCTTTGCCAAAACACTTTCACGTCTTAGATTGTTGTCAAAAATGTCGAGTGTTTAACTTAAAATACTGATTTCTTTGCTCCCTAATATTTTTAACCTCTGATTTGTCCTTATGAACTAAAAGGCAACTCCTTGACCTGCATAATTCGTCGTCTTCATATGCTTCCATTAACCTTTTTCGGTCCGTAAACTGCCTCAGTGCGTTCCTGTCAAAGTGCAATAAATGTTGGTGTGGGTTTTTTGATATGGTATGGTTTGGTATGGTATGGTACGGTCTGGTTGGAGGTATGGGTATGATAAGGTTCTGGTATGGGTTGTACCACCAAGTGGAGGCAGTAAAATAACAAACGAAGGAAATTAACCAAAAATAAATTAACTGGAAAATGCGGCCAAAAGGGTTTTCATTTACGCTTTTTCTCCTGGCTTTTCAGGGTGTCAACAGCGACATCGACTGTGTGCGAGTGTGTGTGTGTGTTTGTGTGTGTGTGTGTTTGTGTGTGTGAGTGGTGTGTGTGTGTGAGTGGTGTGTGTGTGTAAGCTTGGGATTCCCAAATGTGCTCTCAACATGCAATTTTTATTATTGACTCGCGTTGTCGTGTCAGCGCGCAGCTTTTCAGCATTTTCCGCTCGACGAGTCGCGAAAATGCCATTACTGTCAATCAAGAGGAGGCAAAATCCTGGAATGAAATCAAAAACATTAAAGCCCTGCTATAGTATACTACATTTATACTGTAAATAAAAGCAATGCAGAGCTCGCAGATACCCTGGAAATGCAGTAAACTACTTTTAATAAATGAAAAGTTATGGAAACTTTAAGTACCGGAATCTTAAAAGTAGTAGTTGTTAAAGTTACCTAATTAATAGACATTAAAGACTCATAGATACCCTGGACATGCAGTAAACTACTTTGAGTCAGTGGAGAATTATGAAAACTTTAAGTTAAGGACTTTTATAAAGTGTTGAGAAGTTAAACTTTGTTAATAAACGAGTAGCAGGTTCAGGAGTATATTTAAAGCCCAGACTTGCACTTTATACTATGGTAAGAGGTGCTATAAAAACCTATTTGGCTTTGTTGTAATAAGAGGTGAGAGGACTAAAACGGTAGATGGCAGGGGGAGGGATGAGGGGAAGCGGTTCTGGGACAAGTTGACAGACTGGTTGGCCACTCAGGTGACAGTAATTTCGCGCCATCGCCAGGACAGCAGGAGTTCGAGTTGAGTAGTTTGCGTGTCACGCATACATTTCGATAGTCAGGAAAACGGAGTAGAGGAAAATTCGAAGAGAGAGAGACAGAGAGAGAGAGAGAGGGAAATGGGGAAATTTGTGGTGTAGAGAAATTGAAAATTGTTAGGCTGAAGAATGATTGCCAACATGCATCGCATACATTGGCGTGCCAAATCTAACGATTTAGGTAGTACATCTAGTTTTTCCTTTTGGGGGCGTAACACGCTTGTTGATATCAGTCCCCATCCCCTTCTCTCCCCTTCCAGAGTGGTCAGAGTGAGACAGAGAGTGAGTGAGAGAGCGTTGATATATCTTTTATTATGTAGTTTTGTGTCATCGTAAAACCGTCGGCTATTACTTGATTGTCCTTCATGAAAAGCCATAAACCCGCTGACAGCTCCAAAAAAATAATGCCTATAGCCCCTGGACTCTTCTGGCTCCCATTGTAAAATGATTTACTCGCCTTCGCTTCGCTCACTCATTTGTGCTGCTGCCTCCTCTTCGACTTCTTCTTCTACTACTTCTTCTTTTTTCAAGACTACTCATTTTTTATGGCTCCTTTGCTGTTGTTGTTGTTGTTGTTGTTGTTGCTGTTGTTTTTTACGGTCTTTTACAGTTTAACGACGCATTACTGACACACAAACTGAGGGAAACCGAAATCTATTCATGATTTTTGTCCAACAAAAAATACTCTTCCCGTATTCCTTTTTATCGTATTTATTCCCTTATTGTCTATTAGGCCTAGCCTGAGTCTCCTTGATATTTGCTCTGCTTTTCCGCTTCTATCATTTTCTTCATTGGGTTTTCCCTTTTAATTTTTGGGCGTAGCAATTTTCTCGCATTTTTATGTTATGCCATTTCATTCAGTCATTCCTCTTCTTATTTTTTTTTTTTTTTTTTTTGTATATATCGCACTTTAATTTCCTTCTCTCTGATATTTTTCCCTCATCTTGTTGTTGCTTTTTCTGCTGACGATTTCGTTTTTGTTTTTGCTTTATTTTTGTTTTTGTTTCTGTTTTTTTTTATATTTATTTTTCACAGTCCAGCATTAAGTAATTTATACAGCCCGTATATTAGAACAATTTCGGCCTAATGGACGTCTTAAAAATGCATTAGATTAATGAAACTGGATTTGTTTCCATACATACTTAGACTGTTCATATGCTACGGCTTCGCTATGGTCTCCAACATGGTATATTGAGAAATGGGTCCCGCTGTTAGGGGCCATGACTTTGCTCTAAATGTTTATTCATTTCGCGGCAAATTGAATGGAAATTTTTACGAATTATGCAATGATTTGATAAACCAATTGTGATATTTAAAAGGTATACATAAATTTATAATTGAAAAGAAACACGCTTAAATTTCTAAAAAAATTCGTTTAAAATTTAATTTAATATATGAGATTATAAACAAATAAATAAAATAAAGAAATAACCCCAGGGTGTAAAAATAAAATATAAATGAGTGAAATGATTGAAATGAATTGTTGAAATTTATATAAAGATGAAAAATATATTAGATCCAATAAATATATTTACATACATACATATGTCATAAATATTTATACACAACAAGCAAATGCTTTAAAATTTTGTTCATATTTAAATTTTATTGATTAATTAAGATGCAAAATATATCTGTCAAGTGAGGTATGGAATTTATCTAATTAAAAAATTATAGAGACACAATTTTGCTCATTATTATAATTTCATTTTATTTATAATACAACAATTTAATTTGCAAATTTTATAATATTGAATAAAAACACAAAGAGTCAGATACTACAAGTCAGATAGCATTTCTTTTAATTTTCCCGCTTGATAAACTTTAAAATTTGAACAGTTTTTTCGGGTGGGATAATAGGTAATATTCATACCTGGAGTCTGGTTTTCAAAGACAGCTAAGCACATAACTCAGCTACTTTATGAGCTGCAGAGGATTAGGGGCTTTGGTCAACGCAGTGCGGATCACAGGTGGCACTCAGCATGAGAGCTCGAATATGGAATAGGAGTAGGAGAAGCAGACAGAGAGGGAGAGTGAGAGGGGAAAGGAGAACGAGAAATGTCCTTATCGCACGGCTTGTCAACATAACTCGAACAGCGAAGCGTGAAGTTGTTGACATTGATTAGGGTGAACTCTGAACTCGCCGAAGTCGTCGTCGTCGTCGTCTGCACCTTGCTAGAGATAGGACAACTCTAAACGAGAGGGACAACAAGAGAGGGAGAGAGGGAGAGTGAGAGAGGGAGGCAGAGGTTAAGGGTGAGGAAGATAGAGTCCACATATATACTTGCTGAGTTATTGTTGCACATTTGTTGGCGATAAGCCGTCGAAATAAACCAGCGTCTCCAACTCACGACATGCCTCCGGTTGCTGCCACCAAACGTTGCTCCGTTTTGCTGTTTTTTGGTTTATTCTACTTTTTTTTCGTAATTCGGTTTTACATTTAATGCCGTGTCATGGTAACTGCCCGCACGGCTGACCGACGGAACACATATTAGATAAATTAGCCGTAATTATACCCAAGCAGGGTAGTATGATTTCAACATCTCATTTGTAACTTCTTTACTCTCACGCTCTGTTCCGAATCAAATATATCATTTGATATATTATAGAGATAAGACATACTTTAAAATATATCGAACTTATGTACGATCCTTCCTAGGAGAGGCATGATTTAAGAGAAAATGATTAAAAATTAAAAACTAGACATTAACGGAAAACTATTAGAATAATGTAAAAAATATATAAAGTATATTAATATTATAATTACAATTAAGGAGCCCGAAAAGACTGATAGATTTTGTCAACAAAATGAACATTATAAGCCATAATGAATAGAAAATAATTTAAACTTATTTACGATTCTTAGAGCATGTGAAGTTCGTTTTAAACTTGTCCGGTTTTCCTCTCACATGGTGCTACATTTTGACTGTGCTGACAAAAGTCTTTTAATTTTCTACCAAATGTTCTTTTCATGTTGAATTCTCAACCATTTTGGCCATAAGTTATGTGTCATGGCCAAGACGTGTAGACTTTTGTTTTTTTTTTGGGCCCAGACGTCTTGGGGCTATGTGAGGTGGACGAACAATCAGCATAAAGTAAAACTAAAACCTCATATCATTGTTAGGCGGGTGGCTCAAGTGGAACAAATTAATTTCGTTCGTTTTAATTATTTTCCCATTCCTCTTTAATCTCCCTCTCTCTCTATCTCTCTCTGTCTGTCTATTATCTCAATCTATCTCACTTTTTCTATCGTTGTCAAGTTGTTATAATTCGAGTGCTATTAAGTCGCATGCTGTTAGGATCAGTTTATGCTCGAATCATGGTTTAATTATTTAAATGAATCCACTTTTACATTTTACTTTTTCTTCCCTTCATGGAGAAGCTGCAATTCATGCACATCATCAAGAATTTAATGATGCCCCCTTCAAAACATTTTTAACAATCATTCAAAAAAAAAGGGAGAGAAATAAAGAATCTGGGCATAAGGTTTAATCTTCGGTTTATAAATAGAACATTACTTGAATAATTTGAAAACTACCTTTGAGTTATGATATTCTCAAATGATAATGGCACTATAATTTGCAATTGATAAAAGATATTCCATTTTTGCCAAACGAATGAATATGTTTCATTTGGCAAATGCCTCAACAAATTGACTATTAATTACCTTATGTTCATTATATAATCTTAAGTAAGTTCATTACCAAATTTCATATATATTGAGCTAGCATAGACAGAGTTCAATAAGTAAGTAAATGAGTACTCCTCATAGGATGATGTCTTGGTAAGTAATATTATAAAATTATATATAAATGTTATTGAGAACCATGTCTGTTTACAGGTGCTGTAAATTGTTAAGCAAATTTTGTAAGACTCTTTAACGCATGATTTATGTTTATCGCAAATTTCTGTTGTATATCTAAGCTAAAAGTTGGACAGTTTTAGGCGTTAATAGGCCCTGGCTAACGGATTGTAAATGCAATCGAGCTGACGGTATAAGCGAATTATGTGAGCTGGCGACGATAACAAAGGATTACAGAACTTTTTCACGCAGCCTTTCCGGCCCTATATTCAACTGTTGACCCCTGACCCCATGACTTGGGTGTATTCCCATTGTTGTTGTTGTTGCTGTTGTTGTTGTTGTTGTTTGCGTGTGTGTCCACTTGAACCCGCTTTGAAATTCACATTCACACCCATACAGAAGGAGGCGACTTGTAACCTTTGTTGAATAACACAAGCGCACGCAATGTTTCCGCCGAGAAGAAAAAAGAGGAAGACGAACACGAAAGAAGAAGAAGAAGTATACGAAGAAGAAGCACAAGGCCTGGATCCTGGTCCTGGCCCCCGCTAGTCTAAAGTGTCCAATCAAGTTTTTGAAATGAAACCTAAATAACATGTCATAATAAATAACCTTCAAGCGACCCAGCGAAATGGACACGACCACATCGAGTCAGGGACGTTGCAAGGGAGCCGAGGTTGCAGGTACTATATGTATATGTAAGTATGTAGTGTGGGGCCTTTGGCCGGAACTTGGGGCTCACTGCACTGCACAAAAGACGAAAATCCAAAATTCTGTAATTACAACGTAAATCCAAAATGTCTCAACAGCACACAAACACACATTTACTAACACTTACACGCACACATACACACACAGCCACACTCACTTGTGTTAAGGCCGAAGAAAACTTAATTCATATATCAAAAAGTTTGTCGGACCGTCCTGTACAGCGTCAGAGGGCTCAAGAGTAGCAATTTACGCGCAAGTAGCCCAGCTCCAAGTTCGAGTAATATATATGCTTGTACATCCATACATACGGACATACAAACAAATACTATACTGTATACTGTACACACACTTTATAGGTCCCAGGTTCCAGGTTTGCAAAAGGGGCGCCCCACAAAAAGGCGCGCCCAACTTGCGACTTGCGACTTGCGGGTGGGTTGGTCAGCCGCTCCAGCTGTCGTGTCGAATGAGAAACACAGCAATTATGCAATTTGATAATACTTCATTCTCGGGTAATAAATATTAATTATTTTTGCGAATGTGATTTCATGTTCTTGTGGTCCCCGCTTCTCGCACATACTCACTGAGCGCTAGTTTAGGTTAGATTTATGGGGCTCGCCTGCATGCGAATCAAATGAGACGTTTTGCTTCCCTTTCTCTCCTTCTCTCTCTCCCCCTCTCTCTCTGTCTCTTTCTTATGCTTGCTCTATATCTCTTGCTTCTTCCCGTTGCCTTAACTTGGCAAATATATTTATTCTTGGACATTTGGGGATTTGCCTAAAGTTCGTTTCGTGTTGAGTTTGGATTTCTCTCTCCCCGTTTCAATTTCAAAGGTGGCATTTTATCAGACAATCGCAGAAACCATCATTTGGGTGCACTTCAAACTAGCATTTACCAGTTGGATTGATTTATAGAACACTGAAATGGAATATTACCGAAAACTAAACAAGCCTAAGTTTACTTTTGATACGAAGAAATGGAACACAAATAGTTATTTCCGTGGAAAATCACAACAAATTGGTCAGGAAACTTAAGCTAGGATGGCTATTAAGGATGCTTTGAATGGAATGTGAAAATAGAATATAACTTAGCATGCCTAGTCCTCTGATTGACCTATAGAAATTGAAGAGATATTTTTATTTTTGACGAATATAATAAGTGAGCTGGTCAAACAAACTTAAACTGGAATGAAATTTAGGATTCTTTAAATAATATAGAAGTTTAAACTTATAAAATAGTGTCTTCACATAGCAATTGAAGCAGTACAGTGCCACAAAATACAAGACTTTCGCTAAATTTTCTGCTTAAAATATAATATAAAAATATTTCTTTCCTAGAATTTTCTTTTAAATATTTTCAAACACTTTCTGACTGAACATTGGTCCAGAATTCATAAATATTTAAAATTTCGTAGCAGATTGTGAAAAAATAGTTGAATTATTTAAATCTGAATGCAATGTTTGTTTGTACAGTGAAACAATGGAATGGAACACAAAAAGGCATTCATGCCATTCACCAATATAAATGTCAGATAATGTTGTTATAAGTAATTAATTGGAACGACAAGCGAAATGAAATGAAAATATGGTTGAGGGAAATCAGTTAACAAGCAACAAAAACAAGTCCATATATATTGGGGTTTATATACTTGGATAAAACATGCTATGTATTGTTATTTGTAGTCAACATGCATAGACATGAGTTTTGAACACATTTTATAAAAATTCTTTTATATATGTTTGTACATACGCTTTCATAGCTCCATCCATACCTCCTACCGCTCCTCCCATAACACCCCACTCAACCCAACACCACCCCACCCCACTCCGCCCAAAAGTTCCAGTTATTGTCGTGTTTCGTACATTCTCGGTAACTTCCAGGCCGTTACCTTTTATACCGTTTGCCCATCAGAAATCTCTCGTGCATAAGAAACATTTTAATTTTGAAAGGGACTGACTCCAATGGAAATTGCCATAATATCGTATCACACACACCGAAAGAGACAGAGTCCATCAGAGGGAGTAAGAGAGAGAGAGAGAGTATGAGTGTGCCTTTACATAAATAAAAATAACACAGCAAGGCAAAGAAATGAAGAAAGTTAAATTGAATTGTGTTCGCTCAGGATATTTACTTGTATTTTCTTTTTTTTGTTGTCTTCCTCCTCTCCCAATCGGTGTTTGCCTCTCGTTTTCTTTTTCCTCCTTGGCTTACCACAATTCCAGATGTCCTTCTGCACTTGAGGCACAAGTTTTCTCTCTCTTTCTTTTCTTTACATCCACTCATTCTTTCTCTACTTTATTTTCCGGTAGGTGTAACAGAACTGTCAAAGTTGCTGAAATTGTCGAATTGCCTGCAGGGAAACAGTGCATGATTAAGTCTGGGCAACTTGCTAACTCTTTATAAGATCATCATTATTATCGATGTAAAGTGAACTTTATAATGCAAATTTATGTATGCATGTACATACATACATACTTACTTACTTACATACGATATAACCCGAAGCGAGGTTAATTTCCTACGCACCACATAACCCAAATGACCAACCTGTCGCCAGTAAATGGGCTGCTGTCACGTCATTGCCCATCAGTGTTGGCTACTCATCCTTTTTCTGGATAGATCTGTTCATTTCAAAAATACATCTGTCGGAACAAATTTCAAATATCCCATATTCGCAATTCGGTTCTGTTTAATAACTTATGAAATGCACGCTCAGAATGCAATTTCAAATTAAAGTAATTTTCTTTTTACAAATAAATTATAATATGTTAATGTTAATCGAAATTCTAGTGCAAAAAGCATATTTATTCTGCAACATATCTGATAATAGATTATAAGACGAGAGATATTCATTTTAAAATAATATAAAATAAAAAACTTTTTTCTCTTTCGCACCTTTGTTGATCCTTCGTCGCTAGCGTAGACTGCTGTCCAAATTGATGTACTAGAAGTCGTCACTTTTAGTATAGAGCTGTTTGCCTTGTATTCTGTCCTCCTATTGAGCTTGTAATTTTTTTTCCTCCTTTTTCCGTCAGCTTGTCCTGTTTTCTTGGCGAGAAGTTGGCATCACTATTGTCTGGTCTGGTCTGGACTGGTATAATACGGTTAGCTCTGGTTATGCTTTTGTTTGTTTGCCCAAAACCCATGTCAATGCTGTTTCTTGGTTGACTCTTTGCAACAATCAATTTCCATATGTATATGTATGTGCATACATACTCGTACATACATATAATTCTACTGCCCACCCACTTGTTTATGAGTTGATGTTGATATTCGTCGTGGTCACATTAAGCCATACGTCGCCATATTACAACGCGTCACGTCACGTCACGACACGTCACGTCATGTCAGTCAGACATAATGTCGCGGCGATGTACGAATACTCGTACTAACTGCCCGCATTGACGAACTGTCAACTTACTGTCAATATCTCATTGCGGCGATGCCTCATTTTTAGTTTGTCAAGTTGGCAGCCCCCTCTGGTCCGCCATCTTGTTGATTTTCGGTCGTCGTCGAGTGCGCATAAATTTATTCTTTGCGCTTTGTTTGACTTTCCTACAAAATCCAACCCAATTCCCTCTTTCTCCATCATCTACTTAACTTCTTCTTGTTGTTGTTCTAGTTGTTGTTGTTTTTTGTCAAGTGTGTGTTTGTGTTAATGTTATTTCTCAACACTCTCTTTGGCCGTTATAGTCCCCAATTGGAAAGATAATGTAATGAGCTTCAATATTGTGGCAAAACATTCTCAATAGATTGGTATTTAAAGCACAACATAAAACACAAATAAACTGGAATGTATTAACTTTAGTTATTGTGTGAACAATCTGTAGAATTGCTCAAACTTAAGCATATCTGACGATCTTATTAGGAAATTGTCTTCATCGTCTCTACTAAATTGCTAAAGAAGGATGTTCATCCGCATATTATCCTACTGACAACTGAAGGTAATACCTACATCTGTTTGAACTTGGACCTGAAAAGAAAACGACATCCAGAATTTTACACAAACAATGATATCCACATGATATACGTATATTTGTTAGATGACATTACAATTGGTACATTGTAATGATTCCTAACAAGTAATGTAATAAATTAGTTAGTTAATATTACATTCACTTCGAAAGGATTTAAATTGGAGTCGGTCCCAAATGTTGAAGAAAGAAAAATATTAGTGTTTTATCAACAGGTTTCATCATTCCATTTTAGATCGCGTTTGAAGAACAACTTGAATGTACTTTAGTTCTCTGAAAGGCTTTTTTAAGTTTAGACTCTGCCTGTACTTTTTTTTGCATTATCAAAGAAGTGGACATAGGAAACGTTTGTGGATAGCGTTAAAGGAAGAAGGAAGCGTTTTATGCCCGCACAAAATGCCAGCAAATGAAATGCATTCGGAAGCGGAAGAGGCAAATGCTGCGGCATTTGAGAAACAGCTGAAATTTCTTTCCGCTTGTCGCAGCCAGCTGTCGTGAGATGGAGCATAGCGAGGGGTAGATGGAGAGGGAAGAGTGGATGAGAGAGAGAGAGGATATGGTAGCTCGAGGGCATATTGAGTGGTTGATTGCTTTAATGAACGCCTCAATGCCGACAAGTTGTTAGCGGCAAGGACATTTTGCCTGCCCGGCATCTGTCCTAGTCGCATTCCCATTTGTCGCATTCCATTCCCCATTCCCCACTCCCCCCTCTCCTATCACTCTTCTCGATTTCCTCAGATTCCATCCCGTCGCGAGAATCGCTGATTTGTGATGGTTATATTTTTGTTCAGTTTACGAGGATGCTTAAAAGCCAATTGATTAATGGTATTCCAGAAGCGAAATGCGTGTAAACAAAATATTCTTTACACTCTAAGAGGAAGAGGTATAATTGATATGTCATCAACTTTGTAACATCTGCCTAAAGCAAACATTGAAAATGTTTTATTATCAGGTGATCAAAGTTAAATTTTGTTGTAATATTAATATTAGTCTTTTATTGAACAGTTAAAATTAATTTATAGATTTAGAAAATCTTTTCAAAATTTAAGAAACTTTGAGTATGTTTGGTATTCAATTTTTAGCACTTTATCTTTTTGCAAATTCTCTAGGTGAATAGCTTACGTAATACTATTCCCATCAAAAATGTATCTATCTTGAGGCAATCTGAAGACAATATTGTAAGGAATTGATGTTAAGGAATGAAACACAATATGTGGATTTGTGTGAAAAGCCGAAGGCAATGCTTAATTAGGTTACTTTCGTTTAGGTTTCGGGCATAATTAGAGCCTGAGGAGTTTTAAGGCGAATTTCGAATCGAAGGATGCGGCAAAAAGTCCGTGCCCGATTTCAGTTAGGGTCGGGAAATCAAATTATTTTAATGATACACAAATTGATACTTTGAGACAAAATAACAAACCAAATGAAAATTGCTGCCAGCATTTTCGACTACTTTTCCAGCTGCAATGTAACGTTGGTAGCAACAGGAACCAAAGGAAGACCGCGGAGGGATGAGACAGGGTGAGAGGGAAAATTCCAAGAAAGCAATGCTGCGATGAAAATTAAGTGAAAATTGGATTCTATACATTTTGTTCTTTTTTATTATCTTTATTTTTATTTTGCTTTTGTCTCGTTTTTTTCACTGTGTTTTCTGTTTTCTGTTTTCTGGTTTTCCTTTTTTTATTTTGCTCATTTTCATGTTGGGCAAATTGAGTTGGAGCAGGAGTTGAGATGGAGTAAGGTCAGAGGGTCGAGTGGAGTGTTTAATACCTGAAGCGTGTGCAATTGCTATTATTATGCAAATTTTCCTTTTCATTGCATGCGTGTGTTTTCCTTTTCCACTCATTGTTCTTACCTCCCTCCCTCTCTGTGTGTGTGTGTGTGTGTTATTTTTTTTCCACGTAATTTAAATAAGGTTCCCAAAGGTTGCGACAATAATGGGAGACAATTGAAATGTCAATAATATGCAATTGTCTGTAAGGGAGTGAATCCCTTTTTGCAGTTAAGAGGTAGTTTATCTAGAATTAGGGGTAGATTCCACTTCAATTCGCTTAATACTGAATATACGTATATGTATGTATATTTAAAATCAGTTTTTCATTTAATTAATTGTTTTATCTATGGGATAGTTTATCGAAAGTTTGCGGCTCTCACATCCATTCAAAATGAAATTGACTTGTCAGCTTTCCCTTAGCTATGACCTGGACTTGCATAGAAGTTTGAGGGAATTTTCATAGCATAGCTGAAATTAGTTTTCCAGCCTGCGAGCGTAGAACAAACAAAACCGAAAACTCCTAAAGATGATAATTTAAATAAAGTTACAAACTTTGCAGACGCGTGCACATACATATTAACCAAAATGTTGCTTAAAAGGCAAACCTCAAGTCTTCAATCCACATTGCTTAAGGAATCAAATGAAAGCCATATACATGCATAAGAGTAGATAGATATGCTACATCTCTACAGGCTCTGCAAACAGATAAACAAACAAACAAGGAAACAACCGAGCAACCAAACAACCAAACAACAATAACACCACAATGGTTGACTGAATGCATGAAATCTTGACCAAAGGCAACGGTAAAGCAAATATGCTAAAAAGGGGATGCGGTGATAGCAGATAAGAGGTGAGTGCTGATAGATGGATGGAGAGTGGAGAAGGGGTTGAAGGGCACATTCGTGTTTATCAAGAGCCACAGGGCATTAATTACGCATACGCAACGTTGGCTAGAGCCACATCCACATCTACATCCACAGTCGTCGTCAGCTTCAGCAATTTACGTCTAGCGAGGGAAGGAAAGGGAAAGATGGGGATGACTTTCAGTCCGTTAACTGGTCTCTATCACATACAGGTAGGAGGTACGAGGTACGAGATACGAGGTAAGAGTAAATTAAAATGATGAGCAAACTCTGTGACTTTTTGAATGCCCAGGGTACATTTTAATTAAGTAAGCAAATCGATAAATTGCCCAAAGGATATCTTACAATATATTTGCAGTGAAATTGAAGTCAGCTTAAAGATTCAATTTTTACCATGTGAAAAGACAGAAAAATGTAAAATCTGTAAATGTAGAATGATAAAAGAAAAAGAATATATATAAGGACAGTAAAAACAATCTTGTTATACTTACTATCCATAAAGTTGATGAAGAGTATCCCAGTATGTTCCAGCAAAGCTTTAAGCTAATAAACTCCAAATTTCATTCCAAACATGGTAGCTGATGGTCATATAATGTAAGCAAAATCGTATACTATTTCCTAATTCGACTTTGCAATAAGTTAGAAAAAAGTATTTCATATTCGTTCAATTTATACCCTAGTTGTTTTGATGTCAATTGTGTACACACTTGTCTAATTTTCTTTACATTATTATGAAGGTGAATATCTTCAGGTCGAAAAATTAGGAATCTGTCAATACCATATATGAAAATAAATAATTATATAAATACTAATATTACTGTTAATCGATATATATTTCCCAAAGTCGATAACAAGATACTGATTAATATATCACAAAGCAAATGTGGTCACACTCAACAAAGTTAACAGGAAATACAAAAACTACTTTAGATGATAAACACAAAAAGTATAAAGCATGCAAAGAAACTCTTAAACTTAACTAAAAAGTCGAGTATACACAATTTTATGAAGTGTAAGGTATGAGATATGAATACCAAAGTGCGTACATATGTATGAAAAAGTTTTGATAATATTCAAGCGTAGCCAACGGAAGCGGAAGTCAATTTTTGTGTTATATAGAAATTGAAATGAAAATGAAAATAACAAGAAAATGAGAAAAGTTCGCCAAGCATGAAAGAAAATGTTGCAGAAAATACAGCAAAGTGATGACATATAATACGTATACATATACATATATAATATACTATATACATATATATAGTACTTTATACAACTGCATAGTTGGACAGGAAAAGGAAGAGGAACAGGAATAGAGCGCAAGGTCGCACTTCAAACTCAAATTGTGCTGCCTTTTTGTTTGACATTATCGAAGGATGTGTCTTGTACTTGTTGTTGCTGTTGTTGCTGTCAGTTCTTCAGTTTGCATTGCCAGCAGATACAGAAACAGAGATACAGGATATCGTATTATCAAAAGAAATAAAAGCACTTTTGTCCCCCAGCGACCATGCGGGCAACGTAAACAACAACTGTCCCCGAAAAACGCGCTTTGATCTGCCGCCAGGACTCATAGCGTTCCAGATGTGAGACTGTAGTTGTTGTCCCAGGACTAAGGACTGAGAAGTAGGAGCATTGAGCGGACATTGAACCGAGCCAACTCCTGGATAAGCATTGTCCCCGGGAGACAACGCGACGGGAGCAAGTTACTCAATTACCCAAGTGTCCAGTCGAGCTTATCAGAGTTGGAGCAGCGTCTGCTGCTTCTCGTTTTGACGGTTGAATATGGTTGGCATTTTATGTCTGTACATCCTGTACAGTGAACACTGTGAACACAGTGAACAGTTGAGGTCGGTCCTCCCCAGGAATTTGCTTTGTTGTTGCTTCCTCGCTTTGATTAAATGTCAAAACAATTGCGCGCTGCAGCATAATCAAAGTGCTGCTTGCGTAATTGCCCAATGAAGCGCAACTTGCACGAGCAACAACAAAAAAATGTATATAAAATAAAATTAAATTAAAAAAAATATAGTATTAGGAAAAGGCCACGGCCAAGAGAACGTGACTATAGGAGACCCTGTACTTGTTTTATACAAAATTTGAACAAATACTTCTCAAGTTTTTTACGTCGTAGCTTCATATTTTCATATTTTTAAACAATTGTGTAATTTATTAATTATGTATTTATTTAATTTGAAAGTTCATAATGATACAAAAATACAGTGGACTTATAATATAACTCATTAGATATAAAGGTTAATTTAATTTAATAATTCAGAATGATTTATGTACATATATATATTATCTAATATGTAGTCTAACGAATAGTTTTCGGGAATATAACAAAATATAAATATAAATATAAATATATATATAATTATACATAATAACTTTTTTTTCTTTTTTATAATAAGACATTCTTAATTGCTTATATATAATTTTAATGTAACTTTTAAATAAATAAATAAATAAATACATAATGAATCTTTATTAATTTTTAAAGTAGTTTAAGTTAGTTACAGTACATTTTCATTAGCAAACTCAACAGACCCTTTTAACTTTTTAGGTACAGGATCTAAATAGAGTAGGGAAAGAAAAACACAGCGAGGTCCATGGATACTAGACACATTGGTAGGGTAATCGACACGGTAGAAGACGATGGAAAGGGAAAGTAAGGGGAAAGGAGAGGGAGAGAGATAATTCCTCCTGGTCGTGAACAGGATTTAAATATTTACCAAGCGCAGAGTCGGAGTAAATCGGAAATCATTGGTTTTTTATTAAGTATTATTTTGTTCAATTAATCTCGATTTCATTTTCCACTTAGGAAACTACATTTTCCATATTACTTGGCCAAAATAAATTTTATATTTTCATGCAGAGATTTAATATCGATTGGACATAATTCTTCATAGATATGTTTATTATGCTTAATAATGTGTTTATTCCACATGTTGCACTAATCTACTTGAAATCAGATACATTCCAATTTAAAATATTAGTTTTTCATGGAGCTGACTTTTCCGTTGCAAGAGATAATAACAGAGCTTTGAGCATTGTATATTCAAATAAAGAAGAAACAACACAATGGGTATCTATCTGAATTTATCAGTATAAATGAAAACACTTAGCTTTAGTTATTTTAAAGTATATACAAACTTTTAAGAATGCTAATCCACAGAAAGGAAACTTATCGCACTCAAGTTTTACTTCGAATTTCCTATCGATAGAAAATTAATTTGTTTAGATATTTATTTAGGTTTTATTTATGTAATTTTCTTTACAAGTAACCCTATAATATAATTCCGCCAAGTTTAAACAAAATTGTCAATTAATAATATTTGCCAATAACTAACATGAACAGAAGTGAAAAACTTTTCGAGAATCGATTAAACCCCGCAAAGAATTGTGTTCAATTTGAGCATCGTTAATTTTTTTGACAGTTACAAAAAATTGTTTACTGGAAGAAATCATTGAAATTGCTTGAACCGATGGACAAGTAAACAAAAAGTTAAAAAATATGGTTTAAAAATGCCCAAAAAATATGGGAAAATATTAAAAAAAATTAATGCATAAATATTCAAATGAAAATCCTCACGCCGAGACGAACAAATCAGCGTCAGGATGAGCGAAGTCAAATCAAATTATGGATAATTTATACATACAATTTCCAGTGGACGGCTGTTGGTTTTGGTCCTGCTCCTGTTCCTGTTTCTGTTCCTGCTCCTGCTCCACGATCGCTGGACCAAGTCAAGGAGCTGCGACGGAAACTGGCCGACGTTGGCTTCACTTCTGCCGCTTGATTGAAACTCATTTATCATCATAAATTAGTGTGGAATGGGAGGACTGGAGTTGGAGGTTCTAGGTTGGGGTTACGGAATGTGGCACGAAATCAAGGAAAGATTCATCATGCGCCTGCCGCTGTGGGCGTGGCAGTCAGCTGGGCAACGCTATGTAATCCTGCTCAGATTGAAAATTAATGAGGTCATCACGCTGCACACACACACACACACACACATTCACACAGGATGACAGGGAGAGGTATGGGGAGAGAAACAGATAAAGAGGAAAATATACACATAGATAAAATTTCTAGCTGTAAAATCAGCGACTACAAAAATTATCCAGCATCGCAGTTTTCTTGTCTATTGTTGATTCTTTTTTCCATACACAATTCAGCGAAACAAGAACCACCCTAACACCACCCCCATCCAGTGTCAGCGGCTGAAGTCAATGTTAATGGCTATACCTTTCTTTCATATAGGGTATGCTCGACCTGGGATACTTGTTCTTATTTCTGATAATACTTCATACAATGTACTAGAAAACTATTCAGCAATAATCAACATTTACTTTTAAAATAATTTAAAATTAGTGTTCGTAAGTTATATAAGCAGGGTATTACAAAGTCGTATACTGCCTTCTCTCCTTACTTTGCTCTTATCTCTGGCCATTGTTTGGAGGTGTGTTTATTGCCGCACACTTGTCTCTGGCCTCGAGTGGACCAACGTCTCCCACCTCCTTTTTCCCTCCTCTTTCCCGCTCCATCCCCTCGCATTTGCCACTAAAAATGAACTGCGTTGGAATAAAAATTAAATGCGGACACTTGGACTTGGAGTTTGGGTTGGGGTTGGGGTTGGGGTTGTTCCTGTAAGTTTTGTGGGTTGTGAGGGGATGTTGGCTGGCATCTACTTACATAAATCAAAATTTTGCACATTTAAGGCATTTAGGCATTTTAATTTCTTCAAATTTATTTATTTTTTTTTTCTCGCTGAAATGCAAATAAGATGATAAGGAATGTCTTTCATTTAGAGTCCCCATTGTTCCCTTGGCCGTAATTATGTGTGCTATTCATGGCGAATACAATAAATAAAGCGTTATTTCTAATCTCAAGCTTAACTATCAACTCAAGTGTTTATCTTTATTCTGTGGTGTACAAATTTTAAAGAAGGTTTTAAAGAAATATTTTTAGTTGATTTGAATAAATCTTCTGATATAGAGACTTTGTAAATCGGTAAATAAACCTTAATAAAAAAAATAGGTATGATAAAAATAATTATATAAATACATAATTAATTAATTTAATGAATTTATATAATATTAATACATAAGTAAAATAGTTAGTAAATAAGTAATATATTATTTATTTTTGCAGTTTATGAAAGATAAACTTAAGCTTTTATAATTTTCCATATAAACTTAAACAAATAGTAATTATCAATATTAATTTATAATATTTTCATCTTTACAAATTTTATCAGCATCAAACGCATTTCTTTCAATGGATACTCTTATTTTTATTAAAAAAAATGAATATCGTCAAGGATTAAATATTATCAACTTCTGTGCATCATTTATAGTACATAAATATAGATAAATATGTATGTATATATATACAGGTATATATATTCAGGTATGCCACTGTCCCTGGCCAAATACGTGGCCAAAAATCTGTTCACAGATATTGCAATTTATTTAAATAATCTAGCAATAATTCAAATTGCCAGAAAAAAACCGGTGACAATAAAGGCATTACAAAATACCCCGAAAAATTTTAACCCTTTTCAACAAGAAAATAAAATGTTGATGCAGCCATTTGCAATCAATTGAATGTGTGTGTTTGTGGGTATGTGTGTGTATATATATACATGTATAGCTGATAATTTATTGCTTTCACATTTTGCAATGACCGAGAGCCAGTTGTTGGCCATGCTGGCAAGGTAATTATTATCTTTTGGCCAACGTGGCGCATACGTAATGAATGGTCGGTTTAAACGGTTTAAGGTTATGTGACATTTTTTTAAGCAACACCATCATCCCCATCTCCCTCTCTCTCTCTCTCTCTCTCTTCGTACTCTTACTCTTTCCCTTTCTTTACCATTTTCCATTTCACATTTATGCAATTCTTTTGCCAACAATTTATGGCTTTGACCTTTAAGTGTCGCATGGGAAAACATTTTCATTGCTCTCATTTCATTTAATCTCTTTCTTAAGAGCTTAAAGAAATTTAAATTTTTATTTTCCATGAACTCAATATAATCTTTGAGTTCTCTATATAAATAGTAAAATAATTCTTTCATTTAAAAATCAATCTCAGCAGGCTGCAATTTAATGCTTTAGTCGATTTTTCATTCCATTTAAAAATGTCAATCAAATAAATTTAATTTTAAATGTTTACTAGTTGCTAAAACAGTTAATTATTGGAAAATTGTTAATCTTACATAGAGTATTTTCTGGTTTGCTTAAAAATGAGCTTGCCGCGTGTTTTCTTTGAGATCAGCGCTGATGGGGAGAAACTTGGACGTATCAACATAGAGCTGCGTTCAGATATAGTTCCCAAGACGGCGGAGAATTTCCGAGCTCTTTGTACTGGAGAAAAAGGATATGGCTATAAGGGATCTCCATTTCATCGAGTTATTCCAAATTTCATGTGTCAAGGTGGCGACTTTACAAACCAGAATGGAACTGGTGGACGTTCTATTTATGGCAACAAGTTTCCCGATGAGAACTTCGAACTGAAGCATACTGGACCGGGTATACTTTCCATGGCAAATGCTGGACCAAATACAAATGGATCACAGTTCTTTATATGCACCTCGAAGACAACTTGGTTGGACAACAAACACGTTGTCTTTGGCAAAGTTGTGGATGGCATGGATATCGTGAGGAAGATCGAGTCCATGGGCTCTAATTCGGGTGCCACAACCAAGAAGATACTCATTGACGATTGTGGAGATGTATAGAGATGAAATTTAACATTTTCATATAAAGAACATATATTATTAAATCTGTTTGATTTGCATATTTTCTAAGTTTGTCGATTTTAATGTGGCGTGCCTTGGCAATAAGTTCGAGTTCTGGAATTCGTCCCTCTTTTGATAATCTATAGAGGTTTGGCCTGGGACCGATTCTCCCAGCAATCGGGTTGAGTATTTGCCATCAGAATAGTTAATAGTGCGGTTCAGATACTTCCTACAGATGACTTCCTCAGCTTCGCTATCCTCGGAGACATGAGCAGAGATAACGTCATCAACTTTTCCAACATCTATGGGATAAATGTTGAGATTGGCTATATGATTATAGCCATAGTTGGTTATCTTATGAGCAGCAACTCGATTAGCAAACTCCACAGCGTCTGACAGATTCATTTGCCTGATGTAGGTGGCATAGATAAATGCTGCAGTGAAACATGCTCCTGAACCATGAGTGTCTACAATTCGACTTGGGGTATAGGGTGGCATCTCGCGGTAGATTCCTTGACCTGTCAGGCAACCGGCACCGTGAGGACCCCAGGAACATATGAAGCACGGTCTGTGCATGTTTATCGAACGTGGCAAACGCAAATCGGCATCCAATTGGTGACAGGTTTCCCTTGCCGAACGCCAACCTAATTGCATGGCAAGTTGCCTGGAGAATAGCACATAGTCGCACATGTCAATTAGATCCTTATTCTCCCTGTAGCCAGCATTTATCCTAAGAGACATCAGAATGCGATCTTTTCTCCCATTATTATAATCCAGGACGGCTCGCATCATTCGGACAGTTTCACGGGGATTACGAGCCTCAAAGTGAACCCAACCAAAGATGCTGAGGTCAAGCTTTTGAAAGTCCTTAAAGCTGCAATATGGAAAGTTCCTATTACAGTGAACGATGGCCCGATTGCCCGTCTTTTTGGCCACCATTATTGTTGAGAATCCCGGATCCTCATCAGTCTTTGGACAATGCTTCATCTCAATGCCTCTTCCTTGCATTTCCGTTGTGATTGCGTTCAAAAGCTGCGATCGACTTAGCATACCAAGGAACTCAGACTGGGCACTCAATAAACTAAGGACAAAGCTCACAATGCTCGAGTGTCCTCCGCGTTGCCAATGTACCTCGTAACAGGTTTGATCTTCACCCTCCTCTGGCAAAGTGTTGACTAAGGTAATCAGATCCATCGACAGGGTGCCCACACAAAGAACAGGCTTTGTTATGCTTAATGCGCAAAAATGATTCATGGTTATTTAGAGTTTTCGAAGATTCCCTGTATTGTAGAAATTTTTTGACATAATTTTGATGGGTTGCCAAAAGTTGTGTTCAAACTAAATTTACTAAAAATACTATTTTAAGTTTTAAATTGTTCTTCATCCATTTTTTAGGTGCTCAATTTTGTATACTTCGAGAAATAAATAGCGTAGATTGATTTGTTCTTCTTCTGAATAGATTGACAATTGCCAGTACCTTATATATGATACCTCCTATATGTTTCCATTTGTGGCAGACAATTCATTTGATAACAAATATTATTGATTCGCTGTCCAACTTTAAATTGTCTTCTTCTACGATTCTTACTTATTTATCGGTAGTCTCTGATGATTATTAAAGGCTTAAAAACTTTTTAAATTTTAAATTGAATGAAAAAAATATTTACTATTATTTACATTAATTATATATTTTTTATTATTAGTATTACAATTTTCATATTCAATAGACACAAGGTAACATTTTGACCCATCGTACTTGTTTATTGAAGTTGTTGAAGTTGAGTTGGCTTTGGATTTTTCAGTTTTTCAACAGAGGGAAGCTTCTATCAATGCTTTATTATTTCAGCTCAGACTTTGCACGTGAACGAACGTAAGAAATATCAATATTATTTTCTTGTTAAGATATTGAAATCGGTAAATATTTTCACATTGTAATATAATTCCTACTTTTATTTTTAGTTTTAATTGTAGAACTGGCGTTCCTTCGCACTTTCTGTACTGAAATGAAAATGGCCTTGCCACGTGTTTATTTCGACATTAACGCAGGAGGAGAGAAACTAGGACGTGTCGTCATGGAGTTACGTTCAGATGTAGTTCCCAAGACAGCAGAGAATTTCCGAGCTCTGTGTACTGGAGAAAAGGGATATGGCTATAAGGGATCTCCATTCCATCGGGTTATTCCAAATTTCATGTGTCAAGGTGGCGACTTTACAAACCAGAATGGAACTGGTGGACGTTCTATTTATGGCAACAAGTTTCCCGATGAGAACTTTCAGTTGAAGCATACTGGACCAGGTACACTTTCCATGGCAAATGCTGGACCAAATACTAACGGTTCCCAGTTCTTTATATGCACTGAAAAGACTACATGGTTGGACAACAAACACGTTGTCTTTGGCCGAGTCGTTGAAGGTATGGATATTGTACGAAAGGTCGAGACCCTTGGTTCCAATAATGGCACACCTAAGAAAAACATTATTATTGAGGACTGTGGCGACCTTTAATTAAAATAATGATTGAGTTAGATTAATTTAATTAATAAAATATGCGAGCATTAAAGAGTTGTCTATTTTGAGAAGTTAACTATATTATACTTGTGGTTAATTCCATAGTTTATTATACTTTCCAATACACAGGAAAAAACTGGTCAAAACGGTTGTAAATCAACAATCTGCATAAATGAGCGCCAAGTGAGATTTTTTGTACTTCATTAATGCTTGGTCATAACATTTCATGAACGTATGGGTATTTTTTGAATAATTTGTATAGCCCAGTGTTTGTTTAAAGAAAGAAAAATGTGAACAATTCAAGAAAAATGTGCATGGATCTTTCCATTCTTTTTATTCTAAGTGTACGTGTTACCTTTGCCTCTCCCGTCATTTCATAGAAATAAATTCAAAATTTAATGTTTAAAATTAAATC
Source organism: Drosophila putrida (assembly GCA_037043535.1). NCBI lineage: Eukaryota > Metazoa > Arthropoda > Insecta > Diptera > Drosophilidae > Drosophila > Drosophila putrida. The sequence goes on from JBAMBI010000464.1 coordinate 2,133,440, forward strand.
ACAAATCTAGAAACTCAAATATAAGAAAAGTTATTTGTTTCATTTAATAATGGACAGATCCGATAACAGACTAAGCTGGGCAGCTGGTAAAAAGAAGGTGTTGTGTGTAGGCAACGCTGTTATCGATTGTATATCGATTGTGAAAAAGTTTCCCAAGGTTATGAAGCCCGAACGGTGTGTAAAAGGATATTGGCAGAGGGGAGGACATGCGGCGAATACAGCTACTGTATTGAGAAATCTCGGAATGAATGTGGAACTATTTTCCCTATTGAGCACAAATCCGATGTTCAGTTTACTTTTGGATGATACACGATTGCGGGGAATCGAGACAGATAATTGTCCTCGCTGTGAAAATACCCCGCCCTTCTCGTCTGTGATTTTATCAAGGACAAAAAAATCGAAGACCTGCACTATTACAAACTGTACATCCTCGTTTCCCTATGTAACGCTAGAGGACTTTCAAAAACTGGACCTATGCAAATATGGTTGGATTCACTTTCGAGGCTGCCATCCTGATGTGACTAGCGAAATGATGAAGGAAGTGGAATCTTATAATGAGAAACATGATGATAAAATTGTTATATCGATGGATATAAATACAGCGTTGGAATCCATGTGGCCGCTGATTAATTATTGCGATTATGTCTTTTTCTCCAAACAGCTGGCATTTGAACATGGCTGGGAAAAACCCAGAGAAGCTTGTAAAATCCTTGATGAAATGCTTCGTCTGCGATTGAAAACCAATCTCAAGCGTCCCTTCCTTGTGTTTTTGTGGGGTGAACGAGGTGCTGGCCTTTTAGATCACAATGGATCCTATTCCCGATCCCATGCCGTTAAAAGGAAACGAATTGTGGATACCCTCGGTGCTGGAGAAGCCTTCGTAGGTGCCTTCATTTATGCCGTCTATGTGAGAGACAGATCCAACTTTTCTGCCGCTGATTTTGCCAATTGCATGGCCAGTCACAAGTGCACAAAATATGGCTACGATCACATGGCAAAGATTCTAGTAGCACCTGTCCTATAAATAGTCAATTTTACAAAAGATATACATATTTCCATCGCTATAAAATAATAAGTAACTTTAACTTACTAAAAATAATTTACGAAGTAGTTGGAAACTTTGGAATGACTTAAAGAAATGAAAATGAAATTTAGGTAGTCTATCATTTAATATCTTATAATTCTGACAGTAATTTATTATATATTTACATGATTATTATTAAGGCAACTAAGGCCATCGACTCGATAGTAATTTAATTAAGGTTTCAAGTGGTTCCAGAGTTGACCTGTTACCGGTTCAAGACATGTTCAGGTACATAGATCCTGGTAGGTAGTAGGAGTGTTTTAAATGAGGTTCAACATAACATTTTTTTTCTTTTAAAGTAGCTCTTGAATTGGATCAATCATATGTCCCAGCTAAATAGATTTAAAAGTTCTTTTCAAAAGCCCTGTTGAACCGGTTCGAGCTGTAGATAATATGACTGAGCTGCCTCTTGGGATTGTCTGCTTAGCATAATTGTGTAATGATTAATTCCACAGTCAGTCCGAGCGGCCAGAAATAAATGTAACAACTTACAAACTTGTTCAAATATATTCGAATTTATGTATATTTTGTGGTATATGCAGAACAGTCGAAGGAACAGAGAGATAGAAAGAAAAGTGGAGAGGAGAGTAAGCAAGACAAGATACAGGACAAGGAATATTTGCTGGTCATTTATCATGGCCACAACAGCAACATCAACAATAACAGCAACAACAAAAACAACAACAACAACAACAACAGCAACAACAATAACAATTTTCGTTTGGAATTTAAGTGACAATTTTCATACAATTTCCACCGGCACAACGTGGCGTATGAGCGATGGCGATAATTTCGGTTGTGAATAAGAAATCGATAAGTGTCCAAGCATTTGAAATGCGAAAAAGCCAAGCGAATAGAAAGTACTTCCGGCCCATGCAACTCCCTTTGCATAAGTATACCCTGTACAAGTCTGAAAGTGTATCTTTGTCCTAAGCAAACGAAGATTAGAATGAGTTCCTTTAATAAGAATATACTCAATCGAATGGTATCAGTAACTGACTAAAGCCTGTAAAAAAATAATATGTATAGGGTATTTGCTAGCTGTCATCTCATTACTGTCGCATTTTTGTGTGTTTCTGCTGACTGTTGCAAAAGTCGAAGAATGCAAAACCCAAAATTATGCGTCGCAAATGCGGCAAAGTCAATGTGCGGGATTGGAAGAGAGGAAGGGAGGCGTCACTCAAAGCCAAGGAAAAGGAAGAAGCAGACACAGTTAGAGACGCTACAAAGGCACTGCGGGAATACACACACATACACACTCACACTCACATACAGTCATGTAACAGGCCGCCATTTATGTAAATTAAAAATTATTTCGACTGTAAAAATTCAGTGGGAATTGTTTTTGGCAAGCGACGCTGTTGTCTCTGCGGCCCATTTGCAACAAAAACACACACATACACACACAGACACACACACACAGTTATACAGTTATACTAGCTGCAATAACAAAAGCAACAAGGAGCTTGGCAATTGAGAAAAACATTTGCTTTTTAACTACATTGGCTGTTAAGCAGATCTAAAGAATAGTTATTGTTATTATTGGCGGTTGTTTTGAGCCACAGCGCACCACACGCCATGCGGCAGGCAACTCACAAAAGGGGGCATGTGGCAAATACGAGTGGCAAGTTGTAGCATTGCCAGCCAAAAACTTGATTCAAATTTCAAGCTTTTTCTTTTGCTTCTTTATTCATATTTTTTCTTTTTGTTGTTGTCTGAAATTGCGGAAACGATAAGTACGAATAGTTATGATTTGAATTACTTATGAATATGACTCGAAATCCATTCAATATAATGGCTTATATGGAGATATAAGAACCTATCAAGTCATGGCATAAGCAACTGTTAAAGTATCCTTTTCAAGGCAAGTACATATGTATTTGAACTAATGAGCAATTTCTAGACTCTGTATATGAAGATATTCATTCCCAGTTTGTTAATGGATTGTGTTGGGATATAAGATAGTTATAAAGATTTTTCTCACATTTATGAATTAAATATGAATGTTGCTACATTGAATGTCAAGTTGTCTACGATTGTCGTAATTAAAAGATGTTAAGGTTGTGCAGACGGAACAAAATTTTGGAAATTATCTTACCTGGAGATATTTTAGGTACAATGTACTTATTATAGTTTCTATCAGTTTGTCCAGACTTCAGAGGAGCATAACTTCGAAAAAACCAGACCGATTGCCACACTTTAAACTTTCATTACTTTGTCAAAACTGAACCGGCTTTTATGCGGAATATCATATTAATCATTGTTTAATCTTTAAATAGATTGTGCCTTTAATGTAATCTCTTCTGTGAAATTCTTGTTTTCTTATTCAATCTGTCTTTTATCTCAAAATCAGAATCATGGCAAAGCCTTGCAATTGTCAAAGTTTATAATATATCTATATTATATATAAGGGTATCTAAGATTACAGGGTATGTGGAAAGGAGTACGACCGTACGTCTTGTATATACAGTTTCTATTCACTCTAAGTTCATTTTCAGTGTCAACTGAAAGCATATTATAAAATCTGATTTAACTTTATCTAAGGTGAATATATATAGCATTAACAACAGCACAACTGATGTACATTATTTGTAGTTAGGTTCATTTGTGCTGTTAGTAGACAATTTGAGTTTTCAATTTCATGCAACGCCACTTTTCATTTAAACCAAAAGAACTTTAATATATTCCATTGGCCTTTTGCAACTGTCCCATTCACTCGATTTCCCCCCTCTCTTTCTCTCTTTCTCTCTCAATCTACAGTTTGTAGCTGAATGAGGAGTTGGAAATGGGAAAATGTAGTCTGTTGCTGGTTCTGCATGTGAAGTGCATAGATTATGCAGTTGGCTTCAGTTTATGATTGGCAAATCCAATATACGTCGTGCACTTTGGCATGCAGCCGGGCCGCAGATTGGCAGAGACCAGTAGCAGAGGGAGAGTGGGAAGGACAGACAAGGGGCAGAGATGAGAGGCAGAGGCACTTGCAGCGACTGCAATTTCGACAGCGCTGCCACTTTATGGCAGTTGCACGCATATTTTCCATACACTCACTCACACACACAAACACAATCAGTTAAACGCACACACACACACACACACACACACTTCCACATACAGTTGCGCAGAAACAAGATGGCGTAGCGCCCGTTTCCGGTTGATGGGCAACGGCGTGATTATCGGCAGGCGGCTGGCACAGCCCTCAGTGAAGGGCAAACCGCAGTCACTGAAAAAGAATGCCAAACAGCATATATACTCTTGCAGACTATGAAATACCCCTTATTTATTTATTCACTATAGACAAACACGGCACACATAAAGTCGATTTTCCAATACATACTAAGGAATGAAATTTAATTATTTACTGACGAATTTTGGGTCTAATTTTAATTTAATTTATACAATATTTTTTAACAAATTTAAAAGCACAATTATTACAACTAGAAAGCTTAGGAACATTGTTTAAAACTAATTAATAAATTAATTTAAACAAATATAATTGGTAAACTTTAATTTTTTATCCAGATTTTTATGTATTCTTGGTGATTTTATATAAGATTAAGTAAAACTAATAATTTGTGCATTGTAAGCCATATTGCGCTGATCAGATATTATCAATTTTGAATTTAACAGATGTTTATTAGTGTTTCTTTCATTTCAAGTTAATTTTTGTGGAGTGATCCTACTTGATGAGTGGATAATATCATTTTACTGTTAGTTTTAAACGTTACCAAATCTTAGATTTAATTTAAGATTTATTTAGAAACTAAGTTTTTATGTTTTAAATGTGAATTTGGGTAGTATACCTTCTTGCACTACTATTTAGGGTATAATACAAACACACACACACAAACAGTAGTAGCCCCACAAAATTGCTGCCACAGCAGTAAGCTGCAAAATAAGCCAAAAATATGCGTTATCAAGCCAGGCCAATATAAAAAGAGAAACTCTTCATACACACACACACACACTCACTCACATATACAGCTGGGCCGCACAGCTGGAAAGACAACAAGGACACACAGGACATAGAATAGGGATAGGAGAGTGGAGTGGAGTGGAAGGAGAAACGTTGGGTTTACCAATTGCAGGCCGTTGCCGTTGCCGTTGCCCGTTTCCATTTTGCATTACTTTGCATAACGAAGGGGAATATATCCCGCTGTGTGCTCTGGAGAGGCAGTTGCCGACACGTCGCGACATGTCGCCTGTTTTCGAGCTGTGCCCCCACCCAATTCGAGTTGAGGTCTGAAGTCTGCTGTTTAACCATAAACTGGCTCGTCCATGGTCATTATGTGAAGCTCTTCTTTCTACCATATTCTCCTTACTTCTTTTTTGTTCAACTTTCCACACATTATTCTTATTTATCGGTGCACAGCAGCCTTCAAGCTAGGCTCCACGAGTGGCTATAACATCGTTAGCTACGTTGGGACCCATAAACTGTTGCATATTATAAAGTTTATTTTATGACAGCCTCAAGAATCCAACTCAGTATGCGAACCACAAGCTACTTTTTCTAGGCATTCATGAAAATATATAGAATATTAGTACAAAACAGGAGCCGTAACTGTTAAAACTTATAACATTTAATAAATAACATTCAATTTGTATTAAGACAAGTGCTGTGGAATAACTCTTGTTCTTTATACTCTAATAAAAGTTTCGTGCAAAATGTTATTTTTAAATAAATATTTAAAACTAAGTACTAAAAATCTGTTAGCAATAATAAATAAATATAATAATAAATAAAACCTTTTTGGGTTTTTTAATAGTTCAGACAAGGATCTAATAATTGGGGATATTCAGGTTACTGTAGCATATTTCATAAGAAGAAAATCCCCCTTTATTCCAAAATATTAAACACACTAACTCTTTTTATATCTATAATATTTTATTTTTCTGTTTATCTAACCTTCTTATTCGTATCTCTTTTATATATTCAGATAAAAGGATAATTACGACAACCTTAATAATATACCCTGTGCCCTACAAAGTATGCTACATTTTTTAAAATCTGGAATCTATTTAAAGGAGGAGGAGGAGGAAATTTTCTTTTTTTTTTCAAACACATTTTGCCAACACACTTAAAATCTTATTTACAAAGAAGAAGAAATCCCCTAAATTCCAAAGTCTTGTTTAGCTTGTCAGTTTGTAATTTATGGGTTCAGGTTTTGGACATTTCAATCAAGTGTTATCCAATCTGTTGGTGACACCACCAAGAACAACAACAACAACAACGGCAACAACGGCAACGACAACAACATCTAAATCAGAAGCGTTTCGCATGTTTTTCTGATTATTACGCTCATTACATCATCAAAAGAGACAAAATAAAGGAAAGAAGAAAAGAAAAGTAAAGAAAAACATTTCTCATTCTTTGTTTTCCATATAGTATCTATAGTATACCAAAGCTATGTGCTCCGTTTTGTTATTATTTTTGTGCTTCGTTGCGTTTTCACAGCTCGACGGCCAGAATAGGAAGTGGGGTGGGGAACGGAGAGAAAGAAAAAGTGGGAGAAAAGCTAAAAAAAAAGTCATTGTTTACCCTTTTACGCAGCGTTTTTCGATTTTGTCGCCAAAAATTCAGCCCCTGACTTAACCTCCTTTCGATGTGTTGAAATCTTTTCAAGTCCTGGAATGAGTTGAACATGGAAGGAGACAAAAGGGAGTGGGTAGTGGCAAAGGAGGAGGGTATGGAGAAAAAAGGCGCGCGAAATTCATTTGTTAACCCGGAAAGGGCGCCGTCTAATCCACTGGCACTGCAGTCGCGACCCGCCAAACTGGAGTCCAATCCGGAGGATGCAGACCCAAAGTCCCCAGCGCGTGACACAAGAAATGATTGATGAAGGTATTGGCGAAAAAGTTACGCAAAAAAAAAGCGAAGAAAAAAATATAGAGAAGAAAAGAAAAGTAAAATGAAGGAAGACAAAGGGAACGAGAAATGTCTGATATGGGCGATGGCAAAGGAAACGCATTTAAAAGCATTAAAGTTAAATTTTTCAAGTCTTAAATTGAGCTAACAATGAAAGCGATGAAGTACGTATTAAACTCAATTGTCAGCAATAGATACATGTGTATATAAGTATAAATATAGAAATTTTGACATTGAAATAGAATAGAAATGTTGTACAAATTTCTATAAACGTATAATTAGCATTTGCATTTATTTTGAAATTCAGTAAGTATGCAAAATATATTATCAAGGAATTTGTTTATTTTAGAATTAAAAAAAAACACTTATAATAAGTTTATAGAGAAAAAAAAATAATACAAAAACAAAAATTAATGGCAAATAAGTCTTTTTCTAATCACTTGAATGATTTTTTTTTTAGTTAAGTATGATCTAATATCAACAGGTATCTACAAGAACACAGCATACCCAATTGTTTCAACTTAATGGCTCACCTTTTAGTGGAGTGGATAGTTTGACGCACAAAAGTATGCTACACTTAATTTGCTTTGAAAGTTTTATGTGCAGTATCTTTTAATGGGCACATAAAGTCATCCGTTAGCTCATTTATTGGACCGCCATTGTTGTTGACCACTCTGTTTGCCCATCTCCATCTCCATCTCCATCACCATCACCATCTCCATCTGCAGCTACATCTTCATCTATAGTGGCATCTCCATCTCTATCTCCATCAAGAGTTGATGGCTCTTTGTGGATTCTATTTCAGTTGGCCTTTATAGTTAACCATTTAGTGCTTTTATGGCTAGTTACTCTGCTTTGATGGCATTAACATAATTTATGTATGAGCACGTAACGACAAAGCACCGTTACAAAGTATCTCTCAGTACAAACAATTTCGCCAGATGTGTGTAAGTGTTTGTGTGTTTGTGTGTGTACACAAGGTAATCAAGCAATCGAAGTTAATTTAAGTGTTTCCCAATAAAGAAATTAAAGATGAACTGAATAGCATACTTGATTTAATGATAATTTAGATCTTTAAAACTTGAAGAACATTTAGTTTAAAAGTCAAATTGTTATTATAATCGTTTGAGGTCTTGAGACAAGATTCATTTTAAGAAAGATTGCTTGAGAGAAACATTATTAAATGAGGAAGTCTTTATAATACGACCAAAAAATTCGAGCAACAAAGAATATTTCTAATTTCAGACAAAAATGTATTAAACATTTATGGGTTTTTCGACCGGGAACAGGTACTTTTATTTCCCATTTACAAATATTAATTATCAAGCCAAAAATATGCGAAACTCAAAATAATAAAAAATATATAAGTATGTAATAGTAAAAGCCCAAAATGGAAGAAATGAAAAATATGTAAACATTTTTCGTACATTTAATTTTATGATATGCAAAATAATCATAAAAGCGCAACAGCAACAATACCCGCAAATATTGTAATAAAAACACGAGTACCTAACAAACAACAACAACCAGAATAATATTATTAACAACAACAATAGCAACAACAATGTGTAGCAACTTCCGCTTCCGCTGTGCAGGCAGCGATGTCCCTGTACAATGGCTAAAATAGTATAATGAGCGCTATAAAAAACATAACTTGTAGAATAATAGTGAAAAAGAATTTTAAACCTCGGGCAAAACTTAAAGAAACTTTTGAAACTTTTGTTAAAATATATGGCATCAACTTGGAGCATAATAATAAAACGGATTTCAAGGAAGCAGCTTTAAATTGGTTGACAATTTTGGTTCTAAAAGATTTAAATTTTTTTAGGAAAATAGATATTCGAAAATGTGAGATTGAATTGTAACATTAAAATGTAAAATTTATATTGTACTTATATCACTTAAGGATTTTTCAGGAGAAGTTTATAATTTTTGCCCACTGTATGCTATGTCCACTGTGAGGAGTGATGTCCATGCTGGCATTTTTATATACCCGTTAAAATTCGGGCGCATACACGTGGGCGAAGACCACATGCCATGCCACGCCTACACTTTTGAACCACACACATACGCGCATACATTCTCTAACACACACACACACACTCACTGTTTTACACAGACACAGACATAACCATAACCATAAACAAGCAACGACAACGAGGAGCGCGACATTTTATAGCTGAGGAGAGGGGGGCGGATACGGCGGGTTCTGGGTTCCGGGTTCCTGGCTGGGTTTCCTGGGTTTTTTGGTGGGCAACTCTGGGCACTTGGCATAAATTAAAGCGCCGTTAAGCATAAGCTCGTCCAATTACCAAAGTATCCTTTGCCATTATATTTACGGATTTATTATAGTGTTGACTGTCTCCCTCAAAGTCCTACCACCCCCTCCTCTCCCATGCCACGTCCTGGGCCGCGTCCTAAACTGCATTTGTTGTTCGTATGGAGACACACCTCCATCGTTGGCACATGCATGCATGTACTTTTATCGGTCCTTTGTCATTTGTCATGTTAATTTAATGATTTTTACTTTTTTTCTTCTCCTTTTTCTCTCTTGTCACTCCCGCCCACTGCCACCAGTCTCTCCCTATTCCCCTCTCTTCCCACTCTTCCCTATCTGCCTGTCTTGTCCCGTTGCGCGACTCGTTTGAGTTTTTATGCCTTAATGGCAATATTTATACCACTTGCCCCCTTCACTTTATATATATGGCTCTATATAAGTTATGTCTGTGTGTGTGTGAAGGTGTGAGTGTGGGTGTGTTGGTAACATAACGGTAAAATTATATATACATACAACACATCGCGAGTTGTCAACTTGTTTGACAGACCCAAACGCAAACACACACACACAAAATATTCCGCAGTTGTTCAAAAATTAATGTGAACGCCCAACAAATTTCAGTTATGCGTGAGTTGCCCAATTTGTAAGTGGAACCCCCACAGCCCTCCCCCACCCCCCACCCATCACGCCATGGTAACCCATGACTCTTAACTCCTGCCTTTGCCACCTTCCCTCCCCTCCCCTTCACACAGATCGTACCGAGCGATTGCTCTATCAGCTAAAAGCAGAGACCCCAATGAACACATGCAATCAGATAGTGTGCTCTGGCTTGGGTTTTAGCAAATAATGGATATTAGTATATTAAATGTTCCAAAAATTGATCAACAACAAATGCCATTTATTAAATAAGGTATAGCTGTTTTAGATCAAATTGTAATTTATGAGAAATATATAATATATTTATATATTTATTTTTAATTCTTACTATTGAATTGATTGTATAGAATTTGAATTAAAATTTATAAATTAATTGTTTTATGTTTATGAAGCATAAAAATATTTACACCAATGAATAAATGTTTATTAAAATACCAAAAAAATATGAATAACCTGTGTTTGAACTTGAAGTACAATAAATGAATTGTTTTATTTTTGCATATATTCTTAAATATTGAAAGACTTTTGATAATGATTAAAAAAAGAAACGCCAGAAATTGAGATATAATTAAAATAGTCAATTTCTTAACTGTTATTTGATAGTTCTGGTTATCTTTCCTTATCTATAATAATTTGTAAATATGATTATTGGTTTATAAACTTAAAACAACTTAATCAAGTGTTATTTAACATAATATTCAATTAATAAAGTATTCATAAAATTTTTAACACATTTCTTGCAACCACAAATTTTTTTATGAAGTTTCAACAGATGCCGAGTTACATTTTTAAATCGATAAGATAGTTTCTATATTAACCGCAAACAAATGCTATATTTTTAAATTTGTATCTTTAAGATACTTTTGCTCTATATAATACCATTTTGTATTATATGATAGAAACATCGCTTTATTATTAAACTTTGTAGCGTTAGAATCGAGTAAATAATATTGTTTGCCTGGGCAACGTCTTTTAATTAATGCGAAATCTAATTGAAAAACTGATACGCACGCTGTTGCCATATTTTTTCTATTTGTGTTGTTGTTGCTGATGTTGGTTGTGCGAGTGTATCTGCGGTGTTAATTGAAATTTAATCTAGGCAACACGCACAAAGCTCTGACACTCTACGAGTTACGAATGTGAATGAGAATGTGAATGCGAATGGTTATTGGTGTATGGTGTATATGCTGTCTGGGGTCTTGGATATTGGAGTATTCGAGTTCTGGAGTATGGGAATGGGTACGGGATGTGTTTATCGGCCAGTTGGCAGTTGGCGGCACAGATTAGAAACATTTGTGCGACTAAATAGCTGACTGAATGTGCGAGTATCTCATGGATACGGATGCGAGGCAGGCAATAGCAGCAATAGCATCTAAAGCAGCAGCTTCAGCAGCAGCAGCAGCTTTCTTTCATAGTCTTTTGCCAATCATTTTCCCAGACTTCTCGTGCAGAATACTTGTAATGCACAGTGGCGTCTACATTAGAGGGGAGTTCCTGTATCGATTTAATTTTATTCATATTTATACGTACATATATTCAGAACACAGGCTAGATTTGCTTTAATATGTGGAGAAAAGTAATAGTAGAGGCAAAAAGGAATTGTTTATTTATTTATCGTTAATAATGGTGATTAAAGTTTCCGAAATTTGTTGTTTATCCGTGCACATTTATTTTATTTATTAAATATATCCTTAACACAATATAATTATAATATTACGCTAGTCCGATACAGTTTTGAGTAAGTTGTTTAAGACTATTTACTACCTTAAGCTTTTACTAAGTAGCTATAGTTTAATATAACTATGTTTTAGTTTAACAATATTGTTCTTCTTTATTCAGTTTTATAAAATGCGAAAAATATTTAAAATGTAATTATTTTTTGGACCTTTAGTTATCTGAACTTTTCTATAGTTTTTAAAAACTTCTACTAATATTTGGAACATATATATTATTAGTCTATATATTTTTTTGTTTTATTTACAAAGTTTTACTATTTATGTATTTTTTATCTGGTTTTATTACTATCAATAAGAGACATTTATATTGCTGTTCTAATTCTTTTTTCCTTTTTTCTTGTTCTAATGATCTTAAAATAATAATTTAAAAATGTAGCTTAGTATAATAATTTAATTTTGACATGTTTTTGACATCATCAATTTTGACATCTTCTCTTCAAGTTTTAAGAGATGAATGGAAGATTTTTAAACCTAAAGATGAACTTAAAATTAATTCTTAGGGGGGAATTTCATTTCCCTCAGCTTCCTTTTCAACTACGCCCCTAGCAATTGCGTATCTGTTGTAATTTTAAGCTATCTGCACTTTAATATCTATCAGACAGTTGCGACTCTTTGAGTTGCCAGTTAGGTTTGCTTGGACAGTTGGATAGTTGGACAGTTGGTGACTGGTTAGTAGATCGTTTGGGTTTGGTTCGGTTCGGTTCAGTTTTGTTTGGTTCAGTTCAGTTCTGTTTTGTCGTTGGTTTTAAATCAATTGCCTGGTCGTGCCATTAATTTCTCAAAGTGCCTTTGCCTTTGCTTTCTACCTTCTGCCTTGTGCCTTGTGCGACTTGTCGTCGCTTTAATTTATTTTGTCTCCTCATGCGAGTTGCAAGAGTCGCCGCTCGTTCTTGCAACGAGCAACGAGCAACGTGCAACGTGTATCAAAGCCAAAGCCAAACTCAAAGTCAGATGTGGGTTGCCTTGCATTTCTTTTAATTTATTTGAGTTGCGATTGATTCGCTTTTCACCCAAGCAAACCACATGCGACATACCAGCTTGTAGATACAAATGTATCTTTTCTGTGTGTGCTTGCTGTTGTTGCTTTTGTTGTTGCCTTGTTTGGCTCCTCATTAATGCCACAACTGTTGCAGTCGTTGCACAATTACCAACTGCACATACATACACATATGCTCCACTGCTTTACGATTGCAGCGTGCCCTTAAATTTAACTTTAACTCCCCTCCATTCCCTCCTCAACCATCCCTCTGTCTAACTGTGTGTAACAGTAACCCAAATTGGTTGCAAGTTTTCAACAATCCCATAAATAAATGTCGTCGTTCTTTGACTTTTACTTTATGTTAAGAAAAACTGTCTTTGGTGTCTCAAAGATTTATTGTTCTTTCTCAAATTTATATCAAATATTTTCTTAGCCTTTATTTAATCAATATTTGAGAGCTAATTGTGTTCTCCAAGAAATGCTGTGTGTTCAGTTCAGCTACAAAGATAGATTTAATTAGATTTAATTGAGTATTAAAGCCGACATAGGAAAGTCGATAAAGACTGCAGTTTCTATTGATACCAGGCGATTTTTAAATAAACAAAAATTAATTAATTTTCAAAGTAAAATAAATGGGTGAGATTTGATCAAATTTAAAATGTATCATTCTGGAATAAATTAATTTGTAAATTGAATGAAATGGGTAATAAATATGTACATATATACATATTTTAAAGTATTTTTTATTTGTACAAAATATAATACTTATGTAAAATCCGTAAAGTTATTTTTACTATGTTTGCTAGTAATTCTATCCTCTATCAAATTGAATTTATATATTCTGTATATTCGGGGAGTATAGTCAGGGTTGAAATAATTTTAATAGTAGAGAAGATACTAGATTAAGTATTTCCTATAATTGTTTGTTGGAATAAGAAAATAGTTAATGCTATTTTGAACGATATTTGCTTATAATGATACCCTATATCATTTAGAATTTAATTTTAGAAACAGATTGTGTACTTTCTGTACTTAAGGCCAATCTGCATTGAATTATTTTACAGAGTATTTTCTGGTCGAGTGTTTAAGCTGTTTTGCATGTTAATTCTCAGTTGTTCAACTGCAACTGCTTGTTGCTTTGATTTGTGGCCAATGACTAGGCATTAGGAAGAGTCATGCCACATATTCTGGTACTTGCGGCAGCTTGTGGCAACTGCAGTGAACAATGTGCATGTGGCATTTACTGTCGCATCTATGTATATGAGTACGCTCTGTGTTTGCAACTAGCAACTGGCAACTAGCAACTGGCAACTAGCAACTTGCAACGTGGCAACCAATTTATTTCATTCATTTCAAATCATTCGAAAACTATACTTGCCCCCGGGTTCGTGGCGCAACCCTACGTAGCAGCTTCCTTTCATTATTTATGGCATTTTGTGGAGCGGCAACATCGACGCACTCAGCGTGTGATTGTTTATGCTGACCGTAGCCCCTTCCATATTCCCTCTTCTCTTCTCTCCTCTTCTCTTCCCTCTTCCTGTAGATGGAACTGCAGTTGCAATCATAATAATATTTTTGCAATGGTTCGTCCATTTGGCCGGGTGGCAACATAGACTCTAGACTGGAGACTGCAGACTGGAGACTGGATGACTATGACTATGACTCCGATTCCTACTTTGAGTCTGACTCCGTCTCCATCTCTGAATGTGTCTCTAGCTCTGTTGTCATCGCATTATTATTCCGCTTCGATGTTTTCTGCTCTTTTCCTTTTGCTACTTTACTATTATGTGTTTCTTTGATTTCATTTCGTTTATTTTCCATCTCATTCTCTCCCATCTCCCTTGCTGTATCTCTTTCCTTTTCGCTTTGCCATAAATGGTTCATAAAATTTTATACGCTCGTCCATAAAGGAAACCGTTTGCTCCACTTTCCACTCACAACATGCATTGCAGCCAGCATTGAAAATAAGTTAAGAGATCTGCACGCCGAGCGACAGTTTAGCAGATATTGAGATTCCCCCCCAAAAGACAAGTTAATAGCACTGAGGCCACTATTGATGTATTTTATATGCCAAAACTGACTTCCATTTGGTAATTCTATAAAAACAGAAAAGCTATGAGCTGTAACAGATGAAAAAATAAACTTCATCTTTAAACAAAAGTTATTTAAATGGATAAAAGTATAAAGAAAACTATGCATACGATCTAGAGTTTAGATTTAAGTTTAGGACTTTGCTTGTTAATTTTAATTTCATTAAGTATTTGTGGAGACTGTATAAAATATATAAATAAAGAAGTAAAAAATACATAGGTTAATAAATAAAATAAATAGATTAAAGTATAAAGTATCCGAAAATGTTTCATCAATCGGTTGAAAAATGCTAAAATACTTGTTAAAAGGGGTTCAAGTCAGAACTTAGCTTACACTTGAGCTAGGCAGCTGAAAATTGATATGTTAACTGAGGTAAAATGATTAAACAAATAACAAACTATAGCCGATTGATAACCCATTTAATACTTGTTTAATTTCAAGTGTATCACCGGTTGATACACAGATCAAAAGTTTATTTTTATGCTTCTACTATTCTCGATGTACCGAAGTTAGCATATATTTATTAGGAATATTATTACAATTATTCAAAGGTGTTGAACAACTTTATATAAACTTGAATTTCAGCTGGCTTACAGAAAATTTAAATGTAAGCTGAGGTTATGCTATCAATTAGTTATCGGTTCATTACTCCCTGATAACTGAACTTGTTTATTTTTGAATCAACAGAATTTCAAAAAGGCTCTCTTCCTATATTCACGAACCGCTGAGTTAGTTACATGTTCTACAGTTCTTTGAAATAGTTAGATAGAGATCCCTGTAGGCCTGACTGAGTGGCATTTTCCATTTCCATTTCCATTTTCCTGAAAGCAACTTGCAATTGCCATTGTTAAAACCGAATGGCAAAGGAAAACGGAAAATGATTTCGAAATCGTTTAGATGCTAACTCTCTGGCTTTGGCTTTGGTTGTGGCTCGTATCTTCCGCGTTGCCAAAATCAAATTGAGGGGCTTATGCAACTGGCCCAGCAACAACAACAACAACAACAACAGCAACAGCCACAGCAACAACAACAACATGCGACAACAAACAACCAAAATGAAACAAAAAAAGCAACAACGGGCAAATCGTAGTTGGAATCGGTGCTTACGTGACCAGCCGAACGACTCAATCTCAGTCAGTAAAAAAATCACAAAAAATCGAAAAAAAAATATAAACTTAAAACAAGAAAGAAAAACACTCCCTAAAGTGTCGATGGTAATAATACCCTGCACGATCTGTGAAAAAAGAACTACTACTGAACGTTTTCATGAAAAGAAAATACACTCCACAAAATAGAAAATAAACTAAGACAGCTGTTGAATGTTTAAAACAATTGAGTACCTCCAAAAATGAAGTCAAGTTTCCTAGTAGAAAGAAATACCTAAGCCGAAAAGATAATGTCAACCTTATGCAGTGTACAACCTGTAAATTGTTTTAGTATAATTTTCACAATTATATAATCTTACAACATATTTCACATTTGTATTCTTCTGCTATATACTTACACAAATTTATTCATCTCATGTTAACGCTTTAAATTGATTTATTTACTTGTGTATTGAATCTGTTTTATTATTTTCATTAAATTATTTAAGTGTATTTCTCTTTATTTTCATTAAATATGAATTTGTTTTATAAGAACTTCCAAAGATCAGTTTACTATATCCACACTCGACTCGAAATTGAGAACAATTTTACTAAGTTGTTGGCTTAGTTCATTATTCTTATGTATTTTATATCTTCTTTATCTGGTCTATGTCATTAGTATCTTATGCCCGTTTGAGGTGACTTGTTGTGTACAGGGTATTGAAATTACCGGTGCATGTTGCAAGCTGTCGATATGCTCAGTTCCCGCAAACGTTTCACCTACAAATACTATTCGTAGCTGTATTCGTATTCGTTTTCGTACTCGTTGATTCGTATAGTTGTATCTTATTATCAACTCGCGGCACTCGCGTTGAGTTCGCTGGCCGTTCATGAACTACAAACGCCGCTGGCTGCGTTTTCGCTTTGCATTCGACTGCAAATTGGCAGTCGACAGGGGGGCAGCAAGGGGACGGGGATGGGCATGGGCATCTACGGTATAGGTGGCAGAGGGGGCCTGTCCTCGTTGCGGTTGTTGGCTCTTGGGCTTTGCCATATCTGACGGATGCACAAACACAACGCACTCCACTGCGCCCAAAAACGTGTGTGCATTTTGCGTGTACACAACTTTCAGATACTCTTGTAATAATAAGATACAATTGACATATAAGGGGATAAGTCAGTTAGGCCGACTGTCTATTAACATGGGAAATGTTAAACTATCAATTGTTTGTTAAAACTTCTATCTGATTTTATTTATAAATTGTATTTCGTTGAAGGTTTGACTCATTTCCATAAACAATATTTGAGATTTTAATTGCTAAATTGAATTTGCTTATTTCATAGTTTCTTTCCATTCAATTTGCTTTTAATAATATTAAAAGTCTTTATTTTTCTAATGATAAACGAATACTGTTTAATTTATTTCTGTGCCACACAATCTAATAAAGCTTTCATTAAATTGGAAGTCAATTGTAAACTTCATTTCAATTGCTCAAATTCAATTCAACTTCAGTTGTTTAGTTCAATGCATATCCTTAGCATAATTTGTTTTAAGCTATAGCTCCATTTGATTTACATTTATTCAATTCAACTTTAATTCAATTTTAAATCAATGTAAATTATCATATTACCAATTCGTAGCATTCATTCAATTCAATTAAGCTTCCCAATGAATATAATTTCGACTGAGCTAAATAAAGTGAAGAAAATTATTTTCTTTACTTATATTACATTCTATAAGCACATTCAATAATTAACATTCAATTGTTAACTTTTGCTCTCAATTGCAAACAGTTTTATTATTTTTTTTTTATCTACATAAACTGGCTTCTAAAGTATATACAGACGACCTTACACTTCATATAAATATGTATTCATCATTATCAACATTATCATTATAAACGATGTCTCACTTTTGTTACAAACCAAAACAAAACCAAGGCACTTTTCCTGCACTTCAATTTGTGATGTGTTGATGACGATGACGATGATGATGATGACGAGGATGATGATGACGAGGATGATGATGACGATGATGATGATGAAGCAACCTCCGAATTTCGAGTGATAGACAAATATTTCTAAGCACCTTCAGTACTTGAGCTGTGCGTAATGTAAGCGCTCTGTACACCCTTTCAGAATACCCCAGACCCCCTTCACCTTCTCCTCTACCTTCTCTCTTACCCCGAGTCGTATTCGTTTCTTGTCATTTGCATGGGCCACACTTCACTTTAACACTTCAGTTCGCCCAACAACTGCGTCGCTCTTCAGTCAAGATAGGAATATGCTCCGAGTTGAAGAAGAAGTAGAAGAAGCTGAGACTCCATCATGGACAAAAACATGCATCGTTAATTCCTTTGACTGAAGATATCTAGTTTGTATCCCTTATTTTAAATTATCTGAATGTCTATATCCATATATTTCTATATCTATATCTATATCTATATCAGTATCTATATCTATATCTATATGTATATATCTAGACTTTAAATATTTACTGAAATTTTATTTACATATTTGAAAAGCTTTACCCTACGTTGAGTAGGGTAGTTCTGTTCAGTTACACACTTTGTTGACAGAAGTCTAAGGTACAAACTTCATCTATTAGGATCGTGTTGACCATATTCAAAGACTTGGTGCCTTAATCCCTTGCATCCTGTACACTGAACATTAAGAAGGGCTTCTTCAAGGATCTGAGAGGCTCTTCCCTGATCCAAAGTACGCTGTTCCAAGCGCAATTCTTGCTGCAGGCAATCGGTAAGTTCATCACGTCCAAAGGGTCGATAGTTGATGATGGTCGTCTCTACGGGGAGTTGCTGCAGTAACTCAAACTGTTGCCAGTAGTATTCCATCTCCAGATTGAAGATGTACACGACAAGAACAGTTTGGTTAACTGCCGCATTGAAATCTCCCTCCCGTTCTATCAACAACTTGTTGTAGATGGGCACAATGCCATAATCACAGGTGGATAGATTGTCGATGATGAGCAGATTTTGTCCGCAGTCAGATAGATGCTCCACAAAGTTCCGTATCAAGTGAAATTTGTGAACTCCATTTGGTACATTGGTGCTCCAAGAATATGTGTGGACATTCTCTTGCCAGGGAAATTGTTGTCGAAGTCCCATTGCCGTTAGGGATTTCCCTACCCCAGGCGGACCCAGCAATGCAACAGATTTGAAATTGCTTGGACTCTTCATGACTTTCTCGAAGCGGGCGAGGGCGTGTTCCTGGTTGAGCACCTGCCTAGAAAGCTGTCGAAAAATTCCCATTGCATCCAACTTTTGATTGCAGTATAAGGCACGAGCTGTTTCCTCCTTCGTAGCTCCCAGTTTTCCACTCAATCCCAACAAACCGACAACTCCAAGCCAAACTGATTGCAGTGTTCCTCCAAATATTTCCACCTGGGTCAGATCATGGCCTAACGCCAGATCTATGTAATTGAATCCTAGAACCGCCAACACTGTCGCAGCACTTGTCACAATCATTAGACCCTGCATTATATTTGCCTGCTGTATGCTTCTTAACTTCTCCCGATACGGTCGACATCGAGTTTTCTGCAAGATGCCCCGTACTCTGGAATCAACCATGTCATCAGAGGATCCAGGATGCAGGGTACCTTCGAAGGGCATTTTCTGATGAACTATCCACGAACCTCTTCGCATGATCAAGTCCTTTATGAAGTGTCAATTAAAGAATACCATTAAAATTTTACTTGTATTGGTCAAAAAGGCTTTAAATTAAATCATTTATAGTTTTTATGAATAAATATTTCAAGTTTTTCAATTTGACAGCTAATACTTTGTGCATAATCTGCAGATATTTAGTATGCCAAGTACTATTAATCATTAATTGTTTGTTACAGATTTTTTGATATGTTGAGCCAAGAACCGTTTTATAAACTTGATATAAAAGTCATAAAATTCTGCAACTTTTATCAATAATTTTTAATACTTTAATGTAAGTCGGTATTCCTGAAACGAATAATTCTAAATATTTGAAAGATGTTTCTATCTCCTTTAGAGTTTTGGCCATGTTTTTCAAAGTTTGCTCTGTCTGCAAAATAATTATACGCTTTGTTAAAGAAACGCCACATGAATTCAAATAGTGTCTGCGCTTGTTTTCTAGTTTCTCAAAGCGTTACTTTGCTGGCATTAAAAGCGCTTACTCATCATTATCAGACAGCAGTCATCAACGAGCAGTCATCAGCTGTTTTGAGGGGTATTGAGGTAGAGAAACAGAGATGGGAGAGACAGAGAAAGAGAGTGAGAGTGAGAGAGATAGACATTACCATTAGGCCGACAATTAAGTTTAGACTCGCGCGGAAAGCCGGCAGCCAACAGCAAACAGTCAACAGCCAAGAGGCAAGTGGCAAGAGGCAGGAGGTAGCAACTGGGCCACTCTTTGAAAGCAGCTGAAAGATCAGGCGATCGTGATTACCAAACAAACTGAACAACAACTGAACAACTGAACAATCAGCCAGCCAAAGAGACGACCGGTCTGGCCAGACGCAAAAGCCCAGTTCAAGATACAAGATACAATATAGAAGAGACGAGGCGAGTTGAAGAGAGACGGATATATATAAGTATATACATATACACAGCGTATGAGCCATTTGTGTGCTTGGCAACAAACATGGCTCAAAAGACAACAAAACAAAACACTTCAATTCGTAGTCGTGTAATAGACCAAATTGAGAAAAACCTTTAACTAAGCAAACTTAGCAGCTCAAGTTACATTGCAGATACTCTAACTTTGCCACGAACCTTAAAAGATAGTTTTATAAGATGATGAAGGGAGTTATCTTACTAGATTCTCTATTATCGTATAATATCAATATTGTTTTGTTTAATTAATATTAAAAGTCTCTTTAAGAAATCTCCTTTAGGAAATAAATCCAGATGCTAAAGAGGAAACAACTTATATAGTTAATTCTAAGTTCCTGAACTTCTTCTTAGCAAATCCCACTTAAAAAAATGTTTAATAAATTAAGAATGATATTTGCTAACATTATTGCTTTACTTTAGTCGTATTTAAAGTCTAATATTAAATTTCCTAAATTTTCGTTTGTAGTCAAGCTAGCTCAACATTTAATCATAGATAAATTAAAAGGGGAAAGATACAAGTGTATGCTCTCACAATAAAAGATCGTTTGAAACCACAATGCAAAACATTTCAGATTTTGTGATTAAAGTAAATAAAAGATTTGAATAATATTTCTGTATGCATGTCAAAATACTTATGACAGCACTGTGTAAAAATCTAAAGAAAGAGCATGCAGTCAAACAAAAGATTTGCTGAATATGCTGACAGTTGGACAGATAGATGGATAGGCAGAGAGCTAGATAGATAGATAGAGAGACAGACAGACAGACAGTTGGACAGATGGACAGTTGGACAGACAGAGACACTTGTTTTGAGCTCAGAGGGCCCGTAACGGTTTCTCGAAAATCAAGTTGGGCGACTTGCAAAAGTGTCTTTCATAAATCAGTCAACGGTCTGGCTAACAGCGTCAGCTGTCAGCCGGAGATCATTTTTGGTCGCTTGGGTTCAGCTTTGGGTTCGGTAATTATGTCTCTACTCGTTTCAGTACACTCAGACGATATGTGTGTCATTATGATCCAAGACAGACAGAGAGACAGACAGACATACAGACAGACAAAGAGACTAAAGACTTGGTAGACTTGCCGGCTCGGCTCTCCGGGGTAAAAGTTTGTTGGCCCTCAACATTTGGCTGACTTTCCGTTTTGGCCATATTTGATTTGACGCTTTGGCCCTGCTGCTGCTGCTGCTGCTGCTACTGATGTTGCTGCTGTTGCCAAGCAATTCGAAGCAGACCAACTGCAACGGCTGAGTCAGCGTTTTTAATTGTTGCCAAAAGCGGAAAAGTTTTGCAAGTGAAAAGTAGGCAATGAAATAGTCATTTGGAAAATTTACAATCGGCCAACGAAATTAACTTAAAAATCCACTGGCAAAGCCTTGCCAATCAGTGTAGCAATTTCAGCTTATTTCACGCTAGATCTAGCCTATTTTAATAAGTGTAAAAGTTTGGTTAAACCAACAAAAATTATCAAAACCAATCATTAAATTTATTATTATTAATTTTTTTATAGCATTTCAGTTATTCGCTTTAACATATTAAACTTTTGTATTTTCTCTTTTCAAATGTGTTATTTTAACTTAACTTTCGTTAGTCTGCATTCAAACGAAAGAAAATTTATTTATTTTAAGTAGAACACACTTGATAAAAGTATTTAGTTAATAAATAAATGAATAAATAAATTAAAGATACAGTCTAATTAGACCCAGTACTTTAAAAAAGTACAAATGGGTCTATTACGTTTGTGCAAAAAAAAATGTGCGTAACAGGTCGAAGGAGGCGTGGCAGACCCCATAAAGTATATATATTCTTGATCAGCGTCAACAGCCGAGTCGATATAGCCATGTCCGTCTGTCTGTCTGTCCGTTTGTCTGTCCCTTTTTGTGTCACCTAGATCTCAGAGACTATAAGAGCTAAAGACACCAAACTTGGCATGTAGGTTCATCTATATCTCAAGTTGAACGAGTTTGTTTTAGATTTTTGCCACGCCCCCTTCCGCCCACACAAATTAAAATACAAAATTAAAATACAAAACTAGTCTCTCAGTTTTGAAGCTATCTTGATGAAACTTGGTACAGGTCCGTTTTTTAAATCTGTTTTTGAACCAAATATATTTAAAAGAAAACAACACATGACAGAAGTTGCATGCTTCAACACTCAAAAAGAGGAGCAATATTAAAATGATAAAGAATACATCTTTATAGTAGTAAAGAAATATAACTTACCCTTTTACATAATATTTTTTTAGATTTACAAACAATTTTTACATATTACACTTCACTACACTGTGATCAGCAATCAACAAAAGCTGACTTCATTTTTAAGCACCAAACAAAAACAAAAAAAAACTATAGCCTGACTAAGGCTGCGGGCTACAACACGCACACTTCATAAACGAATTTAAAATTCTGAACGCAGACAATTAAAACGAAAATAAGCAAAGTGAAATGAACGCATACATATGTATCATTGCGTAAGTGAGAGCGCGGGAGTTAAAACGAGCAACAACAACGATCACAAGGAGAGCACACACAAAGGAAGAGGCAAACGCAATGCGTAGGAAGGAGCGGGATAGCGATAGATTAAATGGTGGCAAAGAGAGCAAAGCGGTGCTTCGCTGGCAGCCATAGCTGCATACATTCGCAATGCGTAGGAAGGAACGGGATAGCGTTAGATTAAATGGTGCCAAAGAGAGCAAAGCGGGGCTCCGCTGGCAGCTATGCAAAAAAAAAGCACTTGCAAATATTAAAATTGAAATTTAACAAGCTAACGCTCTTTAATTTAACAACCTTCATATGCATAAAGTGCACAAAACTTTGCTTGACTGTTTAACACACAATTTAAGCCAATTGGACCGATTAAGCTATGAATTTTCTTCAAACAACACGGAGCAACTACACAAGACGAGCTTAAGAAAACCGATACGCGATTAGAACTAAACGATAGACGATTATCGATAATCAAGAATTATTGATGTAGCGCTTACATTAGTACCAAGTAGTGAAAACGTATATGAAAATTACTCAAAACTATTGAAAAATTCTTCTGAATGATAAATTATATCCAAGCAGAAAATAAATAAAAGATATGGATAAATGCTCCACAGTGCGTGTGGGTGTATGTATGTATGTGTGTGTTTGTGTGAAGGGTGCAAAAGCGTCTCAATTATTTGTTTTGCACTGGGATTTCCCGCACACTGTGTTTTCTCCAAGTGCGTGTGGAAAAGTGGGCGGGGCACACGCCTCTTTTTATTGTGCCACAAGGCGGCAGCAGCAATCAAACAACAACAGCAACAACAAGAACAGGCAGAATTAACATTTAAAACAAGTCGAATTACAAGAGCACCTTTGATGCTAGCGGATTGATTTTTAGTACGTAAAATACAGACTATGGTCTGAACCTATCCTGCAAATTTTATCCAAATCGGATGATAAACGCGGAAGTTATTCAACTAAGAATGTTACGGGCAAAATAAATCTCTGAAGTGGCGCCATCTATGGAAATTTTTTGAAACTGAAATAATCTGTAGTAATCGCATTACACTCAAAAAGTACT
Source organism: Drosophila putrida (assembly GCA_037043535.1). Classification (NCBI taxonomy): domain Eukaryota; kingdom Metazoa; phylum Arthropoda; class Insecta; order Diptera; family Drosophilidae; genus Drosophila; species Drosophila putrida. Next base: position 2,157,365 of record JBAMBI010000464.1, read on the forward strand.
GGGTCTCCTACTGTCGAGCTTGCTCCACCGTAGCTTAATGCATTTTTCTATATAAGTTTAGGAAAGTAAGTGCGCAAGACTTAATTTAATACTAAGATAATCTTAACTGAGATAATTTTAAATTGATTACATTTTGAAAATTATGCATAACAATATATGGAGTAGAGTCACTGTCTAATTTTCAGCACTTCTGATAGTAAAAGATTGAGGTGTTGTTATATACCCTTTATCTATTATACAATCCCATTACACGAGTTCCATTAAACTAATTAACTTATTATTTAATTTAGATCTTGCTTTCATCTGGCTGCTTATGTTAATGTATTTAGACACTGTTAATAAAATGCAGTTTACATTTAAAAAATGTTGTACAAGTGCAAATGAATGTTTCTCAACTTACTCAAGACGATATTTACCTTTAAAATATTAACTGTTAATACAATAATAACAATTCCACTTAATAACGATCAATTCATCTTCAATGTACCCTGTGCATGAATAAATATTTTTAAAAGTGGATAATGTTAGCAGTTTAATAAAGTATGTTTTAAAAAAGTTTGTTTGTACCAATGACTTAAAAATGAATATTATTTTAAAAGTTAATAAATAACTGCACATTTTGTTTACCTATTTTGTACAATGTGTATGTACAGGGTATAGTTATAGCAAATTTTAGAAGTTTTCGAGCACACTTTTATTCTCTGCTCAAAGCCAATAATCGTCGGCTAGAAGAAAGAGAGGTTCTTGAGACTGGCGAATTGCAGTTTATTGAACAGGAACTTAAACGTGTTTGTGCCGACGGGATGACGCTTGAGTACGTGTATCTGAAAGATACAGATACATGCGAGTACGCAGCTCATTATTTCAGGCACGACAACAACTGTGGCAGAGGCATCAACAGAGGCAGCGACTGAGGCAGAGGCAGAGGCTGTGGCAGCGTCTGCTGTCAGTTGCAACTTCAATTGAAACGCATTTAATTAGTTTGTGCCTAATTTATGCTGCCATCGACAACAACATCAACGTTCAACATCAGCAACATCGAAGCTGTCATCTGGCAATGTGCTACTTGAGATACCCTAACCGTTGGGTATGATAAACTTATCATACACATTAAATGTTAAGATTTAAAAAAATAATTAAAATAAATAATCAATTATTATATATTAATCTAGAGCAATAATCAATTAATAAAAGTAGCATTTGTGACTAGAGTCTCAAATAAAAGTTAAGAATAGATAAGTAGAATACATAAAACATGCCTGTCTCAGATATAAGAATATTAAATTAAGCTATCAATTATCAATTTAATTTCATTAAATTTATTACGTTTAGATATCTGTACCCTTTACTTAGCGAATAGGGTATTTAATTAGCTAACTAAAGACAAGCTGTCGTTGCTTTGCTGTTATCTTTTTTATGACAGACATTTGGCGAACATTAGAGCAAATCAACAAATGACGATGACAGTTACGAGTCTGTCGATAAGTTTAGATACAAAATGCTTCAAGACAAAGTGCATTGGTATGTGCCCAATGGTCAGTTGGACTTATAGGTCAGTACTACAAGCTGGCATTTGCCTTCTAGCCTGGACTGGCTCGATTTGACTTGACTTGGGCCATCATAAGTTACGCCCTCGCTAAAGACGCTTCAATTAATTTAATTAACGAACGTGCTTCGAACGCCTTCCAATTGACGTTGTGGCATTTGTTAAATTGTTTAAAGAATGGAATAGAACACACAAACCAACAACAACCAGAGCAACAACAACAACAGCAGAAGGAGAAAAGATGTGGGTGTCTTTTGCTTTTTACTTATTTTGATAGCATTGTATGGCTTCTCAGTAAAATCTACTGAATGCGTTTCTATGATTAACTTTCATTTGATGAAATATTTTCATTTCGGCTTTCGTTATTCCTACAATGTTTTCCTTTCCTCCCCTCCCCTCCCCCTTCTCCCAGCCCCCTCTCATTCCCCACTATAATAGGGCATTCTATAATAGGGCTTCGCAGTTACCCCATGTCAGACTTGAGGCCTCTTTTTGACCGGTTGACGTTTTTATTTTATTTTTTTTTCGTTGCTAACCAAGCTGAGGTCATGGGCTTGATATTTTTCCATTTTCCATTTTCCCCGTTTCCCGCTTTCACTGTTTGTCGTCAGCCAGCTTGTCAAATTATCTATCGTATACTTGCAAGACGCTCGATTGTTGTTGTTAGTGTTGCTTTTCAGCTTATCAAGTTTATCTAAGCTTATCCTCAACGTCTTAAACTTAAGAATCTTTCGCTGTCATTGGATTATTTAACTCAACAAATTTTCAAACGGCATTCGAGCCGCTGCTAGTGGCGTAATTAATGGATTAATACATCGATTAATAAATTAATTAACAGTTATGCAAAAAAATTTACGCTAGTTATGCAGTAAATAACTTTCTGTTAATTATCTCTGAGAAAATGAACGAAATGTAAAGAAGGTGTAACTTGTGATAAGAGTAAAGTAACAAATAAATAAAGATAATAAAGAAAAAATTAGATTAAAGAAAATAAAGCTAGTAACGAAAGTGAAATCAGAAATCTCCAATTTTTTGTTCTTTCTTCAAGTTAATGATTGATAAGTGTTTAAATAATATGAAAAAGATATGTCAATTCATTTATTCTTAGGCATCCCATTTAGCTAGTGACTTATGTAATGTACTTAAAAATTTTAAGTCTAATGCTGTTCTAGTCAAATGCACAACAATTGTGTGACTGAAGTAACTTTTGATGAAATGATAAAAATGTATACATAACTGTCAAGTCTTACTAAACTAGTTCTGTTCTATGGTTTATGTTTAGTCAATATATTAATTATAAATTCACTTGTCTTGATTATCATTATAAAACCATCGCAAATTCATAGACCTTATTTGCAGTTTCGAAGTGATCACATGACTCATCCAAAGATTACCTGCTCTTCTAGGCAACCAGGTGTATATTGTTTATCGACGATGCAACAACAAACTTGCAACATTATTATTGTCTGTGTTGTTGTTGTTAATGATGATGATGATGATGGAGACCGAGGAATACTCGTATTTTATGCTACGATATCGCCACATGTTGATCTTTAAGCTCTTTTATTATTATTATTATTATGCGAAAAAAAACAAAATACAAAATACAAAAAAAAGAGGAGAGCAGAAAGAGCGTAGTAAAAGAGACAACTTGGAACTGGCCCAACTGGTTCTCCTCGTTGGCTTTTGAGGAATATTTGAGGCCAGATCAGTTCAGATCAGATCAGAGTCAGAGCAGGCCACTACCGGAGTTACACCTACTCCCTCTGGCGAGTTGTGGACTTGGATTAAAGCTTCAGCTTCAGCTTCATGTTGTTCTTGTTGTTGTTCTTGTTGTTGTCTTCTCAACGGGGTGTGCTCTATGTTGTTTACGTTTAGCGTTGTTTCCTTCATTCCACGCTCGTTTGTTTTGATTTTTCAAAAAGGTTGGGCTAGAAAAAAATATAAAAAATAAAAAACTGGATGCCCTTGTTTGTTTGTACACGGTTTGGTCTTTAAATGTTTGGTCTTTGTCTTCCCCTCTCTTTTGCTCTTTCTCTTACCCTCTCTAACCCTCTCTCTCTCTCTCTCTCTATTTCTCACTGTCTGAATCTCTCTCTCTGTCAAATGAACCAAAAGAGACCTTTAGCTAGGCTTTGCTTTATTATTATTATTTTTATTTCAAGTTGCCATTGTTGTTGTTCTTTGTGCCACAAAAGCAAAACAACAACAATTTTTTTTTGTTGCTGTTCATTCTTTCTTTAATTCTTCTTTTCGTTGCTGTTATTGTTGTTGCATAGCATTGTACTCATATGATTTGGGATAGAGTTCAGGTTCAGTTTGGGATTCAGATTCAGATACGGGGATTCGGTTAGGAGTACGGGTACGGCTAGGGGTAGGGGAAGGGGAAGGGGTACGGGTTTATTCTCTGGGCTTTTGCGTAATAAGTTTGAGTGCCGCTTTGTCTATCAACTAGTTACCCAATTGCTGAGAACCCCATCAAGGGATCAGCCAAAGGCACAGTTGCCCTTCTGTTTTGTTTCTGTTTTTTTCTTGTTGTTTTTTGTATTTTATTTTTTTCATTTTGTTCTTTCTGCTTTGCTGTTGTTTTGTTTTCTCCTTTTGCTAATTAAGATTCATGATGGGTTAATCTGTGGCTGGGCTTTGGTCAGTGCCAAGTTAACTAGTCAGTCCACAGTCTGTTTCAGTTGACGATGGATTCCTATGGATACACTCAGAGAAAAGACGACACCTTAGGGTTGGTGTGCGTGAATAAATTACCATTACCATTGAAATAAACGTTTTCTGAATATCTAACAAATTTTGGTTTAAAGTTTGTGATATATCAAATAACATAAGGGTATGTTAAGCATAATAAAACAGAAATAAGATATAGATTTTTACCTTTAAAACACCAAGAGGTGTCTAAACATAATATACTAATTTTAAAAACAATTTTTGAAACACTAAATCCCTTATATCATATTAAAATAGTATTATATTCCAATATCCAAATAGATAAATACACAACACAAAGTAGTTTACTCTAATTGTTAATGTTAATTCCACACTATTTATTGATTGTCCACACATAGGACAGATTGTAAATATTGACACCTGCAATACAAAAAAAATAGTTAAATACTAAAATATCAAAATTTTTTAAATATTTTTGATATATTATCAAAAAAAAGGTGCATTGAAGATATCTTAGAGATGGGTTTAGAATGAAACAAGACTAAATAAAAGAAGGTGAGAAAGCGCAGCATAAATGTATTTTGAATTCAAGTAATCTATACAAATTCTATATGTTAAGTTTAGTTCTCTATCCTTATACACAGTCTCTTTCTGTACCGACTGCATATGGTGAGAATAATGGGAATAATCTTAAGCTGGGTTGACCCGGCTGCACCTTGGAATGGTATTGAGTTTTTATCTCTTGTTTCACATTTCATGAGTGTCAACAATGGGAAACTGAAATTTGTTATTATCTAATTGTCTGTTGTTTCTACTACTTATGCGGACCACGCAGCTCCCTACCACATTTGCCTCCTGGGAGTTGTTGGGGCATCGCTGTTGTTGTTCTTGTTGTTGTTGTCGTTGTTTTCTGATGTTACCCCAATCCGCCCCAATGACTAACCGCCACCGCGGGAGCTGCAAACAGAAATAATAAACACCAACAAGTGTCGTAAAAACAAATTAACGGCGCACAAGCAAACACTTGTTCCCTCTGCAGACTCTCATCCCCTCCCGTTCCCAGCACCTTCCATCCCACCCTCACCCTCACACCACTGCCCCTTCTAAAGCCCCTCCTAAGTTTTAAATGAGCAAACATTATTTTAATTTATTGCATTGCATGGCAAACCCCACTACACTAATCCCAACAACAACAACAATAACAACAACGTGGTCTACACCATTTGTTCGACCCTCTTAGTCCCTCCCCATCCCCCATCCCCCATTCCCCGTGCCCCTATCCACCACAGCACCACAGCATAGATGCCTTGTTACCCCTATGCTCCCTCGTTGCTTGTTCCCACATTTTCATCTGCAACTCAATAAAAGGGGGGCGTGGCAAACTGGGCGCAGCTTAACAGATTTCCCCATGGGTCCACAATTGAGCACTTCTCATATTTTCGAATTGCAAAAGATCTCCAAAGAGGGAAAGAGGGCTGCTAACAACGGTAAGAAAGGGGAGAAGGAGAGGGGTAGATGGGACAGCTCTTAAAATGAAGCTACTTAAGTGAAATCAACTTACTCATTGACAACAAACATAGAGATATATGCATTTTCAATATTATCAGAAGACATTGAACACTCCGAACTCTGAAAGTATAGGAAAAGAATAACTTTAAATATTATTTAGTATCTAATGATTGTGAAATTTATTGAGATATCTTCAGCATTAAGGGATGCATTAGTTAAGCAGTTATTATTTAAAATACTGTTTTAATTTATTATTAAAATTACTTAAACAGAAAAAAGGAAATCAATCGGAGCTTTTCAGCAAATGTCGAATTAAAGTATCATTAGTGAAATCCACATTGAAAACTCTTCATTTAATTATACATACAATATATCTAACAACATTGAGGGTCTTACATTTTGTCATTTTATATATCCAGTTAAATTGCCTTTCACTGATAATTATTTTGTATTTAATTTATCGAATTGTTATTTGCACGTCAAATTAATATACAACTGACGTGTGCGTTGCCAGTCGAATATCGAATTAATTTGTCAATTATATAATTAACCCGTCGCAAGGTGGAGTTCTCTATGGGGTATTTATGTATGTTATAATACCCCACACCGTAAAAGAGGAGAATATTCCTTCTCTGTTCCAAGAACACGTCGTGAACGTGCCTCGAATTGTTTTATATACACTCGTTGAATCTATTATGAGTATTAAAGTCAGGTCGATGCCACGATAACTTATCTAAGGGATTTGTTTAGTTGGTCCTCTAAAAGAGTATTTCAATATTGGCTTGATAAATATACAATATATAGTTTTTGGCATTATTTAATTTCATTTGATGACTTTTAAATGACGGCCTGTTGGGTTTGAGTTGGGTATCTTTTCAAATTGTATATGGTTTTAATTATAGATTTGAGTTGTAGCCATCATTCCTGGCCTGGTCACTTAATTGTGGCCGCTTCACACATGAACCTAATTATTTTCAACAAAAAGATATAAATTTCCACGGCATTTCATTTGCATATAAAGAGCGGCGCTCTAATGGATCGCATTTGCATAATTTTGTTGGGTTTGCCTCTGTGTGTGTTTATCATTATTCAGTAGGAATAGTAGGAATAGCATGGCCAACTTTTAGTTGAATAGACACACAGTTTAGTACATCTCCATCTCCCCACATTCTTCACGTTTATAACAGCTAATTTGGATTTTAATAACACATTTGGCTACCTCAGATACACACCACACACACCTAGAAGTGTTGGTTGTGCATATCCAATGGTCGCCATAATTGCATAATTATTCTCATACTGGCTAATAATAATATGTGCCATTAAATACCACTTATATAATTAATTGCCGAATATACAAATTCAAACTCTACATTTAGTTAAGCACATACAATTTTTACAAAAATATTCAACAGTAAAATGGATAAGTAATATGCAATAGATTCATTAAATACAGGATCTACAAAACCCTAGTAACCCAAAAGTAATGTAAAATCAATACTTGGTATTTTTAAAATCACCTTTGAATTAGATACAAAGGCGTAAGATTTGTCTTTTTTTTTAATAAAATATAGAGATAATTAAAGTAATTGTGGAAATTTGAAGTAATTTATGCAGAATTTATGCAGCCGCAAAATCAGCGTTCTTGTTTTAAGAGATTTGTTATAAGCATTTGATCTGTTAATCTATCATATATATACATAGAATATATTTATTTTAGTTTGAGTTTAATAAAATTCGCTCAGAAAATATGGGATCAATATTAGCAAAAAAAAAAAATATTGAGACATTTGTTAAATTAAAGGCATATATATTTGTAATGTATTGTAAAATTTATACCCTTGCAGAGATTTTATAATTTACTATTTATTTATTTATTTAAACTTGATTTAATAGTTTAATTTTGAATAATTTTGATCAACAGTTATCAGTTAATATGAATATATAACGGGTACAGTTCATATAATATATTTCTTAATGTATATATACCACCTTCTCAAACTTGTCTATAGCTGCTAGTTAGGTTCATCTAAATTTAACTGACAAAACACAGAAATTGTAGAGATTCGCAATTGTAATTGGATAACCTGAACAGTCTATCAATTAGGCATGTGCATTGTGAGACTTTTTTCTCTTCCTTCCCCTTCTTCCCTCTGCCCCTTCTTCCCTGAGTTATCATAAGGTTGTTGTGGCAAGTATCTCGATGGTGCGTGTTGTCAGGGGCGATCAGGCGTGGCAGCTGTACCATCTGGCAGCCTTATGAGTCACGCAAATGTCTGTCCCCATTGCGATCCGAGCCGAGCCGAACTGAACCGAACCGATCTGTGATCCATATGTTTTCACTTAGAGCATAATCATTGCTATACTCTGCAACAAGGGGCCCACAACTTGGGGTGGGGTGGCTGCGACTCAATGTACAATGGAGCAGAGTCTGTTCCATTTAATGATGCATTTCGACTTAAATTTAGTGGCAAAACATTGTACAACGCATTAAGTAATTACGATTATGTTGCATGCCTCGACTTCTGATAAATATGAAAATGCATTCGATTCATTGGTTGCCTACAACCCCGCAACAAGTGCATGCGGCATGTGGCATGTGGTGAGTGGCGAGTGGCGACTGGGGCTAAATGGTTAGAGGGGGGAAAAGGGAGAGAAACGAGATTTACATTGGGGCCATGTGGTGAAGCGTAGAATTTAATTGTTCCCACCAAATAAGTTTCTACACTCACTTGAAAGATCTACTGCCTAAAGATGATGTATCTTAAAAGAGATCTCTCACTAAGTGATTGAATAAATCATGTAGAAGGTTCTACATATGTTTATCTAACGCCTAAAGTACTAGTTCCATAATGTCACTTATTCAAATGATCTGCTCAATGTTACAATTGAAAGGGAAACGTTTTTGTTTTCTAGACTTTGAGATTCCGATATGACGGAATTTCAGATTATTTAATATACTTTTAAATATAATCAGAATGAGAAACATTTTAATAATAAATTATTTAATACTTTTTGTTTATTGTGAATATATTAAAAATATAAATTGTAGTTTATATGTTTATGGTCGGACTCTAATAAACTGTTTAATATCATATAAAGTATGGCTTGTGACTGTTCTTCAAAGTTTTCCATCTAGTTCTTAACAACTTAAAAGTAATATATTATGTGCCGCATAAATATTCATGTACTTTAATCTGGCTCGAGAACATTTGAAACATTTGGGCAAGGAATGAAAGGACAGCCATTCATTATGCCTCCACCATTTATCAAGTGCACATAGCATTGGGTGCTATTCCAACGGAACTTCCTGTCCTTCTTTCAGATTGCTAGATGGGAGAGATGGGAGGGTGGTAGGTAGCGGGGTTGTGTCAGATCTGGGGGCGGCAGAACTAACTGCCAGTTATGGTCAGTCAGCAGTTGACCACCGCGCGCCAGAGCAATCCATCAACTTCATGAGGAGCAAAATGCGCAAGTGTGCGTGTAATTTCTGTGAGGCCGCACACTTATCGAACATGTCAAGGAGTGGGACTGAAGTGTGGTGCGGTGGGGGGGGGGGGCTGGACAGCACCTATGTTTACTATATGAAAACTAGACCGAAAGCAACCCGATAGTACTGAAAGTCTGCATACACATAAGTCTACCATCCATCCATCAGCTAACATCACTCACTCATTCAAACATTCATACCATTTTCATTTCTTTTTTCCCCTCGATTTTTTCTTTGCCTCACTGTTTTGTTGTTGTTTCCTGTTTTTGTGGCACTTCATCAACATCACAATCATAACAGTCAAGTCCTCTACAACTAAACCGTTCAAATAGGCCCAAAGAAAGGGGTAGCACAAGTACAAGTAGATGAGATCTTTAAATTCCAGTTGTGGTTCAAATATTCAAGACAGAACATCAAAACTTAAAGCATCTTCTGGGAAATGAATATTATATTATCGTATCAAAAGGAAGAACTTAAAGTCTCTTCCAAAAAGCAGAAAAATATTATGGAAAAAGTAAACAACAAATTTGATGTTCTTATACTTTCCACATTATAAACTTATTTTATAAAGTATACGATTATACGCTGAACTCATATTGAAGTAGTTATTTTCTGATTTTCAGTTCTTTTTTTTAAACTTATTTCATAAATTATACAAGTATATAATAAACTAAAAAATTTATTTAATAACAATAGTGTATATCATTAAAAAGACAAATAAACATTTTAGAGAAACAATATTGTGTTATTTTTATTTTATTTTATTTTATTATAATTATCATTACTATTTTATTTATATTATACTAAACTGACTTAGCGACATTATAGAATTCTTAATAAGTCAAAAGATTTTAAAGAGGAAAGATGTTGAGTTAACTAAAGTTAAAAGTTTAAACTTGAAAGTCAACAGTTGCAATCATTTTATGAATTGAACTGATTCAAAGTTAAATAAAATTCCTTAATACACTTTTAAGTTGTATTTTTGATAAATTAAGTATAATGTAAGCTTGTACTTCTTTCGACGGTCCGTTCGCTCTGGAAATATTTGGATGCCCTATTGAAATCCCATTGGCTTTCCCCATTTGGATGTCAGCTTAGGACCTCACATCGTATTTGATGTCGAGCTGCTGCCGTGCATGTCTAAGCCTGTCAATCGGGCTTCGCATCCTTCAATCCAATCACCCTACCCCCCAAATCTACTACACCTCTCTCTCCCTCTCTCTCTCATACACACACACACTCTCTATCTCATCCTGAATGTCCTAACTCACATGCTGTGAGTATTTTTGTATTTTTTGAATTTGTATCTGCTATTTGAGAGTCTGCACGTTAATATTTGGATTGCGTGTATTTGTATTTGTTTTCTGGTTGTGTTTCCTGTTCAGAATTGGTTGTGAGAGGATTTCCCGGAAGGGTGAGGGGGGGTGGTAGGAGGTGGTAGGAGGTGGTTTAGGGGTTTGGGTACTGTGTGTTGCCAAAATAAATCCGCTATAAGCCCCTTGCACAAAAATGTTTTTCCTATTTTGCATAAAAAGTTGCGCTTATCCCTTTCACATTCGCATATTTAAATTTCGTTTCTCTGATATTTGAAATTCGATTTTTGTACATCTTTTTTTCTCGTTTCTTTTGCCTGTCTCTCCTCCTCTGCTCTGCTGCTCTCCTTTTCGCATTCTTCCTTTTCCCTTATGCTTTTCACATACACCGCTCGTCATCTAATTCGACCGTGTATCGCATCCGGATCCGTGTAGCAGCTTTTTAGTTGCATGCTTATCATTCAATAGGTTTCGTGTGCCACGTGTCTGTTTATTTTATACTTCAAATTTCACACACACACACACACTCCTACTCACATACACACACACGCTTATATGTATATATCCATTGGTTGCGTGTGAAAACTCACAAATGACGAGTGGATTTTGGCATCAAGAAACGGGAAACGTCAACGCTTCAAATGTTCCTTGGGATTCAGGTTCCAAACTAACCCAAGAGAATTTCCCTACGATTTTAATTGCAACTGACAGTGAACTCAGCACAAGCGACAGTTTAATAAGCAACTCGAGACATTAACCAAGGTCCTGTAACAATATACCCAACATGACGACCTTCTTTGAAATATTTGCCTAGCCAAATTGACGGAGCACAGAAGTTGAGCTCTTCTCTGGGAAATATGTACATCAAATATACATTTTCACAAAGAAATTCAATTAAATTGAAACATCAGTTTCTTGCATGTTTATAATGACTGGAGATGTTAAAAGAGGCTTATTGAAATGTGAAACTTGACAAATACATATTTTACCTCAAGTGGAATTGGGAATTTTATTAAATTCCCTACGTGTTAGCAGTAATTGAAGTCTTTTTAAGAAGATGTTATTAATTTTTCATTCAACAAATGTAAGTAAAGAAACTTTTCTTTTAATGTTTTAAAAAAATTACATTTATATCTATCTTATTTATATAATTATACTTATATATACATAGACATATATCATCTCACTTTCGCAATTCAATTTTAATTAACTAAATGGGAAGAACTTTGTTTATTATTTCTTTTTATTTTTATAATGAATTAATAATAGTAATTATAATATTTCTACGTTATATTATTTATAAATAAATTATAATTAAGTATTATATAATTATAAATAATTATAGCATACTTTCCAGAGCAGGATATTGAAAAGTTCATAAGCTGGTTTGTATAACTTTTTACTTTTATAAATAATAAAGAAATATATTCAAACTGACTTTAATATAATATTCAGCAATATTAGTTTAGAGTTACTATTCCAAAAGGCTTCCATAGTAAATAGTTTCGAAGGATAGCTGATGTTATAAATTTTGGTTTCTAGACTATTTCGCACAAGTTATGGTACGTGATTTTTGTTAGAAATTAGAAATTCAGAACCTGTTTGTGCTGACAAAGTTAGTTATAGATGGAGATATACTTTGTGTGTGCGAAGACGCAGCTCGTAAAGACATTGCAATGCCACTCAGCAAGGACCTGTGCAGCAAGGACCTGTGAAGCAAACAGAGCTGACAGTGCAGTGCAAAGTCAGGAGCAAAGGTCAGTCCAAGGACAAGGAAAGATGCCAGCGAAATGCACAAAAAATAAAACACAGAAGAATGAAAATGTTTCTCTTATTAAAATCGATATTTAGTGGGTGAGACTAGACTAGAGAAAGAGGCGGTGGTAAGAGGGGGAGTGGCAGTGGCAGGGTTGGTGGTATTTGCATTAAATTATGCGACGAGCTGCGGAAATGTTTGCCCCATCAAATAGAGGGGGAATCAGATGAAGAAGAAGAAGCAGTAGTAGTACCAGTAGCTGAAGAAGAAGAAGAAGATGAGGCAAAACTCAGAACGCAGCATCGTTAAGTGCGGCGGAAACAATTTCACTCTTCAGCACAAGGAAAGCCATAAAAGGAAATAAAAGGAAAGCAGCTGCAGACGTCGACGTCAACGGCAACTGCGACGTCAACTGCGACGTCGACGTCGACTGGGGCTGCGAGGCATTTGTTAAAGCGAAGCGCCGCAAACAAATTGTAACAGAAATCCTTCAAACATCTGTGAATAACTCACCCAATCCCCCAACTTGCGTTCTTCCCCTTCCCTTTGCTATTCTCATTGCTTTTGCCATTCAGCCAGAGCACACACACACACACACCATGTTTATTATACATACAAACATGTGTGTGTACTTGTGTATTTGTAATTGTTTCCTTTTTGCTTTATGAGTTTTTCATGTATCGCACAAAGTGTCACCCTATGCCACACCCTCCCCTCCCCCTCTTCTAACCCCCTAGCACACATGTCTTGCACCTGCGTGCCTGTCCCCCCGTACCCCCTACCCTTTTCTCACCCCTTCCCTTCAAACATGCGTCCCCCTACTTGCCGCGTGCAACTTTTGTGGAGCGCATTTTAATCGTCGTCATTAAGGCGGCAGCGCGTGCAAAATGTCCTTTTATTTCACTTTTTTCTACATTACTCACTCGCAGGATATATTTGTTTTATTTTTTCTTCCATTCTTTCTTTCATTTTTTGTTTTCTTGTTGAGCGTTTAGCCATTGCAGCTTGTCCAAAAGCAACATCAAAGTGCTGCAACATCATGTCAAGTTGGGGATTACAATGTATCCATGTAACCGAACTTGTTACCAGCCTCACATCCTGGAAGACTCAAAAGACAAACAGCATCCATTAATAACTGGTTTCCATTTCCTTCATCTAAGACTTCTTTGAAATACAAGCTATTTATAGAAAATTAATTAGTTAAATATTAAGTTAAGCATTAAATGTTCATTAGTGAACATCAAAAGTAAAGAAAATAATTGAACCTATTCTATTTCAACAATGTAAGTATTTTCCAACTATACATATACAAAGAAGTATCTAATTATAATTATGATAATATCATCAATAAAATATTTTTAGTTACAAAGAACTAATTCACTCAATAAATCAAAAAACAGAATTAGTAAGTTTGCCATGAGACATAAATAGATTTTTTTGGTGAAGAGATACTTTTTGTGAATTAAATAATTTATGTCGACATTTCAACAATTAAATGTTCTTGATTATAATTAAATATCAATTAGGTAAATTTTTATTTTGAGGCCATAATTAATTCCCAAATAATAATAGAAACTATTTAACTGTAATTCTTTAATTTAAAAAGGAGTTTTTACAAATGCCCAGAAGAAGTTTTAATCTACTCTTTGAAGCCATTATTTAATATGTTGTAATAAAGTATTTGAGATATTTCTCTTATTTGAAATAAATGAGACTGTTTACTTTATGGACAGACCTTTTCTAATAACATTTCAAATCGCCCGAAAAATCTGCAGCCAGGCGTTAAATATTGTGGGTCAAAAGTGGTGAAAAGGGGCGTGAATTGCTTGGAAGAAGAGAAAAAAAAATTATTAAACACAGCTGGACGCCAACTGAGCTCGACTAATAACTTTCAATTGCGGTTATGATGGCCCCAAAACCAGAAACAGGATAGGACAGGAAACAACACGATTGGACAGAATGGAATAGGACAGGAGGCAGGAGGCCTTGTCCTTGGACGCCTATTAAATATTTATAAAATGTGTTGTAAGTAGGAAATTGTGTTCGTTCACTTTTGAATGGTATACAAAGTCATTCAACCTATGTGTGTATGCAGAGCCAAGGATCTGAACTGAACGGAACTGAACTGAACTGTCCCTTCATCATCAGGCCCCATTGACCATTTACCATCTACCAAATGCCATTCACCATTCACAATTTACCATTTGCCATTTGCCATTTGCCATTCACCATGTTCCTTGTCCATCTCAGAAGCTCTTCTTATTTATTTATTTATTTTATGCCTGTGCCTCGTTTGTTGCCTCTTTGTGTGCCATTTTCAAAAAGCGCAAAACTTATTTTAATTTTAATAGAAATTAATGAGGTAATCTTCTTTCGGCGTTTGCTTTCCCTTTGCCAGCTACCCAGCTTTTCCCCTCTCCCTGCCCCTGCCCTGTCTCTTCTCCCTTTGCCAAATGGATTTTAATTTTCAGCTGTCCACAAAAGGAAAAACTTTTCCCGAAACCAAAATTTCTGCCGCACCGCCTTTTTGTACAGATTTATAATTGTTGGCGGATAAAAGTGGGAAGGGGCGACTCTTGGGGGTGTTATTTTATTTTTAAAATTTAACTGAAAGTCACACGAAATGTTTTTCTTGCCCTTTTGCTGTAGGCAAATCTCAGAGGGTTCCAAACACTAAGTACTATTGTAGATACGCATAAATAACGAACCACAAATCAATCATATTATAAAGCAAACTTAGTTTTGAAAACTTTATCCAGTTGAAATTTTGCATTTTCTTAAGGTTTTTAGTTTGATTTAAAAATTAACATTAAAATTAAATTTTAAAGGTATTTATTTAAAGTTCTTTATAACTTACATCTCATTATACATAATATATTTTCTCTTTACCTACATTATTTGATATTTTCTTAATGATTAAAAAACAAATGTAGACCTTTTTTAATACATTAAATGTGGGTAGAAGATACGCTTCGTTCTTACATGAATTTCTTCTGCTTGTCTATATGTTGAGGTTTCTTTAAGTTTCAAGGGAGGTGAAGGGGATGGAAGGTGAAGTTTGAAATGGAGAAGGCATCTGTGACTCCATTCCTTTTATACTTTAACCATGTCATAAGCACAAATGAAACTTTCATAACTTTTGACAGAGGAAGTGAAAAGAGGAAGACGCTCAATTTACTTTATTCGTGTGGCATTTAGGAACGCATCGGTGGATTTTACGGTTCTACTTGAACTTCCTAGACAAACACACGAGTCACCTGAAAAAACACTCCCTTAAAAAGTGAAGTTCATTACAACATAAGGCAGATTAAACGATCCGTAGAGAAAATACATTTTCTAAGGTATTTTATCAACTGTTTTTTTCTCAATTAATTTTTTAGTTTATTAAAGTATTGAAGTTTTAGTAAAATTATTTACATCTTGGCAAATTCACAAATAAAATTGATAATGCTTTGATTCCAAATCACTATTATAATGATGAATCATTTAGGCCCTAGAAAACTGTGTAGATTTTATAGATCTGGACCATTCTGAGGGATACTCTGTACAAGTTTGGTATATTGAATAATTTTAGATGGAATTTTTACTAAATTGTATTTATAATTAATCGAATTGAGTTGGCCTGGTAAATGTTGTTACAAACTCTAGTATATTCAGAAATTTATCAGAGTTTATTGCAAAGACTTTTAAAATCGAAATTTTAAATTATAGCCATGGACGCGTCCGATAAATCCGTGGAGACGACTGGTCATGTATATCCTGGAATGGAACCATTTGCCTTCTTGGACTTTTTAACATATGTCTTTTTCATGTTCCTGGCGATTGGACTTGTAATGGCAATAACGATTTGTGCGTTCATTATCTGGCAGCATTTCAGTCGAGATGATTAAATTTGTAGTAAAGATTTCTCCAGAGATATATAGTACTTTTGATATACAGCAAGTTTCGTTGTGATGATGCTTCATTTTCATTCTTGAAAATAAAAATATATAAATGTTTTAATAGACTTTATGCTAAAAAAAACTATTAACTATTAACTAAGCTCTTCGTAATATATTCAAAATTCTGGGAAAATCCTTTTAATACGAAAAGTAAGGAAAGTTTATAATTTTGTTTAAAATTGTTTGCTGAAACTTATTCCTTCGGATTTTTATTCTCTATAATAAGTAATGCGTTCGTAAGATACTGTAGGGTATAAGTCGGGTATTCTTTCATTTTCTTATTTTTCCATCTCTTTTAAAACTTATTAAACTATAAAGGAAAGTATAGAATAAAGAAAGTCATAGCATAAAGCAAAGTAGAGTATAAAGTAAAGTATGTTTTCGAAATGTTTGCTGCCTTTTTTTGAATATTTACTTATTCCATCGTATCTCTAATCTCTATAATTAGTAAATTTTGACCATAACATACTGTAGAGTATCAGACGGTCATTCTTTGTTTTTCCTGTTTTGATCTCTCATCTGTTTTAAAACTAAGTCAGGTGGAAAACAAAGCATATACATTATTTTTTTGTTTGCTGAAACGTCTTGAACATTTACTTTATTCCTAATTTTAAAATTTACAATTATAAAATTTGCTCAATGCAATGTTGAGTATTAGACGGTCAACCCTTCTTTTCCTTATTTTATTACCCATACTTCAATATTTACTCATTCCTTATTTCTCAATTCTATAATTATAAAACACTATAGGGTATTAGTCGGTCATTGTTTGTTTTTCTTATTTTATTAACCATATCTTTTAAAACTTGGTAAAGTAAAAGAATAACGTAGAATAAAGTAAACCATGCCGACACTTCTTGAATGTTTTACTCTATTCCTAATTTCTAAATTCAATAACTATAAAGCACTCTAGGGTATTAGATGGTCATTCCTTCTATTTCTTTAGCTTCTAGTTTGATTTCCCCTACTCCATTTTAATATTCCTCTGCTCACTTACCTCCTCTCGTCGTATTTACTTGGTCGAGTATTGACCGAACGCGTAATTTATGCAAATATTCCAATTTGCTGAACTGAAACACTTTGAAGGGGAAAGCGAGCAGCGCTGCCGAAATAATTGCGTCGATTTATATGAGGAAAATCGTGGGGGAAGGGGGGAAAACTTGGCGCCTGCTGCTGCATTTGCTCATTACCCTTTCTGACAGCCACCCTGCATCCTTACATCCCTACATTCTCAGATCCTTAGATGCTTAGTTGCTACTGCTACTGCTACGGCTCCTGGTTCTGGTGCTGGTCCTGGTCCTGGTGTGCTCCATCAAGTGGGTATTTTTCGTACACGAATAAACTTTATGGCGCCATTGTAGCAAAGTGTCGCCTTCGTCGCCGACGGTCCTGTTTCGAGATGACATAATAAACTTGGATATTAGAAATTCGAGTGAATTTGGTAAGCTCTCGCCCAATGGCCAGTCAGTGTGGATGCTGTGAGGCTTCATTATTTGAATTCTCCCTTATTAACATAATGAAACAATGAAATAAGAACAAGTAACAGCTTCAGCTCCAGCTCCAGCTCCTGGTCATAAGGGACTCAGTGAAGCCAAGCGGCAACTTGGAAAAGCTGTCAAATGAACGCGATATCTTTACGCATTATGCTAATAAATACACACACACACACAAACACATAAAAAACTGAGGAAAACTCTAATGAAAAACACGTAGAATGGCCAAGAGATTGGACGGACACAGATTGAGGAATCACGATGGAACATTATACCTGTCCAATGTAAGCCAAGAAATTCGATAGGTTATCAGCCATGGCCATGGGATTTATGCCTAGAACTTAAAGCAAAGTACATAGTTTTCTATTTAAGAGCAATGTGATGAACAATTGAATACCCTATAATATATTAATTTAATATAATTATTTGTTAATTCAGAAATCACCTTTTGCTTAATTATCCACAAATCCACTAAGAAGCCTGTAGTCAACATTTAATTCCTGTTTTCAGCTTAAGTTTAACGAATGAATACAAAACTTTTCCTTACACCAAATGACAGGGCATATTCGAGAGCTGCGTCAATATTCAATAGGTCTTAACAGTTCTTTGTATAGTTGAAGGAAGGGGCAGTGTGGCAGGATGGGATGAGGCAGGGACTTATGACCAGCTGCTTCTTGGAATTATGTAGCACGTGCGAGCTTCCCAATCATCAGGACGAAGACGCCTGGAGAGTTCGTCACAGGATTTGATTTGCGCCTACTCAAACCTCGGGCTGCTTTTTGGTTTATGCTCTCTGATTATAAGTCACAAATTGGCTTGGCCCAGTAGCCAATTTCTAGATATACAGGGGCGGGGCGGGGCGGTGCGAGGGGGAATGCAGAGGGGACATGGATACGGCTCGTTGGCAGCGAAAAATATTTATTTTATTTATGACAGTTCAGTTTACAGGCATTGCCATCCGTTTTGCTCCCTCTCTCTCTCTCTTCTCTCTCTCTCTCTGCTCCCGACAAATGTCCAAATTCACTTTCGGCCAAGACCCTGACAAACTTGGGACTTCCTTCCATTTGACGCAATCAGTTTAATGTGAGGCAATTGAAGTGGAAGTCAATTGTGATTGCGAACCAACTGTAGACCTATCTTTAGTATCAGCCAAGTGAGAATTTTTACACTTTTGCCGCAAGAAATTCCCAAAACCTATCGCAAAGAATACACTTTAATACTTTTATTTATTATAGAATTAATTCAAATTTATTTAAACTGCATATTATTACTATCAAAGCTTAGACAAAATTAAGTAGTTTATTTGAGACAAATATTTTTAAGCTACCTACAGTCCAGGCTTCTTGAAGAGCATTAAATAATCAGAATATGCAATATTTCTATAGTTTCCAATAGTTTAAGCAACAGTTACTAACAGTTCTTAGTTCCAAATTTTAAATTGAAATTGTGGACTACTAGGTACTACTGGCAAAAGCAGACCCTGTAAAGAATATGTATATAACCATATATATATAACCTTAATCAACGTTTATCTGCTAGCAACATGATTTGAATATATAATATGATATATATTTAGTTACATATTCATTTATTATTTATTTATTGTCAAACTATGAATAGTCGATAAAAAACTTGAAGGTATTAATAATAATGGGCATATCATAGATAAAGATTTTTGTCACTTTAATTCTGCCACCGCAAATGGAAATTACAAATTACAATGACGATTGACAAGCGCACCTAAATCTTGTTTTGTTATATAAACTCAATATGTACGAATCTGATAATAAGCTCGAAAGCTATTCAACAAATAATAATAATACTTAATAACAGCAAACTGACAATACCAAACACAATATAGTTAATTTATAGTAAATATGACAACAAATGAATTATAATTGTATTTCTTATTTTAAATAGGTCTTATTAAATATTCTGCATTATTGGCTTCTTCTTTTAAGGACAGGATCAGCCCTCAATATTTATTTAAAGTTGATTGGTTAGAAAGCATAATCTTTTCTATTCAAATTTTAAATAAGTTTATAATAGAAATTCAATACATCGAATCGATATTACATTTTCTTGAAGGGGAAACTTATTTGTATGGAAGAATACCCTAAGTTAAAACCAAATGTTTAGTGATGTTGGTGTTGTTGGTGTTGTTGGTGTAGTTGTTGTTTCCGCTGTTGAAGTGGGCACGCCCCCATGTAAAATTGTTAAGAGGGCGGTCGTCAGGTGTAACTCTGGTCGCATTTTGCCGCCAAATGCTTTTCGCTTAATGAGTTTTCTACTTGCGGTTTCGAGGAAAATTTGTGCAAAAATGCGCCACTTTAGGAACAACATGAAGTGGTGGAAACGCCCGGAGGAGGCTTTTACCTTGTGAGGCTGTTGCCGAGGGGGGTGGAAGGGAGTGAAGGGGTTGAACGGTGGGTTTGAAGGGGGTGGTGGGGGTGGATTGGTGGGAGTGGCGGCTTTGCTGTGTTCGTTGTAAATGTTTTAGTGGTTACTGCGTTTAAGTCATTAGAGAAAATTCTTAGCTAAAGTGCGGCATAAAAGGAGAGAGAGCTGGAAGTGGGGAGTTGGGAGTTGGGCAGGTGCTTATAAGTCTTAGAATTTGGCATCTTTTGTAAATACCAAGAAAGGGAGAGGGAGGGAAAAACAGTAACGGGGTTCAACAACCACAAAGGTGGCAATGCTTAAACTCGAAAATTGTTGCCAGTAAAGCGACTTTCAGCGCAAAGCCTTGAAAATGCGACAAATTCTCGTTTATAGCGACTCAAGCAATTAAGTTGTAAGAATAAGAATATCTATTTAAATATTTAAACCAATTTTGTCTTAACAATTTCTTACACATTTAATAGTAATTAATTTAATTATTTTTATTAGCTTCTCAACTAAATATAAAAGACACACAATGTTAATATTTACTATAACTAAACCTGCTGCTAACGAAATTCACATTGCTTAATATAATATTAATAATATTAATATATTTATTTTACCGGCAAAATGTTGCCATAGAAACAATAAATTTGTTATTATTACCAATAATATTCATTAAAATTAATCTATATGTTTACCAGACACATTATTTAGAAAAAAACACAACAAAAAAATTATGAAAATTTATTCATAATTTCATTTTTGTATATTTTATTGAAGCTTAGACCAAATCCGAAGTAACAAACGCCTCCAGGCTGAATACATATTTGATAAACTGAATAAGTACCATAAATAAAAACAGATTAAATATACTTAATACTTATTAGGTTTTAATTCAAGAATTTCAATTTGTTTCGGCTTCCAATATAAATGAGATAAGATACAATAAACGAGATTTTTAATTAGAATAATATTAAATAAATTAAAATATGATGAGATTTTAAAAACAGTTTTGTCAAAATAAAAAGTAATTTTATGTTGAAATGTTACTTTTAAATTGTAATCATTAAAATATCCAAAGGCAAAACTTGAGTTTCATTTAAAAATACTTTCAGTATAAAATAAATCTGACTAGAAAATGTATGTGACTCAAATTCTGAGTCTGTTTGAATTCTCTTGAGAATAAAATTCTAGTTAATTGGCAGCAGCTGATGACTTGATGAGTGTGTTTTGTAGAGAGGGTAGAAAGAGTGTCACAAATAAAGAGAATGGGATGACGAATGAGTGAGCGAGTTGTGCTTCTCTTGAGCAAAAGTTAATGGCGCTCTTGAGTGAACTCTCTTAAATGAAATTCACTCAATTTGTCTCTGCTCTTAGCTCTGTTGAGCAGCAATTCTCTTTGGTTTGCCTCTCAGCTGTCAGTTCAACTCGCAACGTTTTGTATCTTTGAATTCCCAAAAGTATCTCAACGCAAAGAAGACCGCGATTTGATATGGCATGGGATGAGAAAATGCACCTCAACTCAAATAAAAAAGCATTTTCAAATTTGAAAATTTGTCATGATGATTCCAATTGACTTGCTGGAATATGACAAGTTTAACTTTACCACAAGATATTCTATATTCTTATTGTATCTGCAAGTCTCTTAAATACACATATACATATAACTATATGCTATTAAATGTATTATTATTATCGGTATTTGTACTTGTAGTTGCTATTTTATTTGTAGTTGTACTCGTATTTGTATTTGTACATCAGCTAGACAGCGTGTCGTGTATTTTATTTCTTATTTATGTCACATTTGCCAGACGTTTTAAATGATATATATAAATAACAAATGAACGCTAGTATTTAGCACATATCTATCAATAAATAAAGTAAACAGCTAAAAAAAGGAAGACCGTTAATAAGATATATCTCTGGCATGGTATTTTTCATACATATTTTATTTATATCTTTTCATAATTTGTATACATTTATGTGGATCTATTTTGTGCAAAGCTAAAGGTGTAAAGAAAAAGGTAAGAATAAGTATAATTGAAGTGCTGTAAAAATCAAAATAACATATGAAAGTTGGAAACTTGTAGTTTTAATGGATAAAGTATGGATTATGAAAGAATTATGAAAGCAAAAATCAATCAATGTGTCAATATTATCTTATTTAATAACTAACTAACTAATAAAATTAAAAGAGTTTAGTTAGACTTTTACCATCACTTTTGCAGATTTACATTTGAAGAGTGTTATTTTTAATGAAGAGTGTAATTTTTTTAACTCATTCTCATTCTTTTTTTACAAGTACAAATAGGAAACACCCTTGTTTACATGGGAACCCTTTAACAGGTTGTTAGTACCTATTGTTGCTCTCAAAATATCGCACCTTTTCAGACTTTACATTCTAGAAATTTGTCAAGAATTACCCGAAGGGTGCGGGAGGTTGGGGTTTAGGGGTATCAAAGCGGTTGCCGACGACGTCGACGTCGACGTTGAAGTCGACTGCGGCCCCGTGCTGTCTTCAAAGTTCCGTTCAAGAGTCAACGTTATCGCTAAAGTCGCACAGATGTTGTACACATACATCTACACACACATTCACTCACACACACCCACACTCATTTGTATTCACACTAAAGTTCAGTTGTTGTATTGTACTTATTGTATATATGTAAGTTCCAATACATTGTGGCTGATAAGCTGCGCGCGCATATTCAAATATTTACCATAAACATTTGTACTAATTGCATAGTACATATTTAGTTAGATTATATGTATCATAAATACACCAGTGCGAGTGTGAGTGTGAGTGTGTGTATTTAAGTGGAACAAGACAAGACATTTGACAGATTGTAATACGTTACAAAATAGTCACGATTTGTCAATTCACAATTGCCAATTGACAACTGTGGCTTGCGAGCATAAACTATCGATTAATCTAGTGATGGAACTTTTGAATTCAGCATAAATAGGGAAAAATATTAACTGTTTCAAAAATTGTTAGATCCAATTCTAAAATGTAGAAATACTTATCCAAGTAGCTTGATAAATTCAGAGAATATTATGTCATCAAATGAAAGCTTTTATAAATCTTTTTCTCATTAGCCAAACACCAAAAAGTTAGTTATTTATAATTGTATCTTTTCAAACAGATTACTTTGAAAGATTTATAAGCAGTTGTCTAATCTTTTTCATTATTTACAATAAATGCTATAAAAATTGACAACAGTTTGCATTGTTGTTGGTCTGACAATCAGTTATCGTTTCAGTCTTTCTTTATTTATTTATTTATTTTTTGGTTCTCTATCTATCTATCTTTTCTTGTTGTTGTTCTTCGTGTTTCATGCCTTTCAAGCTGTTCTTATCAAGAGCGTAATTAACGTGTTCTATTTTTAGATGTCGTCTTGTAGTTTGCTCTACGTCTTCAGTCCCTCTATCAATTGTATCATCAATTGACTTTTCAGTTGTCGTTGTCGTTGTCGCTGTCGTTGTTGTCGGACTCGAACTCAGACTCAGATTCGGAATTGGAATTGGAATCGGACTGAGAATGAGAATCAGACTGAGATACTCGCCTGAGTAACGAGTGTGAGCACAAAAGAGATTATCAAGCTGAAAAATCAACAGTAGCCGACATTCGAGCTACTGTATCTCGATTCAACATTGCGGCATTATAAAGGCAACTGAGGCATCAACTGAGGCAGCAACAGCGACAGTGGCAGTGG
This sequence comes from Drosophila putrida, assembly GCA_037043535.1. Taxonomy (NCBI): domain Eukaryota; kingdom Metazoa; phylum Arthropoda; class Insecta; order Diptera; family Drosophilidae; genus Drosophila; species Drosophila putrida. Next base: position 2,181,187 of record JBAMBI010000464.1, read on the forward strand.
CAGTAACAGAGACAGCGACAGCGACAGCGACTGAGGCAGCATCTGTTGTTGATTGTTATTTTTGCTGTTGATTTAATAAATTAAAACCCGTAAATTAACTGTGAAGGCAAAACGACGCGCGACAAATCAAATAAATAAATAAATGGCAAGCAAAAGCTGAAGACGACTCTTCGGCCACCAAAAGCGACACAAACAATCAGAAAGAGATAGTCCACCAGAGAGAGAAAAAGATAGAGAGAGAGCGAAAGAGAGATAGTGACAGACAGAGAGAGGCTATGCGAATTCGCCAATTGATGTGGCTTGGACAATTGTCAATTGAACAATTCAAAAATCATTGCACGCTTTGAACTCTATTTTGGGCATAATAAAGGGTCACTTTGGTTTAGTTCCAACTGGTTTAAACAGATCAGAAACTCTTTAGAAATTTATGCACATATTATTTTTTTTTCATTTTCTAAATCGAAATCTGTGCGATCGTTTTAAAGGCTCTCGTAGACAGAGCAACAATTCTTTAAATTGATTATAAATTGATTCCTAGACTTTTCAATTCAGCAATAAATATTGCATGTCATATTCAATCAAATTTCACTTTGTAAACATTTATCAACTATCTGCTAAATTATTTTAATATACTATATAGATATAGTTTGAAAAGTGTCTTACAGCATAAACTGTAGTTTTTGAAATACAATAGTTATGAGATATACAGTATTGCAGATGTAAAAAATTTATAGTCTTGGATTTTACACAATTTCTCTATAATGTTTCTGAGAGAATTGTCATATTCTCAATCACTTCAAATATCCTATAAATACCAGATTAAAAACTATTTTGTTACAAATCTGTCATCTAAAATAGAGAAAACAATTATGTTTTAAACGAGATACATTTCATTTACTAAAATGTTTAGAATGCGAGTCTTATGATTTCTTACATTTTTATTTAATAGTAAGAAATAAACAATTGTTATTTTTAGTGCTTATCCTTATCGATTGCCATCAAAATAAATCATCTCTCTCTAGTTTATAATTAATAATTAATCGATATTACTTCTAGTTAAATGTCATTCCGTTTTTCAAATATTAATTTTAACGTAATTTTTGAATGCTGTAAATATTTAATATATTTTATGCTGGCAATTCGATTTGAGATGTTTTCCAATTTGTATTTTAATCGATTACCGCCAAGTTTGTCATCTCTGGGAGAGGAAACTTTGGTATTTTGTACAAAATAACTTTGTTGTGTGATTTGGTTTTTTGCCCTGCGGCTTATTTGTGCCATGTCCTTTCACTTTTGTCAGTTTACATTTTACTTCCTTTCGTTCCTCGTTATCTACCTACTTATAAAGGGGGAAAACATTTGCGTGGCTTCCCACAGACAGACAGACAGACAGACGGACAGAGAGGCAGACAGACACAGTAACTAACATTTAGATGTTAAAACCCGAAAATTAGCACACGTGTGCAGGGTGCTTGGACGAGTCAATGATAAACCCACTAAGCTGAAAGTATGCGACCCTATGGGCACATCAATATCCCTCCCACTTCCCCCAATTCCACTCCTCAAACTGTTTGCTTAGCCTCGGTACAAAAAAAGAAACAGAGAATGGGGGACACAGCTGGCAGCCCGATGACGACTTATCAATGGGTCCCATCTGTGTTAATGATGCCCGGGCGTTTTGATAACCGTTAGGTAGGCACGTGTGCTCCGTGGTGGGCAATCGTATGTGTACTGGGACTGGCTATGAGATTGGGAATGGGAGTTAGTTTCCCTCCATCATCAGTTCCTTGAGTTGCCAATCGTTGTAACTGACTGTCTCCCCTAAAACATGGTGTTTGTACAATATCAGCTGTGATAAAACCTTTCGTAAACTGTGAGTCCATCGGGCAGTCAATTGTCAGCTTTGCTTTTGAAAGTCGTTAACCCCTTTCGTTGGATAATGCAACATGATTGATTTATCGTTAGGGTCGACCCAGGGTCCATCTCCCCTCACTTAATTGAGTTTGAGGGCGAGTTGGCGCTGAGAGCTGCACTGAATTACATTATTTTACTATTAAAACACAATGATCGATGGTTCCACGAGATCTTTCAATATCTTTAATTACAAATTTTACTTTCTGATCCAGTTCATTTATCAACTTGATGATTATAGTCCAATTTATTTAGATTTATCAGCAAAGACCTGAAGATACTACTCTCTTGACTAGTTTCTATTCATACTATCGATAGTAACTATCAATTATTCTAACTCTACCATTTATTCACTTTAATATAGATTTAACACACTTTACTATTTATATAAAATGTAATATCGAACTAATACTAACGATAGAATCGTTAGATTATCCTACATCTTTTGCTTTTTAATAAAAAAAAACTTGATTATCGATAGTAATTGTCATGAGAAGTAAATATTATCGATAGTATTGATAAACTGTATTACATCTTCTGGTCTTCATTTGAACAACGCGTCGTTGAGCTCCATTTGAGCATAGGCACTTGGGTACCGAACATGAGGACATGTGTTGCCAGGCACCATCTAAAATATATATGACTCTCATCCACTCATTCCTGTGACTCAACCTCCCTTCAACCTTCCCCCCTTCACCACTTTTTTTTATCGCTTGGGGGGCAATGTGAAGTGTGGCACTTCAATTCCAATTCGACAGCAGCCAATTGCAAATCGCAGTTGAAACAGGAACAAGAACAAGGCTCGGGGGTGCACTCCACTTGGCAGTTTTTGTTTTGAAGACGTTCTCGTCCTTGTCCTTGTCCGCGTCCTCATCCAAGTCCTTCTCTGCTTTCTGCTCCTCCTGTTAGTGATGTCGTTGCCTGTTTCTGTTTCTGTCAGTTTGCCTTATCCACTTGGGACACGGAACAGCTGCATACGAGGAGGGGTCGCCTTAGGGCAGTGCATGCATTGTTGTTCTCCTTACTGAGGATGTTGTTGTTGTTGTTGTTGTGGAGCTTCTTCACATATCCTGCACAGAAATTGAAAAACTACTAGAGCAAACTTTAAGTGAGACGTGCTGTGTGTCCTGTCCGAGCCACGGATCGGATACTCTGATTGAAATTCTAAGCACTGCTCCAGCTCCTGCTCCTCTTGCCTTCGGGACAATCTATTGATGAACGATGGCTCCTCTCGCATTACAACTAATTACAAAGCGACCCATATCGAATAAGTATAAGTATAAGTGTGTGTGTGTATTGTTTACGCCTTTCAGGAAGACCATTTCGCCATATTCATTTAGCCATATGCCGGGCGAAAGTCGGGGTCGATAACAACCGTTGCAGTTAGTCTTAATTATCGGCAGCATGAAAAGGCTGTTGGCCAAAGATGCCTCCCGATTACAACTAAGAGGATGAGAATGTGGATGAGGATGAGGAGGCTGTGTGCCGCCAAAGGAATAACAAACAAATATTTACAGTGAACACTAGCACTTAATTGCCCTGTGGTCGCTCGACCCAACAAAATGACCACAAGGTTATTTTACCTCAGCATATGGCGTTGAAATGTGAGCAGTTCACATTTTTTGGTGGTGCTGCTGATGCTGATGCTGATGATGATGGTGATTGTGATAGTTATACTGACAGTGGTGGTTGTGATAGCGGTGGTGTTGTCCACGTGTGTTGCCAAAGCCAGCCGTTCAACTCCGAGATCAGCTGTGCACAATGGAAAGTGCTAAGTATCCTTTACAGCTGGCAGGGACTGAACCCTCACCTGAGGGGTTGACTCTGAAATTACCTGACCTCTAAGGGATTCTCAATTATTTCTAAAATTAAGGCCACCATAAAACACGGAATGCAAATCTGTCCAGCTGCTTATTGAATTTTTTTAGTTTTTCCTTCCGTTAATCCAATTTATAAAACTTCAATTACTATCCCATGCTTATTGATAGAGTTTTCTATTTTTGTTTATCAACCACTTTTTACATCGAACTGACTTTCTGAAAGTTTCATAGGAATCGGCAAAACGAAACGGAATAATTTTAAATTTTTTAATAACGGTCTGAATAAAACATACAATATTTGAATTGTTTACTTTTGCAGAGGGTATAGTCAGAAAATATGATATGAAATGAAAGTGTTTAAGAATTCTACTTATTATAATTATTTTGTACTATTATTTCAATATCTATGTGAAGTAAATAATGAATGGTAAACTGAAGCAAAATGTAAAGAAACTACTATATAATGTCAAATAGTTATCTTTATCAAACAAAGCTTTTATGGACATTGAAAAATGGGCCTTATTATAATAACAATTATTTATATATATTAGAAACAAACCTCATCCCATAATGTGATATCTCTGTCAGATTGGACTTTACTCATAGCCATATAAATTCAGTCTCGTTCAAGCTACAAATTGTCAAATTAAGCGCTTCACAGTGTCACACACTCTACCTTTCTAAAGGTAAGACATAAGATTTGTTCTTCCATATATAGGAGTATTATACGAGATATGTTTGCGGTACATCTAAAGCTCCATCCCTTTTCATTTTCAACTGGATGCCATTATCACACATACGACAGACAACATGAGGAAATGAAGCCGTTTACATTGGGCAAAGACTTGGGGTTAGGTTTTTGTTTGGATTTGGAGCATCACGATGTGAATGTGAATGTGGATGTGAGTGTGGAGTGTGGAGGTGGATGTGGATGTGAATGTGAGTGTGGATTGTCCTTGTGCTGTTTGTTTGCATTTTATTTACATGCGGCGTAAGTAATTTTTATATTTACACAATAAATGTGGCGGCCTAATTGAGTTAGAGGCGTTTCGTGTGTGTAAATACATACTCAAGTGACAAGAATTCTTAAGCAACACACACACACACACGCCACACACCACACACACACCCTCAACCTTTGTTTGTCTTATTTATTCAGAGCAAAAGTCATGAAAAATAATCTTTAAAAAAAATATAAAGTGTTTGTATTACCAACAATGAAAGTCAGCTACAAAATATTTAAGTACTGCAGCAAAAACTTGGCAATCGCTTAAGCTGATTATATTTAATGGAAATCTAAATAATTCTGTGGAGAAAATAATCCCAAAAATTGTGCTTAACAAAGGCGGAAAATGTGCAGCAAATATATTATATTATGGAATCAACTAAAAAACTTTTTGATTTAACTGAGGATTAGAGTTGTTTTCGAGTTGTCTTTAAAGTTAACCTTTAGATAATGACATTTCATTGAAACAAAACTCTCCCTTTCGACTTTTGAGTAGGGAATATTTAAATTTATTTAATCTTATAAAGAGAAGAGTTTGCCTTAGGTTAAAAATAATATATGTACAAATTATAATATTGTTTTTCTTCTAATAAATATTTTTGCCATATAAACAATATATTACTTTGTCTAACAGATATATATGCGTATGAGAATTATAGAATTAGAAGCATCAAGAAAATTTGTAATTTTATTTAATGTAAATTAATTATAATTCGATATTCACAATTTCATAATTAAAATTCTTATTCAATAAAAGAATTGAATTTCACAATTTGTAATTTATAATATTATTTGTGTGAAAATAAAAGAATACCTTTAAGAAAATCTTTGAATTTAAGAATTTTGTTTGATTAAAAATTTTTATATTTTCATGATTGTTTCTTCACAAATTTGAAAGTGAAAAAAATTCTCTACTTGAGGATTTCTAACACAAGATCTAAAGTGAAAGAAGTATATACTTACTAAGCAAATGCTTAAATGAAATTCGTAGAAACAGAACAAATATAAATATAAAGATACGAAAATTATAACAGATGAAGGTCTTGAAAGAAACACATCTCAAAAATTTGCAATTAGTCATAATCAATACAAAACCAAATCGAATCCATTAAATGAGACCAATTGAAGTCATGTCGTTGTCGTTGTCGTTGTGGCTGACTTTAGTTCTACTTGACCCACTGGCGATGAAGCAACTTGGAAGGTGGTGGTGGTCTATCATTCGATTGCTGATCCACGTGGTGGCCTCTTGGCATTTGGGATACGCCGTTTATTATGACTATTACTATGTAAAGTTACCTGAATTCGCGGTGGAGTTACGAGTGGTGACGCCTCTTGGTGGCAAGTTCAAGTACCTGACCTTTCTAAATGGTTTGTTTCAAACTGGATATTATTTGCTGGCTTTGGTCTACGATTTGTATCCCTTTCGGGGACTACGTCAACTGAGAGATTATTTGCTAGCCACTTTTGTGGTGCCTCTGTCCTTGACTGTGAGCATAACTTTCTGGACACTTTATGGAATCAATGGAACTTCTATATATCCTCTTGTTCTTGATTGGATCTATCCTGGTTGGTTGAAACACACAATGCACACTCTCATAGTTGTGTATGCCGGGTTGGAAGTGTATCTTGCACCACATCGATATCCAAGACGGAAAAAGGGACTCACGGGTCTTGGTATAGCTATGGGATTGTATCTGGTATGGTTGATGTTTGTACATTACTGGACTGGTGTCTGGGTATATCCATTTCTGGGAGGACTCTCTGCTCCACTGCGGTGGTTCTTTTTTGTCCTGATCGTGGCTTTGTCCTTTGGCTACTATTTGATTGGCGAGCAATTGAACTATACGCTTGGACACAATAGAAGTCACAAGGAATACGATTTGTGAACGTAATAAAGCAATTTCCGTTACTCCACTTCTACAGCACTTACTCTTTGACAGGGGCGTAGTCAAGTCCCTTTTTTAAGGGGGCTTATTTCTATAAATAAAATGTCTTAGCAAACTTATTTTTATTTAAATTTAAATTGCATTTTCTATTACCGTTTCTTTGTAATGGTTGGTCAAAGGTGTAACCCCCTCTCTGTGCACGCCACTGCTCTGTGAGGTTGAGTTCGCTTTCCAGGTAGAGCAATTTACATAGAAATCCGCCGTTGGCCAAGAAGTCAACGGAAATTGAAGGCAATAATAATGACAATTGACTTGTCAAAATGTTGCGAGTGCGAATGTAAAAAAGAATGGAAAGGAACGTGTAGAAAAACCAAACCAAACCAAACCAAAAGTGAACACAAGTCGAGCCAAGGGTTGCAGTTCTTTAGGGTTTGAAGTAAGTTTCCTTTGCGGTTGCCGAAGCGTGGAATTAACTCAAATCGATTCGTTGCACTCGACAAGGGTACTCGTTAGGGTTATAAATGTAGAATCCATTCAAAAGTATTCACTGTGAGTGTGTGCAGCACAAATTGCTAAAAGGTTTTGGCAATACTTGACCATGACAAGTCTATCCTAACTCCTAACTCTACTCTTAAGATTGACAAGATAAAGACAAAGAAATGGATATTGTTGGGAAAAACTTAATACCTGTTTAGTTAATAAAATGGTTAATCGAGTAAGGAATGATACTGATTTCAAAAGCTCTTTAGCTCTTACTTAAGAATAAAATCTCATCTTAAAATGTTTCTGCTCACATTTTATAGTCCAGTTTAATTTTGATTGATTCGGCGCAATTTATAGATTTATATTAATTTTAAGGTGAATATATATGTATATATATATATATATATATATATATATATATATATATATATATATATATATTTGTTTTCTTATATTTAAAAAAGTTGTTTGAAAAATGGGTTAAGTGAGATCAGTCAGTCCAGAATTTGTTAGAAAATTTTAGAAGTTACGTTATAAATTGCGTTATTCAAATATTATTTGGATCAAGGGAAAAAATGGTCTTCGAAAGCAATTAGATGTAACATTTAAATTGAATGTCCTATATCTCTGTCTAAGGAATTCTTAGGCCTTGACTTTCATCATAATTACAATTAAAGTTCGCAAGGTTCATAAAAATACCTTCAATATCATAAAAAGACAGTGACTAGAAGAAAATGTAGTTCCACTGAGTACATTTTAAAGAAACCTGAAAGAACCCAAGTATTATTCTATATTGCCGAGTTACTTGAACAACGATGATAAGCACAAATAAATGAATTCGTTACACTCAGCTGGAGCTGAAAGAGACCTAATCAGAGAGTGAGGCCAAAGAAACTTGACCATGACACAAATACTTTAACCACAACTCTCTCTGCCTCTCTCTCTCTCTCTCACTCTTTCTCTCTTTTAGAAAAGTATTACTAATTGTTAGGCTGAAAGAATTATAATCCCTCTTACGTCGGACAGATCCTCTTTGTAGATATCTTGTGTATCTAAAGGCAAAGAGCACAGTAGGAGGCAACTGTATCGAAAGGAGGATTATGATAAATGAAATTATTCATTATTTGAGTGGGGTAACAACCCTGACAGACTCTTGAATTGTTCAATTGTTGTTGATTGCAATACTCTGCTAGATAGTTAAAGCCAAGTCAATCGATTAATCTAAGTGAATGCATTTCCCATGTACCCCTTTTTGGGTTTGGTTGGTCTTTGATTCGAATGTCAAATATAAAATGTATATAAATCATGGTCAGGCAGCTGTTTGGGTCACGTGGCAATTTTCAGCTGGTTTATGTTGTTGCGAATAGCTGGGAAACAGCTGGAAAGAGTGCAGAATGCGTCATTCAATCCTTTCAGCAGGACTGTCTACCCAAAATACATTTTCTTCGGAAAATTCAGATCCTGCTGCGAACACACACAGCACACACCAAACACACACACGGCACTTGTGCTAAAAATATTTCAATATTGAATGTGAAACAGCTGAAATTCATTCACAAATAGCATGAGGATAATAATAAAGATGAGGAGAGAGGGCACATGCCTCGGATTTTTGTTTATTGTAGGCCGGAACCCGGAACCCATCGGCGCATTACCGGAAACGTGTTTCATATGTCAGAGGAAGTGCTGTGAACAGCCTGTGAATGGGACTAGGATCAAAACTGAGTCTCCGACACAAACCCAGACACAGACTCAGACTTAAATTCAGGTACTCGAAACGGGACTCAGCATGCAAATGATCCTTCCACAATTGAGTCATATGGCGCATGCCTTTCCAGAGAGGATATACATATATCCAAAAGGATGTCAGCTATCGATCCCCTTCGGGCAAATTGTGGAAATTGTTTGGTTCCACGCACGATTGATTCAATTGACGGCATTATTCTTATAGATACAACCACAATATCATCATCATGCAATCATCCACACTGTGGTCTCTACTCTCCATAGCTTTTGGGTATAAATTTTTGTGCAAATATTTTGCCACAATGGGAATCGCCTTTTGTTCTCAAACAAATTGTCAATTTGTCACCCGCGTGTGAAATGCAACTCCCAGAAACAGAGACAGAAACAGAGACAGAAACAGAGATACAAACAGAAACAGTTACAGTTACAGTTACAACTATCTTCCATTCATTGTAGCGGAAAATTGTTTATTTATTGCTCTCACAATGCAATTTCACGTTTAATTGCCCGCGTCTGTTAACTGAACCGATTTTTCCATATCCTCGTACCTAGAACAGATCAAACAAACACAAATGCTGGCTCATTGTTCCATTTGTTTTTGCCAAACTCATTCAGGTAATTCAGCAACTTTTTTATCTCTTTGATAAGCATTTTCCCTTTTTAGTGAGTCTGATTGACTTTTAGATACTCTATAGTCTTGGCTCTAATTTATGGATCATTCAATTAATCATCATTAGGAAAACTAGGAAAGTTTCTAAACTATTCAAAAAATCTTGCTTTCAACTGAAAAATATTGAGACTGGTTGACTTTGAGATACTCTATTCTACTCGTTTAAACTTGAACCTAGTAAAAGTCTGACATGTCGATATAAGGGTCAAGTAACTATCCTTATAATAAACTGACATAAAATGCATTGAACATGATATCAAATGTCAAAGATATGTACCAAATAAATTGAAAAAACGGGCCTAAAACTATCATCAACAATTTTGAGTCGGATTTTTAGCTGTCAAATTTTCTGTAGTCACGCTTTTTATAGATGAATGTATACTGCTTAGCTCTAATTTAAACTAGATCTCCTTCTTATTCAGGAAAACTCATTAGCAATTTCTCGGCACAAAACTGCTCAACTAACATATACCCTGTATTTCTGTATCTTTCACAATTAAAATATATTATTGAATCCATGTAGAGTTTAAGCTATAATAAAACATGTAAGGAACACTTCCTTCGCGTTCCTTCTACGACAAGACTGCTCGATTAGAAGATACTCTGTAATAAATATTTTATAAACTAATCAATCTAAAAGTAATCCATTTTTGACAGAATTATTAGTTGAGATTTGAAAAGTTTGGTTGGGAAGCTGCCCCAAAAAGTTTCCCGTCGGGTGTTGAATGATTATTGAGTTGCCTTGAAGGCAGTCTTATCCTACAGATTGTTGCAACTTCAACTTGCACATCAACTTCAACTTCAACTTCAACTACAACGCTCGTTGTCGTCGCATCGTAAATGACGCCTTATCCCCTACATTTCCGTCGTGCCCCATGTTGCATTGTCTTCTGTCAGCATTGATTAAACTTTCTGTCTGCGCTTGTCTCTCTCTCCCTCTCAGTTGCATGCGTGAAATTTCGCCCATGTTGCACAAATTGATGTTGCATGCCGCTGACGTTGTTGTTGCCACTGCTACTGCCACTGCCACTGCCACTGGCACAGCCACTGGCATTGCAGCAAGTCTTCTTCGACTTTGCCTTTTGTTGTGCTTGCTTGCAACGCTGGTGGCATGTTCGCGAAAAGTCATGCGATTTCCTCAGACGTGCGCAATTAAGGAGGGAAAAGGGGCACGGTAAAGGGAGTGGGAATGGAGAGGAGAGAAGGGTTGAGGATGAGGCAACGATGACTGTCGACTGTCGACCCCTGACAAGACCCTGCTAACCGAGTTGCTTGGCTAGAAACTTGTTTTCAGCTGCTTTTTCCTTCTGTTCTCAGTTCTCAGTTCCCAGTTCTCAGTTCTCAGTTCTCTGTATTTTCAAGTAAAGTATTCCACTGCGGGCGCACACTATTAACCCAATTAATGACTAAAGTTTAGCAGCTCCGATTAGAATCAGCTGAAACATGTTCGGTACAAAGCGTTACGACAACAACAGCTAAACAATTCCACAACTTCCCTTCCCCTTTGCCCACCCTCTTGGCCACAACATCATCAGGCACAAATCAGATTCATTGTTCTTAAGGTTTACACACAGGAATGTCCCAACGAAATTCCTGAAAAATATCCCCCCTTTTTTCTACTTTTCACTTATTCTTTTGTTCCGCTGGAAGCGTTCATTATTTTTGGAATTCCTTCGTCTCTTTTACAATACAAAAGGAATAACTTCTAAAAGAGGTGTATGAGAAGTAAATAAGCGTAGAATTTTCAACATGGAAATTGAGTATCAGATCTTATAAACTTTTTTTGCTCTACTTAATAGGTGTCATTTAGCTCAGGTAATGACTTAAGGCTCTAATTAATGAATTGTTAAGGCTACAAGAAAAACTGTTTAGTTATTAAGTTGTAATCAACTTTGCTGAATATTATAATAAAGTAAGTTGTTCTCAAGAATTCCCCATTTTTTATTTCTGGTAATTATTTAAATTTAATTTTTAGATGAATTTTTAATGTTATTATTTTTGATTTCAATTATTTTACTTCTGTTTTTATGACATTTTTTAATACGAATTGAAAGCTAGTTTTGATATTATTAATGAATTTTTATAAATTTCTGATTGTTTATCTGAAGAAATAATTTCTACTAGGCGCAGCTTTCCAAGAATAAGTCATAAATAAACAGTTCTCATAATTTCAATATTGTTTTCTTTTTTAAGCAAATTCAATTTCTTTCAGTATTTATGTTAAAAATGAAATTCGTTTAAATTTGAATTAAAGAAATAACTTTTTATTAGGTTTTGAGAGAGTTACTAAATAACAATCTATATAGTTAGAAAAAGAAACTATATTTCTATAAATAAACTAAAAAGAATTGAAAAACATTTAAGTTAAAAAGCGTATCCGGTTTCAGCAACAATTGATTTACCGTAAACGTGGCTAAGGGAACACTTTACCATTGAAGCACGTTTAAAAATCATGCGAATTTTTGCATAAATTTGTTAAAATAAAAAAGAGAAGGAATAAAAAAAGAGATTTGTAAACACTGTCGAGGATGCAGGGACAACATATGTTGGATGCCGCAGCGCGTGGCAAGGATGGGGGCGTGGCATATCACGATTGCGGCAATCAACAAATGGAGCGGCAACCTCATTAGTCAAAAGGAGGGAACAAAAGCGACGCATAGGAATCAGAACGAGTCCCCCTCTTTCTCTCTCGCCCTGTCAGTATCCCTCTTCCTTTCCCCTCTCCTTCTCCCATTCCCTCCCCCTCGATCCCTATGCTCCACTGTCCGTCTGTGTGAGGAGCATGTGCGGCATATGTGGCCACATTAGTCAGTGGGTCGCTCAGTGGGTAAGCAAAGTATGAGCAGTTACACACCCTGTCACACACACACACACACGCACACCCTGTCTGACACACTCACACACACACATGTGCGTGCTCGCGAAATGGTTTCGTTGGCGTAAACGCAGCGGAAATTGTAAATTTTTTACTCGCAAACGAAAAAATAAATCATATGCGTGAAATGTTTGGATTGCCCTTCTCCTATATAGGGAAAGCGGCAAACAGAAAACGGAAAACGGAAAACAGGATAACAACATCAGGTGCACAGTGGTAAATGGTCTAGCTATAAAATAAAAGAATCACACATCCACTTACTTTGGAACTCTTCAGAACATACTCTTTTTTCCAAAATCCAAGTAATGTTTAAACTGCATAAGAGTTGACTGAAAAGAGAAGATGAAAAAGAAATTTCTAGATTATTGGAGAGTGATTTTTAGAGAGATATGTGTGAAAATAGATAAAAGAAATTAGATGTATGTGGAGATAAATAAAGAAGAGGATAGTTATAAAATAAGAGATTTAAGTAGAGAGAGTTATTTCGAAAAGAAAAGGGAAAATAATAAAAACTACTTATAAAAAATAGTTTGTCATTCAGTTAAGAGCAGAAGGTATAAATGTAATAAATAAATGTGTTAATTTTAGTATTTTCACATATTACTTTTTAATTATTATTTCTAAAAATGAGATTTGTCGTAATGATGGGAATTAATCCTGTCCCTAGGTGGATATCATGCCAAGAAACCCAAAGACATTATAATGGAGTGCACAGAATCATGGTATGCTAATTGAACTGAAATACTTTGTATTCATTTCCTCTTCCATTTACAAAAAATATATGCTTCCCGAATGGTCTCTGTCTTTGTTATAAGATGTATCTATTTAGTCCTGAATACCCATGAGACTCTCAAAAGTATGCAACATAAACTTAGAATATATTAGACCAACAAAGATATTTAATAAATTTAAGCATCTGTTATTTGGTAAATCAGTTGATGCTTGGCTTTGTTCTCTGTCATATATCAGAAGTTCTTGATTTGGTTTTAAAAGGAAGGTAATATTTATTCACTGTGCTGGACAGAAACCGCACTTTGGGTTTTATAAAAATAGGGAATGAAAAGACAAATCTCGTAACACAGTCACAGACACAATTACGATTTGCTGACTGGGGACCAACATGCGCCATAACTTGCCACATTCTTTACCAGCACAAAGAGGGACAGAGAAAGACAGAGAGAGACAGAGAGAGAGAGAGAGAGAAAGAATGGGAAAGGTAGAACTGGAGATGGAGATGGAGGAGTATCTCCTGGAGGACACATGGCACTTGGCTTGGATCGTGCAATGCGCTGAAAAATATTTACATATTCACAAATGCAAACAATCCCTGAGCTCGCGATGAGGACCAGCAGCGGCAGTAGCAGGATGAGGAACAGGACCAGCATGAGGGATAAAAGAGAGAGAGAGGGAAAGCAGCTGGAGCAAAAGGAGGAAAGGCGGTGAAAAATAAAAACGTCATGTTGTTTGAGCCTCCGCCACATGATGAAGAAAGATGCGAACGGTAAATTGGTGTGTCGTTGATGGCAACCGGGACACGGAGAAAGGAGAGACAGCGAAAGAGGGGAAAGAGAGAGACTGAGGAGGAGAGGGAAGGGAGGAGTGATGGTGATGCGGTTGGTGTAGCCAACATTTTCAGTTGCCACTTGCCACTTTGTAAAATGCGCGCACAGACGAAATGACAAAAAATTTGCGATGCTGTTGTGAAATCCATAAGCAGCAAGTGTTTCCTGCGGGAATATCATGAAGAGGAGTGAGAGAGTGGGGATAAAGGCGCTGAAGATGGAAAAGGACTAAGGAGCACAAGGACAACGGGAGGATGGGAGGATGAGGACGTGAATGAGGATGTGGATGTGGCAGGATGAGCTGATGTTGCCTCTGCTGTTGGTTTGCTTGCTTGGTTGCTTGCTTGTCACTTGCTGTCATTTCACACACACACACACACACACACAGGTACACTCACTCACAAAAACACTCACACACAGATACACTCACACACACTCTCACCTCGAACCTTTGCATAAAGTAATTTCGAGTGACAAGCGCGCATTGTTGGCATTTTTGGTGGCACAACCCCTCCCACTTCACACCCTCCCACCCAACCGCCTACCCGCCCCTTTCTGAACCACGGCATTTGCTTATAAGAAATTCTATTTCTGTGATTGTCACACACACCTACACTCCTTCACAGCTACACACACAATAACATAAGTATATAAATTATGTGCGAAAAGTTTTTTGTTGAGACGCACAGGTGCGATCAAGTTCCTTTGGGGCAAGAAATGTGGTTGTTGGTAGGGGATGAGGGAATGAGGGGATAGGGGGTGGTACAGGGTGGTACCAAGTGCTTGCTGTGTGGTGGCAAAAACAAGTGACATTTTTAATTATGTCGCATTTGAAATGATGTCAAAATATATATAGACTACATGTATATACTTTGCTTGTTTTCCCGCATTGTTTACAACGCCAAAGTTGATTTATTTAAATGCGTCCCCGTGACCCTTCTCCTTCCTCTCCTCTCTGTCACACCTTTTTCCCTTTCCCTTCAATCTCTTCTTTACTCTCACTCTCACACTCAATCTCTCTATCTATCTGTTCAGCTGTGTTTCAATTTATTGCCTGTCCTAACCTGATGGCAATTTAAATAATGTCCTGCCAGCCCCTCCCTCTGCTTTCCATTCTATCCACCACCTTCCACCAGCTTCCTATTCTCTATCTCTCTATCTCTCTCTATCTCATTGTTTCTCTCACTCACACAAACAATTCCAATTGTCATGGGTCTCACAGCTGGGCTCCAAATATTTATTTATTTATTTATTTAAGCATTTTACTGGAACTTTCCATAGCATACAGCCGGTGGCAGGACATTAACAGGATTATATATGTCCATTATTATGCTCGAAATTATCTAGAAACTTTAACTACAAAATTATGTACATTCAAATGCATATCACTTTATTCAAATATTTTAATAGAAGTAATATAATACTATATTTAGTTCTTACTTTATTTAATTTTCTAGTAATATAATGGAAATATATACAAATAATAATAAATACATAAATATCAATATTCATATTCTCTTTAGTAATATTTTTATATATTTATTACCATATAATAATATTTCTATAGTATTTTTTGTTTGGTTTCTAACGAATGTATAATATTAAACGA
The DNA here is from genome assembly GCA_037043535.1 of Drosophila putrida. NCBI lineage: Eukaryota > Metazoa > Arthropoda > Insecta > Diptera > Drosophilidae > Drosophila > Drosophila putrida. The sequence goes on from JBAMBI010000464.1 coordinate 2,196,755, forward strand.
TAATATGACACAAAGGTGCCTACAACTTTCTACAAATCTATTTGATGAGGTAGAATACTTAATATTTATGGATACATTTATTTTGAAAACTGTAGACTTTATTAATCCTTTACAGAACTCTAATAAGCAGAAACGATTGTAAAAAGTCCTTGCTAGGACTAATTACAATAGAAAAATTGTCAGCTAATTTGCTGGGATCAAAAACAATTGAAATATTGTCAAGAGCCAAGAAAAATGTGAAACAGTCAAAAAGTTGTTGGATCATTTATCTGCCTCTCTTTCTCTCTCTCTCTCTCTCTCTCTCGCTCTCTCTCTTAGTTTGGGGTACTCTTGGTAAGCTTCCAATGAATGCCTAACAAAAAGAATAGTTTTCTGTAAACATGCTATGATACGAGTTGGAATAGTCGGAATAGTCGGGGATTGTCAGAGTTGAGGCATAGTTATTTTTTTTTGGTCTTTCTGGGTTCAACTTTTCAACTCAGCGAAACCTGACACTTGAAATGGAGCCAGGGCCCAATGCCAACAGAGGCAATTGCTTGGGGGCCTATACACACACACACACACACTCAAACACACACTCACATACTCACACACACACACGCACACTTACAGGCAAAGAATGCTCAACTTTAATTATCAAAAAATTGTTTTCATGTGCGACTTACTACAAAGTGTGGGCTGTGCCAAGCTGTTGTTGTTGTTGTTCTTCACATTGATGTTGTTGTAGTAGCAATAGTTGCTGTTGTTGCTCCAGTTGTTGTTAGTGTTGTCGTTGTTGTTGTAGTTTCAGTTTTAGTTTTAGTGCCAGGCAACAGCAACAAAGTTGGCACAAAGTAATAAGTGCACGCCAAGGGAATTTAAATTAAGTTACAAACTTTGCATATTAAGCGCCTTATATACATACCTACAAACATACATATCTATAGTACATACCACGCCCATCTACCGCCTCCAAGTAAACTAAACAAACTCACTAACAAACTCACAAATACAAACACTTAAATGAAATTTACCAATAGTCGTAGCAACCCCTTCAAAGACCACACACAACACCACATAATGGTCCACTCTAGTTGGGTCTCAACACACACGTATAATGACCCAACAACAACAACAACAGCTACAACAAAAACTACAACAACAGCAGCAAAAACAATAAGCAATAATGCTTAGGTTTAAAGTGACCTACTGCTGACATACCCTGTATTTTGCAATGGAAATACCATAATTAATTAGTGAGTTCTTCAATTTTTGTAGTGATTTTCCACTCAGTTTATCAAAACTATATTTTATAGTTCCCTTAGTTTAAGTGTATTTAAAAATACTTCAACTATAAATTTACCTAAATTTTTCTTCTTGAAATCAATTTTATCTTTGCGTAAATTCTTTAAGAATAGATAAAAGAAAAGTAACAGAAAGTATAAAAAAGTAAATTAAAATATTCAATTCAATTCAACTTACTTAAATAGATATTATAAATCTCCTCTTATTAGTTCCGTATGTATAGTCAAATTACTTGAATAATAAAAAATCTAAGCACAGTAATAAAAAATATCAAAAACAGTAAAAGAAAAAAATGATTAATTAAACAAATATGCAAGTTAAGCAATTCGACATTACTAGTTTATTTATAAGGATGCTATAAGTTTGCTTTATATGTAATTTTTAATAAGATTAAATTACTTATTTAAAAACAATTATGAAATGTATTTAAGAAATTAACCGATTTAGTACTAAACTTAAAAAGAATTGCTTATTAAGCTGACAGAAAAGAGAGATATTGAATTTCTCCCACATACAATTTCAATTATTTTCGACAAATAAACCTATTGAGAAGTAAGTAATGTATACCCTATCTGCCGACTTGCAGGGTATTTCAAAAGCAATATATGCAAGATTTTTTGGGCCAACATTGCGCACTTCAAAGCTCTCGTTTAATTTGGAATGCATTGGGTATGCAGGCTTGAGAGCTAAGGTTATTATGGAAAGGGCAGAGGGTTGACTAGGCTAAGAGAGCGAGGAGGGGAGTGAGGAGGTAACCCAACTAATTCGGCAACAAGGTCGGCCTTACATGATTTTCATATTAATGCCAGGCTTGCATAGTTGATACAACCAGCTTGTTAGGCGACAATATTCAAACTGGGACATTCCAAATTTATTTTTCCTTCTTTCTCCCTTCTCCCCCTTTTTGTTTGTTTTTGTTTTTTTGTTTAATTTCCATGAAGTACTCCTGAGCCTCTCTAGAAGCCTATTAAAAATGATGTCTGGGCTGTAGACTCTAGATGCCTGTACTTTAATGTTATCTGACCAACTACCAGATGAGATTTTGAATAGTTATTCTTGCCTCGGTGACTGAGATTAGATATTTAGTGCCAATTTCTGTTTGAAATTGCCCCCAGTTGGAGTTTAATTTGAATGAGTACGATTCGCATTTTTATACTCTAACAAAAGGTAGAAAAGTTTACTCATAGTAACACATTTAAAAATCTGAATTAGCTCTAAAGATTTAGATAAAGATTTCTTCAGATTTATTTACTTTTTTCAATTTATTAAAATTTACATTTGCTCGAAATTTTACAGGCAATATATTTACACTTTTAATAATGTTATCTGGGTAAAAATATTCTTAATTATCGTATAGTACATATTATAATAAAGGGTTTTAATCAATGTAGCTACATCCTTTAGTTTCTAAGAGAATAGGTTTATGTGATTAGTGATTATTAAAAGAATGGATTGTTCTTTAATAATCTTATTTTATAATTATATATCTCAATTAAACTATCAATGTTATATTTATACATGGCATTAGATTATTCTCACGAATAATTTATATATTCTTACTAAATTTAGCAAAAGTCAGCAGAGCTTAAAAAATAGTTACTTTCATTTGTTTGTATATATTTTACAAAGCTGTAACACAATTTTATTTAAATTAACTAAACAATCCGTAAGAGTATTTAATATTAGGCATTCCAAAAATATATGTTTACTTGTTATTACTCGTATTATCAATGGCTTTTGCTTTCTATTCTTATCAGCACAGAAACACAACACACACACAACCAGAAGTGGGCAACAAGGACGAGGGCGTGGCTGTTGGCAGAAGGTGTTGTGGCTGTTTTTATCTAACGGTCATCGGCCCTAGGGATTCGTAAACCCAACAGACACGCTCCAAAATTTTATGATGTGTAAATGGCAAATTAAAACCGACTGACGGCCATCACTTTACTTCTTTCTCCCTCCCACTGTCTGTCTCTCTCTCTCTCTCTCTCTCTCTCTCTCTCTCAGCAGTTGTGCCCAATGCTGACCATTTCTTTCCGATTCGATTCGTTTGATATTGAAATGAAATAATAAAATATTATTTAAGTATTACGAGTATATGATATGATATGCACGTAAGCATTTGCGTTTTTGATCCTTTGGTTCGCTCTCAGGCAAATCAAGGACGGAAATAGCTCGTAAATGACAACAACTTGAGAATGTTTCGCACTATCTCTGTCCTCTCTCCTCTCTCCTCACTCCACTGTTCTGTTCCGTGTCCTCAGCTTTCAGTTTTTCGTGTCCTTTACGACCTCCCACCCTTTTCTTTCTTCTCTTTGAATCCCCTGTCTGTCAGCCTTTGATATCGTTTTCTGGCTTTTCTGGAGTTTCGGTTATCAAGAGTGTGAGGCACATTAAAACCGCACGCGTTTCGCTTTTATTATTGCTGCAGAAATCGCTGAAATCATTTTGTGAAGATGCCGATGTCGCTGTCGATATTGTTGTAGGTGTTCCCAGGGTTGACTTTGGTCGGAGGATGCTTCGACAACGACAACGACAACAACGAAAAATAATCAAGTGCAATCAACTGTTAACAATTTATGACATTTATTACATTTTTAATGTTAAACTCTGAGCGTGGAGTTCACTGAGTTCTCCTTTTCTACCTGTCCTGTCGCCCCCTATCAAATTTTTTGCCTTTAATTTTAAATCTTTCATCACAATTTGATGGCATCATAAATTGTAAGTTATCGGAAAACTGAATAAAAGTTATCATAACAATAATAATAATCTTAATAGATAAGACTTGTTAAGATTAATTATTAAATATTGGTTAATTTAGTTTATTCTATCTTTACACTTAATCTAAAAATTAGTTATTAATTCTTAATGACTTCTGCATTTATAAATTTTCCATGCATGATTTTACTAGGAACTATATCTTATTAAGTTAAAAATGGCAGGACACAATTTATTGAACAAACTTAATATCCTGTACATTAAAAACAATTAATAATATAATTGTTTATATAAAAAATATATTTAAGAATATAACATTTTTAAAAATATTGAATTAATTATAATCCATTCATTAAATTCAGAAATCCTTTTAATATAAATTTTTATAACAATTATAAAATGTCGACTTATCGAATTTAAGATATCTCACATTACGTACGCATTATTATTAACTTTTCTGTAGAATATATTCAATTCAAGTACAGGGTATTTTATTGATCGTTCATGCCTTATTTATACAACAATTCTATGCAGAAATAGTTGGTAAACAAATGTGTTACGTTCATTAAATCGAAGTCATTTTAGTCATTACGTGTATATGGGAGTGTGTTCGCACACTCCTTTATACACACACACACACACACTCACAGAGTCACACTCAGTGTGCAAAAAGAAGTGTGTGTGGGTGTGTGAGTGTGTGTGATGTGATGTGAGTGGAGGCAATTATAGGCATGTGTCGTGTGTCTAAAGTGCCACAATTTGAATATTAAATGGAATAAAGACTGCAGACTATTGGGAAAATTATAGTGGGAGGTCTGAAAAGTCATAAAAGTGGAAAAGTAGGAAAAATAGAAAAGTCAGTTAAGCATTTGCAATATTCATTGCAGTATTTTTTAATTGATAGCCTCCAGGGCATCTGGAAAATGGGTGTGAGTTTCGTTACTTCGACACACAACAACTAAAAACCAAATGGATGGGAACCCGAACATGTTGTGTGCCTGCCTTTGAGGGGAAGATTGGAGAATGCGGATTGTGGATTGTGGATTGTGGATTGGGGCAATTTGAGCATCAATAATTGAAAAACTTGCGCCAAATTTGCAGCGTAACTGGAAACTAATTGCCAATTAAAAGTTAAATGAGCAGCATCTAAAATTTATAAGCCAACCGGCTAGTCCAATAAAATTAACCAGAAATACACTTGACAAAACGTAATTTAAAACTCGAGCTAGACTTTTTGTATATAGGTCAATAAGAAAATGATTGTTTTGATTATTTACAAAGTTTTATTATATTAGTTAAAATTATATTTATCAAAAATTCTGTAATTTCTGACAGTGCATCTTAAATAAATGGAGCCCAGCCTTTCGATTCAAAGCACTCAAAACATATTGCCTACAATTTAAATATTTGAATATTTTCGGAACAATTTCCAATTGAAATTTTGCTGTTTGTCCTCATTGTTTTGACCAATTGGGTTGCCTGCCCTTTTCTGGCCCCTTTGCCAATTATCTACTTTGGAATATAATTTTCTAAAACTGTTTAAAGCGAGCGATAATTTATGAAAGTCGCCTTGGCACGTGTTAAGTTCTCAGCCTTCTCGTAGTCGAGGTTAAAGGAGTCTGAACTTTGCATATCATTTACGATTTCTATTAAATATTTAAGCCTGCTTTTTATTCAAATTGTTTGCTAGGAAAAACGTTCTATTTGTAGGGAAATTTCTCTGTCACATGATTAAATTTAAGTATATTTTTGCTCATCCGAAAAGTTTCCTGACTACAAAACATTTCAAATATACGAAAGTTTCAATAGACAAAAAAGATTGCTTAAAATGAATATATATAAAAATTTACATATAAGTAGAAGATATAAATACTTTCTAAGAAAAGACAAATTAAAAGTCTTAAGCACTTGTTTATATATTTAAAAGCCTTTAAGCTAATAAAAAGACGGCAAAACAAATTAGGATCCTTAGTGAAAAGAAACTTAGCTAGTTTATTTGAAAATTATGCGAATGTTGAAGCTGCCATTGGATCAGGCAATCAGGTTGCAGTTTCACAGAACTACAAAACACTTAATCCGAGTTAAGGACGACCTTTGGCCCTTTCGAAAATAATATCTCAAACTTTACTGTTCACTTTTGTTCTATGCACACGTTTCAATGCACACATATCATAGGGCCAACAAAAAAAGAAACGAGAAAATAGAAAAGCAAAAGGGAAATAGGAAAAAAGAGGAAAAAAAACGAGGAAAACTGTTTCAGGCTCAACGTGTACATTTCAAAAGAGAATCCGAGCAAAAGTTCTTTGTAAACGTGTTTAAAAATAGAGCTCAACAAACAATGCCAGGCATTGTGTTGAGTGGGAGCAAAAACAGGACCAAAAGTAGGGGCAGGAAGAATAGTTGTTGGAATTGGAGTAGCAGTAGCAATAGTAGTAGTAGTAATTCTGGCCAAAAGGACACTGTGCGCACTTTTGTGCGTTTTGCATGAGTGCCAGAGATTCGAGAGGAGTCCCTGACTTGAATATGAACTATGCGAACTACGTGCACCTCGCCCATCTGAAACAATGGGAGCAAACAATGCGAAAGAGCCGACAAAATCCCGGGCAAATAGTAGTACTGAGCTGAGCACTGAACACTGAACACCAAGCACTGAGCACTGAGCACTGAACACTGAGTGGTAGCAATAACAATGGACAGTGGACGGACTGACGGACTGACTGATGGTGATGGTGCTAGTAAATATGCAGTACAAGTACACGGACTATCTGCAAGTAAACATTACTGAAACGAAACGAAACCAAACGAAACTAAACTGAACCTCAACCTGAACCAAAAACAAGGCCTGAACCAATGCGAAACTCACGTTTCTTTCCTTTCCTCGTTTTTTGAAAAAGTTTGTTCGACTTCACTTCAATGTTCATGCTTCACAATCCGGAAATGTGTGCTCTATTCAACTCAACTCAATACAAGGAAAAGGAATGAAGGCACCTCCAGGTTCACTTAAATCTATAGCATCTATTTTGGCAAAAAGCCACAATATGCTAATCAGTATTCAACAGTATGCATCAATCTACATGTTTAGTCAACTTTTTGTTCAGCTTAGAAATGCCTATTCCAATCAATGCGGATTATATTTATTTATGAACTCAAATTGATTCTTGATGCTACAAACTTAAGCTTTTTAATTAAAAAAAATTCTATTAGACATAACATTTTGGTAGCATAAAATCATTAACAATTAAATTGATATAATGTATACTTAATATGTACTATATGATAAATATTGTTAGATGTCCTAGTTGAGTTATCTCATTTATGTTCTGAATTTAATTGTAAATTTATTTAAGTTTATTTAAAAAAATTCTCATCACTTTTGTTTTGAATAGCAATACTTCTTGTTTTTTAAAGTGGTAAATATAGTAGTTGTTTATAGAATAAGTCTTATGTACCAAGTATATTTGGTCTTCTCCTTGGTCACTTTAATTATAGTTTTATGAGACGAAAAACGTTTATCGCTATCCTTATTTTTAATCGATTCGGTCAGTTGTCTCAGGTCCAAAAGTTTAATGCATATAGTAATTATTTCAGTTACTTTACTAAGATTATTAAAACTTTTCTTTTCTGAGTTTTGCAAAGTTAAAAATTATTTAATCACCCGCATGGTCACATCATCTATGTAAATTAATTATAAGTAAAGTCAGATTGTTACGTTCCTTATGGTATTAACAATTAAAAGCATTTATTAACCCCCTTTCCAATGTTAATAAACAAAGTCATATGTGTATACACTCACCTCCATGGTCACTTTAATCACACTGTACTCTCAATCAAATCCGAGTGTTGAGCCCCTCGACTATCGCACCCTTTTTTGATAGATTCTTATCGATGTGTCGTATCAACAAAACTTATCGTCTATCTACTCTTCATATTGATAGTAATATCTGATATCAAAAAATCCAATGGCAGCTGCCGCATTATCATTGAATCATGCCCCCGGGAGGTATTTCGTTTTTCCCCTACTTCTTTCCCTCTTCTCCGCTTCTGAAAGTCCGTCAATATGTACGCATTTCTATTAGCCGACTATCAGGAGTTGCTGTAACCATTACCAACCCGAGACCGAGACCGAGACCGAGACCTGAGAACCCAAAACCTAAGACGCTTGTCGTCTCATTTAGCCAAAAGCTTTCCATTTGCAACGGCAGTTTTTCTATTTTCTTTTTACATTTTATCCTTTTGGCTTTTCCTTTTGCCGTTAGACGTTTGCCGTTGCCGTTGCCGTTGCCGTTTTCCGTTTTTGCCCCCTTTCGACATGTGTAAGCACATGTGTGTGTCCATATTACATAAGTATTTTTCGCTCTGTTTGCAAAATACGCACATTTTTACTCAATTGACATTTCAGCTAAAAGTCCTTGCCATCACTGGCACTGGCACTGGCACAGGAAATTGTGGGCGGGATTCAGACCGTAACAGACCCGAACTCAGTCCCAGTCCCAGTCCCAGTTCCAGACCCAAGTTCTATTCCCTGTTTCCACAGGCAAACGACCAACAAACAAAGGTGGCTTCTTCTATCTACACACTGTGTATAATATGTGCTTAGGTCTCGTTTTCCATTTCCCTCTCCATCTGCATCTGCATCTCTTTCCTTTTCTCTGTCTCTGTCTCTGTCTCTGTCTTTTGCCGAGTATCTTTTCTGGCATTTCTGCTAATGGTGTGTGCCCTATAAAGCTGGCTAATGCCCGTAGAACCCTTTTTGCTACACTCCCTTTCACTCCCTTTCACTTTTCTCTTCCTTCCTTCTTTCTTTCCTATAATTGCCGTCCTTCGTTTTGGGCATGCGAAAAAAATAAGTATAGAGGTTCTCTTTCTCCCATTCTCTATTTTCCTCCCCCCGCAGTGTTGCCTTTTTGTTGCAAGGCAACAAAGAACCTCCTCAAAGGCAAAAAGAAAAAAAATAGAAGAGAAAATATAATTGAAGGGAAAATGTAACATTTTGTTGCATTTATATTTGAACTGACTGATGGATAGCTGATACTTAGAATCCCTTTTTCAGTGCCATGCGCCATGACCCGGTGAGTATGTGCTCGATAATTGTCAGTTTTCGACAGGATATCGACAATTGAAACGGTTAATTGTGGCCACTCTGTTGCCAAACAATACCCTGCAAGGGGTTGAGTCCTTTCTTTTTGTAAAAAGCAGAGATTTTTGGCATATTGACTGGAATATAAATAGACGTTTGAATACAGTCATTAGTTCTCTGAAGAGGGCCAATCATAAACCATTCAACTTTGGCAACTAGCAATACAATCGAGGCTTTGAATAATTTTAAACGGAACTTAGAAGTTTGTGATTCGACAGCAGTATTAATTCCCTGTTTGAGAATGTTCAATTTGATTATAACAATTATTCACTGTGATATTATATGAAAGCTTCTTTAACTCGTTTTGATTTCATTTTCATTTTATTTTAACTTAAACCTATTAAAAGGATTTAACCGAAAAAAGATCTAGAGGCAATCAGAGAAACTCAATTAGGAACAACTTTAAGCAGCTTTCTGAGAAAAATAGCCCTAAGGATCTGGACGAAGACGTAACGCAACAGTTAAATGGGTCATTTGGCCTATTTATCATTTTTGACTGGCCCAACGGCAGGATTCGAAGAAAGGATTCAGGCCATGGTTTGGGCAGCAGTTGGTCATTCAATTTGTGCGCTGTAACTGGCAGCAATCAATCAAAATGCGAAATACAAAATACGGCATACGAAATACTAGTAGAAAGAGACACAAATGGGTTGAAAACAGAGAGAGAGAGAGAGGGAGTGGAGGGGGGCATTCTCTGGGGTCTCAACCCTTTTTGAACTACAATCTAAACACGTGAAATTGGGTAATCGTTTGTGCAACTGAATTGGACAGCCCAAGAGTCAACGGCGTCCTCTCTGGGTTCGAAGGTCCTTGAATCGATACTCGCAAGACAAATGGTCCGATTTGCCTGCCAGAGGCCCCAAAAACCCTCCCCCCAATCCTCATCCTCATGCCACAACACACAAAGCCATAAAAATATATTTTGTTGGCAAACAAATAACTTGCCCATATTTATACGTACACAAGTATTTTCAAATTGGTTGCCCACTGTAATTCAATCTGAAATTGAAATTCGAAATTCGAATCAAGTAAAATATACTTGTATTTGATGTAAATTGAGCTTTTTAAGCATCATCTATATCCACTTTTCTCTTCACTCTCGAATAACTTCTTATTGTTATATTATGCATATTCAATTATTAACAACAATTTAAATAAGTTTATGTTGACCTTATAAATCATACAATGTCGTTGCTTTTATGCAAACTTATCCCTTAGATATTTATAATTCACTTCCAATAGAAATTGAATTGACAGATTATATTATATACCAAGGGCAATCTTAGGAAGAACTTTTGACAACAGTTCCGTGCAAAACGAAGGTAATTGATTTGCTTAGTTTTGTTTCACATTAATTTAGGCGGATGACAGCAGAAATTATTTGAAGGATAAAGCTTAAAAAGTATTTTAAATTATCAGCAATAATAAGAACTTTATTTACTCGTACTCAAGTGAGCGAACTTATTTATAATTTGGCATTAATGAGCCAACTTATTTATTATTGGAATCGAACGAACGAACTGACTGAATTATAGTGAGACTCAATCGAGCGAACTGAATTATAATGGGACTCAAAGAAGCGAACTTAAATACTGAACTATAATCACAGATTTAGATTGTTCCTTCAGTTTTGTGAATCGTTCAATAGATGCTAGTCCAAACGGAATAATACAGCTCTAAATTATATAAATAAGTAAATTATGTGTACTTTATATAGATGAAACTGTTTCTAATTATATAACATTGATAGGTATCTATAAGGATTCAGGACGATTTCATTAAAATGTCGCGGATATCTCTTAGGACTTAGCTACACATGGCTGACTAATTGGAGAGCAAACGAGTCTTTGACACGCAGCCATGGGAACAGAGAAAGAGACAGAAAATGAGACAGAGATAGAGATAAAGATAGTGGCAGTAGCAGTAGGTGAAACACACCTGTGGCCAGGTAGTTAGAGACAGTGAGACTACCTATGTATGTTCCTGTCAGTGACCCTGCCACATTGTTTAACAACCTCTTTTCTATTGCTGAGTTTTCCAAAAAACCTTTGTCAGAGGATATGATGGATTTTCTGCACATGCCAGAGGTCAGAGGTTTCTCTCTTCTTCTATACAGATTGTTTCTACCGTTTTCCCGAGTTTCCCACGCTCCGCAAAGAGAAGTGAGCTAAACCTGCAGCCATCACCTGAGTCCTTAGGGATATTTCTGTGTGTTTCCAACGATTTTCCGATTGTCTCTGACCTTTTTGTGCACTTATAGCACCCGTCTCCAGGCAGGTTCCCTCGCTCGGATCTCGGAATCGGGATCTGGTTCCCAGGCTTCCCTAAAAAGCAATTGGCGCGCGCCTTAATCCCCGATCCCCGTTGATCCTTCTCGCTCTGTAAATCGATAACAAATGAATATGTTTTTCTGATTTATGGCCAGATAGTCGTCATCTTCATCTTCATCTTTCATATCTGATAATTCTTCCTGCACATACGCCTGGCAAGTGCCTCAGTACGTCAGGATTATGATCTAGAATTGCATTCAAGTGAATACTCAAATGAGTTTTCTTTGTCTGCCAAATGAATTCTATTCTCAAAACATTCAAATGTGCAAATGCTATTCAAATAAAAGCAATCGAAGGTGATCTTAAATATTTAAGTAGCAAATATAGTTCCTTTTTGGAATTATTTGAAGTAGTCTGGTATATAAACTCAATAGAGGTGTTAAATGATCCTTTTTATTTCATTTTATATATTTGATTCACCTTTTATTGGTCGATTATTTTACTAATTACGGCAGAAACCTACAATAATTAGTAGACAATGTGGAACGAGGTAAATTAAATGCTGTTTTTGTTTATTTCCAGACGAAATGACAGCAAAAAGCTTTTAATAATATTATCAATTACAGGCAGCAAATAAAGTTCAAAGCCTTTTACATTGATGGGATGTGATGGGATGGGAGTTGTGAAAAACAGACCCATTTCATGACCACAAGCTTCATTAAGGCATCAATCATAGAAGTGGTATCTATCTAACGAGGCAGGATATCTTTTAAAGTGTATCTTTGTCAGAATGAATAGCTCCCTTTTAGAGAGAAACAAAGTCGCTTCCATTTCCAGATTAAATATATATAAGATTGTCTCATGTGGCACGATTTAAATGCCTTCATTCAGAGATCAGGGGTCTTGACCAGGCCCGAATCAGCTGAATCAGCATTGGGAAATGCCAACTGGCCATGGTAAGTATATCATACATGCAACATTAAGCCCAGCAGAAGAAGAAGCAGAAACAGAAACAGAAGCTTCTCTCTTACCCCATATTCGACTACCAGTAACAGTTTGTTGGCCAAGTCAACACGTAAGCAAAATCCCAATCTGTACGAAAGGATTGCGATTGCCATTGTCCCTTCTGTGTGTGCTACTGTGTGTAGCTGTGTGTTACTGTGTGTATCTGTGAGTGTGTGTGTGTTTGCGTGTGTGCTGACCTCAGTATATTTTGCGAATGTCAGAGTGAAATCCGGGCATTTATCATGATTCGAATGAATTATTGAAGTATATTTCGTTTGGCATTCCCTATTGGGCTATCCAAACTCATCCCCCCGACTCGACTCGACTCTTCCCTTCCCTTCCTCTGACCATAGATATAGTACCGGGGTTAGGTCAGTTGGTCGTTGTTTGGTCACAGGATTCTCTTTGCTGCTTTGCCCTGTGTGTGATTTGTTGTTTTTGGCTTCATTTCTTGAACTGTGCTCAAACTTGGCTTACAACTCTACAGTTAACTGCAGCACAGGCCCCTTTTTGGAGTGTATACAAAGGGATTTGGGTCCCGTAAATTTATTAGTTACAGTTACAGCAACTTGCACAACTTATTACTTAAGTTAACTTAACAAATTAAGGCAAAAGCCATAGATTTCTATGCCTACCATAAGAAGTTTATAAGTTACAGAAATGACTTTATAAAGTATCCTTTGGATTGGTTTAAGCCTTGGCCAAAGCCTTATTAATAAGGGTTATTTAAGGAATTTTTCATTTTTCTATTGTTAAATAAGATATATTTTTTTATTGAAGACTCTACACTAATTAGTTGTTTCCAATTTGAGTCTTATAAAATGTTCTTTTGTTGCTATTTCAAGTATCTGTTTGTATCGTATCTGAACTTTTTAAATGTTAAAGTTTTCTTGGTTTTAAAGTATCCTTTGGATTGGTTAAAGTATTGGCTTACGTTTTGTTAACTAAGTTTGGTTAGTAAATATTTTTAATGGTATACAAATCTCTTGTAATTGTTAGTTCAACTATGCCAGATCAGTGTACTATAAGTGCTCATAGAATAGATTCGATATATTTGGAGAGCTCGACGGACAGAATTCTTAATATATGAACTGGACAGGAATAGGTACATAATTGAAAGTCCCTTAACATGTCCTTGTACAGGACACTTGGCGTGCAGTTAACGAGCTAAAATGTCAAGAGTAAACATTTGCTTGTCACGCTTTCTTTCGATTGAAATGCTAAAGACGGTTGCCTTTTCGGGAAGACCCGTTAGGGGTTGATACTCGTATAGATAGGTAGTGAAAGGGGTAAGAGGTTTACTTAATTGTAAACACCCAGGAGTCGGGAGCCTATGTAAATTACTTAATCTGCATGCAAAGACAATTACCAATCAGTAGGATATTAAGCGTTAATCGCTTTAAACAATGACAAGGCAAACAATTTGGACACGAAACTGGCATTTACTTGTCTTTAACTGAAATTTTCCGAGGGAGTCTTCAGACGTCGACGACGACCAAACGACCCATTGACCAGCAGCATTTAATGAGCCGACGCTCTCCTTCCTCCGCCTACGCCTCCTCCTCCCCAAAGAAAAATCGAAGAGAAGAAACGATTTTAGGCAATCAGTCAACAGTAGTACAGCTGGAAAGAGGGGGTATAGAAAGGGAAAGGGGAAGGAAGAGAACGTGTCCAATTTTACTAATTAGAGCAAATATTTGTGTACTTGATAACTTTGGTGGGGCAACAACCACTCAACAGCACCCACTCATTACAATCACGCACACTTGAGGCAACAACATTTCGGAAACTTACATACCTCCCACTCCTCCCACTCCCACTCATAGGGCCAACCCACTGGAATTTAATTACGCGTCCAGGTCGAGGAGACAAAAATCAGTCAACCCCACTCTCCACCCCCTGTCACCACCCCCAAACAAAGAGAGAAACATCCCCAGCTATTTGCTAGGGAATCACTTTCATGTGCCCTATAAGTTTCCTGGAAGTGAATGCCCCTTCCACATTCCCACACCGAGGTCTAGTCCTTTGTTACGCTTCTGTACTTGTATTTATGTAATTAAAGATTTTGATTATATTTTGAGCATTTTACGATGCTTATAGTCAAGTTTTTAATAACCCCAAATCGCAATTCGCATTCAGCCTCGAAATTGAGTTACTCAGCTCGAAATTTACAGTAATCAAAAGTGGCAAGTAACAGAGTGTATTTATCTCAATTTTTGTCATCTTTTATGCATTTAAGATTACAGGGTATTTGGTAGTCAAGCAGCTTCTGGTACCTGCCGCTTTTATTACTCAGCTTTAATGACGCTTCCTTATAATTGCGGCATCATTAAAAATACGTTGCGGCTTTTATGAAGCCAAGGACTTTAGCTTATCCTTAATACACCCAACAAGCTAATTAAAAGTGTGCTAAAATACTTTTTGATTACGTTTCAGCTCTCTTTCCTCTACTTGCAACACGTTTCTTTGCAAAAAACAAACCAAAATAAATTAAGAAAATAAGAAAATCTTTAAAACCATATAAACCAATTAATATCTATTCGAAAAAAAATGCTACAACTTGTCTCTAGATTTATTTATTTTGTCAACCTTTAAATAAAATATCTAGTTTTTTGAGGCACGTGTACGTCCCACGCCAATTCGGAAATTTGTACGCTTTGGCTGATTACTTAAAAAAACCAACAAATATACATAAAAAATTAAAAAAAAGAAATATTTGAATGTCGGAAAGATTAATTCTATTCATTAGTGACAAGTGATCCATACGTTTTTGACATTATGTCTGTCAGTATTTTTCCGCCAAGTTTCCTCCACTTGTCCATCAAATTAGCAGACTTTTTATCATTCCTCAAGTCATTAAATCTTTAATCTATTTCATCTTATACCATTTCTCAAACTATAGCTTTTATGTCAACCTTACTTAAGCTATCAGATACATTTGACTTTTGCCAAAGTTTGTATTTCACATTTAAGGTGTGCAAAAGAAATTCAAGAAAAACAAGAAACACTTGAGAAAGAAATAAGACTTCCCCTATATTGCTGAAGGAACAATAACTCTGGAGAACTAGAGAAACTATAAACGTACATACAGTATGTAATACAATCAGTACATTCCCCCTTTCGAAAATACAAACAACATACAAATGAAGTTTATTGCTCTTTGCTGAAATTGGAACATTTTGTAGATGAAAGGATTATTAAGAGATTTTCTAAAAGAGAATCAAAAGTTTTGCTATTTGCGACAGACTCAATAATTCTCGCATTTTATGGTTCAAGTTTTATTCGTATTGTTTTTGTGTACAAGGTCCTTTCTCTTTCCTCTGGAGCTGAGAAGGAGAAGGAGCTAAGGGGTTGCTCTCTGCAGTTTGAAAACTTTGCACTTCGACCCATAAAATTATATAAAATATATCCTCCTAACGCTTCTTTCAGTCGTTACAGCTTCTGTCAATGTCTTTTTCCACCGAAAAAGTTGTAAGGAAACAATTTTGTGGCAACAAAGCAAAACAAACTGAAAGCTCGAAGCAGCAGATACCCCTTACATACTGCAAATCCACTGAGTAGACTCTGTTTATTAAAGCTTAATTCATTTAATGACTGAGAACTATTAAAGTTATTATAGTTTTATATACTATATTTTAATATATATATATATTTATATATTTTAATGCAATGAAAGCACAATTAAAATTGTCGCACGCTGCGCATTTAAATGACATGAAATGAAAATGTATCTCATAAAACTAGTCTGCAATCAGCTCGATGGGTGGCCATTTAATTAATCGCATTAATTGTCGGCAATTCAACGGATACCACAACAATTAAGCGGTTTCCCCTTGTGACTCATTCGCGATGATTACCAAAAACTGACCCATCAAAAGTCTAGATTTCTACGGGCTTGCACTTATCAGATTGTAATTTGGAATATCCTTTAGTTAAAGTTGAGATTAATTTTTAACCAAATTCCATTTATTAACTTAACTTGAAATTCAAGTGACATTAATACTAATCTATATATTTCTAGCTAGGTTTCACTGTATTCAATTCTCGTTCAACTTTTGACCCCTTTTAAAAACCCAAATTAACGTGGCTCCATTGTATGTTTTATGTTACCCGAAATGTTTTGTGTTACCAAAAATACTCACAATTGTCCAAACTTCCGGTGACAATGGAGCTAATTCGAGTTTTCCAAAACGAAATCTTTTCAAAATTGTACAAAACTTGACGCTGATTGTAAATTAAATGCTGAGAGGCAAAAGACACAGATTTAAAAATCATTATGAATAATGGTGTGAAGTTGGCTTTCCTATAACCAAGTAGTTAGTGAATGACAGCTGAGTGTTTGTAATAGCTTTGGAAGCACTGTGCAGTGGTCGCTCTATATAGAGCGACAATCGGTTCAACTTTCGCTACTTTACGTGTAGTTTTTTAATTTAAACAAATCGACAAATTTTACCTGTCAGAGAAGCACAATATACAAATGACAAGTACATATAGACGAGTATTTCTAAATTTCGGTTCAAAATAATTTCTTACCTCATCCAAAATGTTGATCTCGCGTGCCAGAAGACAAAACACACGAGTGTACAACTTGTTCAGAGGTTGATTTAAATTTAAATTTAAATATGATGTGCGGTACGACAAATAAATGCTATATACTAAGTAAAAACATGATGTAGTCAAAGTTTAAATATATAATAATATTGTATTTGACAAGGCTACAGAGATCGTATGGTATTCCCCGAATTTCATGTTCCTTGACATTGACAAAATAAAGCATACGTAAATTGCTTACACAAATCTTAGGAAGCACTTTCAAAGCCAATCATGGACTGATCTTTAAGCTATAGTATAGTCTATAGATAATAATAGCTTGTATCAAAAGTTTCGTTATGCTTCCCAGATATTTTCATCCGATGTCTCTATAGAATATTCAGTTCATAATATTTATCTTAATTACTATAATATCTTTAGCTAATTTGTCCAATTTGAATTTTTTTCTCAAATCTTGCTTGACTTTAATAATTTCCTCAACTTGTGATTCTCGCAAAGACTATACTCCATCAATATTCAAGTACAACATCATCGAAATAGAGATGTCTGTATCGAGTGGCTGTCAACTGTCTGCCCCTTTGGTTTCCTCCCCCTCTGCCTTGACCCTTTGGTCCGAAAACATCGGATGTAAGTATGTGGCAAGTACTTACTTTCAACACTTTGCCTATATGTATGTACACATGCATATGTAATAAGTATGAGCATAGTCGGATACTTGCCATATACATATGTATGCATGTATGTATGTACATTGTACATATAAAAGTTTCAGAGTTCCAAATTTGTTTACAATACCGAATTTGTTGGTGGCATGTTTACAGCGCCAAATGGGCAAACACAGGAATCTACAAAAACATATTTCAAATTGAATGTAAGAGCAAAAAAAGAACAAGTATGAAGTCTTTAGTTGGGACTGCTCAACGAGCAGTTACCCTGTAGTCAGTTAATCACCCAGTTATTCACAGAAAAAGCATGACTTCCAAATATGTAGTTACCTTAGTTTAAAATTGTATCTACCAAATTATTCTATAAATTGCATTCTTTTAAATAATATAATATATTAAACTCTCTCTAAATTTAAGCTTAACTAAATTTTACATGCCTATAAGTATAGGGTAACATAATAGTAAAAAAGAAATACAAAATTCTCAGTGAAGAAGCGAAAAAAACTAAATTGTGAGGAGTATAGAATAGACATTTGTACATATTTACGAGTACGATATGTAGAAATTCAGAATGTTTTTTTGTGTATTTGTGGTTCTGATGTATTCAAGCACTTTTGGGTGTCACTTGAACATATTTGGCCTGCCGACTGTGCTTCGTATTTATCATTTCTTCTTTATTTTTTTTTCTTCTTTTCAGAAACTTTTCCATTCAAGCTGCAAAATGTCAAAAGAGGCTTCCAAACATCAGAGTATGTACATACATACATATGTATATTTTAAATGTATGTTTAAATGTTTAAATATACCCTATACAAAATAGGTTTAGACTGCTAAGACCATACTTAAATAAAACGATAGTCCGACTAGATCTGAAAGAAATAAAATCAATCGAAGTGGAAATTAAAATGTAATTAAGCTATGACTAAAAAAGCTTACAAAATAAAGTTTTCTCACATATTTTTCCATACATGGAAACTATCATTAATCTCTTCAATTACACCCTAGTTAGTTTGTATAGTCTGTGATAGTATGTGTGTATTGGGGTGTGGCTGTGCGTCAGTTTACTTTATACATAAATATGTTTGTATCAATAAAAATGTGTTGAAGGTCAATGCGAATAACAGCTGAAGAGGCAATAGATATGCATGGGTGCATGTGTGTATCGTATGTGGATACATCATCCACAACATCCATAAGATCCACAGACAGCATCGCTGCTTAAATGTCGACTGCAGATGCAGCTGCAGCGTGGCAGAAAAGACTCTTGTCATATGCTTTTTGTTTGTTTGTTTGTTTGTTTATTTTCTTGTTGTTGTCGTATTTTTTGGCACGAAAGGCGACATGCATTAAAATTGATAGTCGACGACGTGGGAGCGGGAGAAGAAATGAAGCTGACAGCATCATAGACGTGCACACGAGGGAGACAAGGAGGTAGAGAGTGAGAGAGTGAGTGAAGCATCTTTAGAAGCTTTGCCTTTTGTTATGCATGTCCATACACTCACACGCACACACATCCATACACTATGTACATACATACAAGCACACATGTCTGCATTTGTTTTTGCACTTTGCTTTTTGTCGCCCGCTTTAGGTGTTGTTGCTTTGTTGCTGCCTCGCTTTTGGTGCCAATATGTCTGCCACAGCACAATCCAATTGTATTTCAGCTTATGCATGTGTGGGTGTGCGAATGTACATGTGAGCTTTCAAGTGAGTGTCGCTCTGTCTATCACCATCTCGCTCTATCTCTGTGTGCGCTACACGTCCGCAGATAACTGACAAAGCAACAACTACAATTACCATGGCGAAACAACAAACAAGAGCATAAAGATAACAAAACATCAAAGTTCGTGTTGAGCGTAGAGGTAAAAACAGAAAAACAAAAGTGGGGGACTTAGCGATACCCTATAACCAGTATGAATTTTCTATGCAATCAATTTACAAATTTAGAAAGTCAAACTACATGTATAAACTTAAATAACGAAATATATATTTTTCTAAAATACCTTGTACTCAAGACTTAATTTAATTTTAATTATTACAAAATTAGTTGAATACAAAACTCAAATATATGTTAAAACAAATTGATAATGAGATAAATATTAACAACTTATAAATCGGAACAGATCGTTTTCTTATCTATATTAAAAGTAATTTAAATACGATCTTTATCGACATTTAATCAAATGGTAAACAAAAATCTTTATGTTAACAGAAAGCGATATCTAGTAAAATGGGGTTGAAAAGTCTAGTATTGAGTTTGCTTGGTTAAAACTACTCAAGATATTTTATTTTTAGAACCATTATCGAAACGTCTTATCAATTTTCAAGTTCATTTAGCGATTAAAATTATAAGTAGTCTTACCGTTTAAGAAATGGTCAGCATTAAATCTAACTTTGCTTATCGACAGCGATTAGAGAACAAACAATCAGCTGTAGGGACTGTGGAGTTATCGACGCTGTTATTGAATTTAGTGCCGTCGCTAGAAGCGATCAACAAAGTTCCTCAACAACAAATAACGCTTTCAAGATGCCCGAAATTCGCCCAGTGTCTGACAGTTTACAGCGTGCAGCCATCGAGGAGCTTAACGAGGTTCCCGAACGCCTCGATGCCGACATTTTGGCGCTGAGAACTTGGATCAAACAGCAGCCTCATATGCGTGCCCGCAGCGATGATCAGTTCCTGGTTTCCTTCTTACGCGGCTGTAAGTTTAGCCTGGAAAAGGCTAAATCCAAATTGGATAAATACTATACGCTTCGCACTCAATTCCCCGAATTTTTTACAATCCGGGATGTTGACAGCGAACGCATCCACGATCTGGTGAGACTGGGGTGAGTCTACCTCCTAATGGGGGGATGTATGGAAAGCAGTTTATTGTAAAGAGATAATGCTGAACAACTAAAGTGATATTTTCTTCGTAGTGTGGGACTCCGATTGCCGATACCATTAAATGAGGATGGACCCCGTATTGTCTACGTACGTACCGGCTGTTATGAGGCTGAGAAGTACAAGTTTGAGGAGATTATGATGGTGTCACATGCTTTGCAAGCACTGAGCATACAGTATGACGATAACGCTGTAATCCATGGCTTCGTTGTCATATTGGACTTTACCGATTATTCGGCAGCCCATTTGCTGCAAATGACACCGAGTACTCTAAAGAAGATGTCCAGATTCGCAGAGGATGCAATGCCTGTAAGAGATAAAGGAACTCACATGATCAATGTTAATTCTACTTTCGAGATGACCTTCAATTTGTTGCGAACGACATTGTCTGCCAAGCAACAGGAACGTGTAGGTATTTCTCCAATTTCAGGGAATATTCTTACAATTTCCACTTTTCAATTGTCTTTTAGCTCTCGGTTCATGGCAGCAATCTTGAGTCGCTATATGCTCACATTCCCCAAAAATATCTGCCCACACATCTAGGTGGAGAGCAGGGCACCATTGAGGAACTGAAGCAACAATCGTGGGACATATTCATGCAAAATCAGGACTACCTAAAGGAGGAGATGAAGTATGGCATAGATGAGAGTCTACGTCCCGGAGGAAGGTGCAACGATTATAACAGCATCTTTGGTGTTGACGGATCATTTCGCAAATTGGACTTTGATTGATAGAAAATATCTAAAGATCTTTTGCAGGCTTGAAAGTAATTTTAATTCTATAATATGCATATACATATATTTTTGATATTGCTTAAATTTGGGAATTATTACTATATATAGTGAAGGTCAGTGTGATTTACGATATTTTCATTTCAATAAATATAAACGTCCACTTCTAATTATTTAATGCATTTCCATTTGGTTTTGCATGAATCGGGAATATTAACGCCTACGTAATTCAGTGCAAATTTATGGGAATTCCAAGACTCTCAATTTGTTGTTGTTTGTTAAACAAGTCTATACATATATCAACTGTATAATCCGTTGCATATAGCAATTCTTCAATGAAAATTATGTGATTACGAATCATTCGTGGCGGGCATTCACCTGCCACAACGCCCACGGCGAGGCGCCACCTGCCGGCTGTCTTTGTGTGCCAAAAATAAATTTTCGCAAATGATAAACAGAATACTTAGGAACCATTCCTTCTGGTATATATGTATGTATGTATGTTTGGATTTCTTCAGATTTATTCTTAAGTTATTGTTGTTTCTAAATTCGGAACCTTTATCAGAACATAGTACTTTATTAAAAAATATATATTAAAAAATTGATCTCTGTTTTTTCTCTTTTTTATTTAAACTGTATATTATTTTAATATTAAATTACCGTCTAATATCAAAAATGTATATTGCAAATATAGATCTCCGCATTTATCTTTGTTCTTGGCATTTGATATGTCACATAATTATTATAAAGGCTTAAAATTTTGTATAAGGTCTTCTTTTCAACCGACTGCTTTTCTTTCTTTGATATATCTTACAGTTTGTTGTTGTATTCTTGAAATTCTGATTGTATTAAGACCTTTTTTAACAGCCATTAATAAATTCTATAAAATTTCTAGCATTACCAAAATTTATCAAACTTTTTAAGTATTTCTTTTTTATTTCTTTATTGCAGCAATAAATGTCTGGTAGATCTTTTTCATTAAACAAAGTTCTTCAGACGTCGGCCTTGGATTCTGAAGGTTTTCTTTAGAGGGGAAAGAGGAAAACTACTGATAGAAAAATGATTGTATTGTTTTGTGATTGTTTCAAGTGTGAGAATCGAGATCGGAAATCGCAACTGGCGGCTTTTCACTCGACTTTTCGAATTCTTTATAAATTTGTTTCTTCGTATTTACAATAATTTATACTTACTTAAGGAATGGTGTGTTATGGCGCAAGCGGAAAGGCCGAATGATATTAACAAATTGGATTCGATTCTTGGCACTTGCGGAACTTCCATTGGCCTTGATTTTAGCTGACCAGGTTAAAACATTTTAAAATTGTTAAATGCTAAGATTAATTTTCTGTTCCAATTGATAAATCTCAGGTTCAACGATCCATCGATCGTCTCAATTTGCATGTCGTTATGTTATTTATTTAATTTTTCTTTTCAATTTATTGTTTTTTGTCTGATTTATTTCTGAAGGCAAATGCTATAAATTCATTGTGAAAGTCTTTAGATTTATGGCTCATCAATATTCGATCGAACGATATCAATCGAAACAGATGAAGTTGTCGAAAATACATTTTAATTTCAATTTATTCAGCACAGAGTTACGACTGTGTAAATCAATATCAATTGATATTCGAAGGTGTTGTATAGACTATTGATATTCGCTGGAACTTCGAATAGTTTATTAAAAGACTTCTTGATTATTTAATGCACTTTGCATCGATTGCAGAATTTATTTAGGGATTATTCAACATCCTTTTAAAACTAAGATTACATGTAATTTTCGATATCGTTTCTCGTATTCTCCATTTGAGCTAGTTCGCTGGTTTATCATCATTTACAGGGTTTGACCTAGGCGACGTCTGTTGATGTGGACTAGACGCTCATCATCCCGACGAACAGTTTGGATATCATCGGAAGATTTAACATCCTCATCTCTCTCCTGACGATTCTCCATACGACGTCCTTCGTTTATCCCTTGACGTTGGCGGCGGATCATCTCAATAATATCCTCATCATTGACCTCATTGAGACGATTGTCCTTGCGAATCAATTTCAGAATATCCTGTTCTGACATTGGATTCACACTACGACCCTCTCCAATGCGATTAATACGAAGTGGAGTCATCTCTTCCTGGTTTTGATCTAGCCGACGTCTATTGATGTGGACTAGACGCTCATCATCGCGACGAACACTTTGGAGATCATCAAGCTGACCATTCTCATCCCTTTCCATTTGTTGCTGATCTCCACGACGTCCTTCCATGCGTTCCTGGCGGGTTTCCTCCTTGCGTTGGCGATTGCGACGGAGCATCTCAATGATCTCATCATCGCTCAAGTTCGTCAGACGATTGTCCCTGCGAATAAACTGAAGAATGTCCTGCTCTGTCATTGTGTCAACGTCACCTACTCGACGACCCTCTTCAATGCGAACAATGCGACGAGGAGACATCTCTTCCTGGCCTTGCTCCAGACGACGTCTGTTGATGTGGACTAGACGCTCATCATCCCGACGAACACTTTGCAGATTGTCAACAGATCGATCGACCACATTTTGATTCACACGACGTCCCATCAAACGATCCAGTATGTTTTCCCTTTGTATTCCCTCAACACGACGTCCCATCAAGCGATCCTGTTCGGTGTCCCGTCGGATTCCCTCAACACGCTCTTCCTCACGACGTCCCATCAAGCGATCCTGTTCGGTGTCCCGTCGGATTCCCTCACCACGCTCTTCCACACGACGTCCCATCAAACGATCCAGTATGTTTTCCCGTTGTATTCCCTCAACACGCTCGTCCACACGACGTCCCATCAAGCGATCCTGATCGATGTCCTGTCGGATTCCCTCAACACGCTCGTCCTCTCGACGTCCCATCAAGCGATCCTGTTCGTTCTCGCGACGGATTCCCTCACTACGCTCCTCCACACGACGACCCATCAAGCGATCCTGTTCGTTGTCCCGTCGGATTCCCTGACCACGCTCCTCCACACGACGTCCCTCTTCAATGCGGCTAATACGACGGGGAGTAAGATCCTCCTGGTTTTGATCTAGACGACGTCTGTTGATATGGACTAGACGCTCATCATCCCGACGAACACTTTGGAGATCATCGCCTTGAACATCTTCATCGCGGTCCTGACTTTGGTCCAGACGACGTCTCTCCATCTTTTCCTGGCGTTGACGACGCAGAATCTCAATGATCTCATCGTCGCTTAAGTTAGGCATGCGATTATCCCAGCGAATAAGCTGCAGAATGTCCTCCTCTGACATTGGACCAACTCTTCCCACCAAACGACCATCTCCAATTCGGTTAATGCGGAGTGGAGTCATCTCTTCCTGGGTTTGATCAAGGCGACGTCTGTTAATGCCAACCATGCGATCATCATTGCGACGAACACTTTGCAAGTTGTCACGGCGGAGGTCCTCATCCCTATCGATATCTCCCCAGAGTCCTTGTCGGCGAATTTCCAGCATGTCATCGACTCGTCGATCATCCTCCTGCGGTCTACGTTGCTCCTCACGATCATCCTCCTGCAGTCTACGTTGCTCCTCACGGGGCTGGTTAAGTTCTTGCTGACGACGACGTCCTACATGCAAGAGACGATTGCTATTCACATCCGAGGTGGGGAGATTGACCTCAGTGCCCTCAAGGACATCACGGTTGATAGGAACACGATTGTAACGTTCTTCCATCTCGGTTTCTATCTGCTCGTTTCTGTCCTCCAGCTGACTGTCCCGATTTCCCCAGATGCTATTAATACGATTCTGTTGTCGGTTGACGTCCATAGAATCTTGGCGAAGGACTTGTACTGGTCGCACTCCACGATTCTCCCACTGTAGTCCAATCCAGGGACTAACCTGCCAACGTAACCTCACCAGGTCCATGAGAGTGGGACGAACATTTTGACGTTGCAAATCCCGTTGCCAGGATATGCGATCATTGGACAGTGGAATGCGTCCTGCGCTGACTGCCACCAGGACACAGGCCAAAATCACCAGAAGTTTGCCCATTCTGCTAGATTTCACTTTACTCACTTGAAGTTTGAGATTTTCACTTGAGTATTGAAACTTGAAGACCAGAAGGCGACTGCATATGGATCGAAGATTCTGCAACGCTTTTATACCCATTCTTATCATGGATCTATAGGTTGACTTTCAGCATTACTCGTTCGGATCGGTCATAAACACATTTATCAGTCAAAAATAATGCCCAATATATTGCATATTCACGGTTAAATAGGGTCTTAGACCCAATGGGTCAACAGATTGTAAGTCTAGCTGATTACCAGGAGGCTGTAGAACTTCCCGATTATTCCAATATTCAATATATGCGAGTTTTATCAATATGAGGTCAACGACTTTGTATAAACAAGATTTGAAGCTAAAGTTGAATACATCTTATTAAAATAGCAATAAAAGAACTCAGCTCAATTGAAAAGGCAAAAATATCCAAAGGTTAAATATAATATAATATATGAACTAGATTTCTCTATAGAAAAAGTCTTTAAAGGCATTTAAAATAATTCTAAATTACAGTATCTATAAATTATTATTATTACAATAATCTCACTTTATATTCACTTTATACTCACTTTGGGAGAAGAAGAACAAGAAATATTTTATGAATTAATAAATTCATTTCGTTCTCTTAAAGTTTGCTTCAACTATAGACACAAGTGCAACTTTAAATTTGAATATTCTATATAATTTTACCCACACTTTAATGTCTTTTTCATACTATACGCAATATTTACCTGTTAGTTTTTAATTTGAAATTCAGGTAGGAAATAAATGTACTCATATTTATTTGAAACTAGTCTGTATAGCTTTTAATCTAGTTTTTCATTTTGAATTGCAATTCAAATGCAATGGGGAAACAATTTAATTTAAACTTTTGTTGACTTAAAAGGAGTTGTCAAATATATATTTGAAAGGGTTACAAAATAAATGGGTTAAGCCATAAATCCCCCTGCCAAAGAGGAAACAGTTTGCGGTGACATAGCAAACTGTAAAATTAAGCAAAGTACTTTCATTCTACAAACTGCAAACAACAATACAGAGAATAGAATTAAATAGAATGAAATGAAATAAAATAAAACATAATAGAAGAGAAGAGAACAGAAGAGAAGAGAACAGAATAAAAGGGAATTGGATTTTAGTATTTGTTAGATTTATGTGTGAATCGCAGCTGCTCGTTTTTGATTTATGGCCACAAATATTGACTTTGCGTATTTAAATATACGAAGAAGCTTTTTCATTAAAATCATAGAAATAGAAACTAAATAAATATTGCTTATGACAACAAGCCAATATGCCTCGCACTTTTGTTTACTTGTTGTTGGCCAAGGTTATAAATCAAATTGTCAAAATCTAAACAAGAATGAAAACCGAATAGAACTCACAGAATGTAGAACCTCTTACAAATCGAATACCCTAAATAAAATAGTTGTAATAAACTAAATTGATCTAAAAACTGACTGAAAATAATTATTTCAATTGATTGCCAATGATAGAAATAAATAAATGGTTTTAAAATAAATCTTAATTAAGTACTAGAAATTATAACTTTAATAAGTATCTTCGAGTCTAATCGATCTTATGCAAAATTGAATATAATATGGCACCAATAGTGCTCAATTTCTATAATCGGAGTTTCATCTAAGATGTAAGTATTTTCAGTAAGTTTTTTTCAACATATAGATAAATTGAGCTTTATCCTACATAGAAAGTTCCTAGGAATACATATTTTGAGCCCGAAATAGGTATACGTATAGCATTTTCTATCTATTGATTGAGATGTATCTTTAGGTATGTTTCTTTAAACGAATTTCCCCTAGACTGCTCGATCAGTTCAGTTTAATCAATATGCTCAATTGTAGGGTATAATATAAAAGTATTTATTGGTGATTTGCGCTTATCGCACATGAGAATCCGCGAATCGCATTGAGTTCTTAAACAAATATTGAATAGTGCCAAATAAACGAATTGGCTCCATTTGTTCCCTTCCCCTTCCCCTTCTCCCTCCCACCTCTTTTACTCCCCCAGTCCACATGCCCGTTTCCTGCCCCCACATCGGGCTTTGCTCCCTTCCTTTGAGATTTTTCGAACTAAAACGACAACTCGCAGACAAATTGATTTTCGGTTCCCCCAGTTTATTTATTTAAAATTCTTATTTTTCTTTCTTAACTCGCGTCCGACGTGCGGTGCTCTGACGTCAACGGCCGGACATGAAATTTCTCGTACTTGGGATTCATTTAGGGGCGCGTGCCATAAACCGAAAGTTTTTCTCTTTTTTCTTTGGGTGGGGTGTGGTGGGGTGGTGGTGAGAGGTGAGGGTTGATCGCGTTATATAGAAACATCATCAGTCAAAGCGACGAATCGACCGACTGTCAGCTGGTCAATTCGTCATTTGCCTTTGCCTTTGCTTTTGCCTGGCGACCTTGAAACAAAATCGAAAAGACTGAAATTTGTCTTGACTTGGCATAAATAAAATGCTTTTACAGTACGAAAACCCAAAATCAGTTGGGCCAAAAATAATCGAATAATGGCTAAGACAAACCCCAGACAAATTCATGCAAAATTTATGTGTTTACAAAAATCGGCCATAAATAAAGGCATTGTCAAACGTCAACAATGTAGAGTACTCACAACAGTGGTAAAAAGCGGACAAAATGTATCTTAAAGTTCATTAAAAAACTTAAGATAATTATAAAACTAATAAGCAAACTTACCAAATAAGAGAAGTTGAAATCAGACGAAAAAGATACTTTGTCAACCACATTTAAGCTTACATTGAAAAGAAGAAGCTGTCAAGATGGACTAATCTCGAAGTACTTTCATTTTTAAAATATTTACAATACTCCAAGAAACTCTAAAGTAAGACAATCAGAAATTCTGTAAGCATCTAAAAGCTTACGACAAATTTAAACAATTTTCGAGCGAAAGTTTGTTAAAATTAACGTTTTTGTTTGCTCACAAAATCAATTGTTAGAATTTTATTCGCAGCTTTTGTTACACTCCCATTGTGCTATAATAACAAGCAAATGTTTTTTCATTTGGTCGCATAGCAACAACAGAAGTCCATTTGAGATGGAAATTACCTATAACACTTCGAGCCAGACGAGTGCAATTGACGTGCATGTGTTCTGACCGAAAGTAAACAATAAATTGTATCTTAAAGATACAGACAATAAGCTTATTTGTACATACATACACGTATTTTGCAATTACATTCACATCAAATACTATATTTTTGTAGAATTATATTGAAAAATTCGTTTAACAGCAAAATGAAATTATGATGAACGCCGCGTGGGGTCAACTACTTACTTATCATAGATTCATTTCCAGATGCTCAAACGCTGACAAAGCCCCCACAGGGTGCAATGTCAGGTAATTATAATTTTGGCAAGGGACCAAATAGACTAAAAATATACATACATATATATTTGTTTTCATCTTTGAGACCTTATTGCTAGATACGTGGATGCCACAAGTATCCCGCTGTTGGAAACTTCTGGTGTTTCATAGGTAAATTACACGTTTCCATGATAAGGCTCATAATTTGATATAAATGAAAATGCCCCCCATCAAGACAACAGGATGAACTAAAATACATATTTATTTTGCCGAAATTGTTTATCCTAAAGGAAAGGACAGATTTCTATATATAACAACAAAATAGAAAATATATTCGTTCTATAACAAAAGTATGAATTTTAAGCCACTCAGATATGACAGCTGATTTACTTTTTAGTTGAAGTTTCTTTACTTTACAGAATGTCATCCCAACTTTGTTTCATTTATTAATATTTTATAAACATGCATTAAATTAGCAGTTGAAATCATAAAAATAGTCGTGGTTATAATGAAAATAGTTAGAAATTCAGAGAATAGTAGTCAAAAATCTGGAAATAGTTATGATACTAGCAGTAAAAATTATAATAAAAGAGTTCGAAATCATGGATATAATTCTAGAAATTAAAAATATAAGAGAAAATAAGATGAAAATAATCATAATAAAGGAAACAGTAGTAAGAGACAATGAAATTTACGTAATCTTGGCATTTGATTTTAGTTACTTCTTGAACTTCTGAAAACTTTGAGATCTGATTAACTATTCATTTTAATTCCTTAACTTTACAAAATGTCATCCCATTTTGAAGTGACTTGAAAATGTTTTATTTTATATTTAAAATTGGCATCAATAATAATTATCTGTACGCCTGAGTTATATACTTGATAATTGGTCAATATTCGGTACTAAAAGCACCCATTAAATGAAGAAGAGGAAGCACTGAAACTAACGCAAATTTAACGCAATTTTGGCATTTGGCATTTGGCATCGTCGACCCACTTAATTACCAATCCAATCCAATCGGTCGTCAGCCGTCCGGTCGTATTGGCCATTAGATCATTTGATTTTCAGATTCTATTTCTTTTTTCTATTTTTTTTTAATAACAGATTTCCGTCAAAACAAACAGTAGGCCAAGCGATAGATAGAGGGGCAGAAAGAGGTAGAGAGAGAGCGAAAGAAAAATAAGAAAAGTGCGTCAGCAATGCAAATTTTGTTTTTCTGTTTTTCGATTCGACGAGTAGTTGTTCTATTTGCTTTCGTTGCTTTTTTTCATTCTTTATTCATTCTTCTTTATATCTAATTTTGTATTTGTTGCTATTGCTTTTTTTATGTGCTTGTTTATTTGTCTAGCGACTGCAGAGGATTTTAACCTTTCGTTATATGCAATTATACACGTAGCTCTCATCTAGACTGATCGCTCCCAATTGAGATCTGTATCTTTCAGTGAAACCTTTTAGTTCTAGAATGTTAACATTGTTTTATATAATGGTATAACATTTGATCTTTTGATTTCTTTAATTAACAATTAATGTTATCTTAATAATCGGCTATACTTTTTATTAGAAGTCTTAATTTCTTGAACTCTAATTTATGCCAGCAGAAAAACTATACAAATTATAATTAGTTTAATAAGTTAAAAGGTCATCTCTCTATATACATACAACTGTAATCAGCCAAATGGGAGACGTATGTATATAATTTGTTTTCACTAATTATTGTTTGTATTTAATTTAGTCTGTCTGTCTATCGCTTAGTTGCTATCTCCACAGCCACAGCCACAGCCAGCTGGGGACTCTGATGAATCATCTTACTGCCCGGGGGGCACAAATTGAATTCATTGCCAATGTCACGTAGTCCCATGGAGCGAACGATGATTATCTAAGGCAGTCGATTGCCTAGATAATGATGAAAAATTGTTTAACAATTTAAAGACCCCTTAAGACGATCTAAAGACGATTTCTGCAGATGTTTTAAATAATCAAATCCTGATAGAGGACCTTAAAGGTATTGCCTAAGCAAATTTTAAAACAATTCTATTATTTATTTAAAAAATTATTATATCTTTATTAATAAACAGTTGAATAATTATCCATAGCTTATTTTAACTGTCAGTAAATGTCTTTATTAATTATTAAAAACACTTAAATTAATGCGACAGCCGCTGACTGAGAATAATTTTACTTAATTATCGCAATTTTTAACTAAACAATTCTTTAAATTTCACCTTTGTGTTATTTAAATGAACAATGGACATTGAAGAGTTGTTGGGCAACTCTGTGTTTTTTGCTGCCTGACAACACTTTTGTGCTTCACGAATTACTGAAGCGTTGCCAAGGCATGATTAGGCTGGTGATAATCAGGAAAGCACGACTAGCAGATACCCTGGCTGGAATAAATCAAATGCAGTCTATGGGTGTTGGGGAAAGCTTTAATCAATGATGTCTAGTTAACAAGATAATCCCCCTAATCGGTATGTACAATAATTAGCCCTAAAAGAGCATTACTCATGGACTTGTTTGCTTTTGTTGTACAGCAATTTCGTCACACTGTGCCAAATTTACTGTTGAACGCGTCCATTGTTTGCCAGCTTTAAGCTTGCTTCATTTTCGATGGTTGCTAAGCGGAGACAACGACATGACTTTGACTGCGACTTCGACTGCGACTGCGACGCGACTTTAAAATGGTGATCGGTGTTTCATCTACCGCTGCTTCTGCCTCCGTCTCTGCCTCTCTCTTTCCCTCTGTCTATGCCTCTGTCTCTGCCTCTGTCGCTGCCTCTGCCGTTGTGACTGCCGCTTGGCAACAGTCAACGTCATCGTTTTGTTGCGCTTGCGTTTGTGACGTTGATGCGAACGTTGACGTTGACGTCCACGCCGACGCCGACGCTAAGGAGGAAATGAATGTCAATTACTCACGTACAAATACATATGTATATGTATGTAGATATGTACATAAATTTTCGTACAACGTCTCTTGACGACAGCCAAAGGCAGTTGGCGACTGTCGGCGGTTGCCGGTTGGCAGTCGCCTCGATTGCAGCAATCGCACGTTTTCAGCTTATCGGTCGAGGCGAAATGAAAGTAGCAGCAGATACATTTGCATAGGCGCCACAAAGATTCGTTAACCTTTGCGTTTGTCGCCAGTTTGCCACAGTTACACACACAGAAACAGCCAAAAGATACAGATACAGATACACATACTGGGACATATACAGATATAGATACATATACAGATGCAGATACAGATGCAGATATAGATACAGATACAGATATAGAAACAACCAAAAGATACAGATGCAGATATAGATATAGATGCAGATATAGATATAGATACAGCTGCCGACACAGATACAGATTCAGATACAGATACAGTGTCCTTAATTACTACTAAATGTATCTCTAAGTCATGAACACAGATCTCTATCAGACATCTCAGCAAATGTATCTAGCTGTCGATATACAATTTAAGTTTTAGATACATTTACCAACGACTGAGATACAGATACATTTGATTGATTGTTGCCTCCTCTGAACGTCTACACATATGTTAATTCAATTCGAGATTTATTCGTCTTTACTTTAATTTGCAATTTTATTGAACTCTTATCCTCCATATTTCTCTATACCCTACCTTAGGAAATATGACACTTTTAAGTAGCTTAGGTTTCTTACATTTTTAAATGTAGAACACATTTTGTTTATCTTAATTCAGCATCCATGAATTTACTAATTCAGCATCAAGGCATTTAATTAATGTGCTTTTTTCCAAAAGAGCTTTAAAGAACATTAAAGCCTGAATCGTGTTGACTCTTAAGAACTTCCCGAGACAATTCCCCCTTATCAGTTACGTTTTTTAACGCTGAACGAATCTTGAAGTGACCTAGATATTTGCATTGATTGAACTTTCCGACAAAATTGTTGAACTCTTAACAACGCGTAATGTATTGAAATTAAATTCACAGAACTGACTTTTTATGCCACAATATTCAGACTTTATGCATCGCTGTTGAGTGAAGTTCAGAGCATGTAAATTAAGATGCTTTTTAGGTCTTTGTTTCTATAAACGGTCGTAAAATTCGAAATATGTATGTGCATTTGAGGATTTCAAATTGAATCTTAATGAAATAATTTTTTAGGTATTTTTCAAATGGTTTATTGCAACTAGTAATTGAGTTTTATATGAAAAATCTGTGGATATTTATAAAATTTGATTGGCATAATTATATAAAGATATTACTTAAAGTGATGGTATGATAAAGTTGAAACTATAGTTTAAGCAGATGCAAGTTATCTTCAATCCTCAGTCTGTTTATTTGTCTTTTACATAAATTTTCATTATGAAATATTTTAAGAGATCCACCCTATGTTTGATTGAACCCATTGAAATGACATTGACTTCCTTCATTGCTTTAATTACAGGGTATTAAACTCTTCAATCAATCAGTCAATCCATCATCTTTCCAGACCTTGTCCAACAATTCTTTAGCCAGCTGTTTGTTGTTTATAGATTTGCAATAACAAAACAGATTACATCAAACAGATCTCACAGCCATAATGGCAATACTAACAATAAGTACACAACAAATATCTAGGATACCATACATTATATACGAAATGATGATCATTCATTTTGTTTACTTACAACAGCCCCAAAATGCTGACGCAAAACGCGACGCAAAACAACAAGAAAATATATATATTAACTATATATTTGTATATTCGATATTTTCGCACGATTTAAAATGCGCGTCAGCAGCCGTGTCACATATTCGATGTTAATTGGATCCATTCGCATATATGTACCTAGATCGGATAGATCACAGATGGGCATTGAATATTGTTATCTCAGCTAATTGCATTAATAAATATAATTAAATATTTAACAGATGGACAAACAAATGATAGAAAGCTTTAAAAATAAATACTTAGTATACAATCTGAAATGCAAACAATAAATAATAATAATCCAATGTTTACCAATGAATCAATGTGTTTTCAACGAAAATAAAACAACTGTTGAAATGTTGAAGTTTATTGAAGAAAACTTACTAATAATTGTCGCCCTAGTGATAATATAGATTGTTGTCTATATGATAATGGATAAAAATTACTACACTTAAGTAACAATTAATAAACTAATTATGCCTAGAAGTGCGTCATTCAGTAGAACTATCAATCAAATTGGTTTTATCATCTCTGTAAACTGTTTAAATTTGATAGAGTTTAGTTTCTGTTGAGGAAAGAGAATCTAGAATGAGTCGGATTAAGGATCAATGGAAAGATATTCCTCATTCTACCAAAATTCCTAATTGTCTTCTCCTATTTTTGAATACGCTGACTGTCTAATTAGTGGCAACGTGATTTTCGTCATAATCCAAGACACGTGGAGGGTTTTATCTTTGAGTTTGCCGACGCTTCTGATTGGGATACATTTGGAATAGGATTGCACGTGAGCTCGTGGCTTTCTTTCTCGTTCGTTACGTCACAGTTTATCCATCACATTAATGCATCTGACGACAGACCGGACTTTGTCTAGTTAGTTGTATGGAAAGGTAGAACTGTGACGCCATGTAGATAACCTGACCCCTGAGGTGGACCCTCACATCGTCTCACATCACATCTGTGCGTGTCCATGTCCGTGTCATTTGGGTAACGTGTCTGTCGTCATATTTGCGGTTGGCATTTAAATGGAGAGACACCACATGTCCATGTCCAGGTCTCAGACTGACTCGACTCGACTCGTGTGGATCTCGTATTGGGTACGTGACTGCAGCAACGTGTCGCATATAAAGTTGAAAATTTGTTAACTGTTTTACCCCCCACAGTAGAATTCATTTTTAATAAGCATTCAACTTGACATACGCTTACACATTTCATATATTTTATTTCATCAGCCATTTAAATATTTAAACATACAGAAATGTTATCTAAGAGCTACAAATATTCTCCATGGGGAGAGGTTTACATTTTTCTATAGAAGCCTTGTTTGATTTGAAGATACTGAAACCGACTGAGGATTCAATGTTTGTTTGTTTAAAGAAAGAGTATGTAGATAGGGCTAATTATGATTCAAAAGGAAGACAAAGATAAAAAACGTTACCTATGGTTGATCCTAAAAATTACATAATATATTATTCAAGAGGAAATTAACAAATTTTAAGACTCCTTACAGACAATTAACTAAAAGAAGAACGATTAAGTAAAGTAGCAATCTTTTAATTCTCTTAGCACTGTTACCATTTCAAAATTATTTTAAAGCAGTGTTTTCCTTGCTTCTCTTTAGTCATATATATTAAGAATTAATTAAAGAAACTAAGAACTTGTACAAGTAATCATAGTTCTTAAATAATTTACAATAAATTGTGCAAGCTAAGGAAACATTTGTAAGTTAAAGGTATCTCCAAAAGTCTACTAATAGCTTGTAAGTTAATTTCTAGATCAATTTTTACTGCTTAACCGATGACGAAAGCTGTCTTTATACTGTCGAGCTCTTTGATCCATAAACTAAATACTTAAACAGCATTTTCTGAGTGCTCAAATCCGATGGCAATGGCCCGGTTAACAGCACAGATGCATCAAGTGTAAAGCGCACAAAATTGCCACCATAAAATTGTTAAACTCTACATCCAAAAAACTTTCGCCCATATGCGCAACATACACACACACGCACACACACGCACACACACCAATAGACACTCGATGATAGAAGATGGTAGATAGTTGTTCAGAGCCATAAAATTGGAAATTATGATCATCAAGGCGGCTGGGGCCAGGGCACGCCCATCCGATGGGTGGCTAAGCTTAAGAGCGCCCCCGAACCGAAAAAAATACAGCTTAGAATAGCTGATGTTGAACTAGAGCATACCCTGTAATCAGCCAGTGATCCCAAGAAAAATTTCACAAAATTTTAATTATTAGATAAATATTAGAGTCAACGTTCTATAGAATACATTAAGATTAGGAATACTCTTATAATGAAACTATCTACATAAAGGCACAGTACTAATTTATTCCTTAAACGTTTATTTATATATTTTCATTTATTTATTTTTCTTGGTGCTACAATTTAGATACTATTTATTATGACACCAGCCACTAATAGTTTTGTTTCGATATTAATTTAATTTTATTAAATAAATTGAACTTTACTTTACTTATATTATAATTACTTTACTTACTTATAAATATTACTTATTATTTGTATTATTGTTACTTCATTTACTTATAACTATTAAATCCATTCTGTATATTAGAATCTTTAGTTTCATTTTAAAGTTTTGGTTATATTCCTGTCGGTTGTATCTTTACAGGGCATAAGAAAAAGACCATAACCCAGGTTACGCACTACAAACGGGTGCGCCACCAAGTTGCACAGCTAAAGATACAGATACAGATACTGCTACAGCTACAGCAACAGATAGAGATAGAGATACAAATACAGTTAAAGCTCTAGCTACAGATGCGAGGCGAGGCGAGGCGAGTTTGAACTCGTAAAAAGCGCTCGCGTCTGGCGTTAAAATTTATGACTAGTTGAGGCGAGAGTGACGCTGATAGATGATAAGGCCTCGCCACCATATATGACTATATATAAATATATATACATATGTACATATATACAAATACATAGACATACATGTATTCGATGGCACTGGGACCAGGTTATAGTCGTTAAGTTAGTCGTAAATTTGTTAAGTGCCATTGTATTGTCGCAGTGTTTAGGATTTTGATCACTCCAAGTGGAACAAAGTCTTAAAAATTTGATTGAACATTATGTTTAGAATTTCTTTTGCCTCCTCTTCTTTTATTTTTCCTTATTTAGCATGACCTTTCATTGGAAACAAGCCGCTTCTGATTGTTGGACCTGGTACCCAGAAGATAAAAGGGTGTTAAGAGTTTGTGGCAATGTTTGTGACAAGTAAAAAGAGACAAATTCTACCAAATAATGTATAACTGTACGATATAATCTTGATCAGCATCAACAACCTATTTTATTTGTGGGTGTGTTGATCGCTTTATTTGATTCCTGTTAAATTAATTTCCTTATTTATTTTAATTCGTAATTTCTTATGTCTAGACTACCTAAGATAATTATAAAATCTAAAATGCAGTTGAGATCATCTCAAAATGTTTCTAGATCTTTTCTATTATTCCCAATAGGAGCTCTTCATATAACTCCTTTAAATTTCCTTGCAATCAATGATTTTCCTTCTAAAAGAGCGAGCGAGCTTTGCAAAGATTTCCATTAAAACGTTTAGCTTGTCCTCCATGTTCACTTTATATGTAAATCTTTAAGCATTTGCCACGCCAAGTTTATGTTTTGGCTTTTAGTTAAATGCTTGCCACATTTTTCGCTTGACGGTTTGTGAAATGTGGCAATGCCAAAATAAAAAGAGAAAAGAATGCATTTATGAAAAGTTCATTTGTGGCTTTTGTAATATGCAAAGTGCCACAATTTGAGTTCGAGTCTCGGTCACAATCCCAGTTTCAGTTCCAGTCCCAATCCCAATCCCTATCTCAATCCCAGTTTCAGTTTCAGTCTGAATCCCAGATTCAGTGGCATATTAACATTTGTTGGGATCGTCGCATGGTTGGCTGCATGAAACGCACCACAGAGTGACAATGGCCCATGGATGGTGGCCAGGGAACCGTATCCGTATCCAAAGTTGGCTGACAATGGCGCCCAGTTTGGTGAAAAGTTGAGCGCATTTTCAAGCCCAAACAGACAAAAGCCAGAGAGGAAAAGGCCAACACATACAGACATAGAAACACAGCAACACATGCACACACTCATATTTGTATAAATGGCTTGAATATTCGTTTGTATTCGCTTGTATTCGTTTTGTATTCGTTGTACTCGTAATTTGCTCTATTGTTTCATATGCATTTCTCGTGCCACGCAGAACAGTTGCCCATCGAGAGGAAACGACAGACAATACCCACTGTTGTTGCCAGCAATTAGTTTCAGATACACACTCGCACACACACACACACACACTCACAACGGTACACACACTGTTTTCACCGTTTTTGCACTGGCGAAAGTTCCATCAGTGGGCGGAAGATCAAGATTAAACATGCCCAACATTAATCCACAAATGACCCCAAAAAAAACAACTACTAGACTTTACCTGCATTACATTGTTTCAGATCAGAGCATGTTTCTATTTTATTTGCCTTATCTCCATGTTCACTTTAATTTTGACAGCTCTTTCCCTGTTCTATACGGTTAATTGTGTACAGTGTATTTTAGATAAAACTACCAGTAATCTAAGAATTTATTCTTGCTTTAGTGATACTTACTACTTTAACTTCAATGTGATTTTTGTATTACAAATTGATATTATTTAATTTCATTGATTTTCTCTTCCATTTCCACTGATAAGTTTAATTGATCAGTTTTACAAGTTCCTTTGATTCTACAATATACTTTGCATGTCTTTACATAAGATTGCCTCTTGAATATTATATAAAGTCCTTTAAGGTTCATATAAAAAAATTAATTGTTTTTTTATTTAATTATCATTGTGATTCTTTATTATCCTTTCCAATTTGTTGACTTATCGAAATATATTTGGATGTATCTATAGATATATCTACCAGAACTGTTAACCCCTTCATTATCATAAGAATAGTATTTTTTGTAAAATAACAATATTTATTACGAATATTTATAAATCCAGAGATTCTTATTTACTTATATTCTCCATAGCCACCTCTTAGCACAAGAGTCTAGTTATTTTAAATAATTAAAAA
The DNA here is from genome assembly GCA_037043535.1 of Drosophila putrida. Classification (NCBI taxonomy): domain Eukaryota; kingdom Metazoa; phylum Arthropoda; class Insecta; order Diptera; family Drosophilidae; genus Drosophila; species Drosophila putrida. The sequence continues at coordinate 2,235,105 of JBAMBI010000464.1, forward strand.
TAATTATACATAATAGAACTTTGTAAGTCAAGATTACATTTTTTCTAGTCTCAATGGCAACTTTTTGACTTTTTTAACAGTCTCTTTTATTTTTCTTTATTCTATCAATCAATTTCTTAACTTATCAAAACTTCTGCTATTTTTTATCTGACAATTTTTGTTCTATATAATAAAATATATATTATTTTCGTTATTTCTATTTAAGTTTTACTAAAAACCGTGGTGCAAACTTCTTCATCAAACTTTACACAGAATTCTTTATTGTTTTTCCATCCAAGTCTTCAGCGCTTACATAATTATCGGCTAGCCATCATAAACAAAAGTTATTCACTTTATAATCAGTTTTTATAGATGGTCATAGATTTTGATGGAGTTGAATGTGGTTGCATTTTCAAGTTGGGTAGCTTTACTGCCTGATACGAGTATCTCCAATAAAAAAAGCACGTCAATCGAAGAGTTACATAAGCGTTGAACTCTTGTTGCTGATTAAACCTCAAAATCAGACATGACAGAGCGACAGATACGACAGTCTAACAGACAGACAGACAGACAGGTTAGAGACAGTGAGAGAGAGACGTAACATGACACAAGAGGTGGGTGCTGTAAATAAGGAGGGAAAAAGGGAGGAACGCAAAGGGAACTGAGGGAACAAGTTGTCAAGAAGCCCCACAAAGATGTTTTGTTGTCTCTGTGGGTGCTCTTGCCCCACAACAACAACAACAACAACAGCGTGTATGTCTAAAAATGCCAGTTTATACATATATATATACATATACATAGGTGGTAAATGGCCATGGTAATAGGGCCTAGGGCCAAGAGGGGTGTGGTGTGTGGAGAGGTAGAAGAGTGTGAGGGAGGAAGGGGCATAGGCCATAACACCGCATGATACAAGCAATTAAACAATTGTAAACCAATTGATACACACGCTCATTAATTAAATTAAATGATGGAGAAACAAAACTAAAACGAACGAGAGAAACGCAACCACAGCACCACAAAACTGGACAGGGGGTTAGCCAAGAGTGGGGGAAAGAGAGGCAGAAAGAGACAGAACACCACAACACCAACAACAATCAATCATGCCAATTAGTTTTAATGGCCTCTCGCACAGTAGTCAACCATCCAGATGCATCTCACAGTTTGCCAAAGAAGCTGCGAGAGCTGAGCTGCAATTAAAGCCAGAACCAGCTAAAAAGAACTCACCACACTGAGAGAAAAAGTCAACCTAAAACAGCTTATAGGAGTTAAAAACTTAAAATATGTCAGTTTATCATTGGACAACTAATTGAGACATTGAAAAATGGGCCTTAGTGTTATTACTTATTTGAATTAATTCCTGATGTTGTTCTTTTTCTTTTTTAATCAAAGATTAAAAGAGTTAAATAACTTCTTTAAGCTTTGCTGAGTATCTTTCAGTTGATTTATCTCGAATTAAATGTTCGTATCTAATTCTCTCAGTGTATGGCAATGAAAGAGATGCAAGTACAAGACGAAGACCAAGGCTGACACTGAAACAGAAACAAAAACAGAGACAGAGACAGAAACAGAGACAGAGTCTGAGGCTGATTCTGAAGTTGGTAATGAGCACAGCGCCGTTGGCTGGTCGTTAACTTTAACGCCCTGGCCCCCAACCAGGCTGCAAATCTGGCAGCTGATGCAACTTCAGACCTGCCTCCACACCGTTGTCTTCTTCTTTGGCCTTTTCTTGTGGCTGGCACTTCAGCTGTTTGGGCCTTTTATGTTGGCCATAAAATTTGCTAAAATAGACCAACGGCGAGCGCTGCTGCTGCTTCTGCTGCTGCTGCAGCTGATGACATGTAATCAGCTCCATTGCTGATGAGCCAAACAGCTACTAGTCCCATTACTCCTTAGCCCCCCTCCCCCTTAATGCCCCCTCTTATTATACCATCTCTTAGCCACTCTTAGCCACAATCCTGTGCGGTGTCAGAGCGACAATCAAGACACTCAGCAGCATAAATTAAATGCCGGCAATTAAATGCAATTCGAAATTCAGACCCCATTTAGACCCACTGAGTGAGTGCACTCAGTACGAATACGAATACGAATACGGGTACGGGTACGGGTACTCGTATGAGTCATGGGCACAAAACAGGAAGACATTCACCTCTCTGCCACTGAATGACTGAATCTTATCGCATCACGAATGGAGAGGCTGAATAAAAGTGGGCAGAGTGCCAAATAATGTCAGAGATTATTATTATACGATTTAGTTAGGGTAATATATACTATAAGTTATGCTAAATATAATTAATACATACATATTATAAACAATATAACTTACAACTATATCCATTTTCATATGTAATACTCTAATTCTATATATATTATATATTCACAGTATGTTAAACTTGATTATACATGTATTCTATATTTATTGCATAAAGTCCATAAGTTTAATTTCGTATACTTAATTCTTACTAAATTATATTAAACAATTTTAGTTGATTTGTTTAAATACTCATACACATAGTAAAGCCCTTTTCTAATACTTATTTAAATTAATAATACCAGTTGATCTGTCAAATACTTGTCTATTCTTTATTTATTTATAATTATTCCCTTGTGTAAAATTAAAAATAATATATTTAAGAGAATAGTAAGTTTTTAAATAAATTATATATAATTTGAAATGAAAATAAAATGAATAAAAATTAATTGAAAACTGTAAACGATTGTCAAGTGCATGAGCCAATAATTTATTAGTTTAAACAGCATTATTATCCTATAGACAATTTCTAATTAATTAAATTCGTAACGCATTGTGGGATCGTTCAAATTGTGAAGAAAAACAACAGAAAGCGTCGAACAACAATTTAATTTCTAGAAAGCAACAGGAAAACATTGACATTGATAAGATTCTGAAAGTTCAAGCAAGTTTAAACTTTATCTAGACCAAAAGAAAGCCACTAAAAGTGCATTTATATAAAGTGATAATGTTCTATCGATCAACGAACTTTCTGTCGAGCATTCAGTCAATAGACCAATTGGCCAAGTTCTTTTTTGGCTAAGACTTTTTGTGCGCACATTGAACTCGGCTAAAATGAGTACGAGTATTCAGTATTTACAATAATACTGTCAAATGGAGTGCAATGCACTCGATGCTTAATTTGACGGTAGTCATGATAACTTGTTGATCGTGACACGCTCAGTAAATAACACGTGGCTCGATAATGTAATGTAAAGAGAGAGGGGTGGAGAGGGTGGAGGGGGAGTTTATGAGGGAGCCTTACGGCCTTGATTCAGGCGAGTTCACTTCAGTTTGATTCAATATTTCTACAGCTGTTTGGGTCTTAATTGGCATTTAACAACTTAGCAACGCGTGTTTGAGCCAGATGCAATCAAAGAGGTGTCTGAACTTTACAAATCATTCAAGCCTAACCCCAAAGCCATAAAATGCATATCACTAATCTATTAAGCTCGGAAAATCGGAAAAATTATATATTAGACTACATTATATTATTTCTTTTATATTATGCAGTTGGTTTTTCACTAAAAGGCATCACACCATATAGATGATTATTCATTAGCAGATCTACCAAATTAGCTTGCAGTTAAGTTTTCTTTAGCAAACAAGCGTTAAACTCTGAAGTCAGTTAGTAAACAATTCACAGTAAAATATTTTAGCAGCTGACAATTATTGGGAAATACATTTATTTATTATTTACATTTTATTCTGTAATATTTCTACAGAATTGTTGGCTTGTTTGCATTAATTGTTGTTAAGTATATTTACTTTGAGGCATAGTCTACAATTTTAAACATTTTTAGAGTTTTATAGGTGTGAGTGATTTTTGGGATTTTTTATAAATATATAACAAAAATCCTTATTGGATTAACTATAATTCATATCTTTAATATTTTTCTGCAGCACAATAAATTTATATTTTATGATCACATCTTATAAATGATAATATACAAACAATACAAGCAAAAATAGAATAAATAAAAAAACTACAATAAAATATAATAATAATTGAGTAGTATAAGAAAAATAAATAGATAAATAAATAATAATTAAAGGGGTGAGTGCGTTAGATAATAATATACTTTTAAATACTTTTAGATCAAGTACATAATATTTATAGATTAGTTATTAGTTAGTACATCAGTTAAAGAAAATCACTTTTGTACTAGGAAGTAACACGAAATAAAATAAAATATTAAAGCTCAACAATTTTACTGGGTATCTGCTAGTTTTGGCTGACTTTTCAGTAGTTTATCTGCAAGTTTTTCAGCTACTATTTTTTCTTTTCTAGTAGTGATCAGAGACTGCGGCTGCAATTTCCAGTTGCTTGCTAAGTAATCACTTTGATCGTTTGCTGACTCGTTTTATTTTTTCTTCTTTGGTTTTTTTTAGTGGGTTTATTCACCGTTGTCGTTGTCGTTGTTGTTGTTGTTGTTGTTGTTGCTGCTGTTGCTGTTGTCGTTGTTAGTTGTTAGTCGATTGCTGTCCAGCGATTTGTTGCCAAGCGAAACTTTCCTATTTTTTGTTGTATTCTGTATTTTTTTTGTATTATTATTATTATTTTTCCTTTTCTTATGTGTTGTTATTGCTAATGCCTTGACTTGGTTGTTTGCTGGTCTGTTAGCTCGCTCGCCGACTTGTTGCTGCCCCTGTTCTTCTTGTTGTTGTTGTTTTTTTAGTTGCTGCTGTTGCTGCTGCTGCTGCCTCGTAATCAACGTTAACGATCGCTTGCCATTGCCAGGCTGCGCTACACAGAGTGGGAGTCGTGGGTTATATCAGCAATTGCAATAAGTTAGGCTTTAGACACAAGCAGAAGCTAAAGACTTTTCTCTATGTATTTATTCTACCTGTTTTAATTTAACTTATTTTATATTTAGTAGATGAAACTCACTTTGAGCTGATGAATTTTAGTTTTTAATTATTAAAAAAAAAATTGTAGATACGAAAATCATTATTACGAGTCATATATAAAATATATATTTACTCAATAAAAATACTTATAGGTTTCAAATAAGAAACCAGAGCACAAACAACAAATATTCATTATTACGCATTAAGTCTTAAATGTATTTATTTAAAAAAAATTGTAAAAATTAAACACACAAATATAATTTAGTATTAATTTATTTAATATAATGCTCATTATAAAGGGAATATCCTAGGTTGTGCATCTGATTGAAGTTCCAGTCTAAAAATGATTTCATAAAGTTCAAAATAAAGTAGAATGTAGATATATGTATTAAGTCTACAGTTTCCTAAGACCCAACCAATTTCTTTAAGGATTATTAAAGGGAATAAATACCCGAAATCAAATTTCTTAAAGTCGAAATTGGATAAAAATAAGTAGAATAGAAAGGGATTCATAAAGTATATAGTCTTCTAAGGATATACAAAGAATACTTAATGAGTATCTGTAGAAACAATTTTAAGACTGTTTTAAAGCTAGCTTATAGGAAGTGTATTTGGAGCTCGTTAAAGCCGAGAGTCACTTTTAATGGGCAACGTTTGCTGTCTTTAACAAAGTTGTGTGCAGCTTTTCGTTGTTTGCAACGTTGTGGTTGCTGTTGCTGTTGTTGTTGTTGTTGTTGTTGTTGTTGCTGTTGTTGTTGGGTAACAACAACCAACAGCTGATGTCTGTCGTCAGATAATGATGAATAACTGTGCCCGCGGAGAGTGTAACACACACACACACACACACACTCACATGCAGTAACAGTTTTCGGGGTTATGGAGGAGTAAGAGGGGCAGTTAGAAAATAGGTGAAATTCAAAAGTAGTCGCAGTTAAGCAGAGCTACCTGTACCAGTATCCGTATCTAAAGCGCCTAGTTGCATTTGACACTCAACGGCCATAATTCACCAGCTACAACTTCAGGTCGACAACTTCAGTGGGAAGAGGGAAGTGGGAAGGAGAGGTGATAATTTGGTCACGAAACGGGTTTTCCAAAGCCACAAGCTAACTATAATAGTCCATTGCATCGGGGAAAGAGGAGGAAGAGGTTTGGGTAAGAGGAGGGTAGAGAGTCTAACAAGAGCATAGTCGTAATATACAGCGGCCCCGATAAGATGGGGCCACAACATAAATCGATGAGTCATTTGACAGGTTTCCTGTTCAACAGACCCAAAAGTGTTGGTCTTATCACCAGAAAGAGACTTCACTTCACTCTTCTCTTTCAAACCCATTGTTTTTGTGCCCCCAATTTGCATATCTATCTAAGTCAAGTTTTATGTATGTATGTATTCCCCTGACCAACCCCATTCCAATTCCAATTCCAATTCCCCCACGCAAAGTGTGCTCATCTATCTGAAATCTCGGCCAAAGTGCATTTAATTCGAAATTTATATGTATTTCTTTTTAATTTGTATGTTGTTTTTATTTTTATGTCTTATCAGATTTGCATAGAAAACAAACACTAAAAATGAGTACGAAACGTGATGAAATCAAATAATTAATTTAACTCATCAGATTGAATGACGTCTCTGAATGTATTCACTAGGAATTAGAAAGCTTCATTAAAATTAAAATTGCTGCCTTTCATTTGACAAACGCTTGACAAAATCTTCTTTTTCTTGTGTCTCACATTTGTTTTTCTGTAGATCTTTGTAGATAATAACTATAGATAACAACTAACCAACTGATTCATCAAAGCTCTAAATTGGATCACTTGTCTTCTATATTCACATTTTCTTATCTTATATAAAATATTCATTGGTATTTAGTTTATCATTACATTAAACTTATATGCAATTGACTAAGTGTTTTGTACATTTTATTTAATAAAATAATATAGTTATTTTTGTCCCTTTCTCTAATGAAATATATGCAATATAAATAAATATCTTGATCGATTTTAGTTCATTTGTCTCTTGTCACAACATTATTAATACCATATTTACTATATACATTATTGATAAATATCTGTTCCTTAATTAACTTGCTTTGACGTAAAAGTCTATGACACAAGTTAACTACGTCAATTGTCCACCAAAGTTATATTCAATAATATACAATGTATTTAACGGCATTTCCTCAAAATATTCTCAATTTGTCTTTTTAAATATATTTATACAGTAAAGAACATTCCAGATACAATTTGGGCCAATTTCTAATGTCGCTTATCGCCTAAATAGCCAAATAAAAAATAGATTCGTCACACCTTCTTATATTATTTCAATGACTCTTTTTCAGCACCATTCACATTCACATAATTAGCATCTTATCAGACTTCCGACTTTGACTTCGACTGATTCAGAATGACGTCGAATCGTTTAAACGTTTAACGTTTAAAGTTATCGATGGGCACTTGACAACAAGCCAACATCAGTCTGGTCTTTCATATGAGTCAGTGAGATACATTTGCTTCCAAAGACAATACAGAAGTTGGTAACCGCAACTGCATAAATTAGATCACAGCCCCCAAAAGCTGATGCCTGATGAAATAACCTAGAACTGAGAACTGAGAACTGAGAAGCGAGAAGCGAGAAACCTGGGAAAAACCAGCTCAGCAGTTGTGTAAATAGAGCCAAGTATGGATGGGTCACTTGGCAATATGGCAAAGCAGAAAGAGAGGCGAAAGCGCTCGACTAAAAGATACCCTTCGAAATTTCATAAAGCGATGTAACCATTTGATTACTTGAATATAATTTTCAGTACTATCTGTAGAAAACTCGTGAAAAATAGTGAAAATACAAGTAAAATCTAAATACTTTTAAGCACTAAATTTTGCAGTTCCCAGCAGAGATATATTTACTATAATATAATTGTCAATGTTTGTAAATTTTTTAATTTCCTTTTCTTCCGATTTCGATGTTAAATTTCGATATGCGAAGTTAATTTAGTTTGAAAAATTTTCGACTTGAAACTGCGGAACATAACTGATAATTACTTTCAATTTAGTTTCATAAAAAGAGTAAGGTTAAATTAAATTTAAGCTTGTTATTCAAATTCTTAAAAAAAAGTTTAAAAAAAATCAAAAAAATCATCTTTTGAATCGATTTAACAATTAACATTCGATAAAATAAACATTCAAATTTGTACATATTATTTTTGTTTTATTATTTTGTTTTGACATACATACATAGACATACATAGTGAAACAAATCTAAAATTACCAAGATATAAATACTCCCCATCAATAGTTTGTGTCTTTACAGGGTATCAACAGTCGCGTGACGACTGCCAATCTCTGTTTACCGAGTGACTAAAGAACAAGTAAATACGAATAGTTTAAGGTCAGACTTCTAGTCGGTAACTGTGAAACTGTTGCCAGGCCCGCTGGGCGTACCTCAAAGTGTGCTACCGCTAGACGAAAGGGGATTGCCAGAGGCGTAGCAAGAGGGCAAAAGAGGGGGGGTAGAGAGGGGGGAGGCAGTACTGTTGCCAGCTTGTCTGTTGCTGCCAATCGATTTTCCTAAGCACGACGTGGACGATTGCTAATGCCAACTAACTAGCCAAGTTGTACGTCAATCCGACAACAGTTCGTCAATCATTCAAGCAGTCAGTTTGTCAATCAGTCAGTCCGGCAGTCAGTCAGTCAGTCAGTCCGTCAGCCAGCTAGTCAGTTAGTTGGCCACTTAGAACCCAGTGACGGTGACTAACAGTATTTTGTTAACTATTGTTGTTGCAACTCTAGAGGTAATTATCTGTTGAGCCTTCAACATTCGTTGCTCGCGTGCTGTGCGACCCCCTTTCCCCTCCCCTCCCCTCCCCCTATATTTTCACCTATATTGGACTTTACCTCAACCCCCTTTGGCGACCATGTTGTTAGCCCTGTTGCTGAGCTAAGCGCAGAGCGATTCAACCGGTCGATGAGTAATCATCAATCATGCGATATCATTAATTGTGCTTCGTCTTACAATCGCAACTGAGCGCACACGATCTAAATTGCATTTGATCTGTCAGAAATTGGAACAGGCTGCAATGACTAGGAGACACCCTATAAACATTATCTGTATGTTGTATATTAGACTCTTTGTCCAGACTGATTCACGTTCGATTCACTAAGACTTCACGGTGCAGCCCAAACTGCTTAAGCTATCACTGTGAAATTTTCACACCACATTGCTGTATTTTACTATCTTATAAATTTTATCTTATACTAAATTTCAATAAATTATCAAAGATTACTGATAAATGTCACAATGAAACAGTGAGCTCCAAGATAATATAAAAGAATAAAACAATTTAAGCCAAATTTGTTATAAAATAATAATAAAAATATTAAGTAGCCGCCAAAAACCATTCATTGGTAAGCTGGAAAGGAACATCTATACGAATAATACAAACAAACATTTAAGGTTTGGACTAGATTTAATTCACATTTTATATATGTGCGAAAGTCGGGAGAGAATCACAGGATGAGAAAATATTACAGCTGAATAAATAAGACCAAATATTATTCTGTGAAACGCTAGAATTGAACACAAAACAGGGAATTGCTAAGAAATGGAATGAAACGAAGAAATTAAAGAGTTCACATTACGTATACGACTTGTACTGATTTAAGGTAATATTTAGCAACTTTGAGAAAAATTGACACAATGAAAATTGCTATTAAAAATTGTAGTAATTTTACAGATTTCCAATAATTTTCCAAAGAACTGTTGTCAGTGGGAATTTTCAGTTTGCTGTCAGATTATATGTATATGTAGAATAACAGAAAGGCACTAAGCGGTCTACAAAGCTAGTCCCCCTATTTACAGTCAACTGTTTGGCCCCCTTCGCTGCAGCACCTCAGCACAATCCAAACCTCAAGCCAACCGAACTGAACCCAACCCAACCTAAACCCAAACCCAACCCGACCCCGAACCGAACCGAAAGCGACACGATCCAAACAGAAAATCACACGCTGCCGTCAGCTTGTCTAGCGCGATTTCTGTTCAGTTGCCGCTGCCCGTGTAATTACAGGCAAAAAAAAAAGAAATACAGAAAAAAAATATATAGAAAAAAAGGTGGCACAAATGTCGTTTCCCTGTCCCTAACAAACACACACCCGTTGCCTTACCCCTCCCGGTCTTGTCCCCTCTCAGACTTTGCCCCCCCTTTTTTACCACCTCTCGAGAGAGCTCAAGCTCTTGGCACCGACGGCACCTACTGCAATATATTTTTGTTGTATTACAGTTGTTGTTGTTGCACATTGTTGTTGTTGTTGTTGCTGTTGTTGCTGCTGTTGTAGCTGTGCTGTTGCTGTTGTTGTTGTCGGTGCTTACGTAAGCGCTAAAGGCGGTAAAATGAAATGAAATTGTTGTAATGGGCGATTTTCATTGCGGCATTACACGCCAACAACTCTTACATAGTCATTCATACTAGAGATGGTTCACAGTGCCTGCAATTTGCAAAACCCCAACAAACAAAGCAATTTCACGAAGAACTTTTCCTCATATAGAATTTACAATCGGACTCAAATCATTACAGGTCGAATGACTTCTGATTTGAAAAGTCGCTGAGCTGGAAGCATAGTCCATATTGATATTTCCCTTTGATTTAGATTTTAAGTACTTCTTGCAGCAATTAAGAAAAGAATTGTATATAGTGAAGCTTTACATTTATTTTTTATTTATTAATTTCATATATTCCTAATGCTACAGTGTTGTTACTTTGATTTTAGAACAAATTGGTTAACTTATTATCATTGGTTAATATAATAATTTGTCTAACATTTTTATTTTTGTCTATTTGATTTTATTATTTTTGTTAATTATGTAATTACTTCCACTTTCTTGTTTTCATTTATTAATTATGGAGAGTTAAAAATTTCCATAATTGTCATTTTTACGTATAAAGCATTGTTTTAAACAATTTTATAATAAAACAGAACTTTTCTAAATTATAAATCTCCAGTCGTAGTATTCATTTAAACAAATAAAGCTGTAAATAAAATTTTCCTAAATAGCAATAAAATTGAAAAGCCTTAGCTTCAGATATATTGTAATTTAATATTATTATTCTAAAATAATAAGATCTTTTCTCTTGTCTAAAATACATAAACTAAGAGTTTTTTTATAGATTGGTTATCATAAGTAAAATAAAATTAAGAACTTGTGACATGATTTGTTATAAACTTAATTCTTTAGTAAGTCAATTAAATAAACCTAATAAAATTACTAATAAGTATGTCTTTTATTTCCCCATTCTATATTTAATCCACCTCAGACACAGTTTCAAACGTTAAGATTATATGCTTTCGATATTTTTAATTTTGATGTCTAAGCACTCACGAGGCTGTCACGTGACCATCTCTAAGACGTAGCGCTTACACCGCATTCGCATTCGTATGCCCATTTCGGGTCCCATCTGCACACTCACCCCCTCTATCGGGCAGTTTGTGCGCTCCTCCTCTGTTATGTGTATATTTGTTCTATAATTACAGCCTATTTGCGCTCTATTCTCGGTACACATGAAATTTTAATGGACCTCTGGCCTGGCCTCCGACTCGGTATGGTTCGGTTCGGGTTGTTGGGGCTTTACCTGGTTGGTCTAGCTTGTCTAGTATATCGGGCCCTGAACTAAACTGAACCATACTGGACACTTCCAAAGAAATGCTCAATTCAGACCAGTTTAGTTTAGTTCAGTTTTCAGACCATGTCTCTTAATTGTGTGTGGTCTTAGTCGCTGTCTCTAGTCTCTTGTCTCTTGTCTCTTTGTCTTTCAGATTTAGTCATTTGGATCAGAACAGAGTTTCAAAAGGCCCCGAGAGAGATATGAAGTCAAGTCAAGTCAAGTCATCTATCTGGCACTAACATATGTACTTTAGATGAAGGTTCATTGCGGGTTTCTAACTTCTTCTTCTTTTTTAACGTTTCTTATTGCGGCTGATGTTGTTTTTCGTTATCATCTGTTTTTTTTTTGTTTTGTTTTTCTGCAAACGCTTTCTTTGTACTTACCAATTGCGACTTTCTTTTCAACGTCTTCGTGTGTGGTCAAAACTCTGAGGCTAATGGGTTTTAAGGCGGGGTCGTTGCGGTTTGCTGTGGTGCGATGTGGTGCTGTGGTTGCAATTTGCAGCTCATTGTGATGGTGATGGCAGCTAGACATGAATAGAACAAATTTATATGCATCGAATGATCCACAAGGTTTCCTCAGAACTATCACATGAGAATTAGAACATCAACGAAATTGTACAAATAAAGAAAACTTATAATGAAAAGAATAATAATCAAGTCTCATTTAAGAATTTATTTGAATTGCAATTAATATTCCTATTAAAACACATTTTTCATTTAAACTAAACTGTGTTCCTACTTTAAGTACATTAAATCATCATTCCGTTTGTTCCTACATAGAATAAAATAGATCACAGGAACTACTTATAATAAAACTCTCTTCTAAATGCATTTGATACAATGGAACTATCTCCAAAAACTAAAATCTCCATTATTAATATTTTACACTTTTTTTTAGCTATTTAGTTAAGCAAAGTTAAATTAAATTTGCAGTAAAAACTTTAATAGTCTAACTAAAAATGTACATGTATTTTGACTTCTAAATACCTTAAGGTATCAAAATGTAGATGCACATAATGTGTACCATTTAATTTATTTTACTAAAACTTATAAACTAAAATTTAAAAAAGTAAAAATAAGTTAAAAGCAACTTGTATTTTCAAAAGCTTTATTTTGCCTATTAAAATTTTAGTACACAATTTATAACTAATGGCATTAAAACTTTATGATCTAAAATTAAATTTTAAACAAATTAAATTTGAAAATTTGATATGAAAACAAATGGAAATGAATTGCAGTTATAGGAATTTATTTGGAAACATATGGAAATTAACTTTACTAACAATTAGTTTTCCTCTAAACATTTGAAAAATTGTACAATAATGAAAAGTTTTTGGCAAATGGAAATGAACCAAAACAAATGTTCCCTTGTTGAAGTAAACTTCTGTATTTAATAGATACAAAACAAACTCATAAATGTACAAACTGAAGTTAACAGAACTTTTTTTCCATTGTTTCTTTGTTCAATGTTTATGGAGCTAAAAGATTTTGCTTTTGTAATTGTTGAATTGTTGAATTGTTGCACTTGTTGTTGTCGGGGTCGATCCATAGAATATAACTTTAATTTATTCAGTTAAATATGCCCGAGTATGTGTTTAATTTATGTGATTCTCTATTTGTATTCGTTCGTGTTTTAGTTTCTTTTGTAGCTGTTGTTGTTATTGTGGTTGTTGTTGCTTTTTTGTTAGCCATAACTATTGCATTTTATACAGCAATTAGCGTAGGTAGCGAGCTCTGTGAGCATTTTGATCGTAGTTAAGATTGTATCCAGGTATTAACTGTAATGTTAATACGAGTTCGTATATCGTGACATGGCCAATGCGGAAAATAATATATCTAGCTAATTATTTCATTTTTTTTTCTCTCATTTTTCCTTCTTAGTTTTTTTGTGTTCATCTCGCTGTATTCATTTTCGTTTAACAACTAATCAACTGTAATTCGCTAGAACTTTATGATATTTAACAATATCTGAATTAAATTCTGGGAAATTTTCAGTAATTTTGAAGGCCAGTCGTTGGCTAAAATATTGAACTTATTATGATTTCCTCTAGGGTCAACGTGATAAGAAGACGTTGGAATGGTTAAGAAGTCACAATACTCAAAGTACTATACTCAAAATTCCAACACTATGATATGGTATAAAAAGATAGTTAAAAGCGATGGAAATAATAGAGCTAAACAATTTGAAATTAGTTTTTAAATAAACTGAAGATTAAAAATATATTTCAATACTGCTAAAAAAACTGAAAGGATTTAAGAATTATGAGATTGATTGGAAGAGCTTTTTTCTCTAACAGTTTTAGAATTAGAATTAAAATTCTAAATTCATTTTTCTTCTAACGATTTTAGTAATTGGAATTGTTTAAGAAAGATCTAATATATTAAGTTAAATCGCTTTAACAGAGATAAATATATAAAATCTTCCCAAATTTAAATTGAAAAGTGGTTGTTTTGGAAATAATAACTTTAAATAGTTGAAGGTTTGAATGTAGATTGGTGGCAATTAATGAAGCTTTTTATGGTTACTATCATTGATGAGATTACGTAAACTTGTGAGACATTTTTGACTCAATTTTAAGTTGTCTTTTAAGGATAGAGAACTTTCTTAATCAAATGAGAATTACATATCACATTTTTATTTAAATTCAACAATAATATATGTAGATTTATGTTTCTTCTATGTCAGAATAAAGTCAATAAGACCCATTGCTGAAATCGTTGCTCCTCTTTTTGGGTCCATCGCGTGTGTTTGAAACAATTCTGGTTCTGGGAATCCAACAAATCTTGGCTTCCATTCAAATGCAAGTCAAATTGATGGACGAGCTGCAATGTTGGCATCGGGCGCAGAGAATCAATTGGGATACCAAACATGAACCATAACAACATCACCATCACCATCAACATCAACAGAGACCGAAAGACGAATAGACGTATAGATGGATAGATGGATAGATGGATGGAAAGAAGAGAGCGAAAGAGTGAAAGAAATATGGCAATAGATATAAAAGTCATGAACTAATGCAATTCGAAATGAAAGTTGCCAAATCGAGTGCAAAACTTGCGTCAAATCGAAAAAAATTAGAAAATGTGTGTGAGAAGCCAATGAACGACTGTATAAAAATTGTATCTGAAAGATGCAAAAGAAAAATGAAAATGCAAATGCAAAAGAAAAAAAAATCAACCAAGAAAATAGGATAATTTCTGCGATTTTCATTTCAATTTGAGTGCAGCAATATTTCAGTTGCTTATTTGCCTATACCCTGTGTTTATTCAAGAAGCAAGAAAAGCAAGGGGTATGTCTGTGAACATAAACACCTGAAAACTGCATATACCCTAAAGTTTCTGTATGTTTGTGTATCTGTAATTCAAGCAAGCAAACAATTCTCTTTTGTTATGGAGAAGTAAGTAGTTGTGGATACCCTGTAAGTGTGTATACGGTATCTGCAAGTCAGTTAGACAATGATAAGAATATACTTTCTATGTCTATATGGTGCCTACTAGGCGTATGCGTATTAATTGCTGTGTTTAATGTTCAATTTTAAGAAGCAAAAAACAAACTGTTATAGCTCTTAATACTACTGCGTTTACAGGGTACCTGCTAGTCGAGCAACTATGCATACCTTTGTTGACACTGCCAATAGTCGTGCCATCTTTCACTTGGCTTAGCTACGATACGAGTACGTGCAGTTGACAGGCCACAGCCTGAATGTATCTGTATCTGTACTTGCAAATGTATCTGTATCTGTGTATCTGCAAGTTGCAACTGCAATGGTAGCTGACATCTACGAGGGCCCCCAGCCAAAAGATCAAAAGATATCGTTGCAGTCTGGCGGTCCGCCCAAACAAACTGAGCAAAACACTTTTCGCCTTCATTTTTTTGTTTCTTGTTTCTATCTTTTCTTTTATTTCATTTCATTTATTTTCATTTGCTGTTGTTGCCTCATTCGAATGTTTCGTTGACGTTTGTTTATAATTTGCGTTTTGCTTGTCGTTTTTCGTCGTTTTTTCTTTTGCTTCTCCTTCCCTGTTTTTTTTTTCAACTATGTTTTTTTCACTTCTTTCTTTCTCTCAAAATAATCATTTTAGTTTTGATCGCATTCGACTCGCCCATAAATTATCCAAACACACTGCCCATAAATATCTATTCTCATCTGTTCTTAACTGAAACATGAACGTGTGTGAGTGTGTGTGTGTGTGTGAGTGTGAGTGTGCGTATGTCAGGGGAGGGGGAAACTATGGCAGGTTGAGAGTCAAACTTTACGAACATTAGATACTAATGCAATATTTTTATCAGCTGCTCAAACAAAACAATTTTCATTCTTAACTCAAGTTGAACATTTTTAAAGCAATTCAACTTTAAGATTCTTTATTTTATCTTGAATTATTATTATTGATGTATTCTTGGAGTTAACGGAAAAACAAGGTACTTGATTTAAACAAATCCGAGACCATCCAACATTTGAAGTTAACCCAATTTATTTTTTGTAGCTATTTCTTATTCTATTCGTAGCTTTAACAGCAATAAAAAACTTGTTTTTTAACTGATTGTTAAACTTAAAAAGTTTATCAATTGCCTAATTTTTAAATTTTTTATGGCAAATTTCAAGAATATATGTTATTGGTATTGGTATTTTAGTCTACTAATCATGCTGATCAGCAGAAGTATCTTTCATTCAGTATGTTTCAAAGACTTATCACATCATAGTCTGCTTCTTCATTTTATAAATCTAGGGTATTGGAAAATGCATTAAGTGTTTGAAGCAGATTATAGATTGTTTACCTCCCGACCTATGATGCCTTATCAATCATAAATATATACATATGTATTTAAATTTAGCTGATCTGGGCTCTATCAGAATAATAACAAGTCAGTCAGTACGTATTTAAATTGAATGCAGAGCAGATCGAAAGAATATGAATTTATATACTCATATCTTTTGTATATATATAATCCTGTTACAAAGTAAATGTGGAGTCTCTAGTGAAAATGAGGTAGATATTGAGTCACTCGTGGTTTTATATGTACTTGATAAAAATTTCGCACTTAGTCTTGTCAAATCTCTAAGAAATTGGAAACACATTGTGGATCTTATACCTACACGGTTGTGAAGCCCTTGCTCGATTATATAGAAGCGATGAGAGATGATGTGAGTAAAAGTGATGGCAAAGATATAGAAATCAGGGAACTTCGTGCCAAATTAAATCCACTTCAGGAATTGAACACCTCTTACAAGAACAACATTCAAGATCTGAAAGCACAAATTGAAGACTTGCACGAATCAATCAATTTTTGTAAGAAAAATACAAAAACCGAAAAACCAAATTCGGAGACTATCAAATTTATGGAAGCTAAATTAATTAGTCTTAATGCTGACATAAATCGGATTCAGAAGGAAAAGGAAGAAACAATGGACAAGCTTGAAAAATGTTCCTTGCCTAGCAGTTGTGTCCCATTCACAGAGTCCTCGGATGTTCGTAAAATTGATGTTCCAGGCATAGATCCATTCTTTGTTCTTTGTGACGCTAAGATAGCTGGAACTGGATGGACGGTTATTCAGCAGCGAATCGATGGAAAAGTTAATTTCTACAGGGATTGGAGCACATACCGTCAAGGATTTGGTTCCTTTGATGGTGACTTTTTCCTAGGCCTAGAAAAGATTCATCGCTTGACCTCCTTTCAGCACCAGCAGCTATATATCTATCTAGAAAGATTTAATGGATCTTCCGTCTTTGCCCATTACGATAATTTTAAAATTGCTGGCGAGGAAGATCATTACAGATTGACCAGCTTGGGGCCTGTTACTGGTACTGCCGTCTGGGATTCAATGAGAAATCACGAGGGTAAAAAGTTTACCACCTTCGATAAGGATAATGACGAGTGGAATGATGGCAACTGTGCAATGTTCAGTAATGCCGGATGGTGGCACAGTCACTGTGTCAATAGGTATAATAAGGGTATCTTATAACAGATATATGAACTAACTATTATTTTATTATTTTTCTAGTAATTTAAATGGAAAGTACTTTGATCATGAAGTTAAAAATGAGCAAGCCATATTTTGGGAAAATAAAGTCGCCCTGAAGAAGGTTATGATGTTGATACGTCCAAAAGGGAATTAAAAGTTATCTATAAAATACATAACCCTCTTTAATTTTAAATTTCAAATATTAGTATAAATTTATATTTATATGTTTACCTTATCAAAGTTGCTCAGGGTTTTACTACACTTATAAAGTATACTACATAATCTTCAAAATAAATATTAACTGAGAATTATCTCTCTAAAATATATTTAATTTAGTTCCTATATGAATTTTGTATAAATAATAACTAAATTTGAATTAATCTATTTATATTTATTTATTCATCAGAATTCTGCACAAATTTATCATGCAACTTCCTTATTAGCACAGGGTATATACAACAACAAAAACAACGCAGGTAACACGCTTGCCAAATTGATCGATAGCCAAATAGAAATGACCCACTGTACATACATAAATACATATGTACATATGCAAGCACCTACATACATACATATGTATGTGAGTAGATACTAAAAATGCAATACTTGAATTAATATTTCGATTTGGATACCTATTTTAAGTGTGTGCAATTGATAATTTCGCATTTAATAGTTTTTTTTTCGCTTCTCTTTTTTTTAATTCATTTTCACGTCAATTTCACATGATTTTTGCACGTTGCATGCGCTCAATACGTGTCTGTCTCTCTCTCTCTGTCTTTCTCTCGCTCGTTCTCTCCTGCTCGATATCTATTTGCCGACTGCAATTGAGTGTGTGAGAGAGTGAGTGCAATAGTGTTGGTTAATTTAATACGCACACACAAACGCGCGTATGCAAATTGGTGTGAGGCAGGTCGCAAAATAGCGCAACGACTTTTTCTAGCGCCCGCAAATTGTTCAAGAGCATGGGTCTAGCTGGAAACGGCTAAATAAGTAGCTAAATCGCTATACATACATATGTATATGTAGCTAAAACATGATTGTACGTACATACATATGGGTAAACATATATAAGCGTGCTATCGGTCGTTGCGCTAAACACACTCATACTTACATATTTACATTTACATACGTATGCCTAATAAAAGAAAAACTATAAAAATCAATGTGTAGCTGCAGCTACGACAACGTGCCACATGCTGTCCCTGTGTACATATATTTATATACCATATTGATGTAGGTATGTACATTGTTACCCCTTCCCCCTGCCAAATGCATTTATTTATTGTTTGTCGTAAACAAATGTGCTTTTTATATTTTGTTTTTCCTTAGGTTGTTTTACATACACACACAGATTTTTATATTATATACAAATGTATCTCAACCCGTTTGTCGTTTGCATGCTCTCTCAGTCTCTCTCTTTCTCACGTGAGCGGCCTGCTCTCCGGTGATCGCTGCAGAGCGCATGTCAAACACACTCAAGAGCGCAGGGCGTACTTATTCCTCTTTATGTTGCTCTTTATTTCGCTCTCACGATCGCGTTGAGTGCTTTTACCGGTTTTCGCTTGTGCTCAAGCGCTCTTTGTTTGGTCTACGCTCTCTTAACGCTCAATAGAAACTCAACTAAAGTAACTTGCAGAATGCTGTTCTCACGGCATACTCTTTTACTCTTTGAAAAGTGCCTCTCTCACTCAATGCACACACACATTCATATTTGATGTCCCAGCTGATTCGAGCCCCCGTCCCTGCTTGGTCCAGCTGCTGCGTCGAAAGATCGCTCCAGACCCAACGAAACGTGAACGTGACTTCGCCTTTATTTCATTTTCATTTTGTTTTTTATTTTTCCTTCGTCTTTATTTATTAAGAGTATTTGCGTTCTGTATGCCATAAATACACAACATTTTGTTGTTGTTTTTTCGCTCAGTGCTTGCAGCTCCTTTGTTCGGCCGATCGTTTGCCAGCCTCTCTGGCCCCCATTCCCCACCCCGCCCTCGTCTACAACAAACACCAGTGCAAACTTTGTATTTTGTTTGTGCTTTTTATTTTGTTGTTGTTTTCATTGCCTTTGTCTTCGTTGTGGTTGCTTTTGGCTCTCTTGCTCTTCCCATGGGGGCTCTGCCGCAGCGGATGATTTGAGTGCTGTCGCTCTGCTGACGTTGTTGTTGTTGTTTCTGCTTTCAACTTTGTTTTTATTATACATCCATACATACATATGTATGTGTGTGTTTGTATGTAGATGCACAGATACGGATACAATTCATAGGCCTGTCTTCTGTTGTGTTTGTGCTTTGCTTTTTGAATTTATTTATCGTCGGTTTCCTCATTTTACGCTGATTTGTTTTGCAATCAAATTAAACGACACAAGCCAAGAGAAAGAAAAAGAGGTAAAGCCAGAAAAAGCAGCGAAACATATGACCGCACATAGGAATACCTCTACTAAGGATTTGAGAAGAAGACATTTTAAAGTATAAATATAAATATTATAATGTTAACATTGTATACATTTTATGAGACTTTTGAGAAGAGTTAAATCGAATAGATTTTAATTTTTTGTTTAGTTTTATTTAATTTGTAGTACAAACCCATTGGCAACTGCAACAAATTAGAAAATTAAGGAAATATATTATGTACCAGTCCTTAAAAATAATGTACGGTTGTTAAAATAAATGTACGCACTGTACTTTTATTTTAATTTAAAATTAGACTAGTTTCTTTAATTATATGTATTTATAATCTTACATAGAAAATTTTGACACGGAATTTGAGGGAATTTTGCTACTGGGATTTTTAGATTAAAATAAAATTGAACAACCGACAAGAATATATATTCTGTATAGGGAAAAAATAAATACATTTAAAAAAAACCAAAACTGGCAACGAGCCCCTTTTAGAGTCGAGTAAACAAACTCCATCAACTGGTTTAACAATTTGCATTTGTTTGCAAATTAATTTATGCGCTATTCTGATTAAGAAGCTTTGTCTAATCATCCTACAAATTATTACGATATATGTATGATAATGCATAAAAAAAGTGTTGAATTCGCAACACAACAATTTGTCTGTAGCTTAAATTTGTGCATTAAATATGTTAATATTAAGCTATCAAAATAATTAAAATGTTTTGGCACAATAATAAGGAACTATAAAAGAACTAAATGCAAATGACTGAGTAAATTAAAAAATTAAACAGTCTGGCAACACTTGAAACGTGCTTTGAATAAAACTAAGCCATAATAATAATAATAATAAAGTCTGAAATAATGATGATGATATTATGGTAATATGGTATTTTAGCAAACAAAATGTATAAAATACTTTGCCACTAAAAGAATCTTAAATATAATTATTATTTATAATACAACTAAATAAAATAAGAGTATTTAAACATGTTATGATGGTAGTGATATGAAGAGCCATTAGTTGAGAGCAGATAGCAAAGAGGAACGACATGTGGACGACAGCATTTGGTAACAGGAACAGGAACAAGGACATAAGGATCTGGCACAGCGTGTCGTATGCGTAATATGCACTCATTGTCCTTTCTAACGGCGTCATTTGTTTGGCTTAATTGTCGATAAATAATTGTATAAAGTGCGCACTACAACCAGGACATTGTGTGTGTGTGTTTTTGTTGTTTTTGTTACTTTTGTTGTCGCAAAGAAAACAAAAAGAATAAAATAAAAGAAACACTTTAATCGAGTACTCGACTATGAGATACCCGTTACTGAATTTAAATATATGTATGTATTTTAATTTTATTTAAGAAATTTTTAGCTCTAACTTGGAAAATTTAAAGCCGATATTCTAACGGTTATACTTACCGAACTTTTATGCGATTAAATAGAACGATTGTAAATAATAAA
This sequence comes from Drosophila putrida, assembly GCA_037043535.1. Taxonomy (NCBI): domain Eukaryota; kingdom Metazoa; phylum Arthropoda; class Insecta; order Diptera; family Drosophilidae; genus Drosophila; species Drosophila putrida. The sequence goes on from JBAMBI010000464.1 coordinate 2,256,417, forward strand.
AGTTCATATTGATCATCAAAAAAAAAAGTTTAATATCACAAATCATAAGTGCTTTTCTGATTTATAAGGAAAATTCTAAATCTAAAACAATTTGATTATACGATTTGGATAAAGTAAGTCTGCTTTAACAGTTTTATTGAATTGAGGAGACGAATAATTATCAAAAAAAGGAAAAAAGGGTAAAGGGTAAAGTAAAGGTAGCTAATCTGGTTGCTCAAGCTCGTAGGATCTATTACTGTCATGGTCATAGCTAGATTAATGCTGATTAAGTATATATGTAAATATATAATTTATAACATTAATTATAACAAATACAATATACCCTGGCACTCTTCTCGAGTGAAGGGTATAAAAAAACACAAAAATTCGCACATCATTTTTCAAGCTCAACAGCGATAACAACAGCTGCAAAAATAACGAGGAGGATTTGAAGCGTGATGCTGGCAAACCTTTCAAATCTCTGTCTTTGTGTGTGTGAGTGTGTGTGGTGTTGCCACGTCATCGGTACCAGAGAGACATCATCAACGCCGGAGACAACCCTTAAGAGAGCTGAGTTGGTGGAGGCGGAAGGTGTAGAGGGGTTCGAGAGGGAGCCAGCGTTTATCCTTTCTCCATGGCTGATCAACCGCAAGTTACAAATGTCAAATGTTGTTTTTGTCAAAAGGCTTTCAATGCGACGTCTTAGCACGGGCAACCCTTAACTCCCCATCCCGGCCCAACACATCTCTCTTTGCCCGCAGACCCGCAGTTTTAGTTGCCCAGATAGGAATTCCAAGTAAAGGTGCCATGACGCAACAATTCTATTATTTACGCAAAAATATCTACGCATTACGATTTGAAGCGTTCCTGACATTGACTGACATTGATGACGATGATGACGCAGAAAGTGGCCAAACCATCATTCTTTCCCTCTTCTCCCCTCTCCTTGCCGACAACTCTTTCTCAACGAGATTCGCATATGCTAAAGCCATCATGTGATGGACACTTAGCAACTCTGTCAGCTGCCTCTGTAATGCACTATTCCCAGCTGTCCAACCGAAATGTTCCCCAATAATCCTCAACTCCTCCGACTTCTCCTCCTCCGAGTCTTGACTATTATAATTGTGATAAGGAAACAGTATAGAGATAAAGATCCATTGAGGTAAATCAATTAGAAATGACAACCACTCTACATAGCTTAAGATTCATTAAATTTATATGAGTTTATATAGGACATGCATCTGTACATACTTCTCTAGAATCTCATCAGGAGTAAGCACATAAATAGTATATAATATAATATAATTAATTACATATACTTCGCATAATATAAAACTTAATCTGTCTACTTTCATCAATAGAGAGCAGGTTTGACGAACATCAACATAAGTAGTTAATGTATAAGTCTTTAATAATCTACATATGTTTAACTCCTGATCAGAAATGTTATGTATATTCTATAATTTTAAGTTGCTTCTTTTACATATGTTTTTATATCAAACTAATTTTCTACATCATCTGAAAAAAGTTTATAATTTTGATTTGTTTGTTTATTTATTTACAATCTGTCTTAAAGACAATACATAAAGAAATAAAATTTAATATTAATATAAAAGAAATAACATTATGATAAGAAATGAAATAAGATTGATAATTCTTGAACTCAATTTGTTAAATTAAAATTGATTATAATTTTATTCACTTTCTTGGAAGTGATTGAACATTTTGTCTTCAATAACAATACTAAATTAATATACATAATGACATAAATAATTATATGTACATAATCTGTATATCTATTTAATTTAATTATAAATATTAAAGTCCAAACTTTAAACAATTTCAACTCATTCAATATAAAACAATAAATTTAATTAATATATTATCATATATAATATTATTCAATAATACTATTAATTATATAATAAAGTATAAAAATCTAGTATGATGAGTTTTCTTCTAATACATTTTCCTCTAAGTTATAAATTATAAGAACTAACTTAATTATGTATTTTAATTTTGCAAATGTGGTTAAGTTTTATATCAAGGTACACACTTTAGATCTGAAATAATAATGTGAATTAATTCCATTTTCCTCATGACTGTATTCATGAGTATATTCAAATAGAAACTGCCTCGCCCTGCATGCGATACATTTGTGTGTGCAACATGATGTTTGTCAGTTTGTTTTTGAAACTCCAGGCGATGTCAAAGTCCAGATGTCGAGGACTACGAATGACCTGGAACTGGCCAGCGATGATGTCGCCAACACAGAGATTGGCAGATGGTCATCGATGCAGAATAGTGTCTGTTTCCATTGTGTGTCAGGTGCACTGGGATTTGTGCTAATTATGATGGATTTCAGCTCCGAATCATCCAGATTTGAGGCAGGACCAGGGAAGCGGAAGTCAAAGTAGAGCACAAAGTATTTGGCCAGACATTGGCGAAGAGAGCGCAGCTTAAATGGTACAGTGAAGCTCAGTTCATCGCGTCTCAGAGTGTGCATATCAAAGCGTTGCAACAAATGTCGCTGCGTGATCACCTGGCTGGCATCTATAAAGCTTACGAGAGGTGTACGTTCTATGATCTTCCAGGCACGTGAAAGATTATGGCCATAATAACGGGTCCAATACTGCAGTGGGGAGCTGAACATGGCCATCTGATCTCTGGGTTGCTCAGCGGCAGCTATATAGAGATTGGCGATGGCAGGAAAGATGCATCCACCTGGTTTCAGACACTTGTCCCGGGCTAAGAGCACTTCCTCCAGGGTAGAACTGTACATCAGGCAGGCACTGCAAGATTATAAACTAGAGTAAGTCTAAAGTAGTTATACTAGAGTCGAGTTTAAATATATTTAGCGACTAGGGATGGTTATCAATAACAATATTTTAAATCTACATTTAATATTTATAAGGTTTATATAATGAAATTTATTTAATCGGAGAATTAAATCATAATAACAATAAATTACATTTAGTTAATTAGTAATCTATAAAATAAATAATATTAAGCAATTGTTTATAAAAACAAACTGATTTATTTATGTTATCTTTTCATTTTGTATACATAACTGACTATAGAACTGGACTTTAAATCCACACATGTAACTCCGCAACAAAAATTATACAATAATCCAATGCAAAAACGAATAAATATTATGACAAATATATAGATAACAATATACGTCAATCTAGTCTATAATAGCTACTTACCCCATCCACTTGGAAATGATGACATCCACTTCAGGCAACTGGAGCTGCACTTGTTCCACGTTGCCCTGCAACACATCGATCACATGCTCCAAATGATTCTGACGCACCAATTGACGTGCAACTTGGCAAACGTCACTGGGCTCCAAGGCAATCACACGTGCCGCTCCCTGCTGTGCCACCCACAATGAAAGCAGTCCACTGCCGCAGTTCACCTCAAGAACTGTGGCGCCACGAAAGAGTTTAGCATTTGCCTCAATTGCCGCCTTGAAGCCATGCATGGTTTCCTCATCCCGCATGACACCCTCGTGCCTTTGCAGAAATCGTGCGTAGATATCGGGGGATATATTATCATGATCTCCATTTCTTTCTGATCCAGTATTTCCAGCAGTTGTACTATCCATGTTGAACAGGCTAAGGGAAAAGAGAATCAGTTTTTAATATGTATAATAAGGAATGTAAAAGCATGCTTTGAAAGCAATGTTGCCAAAAAAGCACTTTATTAAGGACTGGATTAAAAAACTTAATTTCAGATTATTTTTTTCAACACTTTTGAAATTATCGCACAAGCAATCGATGTATCAAAAATCGATGTCGATGTCCGACTAAATTAAGCATCCTTAATGGAGGCTCATTTGTTCTTATGCTAGGTTGACATTGCGCCTTAGAGCCTGGCAGCCTGTCAGGGGTGCATCTGAACATTACAATCGGCAAATGCAGCCCTGACACTCTGTGCCATGCTCTATGTCGCAATCTGAACCTAACATTATACTATCTAAAAAGCTCTTTTACTTTTAGGTAGTGTTTTTTACACCCTGTCATTTAAAAAAAGTACTAAAGGCTGCTAAAGGCTTCTAGATTTTAGAGACTATAAGAACTATAGATACCAAACTTGGTATATGGGTTCATCTATATCTTGCCCAGATCAAGGTTGAACCACATCCCCTACTGCTTACGAAATAATAAAATATATAAGCTGACAAAATGGTACATACATATGATGTATTTTAGTTATTTTAAATTAAATTTATTTGACAATAAATAAGATAACAACAAAAATAAGTGTAGTCCAGTCGTTAAATGCATTCCACATATTTCATAGGAAATATTCAGCCTTCGGTTTCTTCGATGGTTTTGATTGACCCTTCTGGGTTGCAGCATCAAAGACGGTAAAGTTCGGCTGATTGTTTTCATTGAGTTTCAATATAGCTGCCACGTTGCCACAGCGATAGCAATAATTGGGAGCGGACCAAACAGTGAGAAGACTCTTATTGAAATGCCATTTGTAGCCTTCCATTACCAGTTGATGGGCACGACAGATAATGTCAATATGGTTGTTCAGATTGAACTCTGATACGACATCGGAACCAAATAGAAAGCCAGCGCCACGGGGTGATACACCCCAGCCAATTTGATCCTCCGGATCACTCCATAGTAGATCACACATGGGACCATCCTCAGGAGTCTCCTGTCTGCGATCAATGGTACGAATTTGATCCAAATACTGTATTGAAGGCGATAAGCCGCCATGCACGCAAAATATAGTGCCATCAATGATGGCCGACAAGCTGAGATACTCAAAGACTTCAGTGCAATAGCGCCAGACGGATATGGAACCATATTTCTGTAGGCACTCATCATAGAAGCCATAGACCTGTGTGATTTTCCGGCATTCATGATTACCACGTATCAACATAATCCGATCCGGATATCGCACCTTCAGCGCCATTAGGAGCTCGAATGTCTCGACGCTGTTATAGCCACGATCCACAAAATCGCCCATGAATAGATATTTCTTATCGGGCACATTGCCGCCCACCTTGAACAGCTTCATCAAGTCATGGAACTGACCATGGATATCACCGCAAACAATCACAGGTGTATCGATGCGTTGTATGTTTCCCTCCTCCACAAGAATTTCACGCACTTTCAAGCACAAGGATCTAACTTCATTCTCTTTCAGCTTTTCACAACGTTTCAGCTGCTCAATCTGACGATCCAAGTTGCTGGAGTCAAACATGGTTACCTATGTATATGTATGTCAACAACAACAGTTGCACCGTCAGGAGTGAGGAAAGCGGGGGAAGATGCGTCGTTTACTCACCTAGAATCCAGCTCAGGTTACGCTACTGACAAGTCTAATTATTATTTAATTGTGATTATTCTAAGGAAACTTTGTTTGTAAAACAAAAGCACGCACGCCCGCACACTTAGGAATGTTAAAACAACTATCGATACTTTCGCAGTTTACTCAAAGTCAACTATCGATGTTTTTGCTGAAGAGTCGATAGTTTGACTGTGCAGTTTGCTTTTGCTGCTAAATAGCGGCTAGTATCGTGATTAATTTTCCAATTGTCAATCAACTTTTAATTACTCTACATTTGTTACCGATAGCTGTATTAAATATTTACAAATACTTCTAATAATTGCCACAGAGTTGGCAAAATTTCATTGGTGATGAAATTATTATAAATATTGAAATTATGGAAATTATTATAAGAATTTCATCATGGTCCCAGCGAAAAGCTCAATTTTCTTATTATATTATTTAAATATCTATTCAGTTGAATATACTAGTCACAGTCACAGTCACTGATATTTTTATGTGGCAGTCACAAAGTTATCGATCCCTTTGCTATCGAAATTATGCGAATCGTTTCTTATAGCATTCTATCGGTAGTGTGCACACACTTGATGTGTGACTATAAACAAGAACAATACAAATAACGTTTTTTTTTCTTAATTAATATACTATAATTTGGATGAAAAAGTTATTAAACAACTAAGCATAATCGCAATTATCTAAGTATTTGTTGCGGTGCCCTTGAGTATCCCCAATCTGCGCAGTTCACAGATGCACTCAAGAACGGGCGGGAAACGATTTAAGGTATAGAAATGGAGGCCCGCAACACCCAAATCGGCATCAAGTGTCTGTATAATATTACGTACGGATATATCTACAAAGAACTTCTGAACCTTGGCATCATCCTCCTTAATTTGCTCCAACTCCTCCAGTTGTTCAGGGTAGAGAACTACTTTGGAAAACGAAGTCATTCGAATATATCTGGCATAACTTTGTGGTATCAGGATGCCCAGCACTATTGGGCAGGTGATGCCAATATCACGACAATCCCGCAAGAATTCTACAATTACGTCGCCAGAGTAACACAACTGGGTCACAATGTAATCTGCGCCAGCATCCATCTGCAATGAAAGTTCAATAAAAGCTCAACGAAAGCTCAACTAAAGAATGTGGATCTTGTCATTTACTGGATAAAGGTGAGCTTTTTGTTTGTATATCCTATTACTCAGATAAATCAAAGAGATTCAAGCCAGCAATATCTAAATTTAAATACTTTTAAAGTTGTTCTAAGAGTTTAGTCCTTTATAGGTGTCTTATTAGACTCCTATCCGATACTAAGCACTCAATTGACATCACTCATAGCTGACTCTAACTACTTTAAGAGATTTTCAATCTAAATTACCGGTTATTTTGATCTAAGGTTATCTAATTATATGTATTACACTAAGCACTGAAATTTACCTTCATCTTCAAGAATCTCATGTCCTCTTCCTTATCCCTTGGTCCAGTCCTTAAGCTCGTGTATCCCTCCGGATAGCCCGCCACAGATATAGATAGCCGTTCTGTGGAGTATCTTTATGATAACATAATTCTTAATAGAAAAAAAGCGTACTCACTTCCTCCTTTACATCGTAGGTACTCCACTGCCTCATAGGCGTAGTTGTAGTCCTGTCCCTCCTCGTAGTGGTCTCCACGGATGACAAGCACATTGTTTAAATTCGTGGCCAAAAAATCATCCAAGTGTTGCTGATTTAGACGATAAATAGTAAGGTGGGGCATGGCGGGAATATGTTGATTAAGATGAGGTATCAACTGTACGTTGGGCACATTTTTCATGGTCGTAGCTGCAATCTGCTCGGAAAACCTTTTGGTCCACACGATGCTTATGAAGTCGGGCAGATAAGGCAGGAACTTATTAAAGTCCAGACAAGCAGTATTATCATCATCAAGTGGCTTTGTTTCGAGGCCATAAAAGAATTCCTTACGGCACGTCTTGTCTGCCACGATATCGGCTATCCTTGGATCCCCCAGGCACAACTCCTTCTGACTGTCTGTAAACGTGAAGCACGGCTCAAGGATCAACGGCCACGGCAAAGGTTCGGCATTTTCTGAACTGCACATTCGTTGAGTCTGATTATAACACTGATGGCTGTGCTTCGGATACAACATCGTTATGTTTCTGAGTAATGTCCGAGATGCTCTGATTATATTTATATGAAGACTCATTGCGATTAGCTTTTCCTATTTCTTATGAAAATGTAAAAAAAAATTTACCCTATAGTTTATCTAAATTGTTTACTTATGTGAGCTTCATTTTATTTTAAAACTCATGACAAAGTCAAGTTCCACAACGCTGGCTTGATCATTATTTTTTGCCCGACACCTTTGTGTTAACATCTCCAACAATTTGAATAGAGAATTGTCCATGTCCTTTGGCAGAACCTTCCATGATCCAATCAACCCCAGCTATTATGGATCAAAAATTAGTTAGTCCTGTTAAATTTGGCGTGTTGCTAGTAGACATCGCTTTGGTTTGGTCTTTATTCAATTGGTATATATTTTCCAAGGTTAGGTAAACTTTATTAAGCCACATTTAAAAAAAGTACCACAGTAAGTGTACCTTTGGTACAAATGTACCCAATGAACATAAACAACGTCATTAATATGTGCTCATTGAAATGAGGTTGCATATGAGGTATACAAAGATCATAGAATATAAATAACGATGCTTACAAATGTTGTAATTGAAAGCATTGTTATTTATATTCTATGATCTTTTTATACGATTGTATTTATTTGTTGCAACAGTATCGCTTTTAATAATAACAATAATGATAATATCAATTTCACTTGATTCTTTTGACTCAACTCAATTGTTTTAAGGAAAATGACTAAGCCTTAAAGAAAAGAACGAAAAATACCATTTGGACTTCTAAGCCGGGACTTTATTATGTATTATATTTTGATAATAATATACAATATGATTAACTAGTTATTAAGTTTCAACGGAATTATCGGTTGATGGATCGTTGAGTATGCCCCGAGTGCGTAGTTCACGCAGTACATCAACAATAGATGCGTATCTATTCAATGTAAAGAATTGAATGCCATATACTCCTAGGTCTTCATCCATAACCTGTTGAATGTTGCGCACCGTCAGTTGAACAAAATAATCCTTAACTTTGGCATTATCATTTTGAATTTTCTCCACCTCGTTGCGTTCTTCAGGCGGTAGACGCACTTTTGTAATGCCTTCAATGATCAGATACTTTCCAAAAGAATCAGGAACAACCATGCCCAGCACAATGGGAGCCGTAATCCCCGCGTTGCGAGCACCTCGTATAAATTCTACAATCTTATCGCCAGAGTAACACAGCTGGGTGATAATGAAATTGGCACCGACATCAATCTGAAAAGAGATGCAAAATATAAAAATACTCTAGGGCTTGGCTGATAAGAATCTGTAACGTGCATATCGAGCAAGCATATAAAAAGCTTTGTAAGCTTTTCATTTCACTTAGTCAGTAGTAGTTAGTAGCGCTTTAAGTTAGTCTTACTCTGAGACTTAAAGTGTTAAGTATTCATTAAGTGCTTTAAGCGAAAGCAGTTTAGCCATTTTAGTTAATAACAAGTGATTTTTATGTGATTTGTAAGCTTCTTTATCCTAACTACTTATTTAATGCTAATAAGCTTCTTAAAGAGAGCTTTAAGCTACACTTAATCTTTGTTAATGTGCAGCTTAGGTTTTTTCTCAAATTGAGTTTTCATTGTGTGCTTCAAAAAACTTTCCTATATCCAAAGCGAGATTAACTCTAATTTAATGTGCTTTTCAAACAAATCTCTTATAATTAGCGTTCATTTTTTGCTCTCCAAGTTAAAGCTATATCCTAACCACTCATGTACTACTTATAAGCTACTTTTAGAGAGCTCTAAACTTTTATCTAAATTAATGTGCTTTTGTTCTTAAATAAAGCAGTAGAACTTGCCTTATGCTTTAGATACTTCATATTCTGGGCCTTATCCTGGGGTTCGGCGGACAGGCTTGTGTATCCTTCCGGATAACCCGCCACAGCAATAGATATTTTATCTGGAAATATCGCAATCTCATTTGTGATATTGGAAATAGATAAGTTGAGGAATACTTACTTCCTCTAGCACGTCTTAGGTACTCAACCACCTGATAGGCGTAACGATATTCCTGCTCCTCGTGTAAAAAGTCCCCTCGGATAACGAGCACATTAGTGAGATTCAAGGCCAGAAATGCATCTAGATCTCTCTGGGTTAGGCGATAAAGGGACAGGTGCGGCATAGCAGATATGCGGGTATTCAGATGAGGTATCATTTGCATGCTAGTTATCTGATTCATGTTAGTGCTACGAATCGATTCGGAAAATTGCTTTGACCACACAATGCTGATGAGGGATGGCAGAATGGGCAGAAAGAGGTTAAAGTCAACACAAGTGACTTTGCCCTCGTTGTGGGCCAGTATCTCGATGCCATAGAAGAATTCCTTATTTGCCGTTTTCCTTGCCACAAGATCTGCAATATTTGGATCCGTCAGTGATAATTCCTGCTGACTGCTGGTAAAACTGAAGCACGATTGAATTCCCTCTGGCAATGACGATACGGGTCTCAGACCCGTGGTATTTCCCAAATCAAGTGTATGCATTATGGAATCACCGCTAAAAGAGAGAGAGCTTGCTCATCCGTTGAGTCCGCTTCGACAACTGAATCTCGTACTTGGAGATGCTACTGATTGCCTTGTTTCTTCTCAATAGGTAGAATCGCTCCGAGTTCCTGAGTAGCGCCCGCGTGGGTCGGATTTGGGTCACAGATAGTGATTAGCGGCTCTCATTTGACACTCGACTGTGGTTTTCATTGTTTACATTCAGGTTATCTTAATTGTTTTACCTCATAAACAAACTTTATAGTCTCTTGTCTACAGATACTTTTCAAATGCACCTTAAGTTATCTCGCTAAACTGGTTAGTAACCAAAAATTATACAAAAAACTTGCACAAGTATTCAATTAACAATCTTCATTTGCAAAATAAGCAATTAAAAGTGAAAAGCTTAATAGATTTTGACACTATTTACTTTTAAATTATATCCAGCATTAGATTAATAGGAACCTACGATCCGTATAAAAAACGTAGTATGTCGCGTCGTTGTTGCAACCATTTGTTGACTGAGTTCTCTATATACTAAATCACAGAAAGGTAAACAGTTACTCAAATTCGATTGAGTGCAAAGCATAGAGTTACAATCAACAGAATTTGATAAGAAACTAGACTGGTTTCACATATGTAGGTATTAATAAATATACTCAGATAGTAACTCAACTTAAAGATTAAATATCAATGTGTGCAACAGAGAAATAGAAGAGTTTTAACTAAAAATGAACTATACAAATTTATTGCTAACTTAAGTTAAATTTTTCTTAAGATATGTGAACCAAACTGTCATTTCATATGCCTACTATATTTGTAGTAGCTATATAGCCTGTTGCAGATATCTCTTTTATGGCTTCAAATGCATGAGTTATGAGTTTTCAAGATTTATAATTGTGCACGAAATGGATTGTAGTTGGAAACGATTATGTAATTACGCATTGTATTTGTATCAGTAACAAAGACGATATTTCATTAAAAACAATTTTCAAGTAGCTTGTTGCAATTTGTGGAAACCAGAAAACAAAACGAACCTATTCATTTTCCCATTTTCCCCATTTTACGATCGTTTTCTTCTCCAGTAATTCACTCTGTGTCTGTGAATGGGGCAAATTATTTGGATGGCGTTAATTACAAAAATTCAGGCCATTTAGATTAGAGAAGTAAAACGCAAATCGATTGCTTGGGGAGCGCATTTAATTGCTGTCGACCACTTGAAAAACATACGATCCACGATCCACGATCCCAACCGATCGGATCGGATCCGATACGACTCTGCGATCCCCCAATAGCCACTTGGGTTACGCTCCAGAGCCATAATCATAATTTAAATTGCCGCTGGCAACACTCAAGAGCCATAAAAAAAATGCAACAACAACATGATCGTGGGGCGTTGAATGGCAGTTTGGCAGTCAAGGAGCAACATCGTCGAGCCTGGACCAAAAAAAAAACTTGGCTGCCAACTCTCCGAAATGGAATTGAAAATCGAATATAAAAATCGATGCTTAAACCAAAAAAAAAAAAGAAGACAGCCCCGTCGGGCGTCAAGTGGCAATTAAAGATTCATTTTACTGCTCGACTCCTCCTCGAAAACATTTTTATTTCTCAAATGTCTGCACTTGGCTCTCCGATCTCCAGACTTCCACATGCTGCCATTAACTTCGACTCCAACAAAAAATTATCAAGTTATATTACATTATGTATATATTTTTAAATCTATATAGAGATTTGTTACCTGTTGCCAGGCGCTGTGATATATGACGTTCATTCAGATTTATGCCATCAGCTATATTTATTACTATATTAAATCATTTGTCCCGAGAACAATGGAAATCGGGCAATCTGTAAATAATTATATAGACTCGTCATAACTCTCAACATTTTTAAGATTTACTGCTGAAATTTGGGGTACAGCTTTATAAGTAACTTCTTACAACTTTTGGCTCGGATTTGCAGAGATTCACATGAGTAACAGAAAGTTATATAGTGTAAAATTGTGCCGTTAATAAATATACATTAAAACTCTCGTTTTCGATTAGTTTTAATGCTCCATATAACTAGTTTATTTTGTAGATGCCATTAGAAGGAGAATATAAAAATTGTTGTATAGAATCGGTAGATATACTATATAGTTTATTTCCAAATGACTTACCCCAATTCTTTGGCACTTTTCGTGCTTTCGAGTTGACGCATTTTACGAGCTGACATTAATAAAAATATTTTGTTATTTGTGATAATTTCAGTGATATAAAATTGTTTATGATTATTAGTTTTCGCTTAGGAAACAAACCCCTGACACGCAGACAATGCGCATAGGATGTGGATGAGAAAGAAGGGGAATTGGGATGGGGATGGAATGGAAATGGGAATGGGAATGGGAACCTGTCCCTATTTGAGTCGGAGTCGGAGACGGAGGCGACATTGAGAAAGTGGGCACTAAATCAGCTGAGGAGTCGCCGTCTTCACCGCCTAATTACAAATTTGATGCAGCTGCAGGCAGTCGACGATGCCTTCAACGGACCTTGAAATATATTTTTGGGCTCTGCATTTTAAAATTTGTTCGGTTTTGCGGCACATGTTGTGTGTGGCAGGGGCACAGTTGCCCTCAGGATGCGGCACAGCTCAGCTAATGGAGTGTGTGTGCGAGTGTGCGAGTGTGCGTGTGTGTGTGTGGGATCGGAAATGCGACGACGCATGGAACCTGTTCCACTGATTTTGCTTTGTTAGAAGGCCATTCTAAAATTAAACACCGAATCTGTGGGGTAGAGAGAGATGAGATCGTGTCAGATTGGTTTCTAATGGGACACAAATAAACATGAACATAAAAATAAATACAATAAGTAGGCACTGTTTATCCCAAGTTATGAATTTATGTATGAGTTTACGAAACACATAGGAAAAACAACTAAACACAAGGCTTGACTAAATTTATTTGATTTTTTGGTACGAGAAAATATCGACTACTGCCAGCGTTGCCAGACTGATGCCAACAATTGAGAGTTAAAATTGGGCAGATATAAATAAAAAAGATATATTAGATATATTTTCAATACCAAAAACATCATTTAAGAACTTTTAAAATAAGCCAACTGGTTATAAAATATTTAAATCGGCAACAGTGACAAATAAATGCACTTCAGATCGATAATTATAATTGGAAGAGGTGCTAAATTGAATGCATATCGATAACTCTTGTAATTCTGTTAAAGTTCAATGTTGTTTAATTAAAAGTTTTCCCCGTTAAACCTTGGGCTTGTTTGAAGATGATGGATGTGTTTCGTGGATGGTTTGATAAACAGGAAAAACCCCTTTAGCAAAGCGACGCAATCATTAAGGAGCTGGCACTGGCTGGGAAATGCACTGATTTGGCGCCATATTTTTCATAGAAATGTCTGAAATGAAAATCGCTGAGAGATTAAATTACAAGTCAAGACAAGACACGTAAATCTGCCCCCCAAAGGAAATGAAGAAATCTTTGATGAAATGCGGCGGCTCAAAGCGCCAGACTCGGCACGCACAATCCCTCCAAGCCAGCAAAATATGGGGGAAGGGGAAAGGTGTAAGGAGGAACGAGGAAGGAGGAGGCAGGAGTAGGAGTAGGAGTCGGAGTACGACTATGGATATGGAAATGGTGGAAATGCGCTGCAACGCTCACGCATGAGATACTTTTCAGTTGCTCAACTCAGCTCAGTTGTAATGTATGAGATACTTTGCTCTGTCTAAATTAAAAAATTCCATGGAGAGCAGAGAACATTATAATGCTGCAGGATGAAGAGCAAAAAAAAAATTGTATATATATAAAGAAATGTAATAAAGACATGAGTTGTGAAATTATTAAGATGATTATGAAAAACGAGACGAGTCTGCGAGCAGCGTCTTATAATCAGAAAAAAAATAAACCTAAAAGATGTAAGACTCACTGGAGGAAGGGGAGAGTCTAGGAGCTGAGAAAAGGCTCCCAAGGGAACGATTTGTTTATGAAAAAGACTTCAATTAACCTAAGATATGACAACATCTAAGAAATTCCAGAGACAAACGTTATAAGAACGTCAAGGAATAAGTACTTGTTGAAAAGACAGATTGACTTCCACTGGAGGGTATTACTTATGAATAAGCAGTTGGAATTCCAATAAATTGGCACACAGAGTCTAGCTGGATTTCCAGGAAACTTCCACTTGAACGATAGATTATTGGAAAGCAGCTGGAATGCGAATGAAAAGCTTTACTTACTGGAAAAACAGTCTGATCGAAACTGAAACATGATCCACTGAAAAAGAATTCCTATGAAGAGTAAATTTATTGAGCTTACAGAAAATATCTAAAATCTATGTAACGTACAACTCGATGAATCATTTTAGTGAGTGAATACCCATGGTGAATAGATTCACGAGTACTTTCTAGTACGCGTACGAGTAGAACGCATGGAATTTTCCATAAGCTGCAGGCATTCATTTTGGGGGTTGATGTGGCATCAACATGACACGGGGGTGCATTCACCACATCGACATCGACATCGCCAGATGCCGGGCGACAACCGACAACCGAGAAGCGAAATTATTTTACCTATAGCAGAAAAAAGGGCGAATTTTATCGGTTGTTGCTAAGCGAGCAGCTCTAAGGACATGCAGGGATATATGTATAGTATGTAGTACAATGGAGGACTAGCACTCGTAACTGGGTGAGTGGGCTGCCTTTACTCTCTACAGGGCTGCTCTCCCACTGACTCACTGACGCTCTCCCACTGACTGCTTGACTGACTGACACACACATTGACATTGGGGGTTGTTCTATAACCGAGAAACCGTTGCACAAATCGCATCATTAAAATAGCTGAAAAATCTGTTTAAACGAAATGAATGACGAGCCGGCTGCATGAATGGTTCAGCCTCGGATGGGTTTTTGTTGAATGGGTGGCAGGCAGAAAGCAACCCTCAACCAAAAAAAAAAAAGGGGCGAAAAACAATTGAAAGCAGGAACGACGACGACGACAACAGCAACGAACCACAACAACACCAGGACGAAAACGACGTGTGGCTGCTGCACCTTTAATTTTTATCGGTTGCAAATCTTTCTGAATTTGCGTCATTCTACATCATCATCGGAACATTCCATCCCTTTTGCTGAGTGACGAACGTGCCCAGCACGCATCGCACTCACTTCTCAAAAATATATTGAATATATATATGTATATGTATATCCTTTGGGTCGTACTCCTCTCACCTATCCTGGCTTAGTTACCCGTGCCGGCAATCTCGTATGAGTAACTGACATAATTAGGTCTTAACTGGAAGTCACGCGCCGCGCATTCGTAATCCGAGTCCAGCCCTCAATCTCTCGATGCTTCCACGCCGACACTGCTTGATGTCCACGATGATGATGATGACAATAATGATGATGATGATGATGATGATGACGATTCTCTTTCATTTCGAATTCAAGGTCACAATTCATATCAAGCTGCTTGCTACAAAATACAATTAACCACTCAGCTGCCTCCGATTTAACCTTGACGAGTCGAGTACTACAAGTTGGGTTGTTTAATTTCACGGACAAATCTAGAATTTTAAAGAGCAACTAATGATTTCTAATGTTTCCAAAGAGTGCGAACTGCAGTTGCAATTATAAATTTAAATTTAATAAAGAAATCTAAAGCTAACATATCTTTAATAACTAAACAAATTAATTCGTAACGTAAATAATTGATGTAATTAAGCGTAATTAAAGGTTAAAGATGTAACTATATGTAATCAACGTTTAATAAGTATTTCCTTAAAACATTAATATGCTTAAATTATAAATATTTTATAATTTAAATTAGTTCACTTTTTTATTTTTGCTGCAGTTTTTTTAAGATACTGTGTTTTAGGTGCAACATTGAAAATATCTAAACAATTTATATTACACTAGGGTCCGTTGTTTTATAGTGCACAAGATACGAGAATGAGACTCGTTAGATGTCAGCTAGGAACACTATGTAAATATTATAGGAGAATTTATGCTACTTGCCCCATTCTTATGTCAACGCGTTTCTAAATAAATAACAAATTTTAGTTTACGACTTGCCTGACCTTCCCCATCCCCATCTCCCTCCCCTGCCCTGACCTGAAACTCAAACCCAAAACTAAACCATAGCAATTTGTAATATTTCAAGCAAACAAATGGATCATTCGACAGAACGCGTCGCAGCATAAAAAGAAAACATAAATAAAAAATAAAATATATAGTAAAATAAAATATATTAAGTACGCATAATCTTAAAACATAGAACTGTGCATTGTCTACACTCGAAATACTTATTCTGAGAAGTCTGTAAATCTTTAATGATTTGTGTAGCATCAAGTTAATTGAAATGCTCAGTAATTTGTCTGAATGTCATTAGGCAAATCCTTGAATAAAGCTAACAAATCTTAAACCTAATAACTTATTCTTTATGAGTCTAAAATACAATAAAGTGTCAACCTCAAGCTATTAAAAATGCTAAATGAAGTATTTCTAGAAACTAATTAGAATACTTAATTCTAAAATGTAGATCAAACAGCATCTTTACTTCCAAGCTCCAAGTCGAATTTATCGAATAAACAATTGTGAATAGTAATGCATTCTTCTTATTGCATACTCTTGATTCTAAAATTGTGAAAATTATTGATGAGAATTCTACATTTTTCCATTTTGCTGTACATCACGTACATCATTCCAAATTAGTTAGACTACGATTTTTCCTTAAAATGGTGATTCATTGAAAAATATTGATCAATTACTTTGGGTCTGATCCACTTTACTTTACTTTATATAATAGTAGTGTATATTACCCAAAAAGAAAGTGCATTATTCATTCTACTCTCTAAACCATATAATTATAAACATATCTCAATATATTATAACATAAATCCTGTAACTTTAATTTTCTCACCTTAATTTGTTCCAGGCAATTCAAAGAGACTTCTTGACAAATTACTTTGGGTAAGTCTGTTTTATTCTATTGATATAATAGCTGAAATCAGTGGGAAATGGGAAAACAAAAGACATTAGTTATGCAGGTATAACTTTCTCTCAGGTATTCGAATCCTCTAAAATCATATAAATATATGAAAATATAAGAAAAACTGTTTGAATGAAGCAAATGCATTTTGTATGGTCCTGCAACACTTTGGGGTATATTCTTAGCTCTCTCTCACACACTCACACACATGTGTGTGTGGGCTGCAAATAAAAACGTAATTACTTAAATTACAAAAACAACAACATTTCGGTGATTACATATTTTACAGTTACACACGGCGCCAAGGCAAAAGGCAAAAGGCAAAAGGCGTATTCATTTTCCAAGTTTTTCGCTGTCGTCAATTCTCTGATGCCGGATGTGTTGGGGTAGGAGTAGGAGAAGGAGTATGCGGAGAGGGGGTAGTTGCTATGGGAAGGGGTGCGGGACACACAGGCCTTGAAATCAAGAAACGAAAAGAAAAGCAAGTCAGCAGGCGTTCGGTAACAAAACACACACTCACTCTATCCCTCTCACTCTCACTCTCACTCTTAGTCTCCCTTTCTTGCTCGCACACGTGCAAGCAAACTGAAAATGCGTGTTTGTTTGTGTGTGTTGTATGTAATTTAATTATGGGCCCAGCCTGGGCAGCGACGTCAACGTCGACGACGGCGACTGCGACGCGTGCGGCGGCGGGTGGCAAATTGCCAAAAATTGTACGCATATCCTGCTGTTTAAAAGTCCTGTCCTGTCCCGTCCTTTACTATACTATACTATACACATATTTTTTCCTGGTTTTTCTGCCCCTTTTTTCACTCACATTGTTGTTGCTGTTGTTGTTGTGTTTGCCTTATTTTGACTCAAGCTGTGCACATTTTCGGTTTGATTATCGAACACAATATTTTTTCCGCTTTTGTCGCTTCCTTTTTTTGCCATTACTTCTTGTCGGCCCATAATTGACGATTGCGCCATGAGTTGCCGCAATTTGTGCCCCTCCTCTGCATCCTCTTTCACCACCTCCACCTCCATTCCCTTTCTCCATTCACCATTCTCAGTTCTTATTCTTAGCATCATCGTGAGTTTTGGCTTGTCATTAGCTTTTCCTCATTTTAATAAAATTCTGCATCGTCTGTTGGTCGAGTAAACACATCAGATTTAACAAATTTAAATATTTTCCAGCATTGATGGGTGGAGGGGGGTAGAGGGAAGGTGAAAAGAGAAATTAATTTCCAATACGGAAATTGTAGAAAGTAATGGAAAACGGCGACATTGAATGCGATTAAATGACCAAAAATGTACAGAGTGTGAATCGAATTGAATTTAATTACAATATTCTGTAATTATAAAATGAAAATATGTATCTTGTAGGGAGAGACTCTGTTGCCAACTTTTGACCGTCACATTTGAACAGGTAACGACGAAAGTTTGTATACCCTTTCAGAGACATAAAACAGGTTTATGACATAGTTAGTAAGCCGATTTTATCGAAATTTTGGTCTGGCTGTGTAAAACTATATCAACCACATCAACTGTCAATTTGGTTCAGATATATTGAGAAATAAAAAAGCTTTTCGTACTAAAAACAGGTTTTGAACCGATTGCTCCTATGTCAGCTATATGATAAAGCGATTTGATCCGACCGTTTTCGATATACATAAAAAGACGGCTCTGTACCAAAATAGCTTCAAAGCTGAGAGTCTAATTTGCATAGAATAAAACTGAATCGGAACAGACAGACTGATATCAACTTAGTTCGTCGTATCATCGTAAACATATATACATATATACTGTGGTGTCTGCCATGACTCCTTCAAAGTGTTCGTACATATTTCGTGGCAGGGTACATATAAAAAGTAAATTCAGTTAGTCATTTAATTGATTGCAAAATGCATAGCACTGTTTTTTCAATTGGAAAATAGTATTTAAAAACTATAAAAATAGCCAAACTGGCTATAAATACGCTATCGATAATTCCCCAAGGGGTTGCCATCGTAGTTCGTTGCAGTAGCGCTGCCAGATCGTTGATAATTCGATTCCTTTTTGATAATTGGAAAAACTGATTGAGCAAAATTGTTCATGAATATATTTATTGAATTATATAAATTCAAATTGAATAAAATTTTGAATAACTTCGTTGACATTCGATATGGGCGCCAAGAAATTGTCTACAAATTTGATTAGCGTTTTGTATCGTTATGCATAAATTTCAAGTTGAATATAAAAAAAAAACAACGAAAAAGAAAAAAAGTAGAAACCAATTTCGGATTTCAGCGGTTTCTGCGGCTAGCGTTAACAATAGATCATGAGCCGAAAATGGAAAATACATGCATTAATAATAATAATAAAAGTCGTAAAAGAGCAGTAACCGTTAAAGCCATGAAAACCCGTTAAGCGCACGAGCAACACCCACACAAATGCGAGTGGTGTGTGTGTGATAAAAAAATAAAGGAAAGAAGAAGCAAGAGCCAAAAAAATATTGGTAATACAATGGTTCAGCCCATAAATGGCATTACAAAGACACACACACACACACACACACATACTCAGATACAGATACATTGAAGTATTTTTTATGGTCTCTTGTGCGTTGGTTCATTCGTGCGTTTCTCAATGCTATTGATTTGTGACGCTGCCTAATCAAAAAAGAGACAAGTAAGAGAGCTACAGAAGAGTGTGCTCGACTAGTTGACACCCAGTAGAACAATATCGAATGTGCTAGCAGTACTTAGTACTCATATAAATGCAAGGACAAACTCAAGCAGTTGCACTGCTTTCCCACTGCAAGCAGTGCATTTTAGACATAGTCGAACTTTCCCTACTCAAGATACAAAGTGCTATAACTCCTATGTTTATAGAGCAATCATTGTGAAATTTTAAATTCAAAGAGATAGCAGAATTTCTTAGCAAACAGACTTTAACTAAAACTTCTTTCCCACTTCAAGCAATGTATTTCAGACTTAGGCCGAACTTCCCCTACCTAAAATGCAACCTCCTATAACTCCTAAGTTTATCCAGCAATCATTGTGAAATTTTAGATTCAAAAAGAAAGTAGAGTTTCCTGAGAGAACGTACTGCATACAGACATGCATATGCCTTTGCCCAGAGTATAGGGTATCGTAAAAAGCCATAGAGAAAAGGTGTACAGAATTAAGGAAGCAGCAACACCAGAAACGCCATAAAGCGAAACGAGTCTATTGTTGTATCGAGCCTAAGCACTATACGCTCCATAGAAACTTATGTGTATCCATAAGATACTCCTGCTACCCGAAAATTGGGTTCTGACTTATTGTTATTGTTGTTGTTGTTGTTGTTGGTGGCAATCCATTTGGCAATGCCAAACTCGATCTGGGCCAAATGAAGCCGCAAAAAATATCAAAAAACGAACAAAAATCAAAACGTCAAATGTCAAACGTGTCCATAACCATTGCCAATTGTTTAGTGCCCTCTCTCTCTCTCTCTTTTTTTTTCTGATCCACCATTTACTTATCCATCCCCTGCTTGACTCTTGTCACACCTAAAATGAGACGGAAAACTAGTTTTCACTTTCGTTTCCAATACTATTATATCTTTTCATTTTTTCTTTTGGCTGCGACGACATTTTTTCTTGCCTTTTCGCTTGATTAACTTTTGGGCTGGACGTGTTTGGAAAACAATCAAATTTCATTTCGAAATTGTGCGCCCAAACTACTTACCTATAGATATATTAACAGCAAATTAAAGATTACTTTCAGCTGTAATGAACAATAGTGAATAGAAGACGTGGTGGGATGGAGTTTCAATAGGATGAGTTGGAGATTACCTTGAATCTATCTCAATAGCTGGACTATATAGTATTCTGATGTATAGTATTTAGTTGTTAACCTGTAGTAATATAAATATTTAGTAAGCGTATCTTCCATTCAGTTGCTTTTTTAAACATCCATATACAGATGTAAATCTGTCATCCCAACTGATCTCAGATACTTTAAGATCTAGAGAAATCAAATTTTGACGTGTGAGTTCTTAGATGGGATTTTTTTTTAATATTTTTAATATATTTCTAAGGCTTCTTTCCATCGGCACAGCTGTAGTTCAACTTGTTCTTTTTACATTCTGGCTATTTATATGCCCATCTCTTTGTTTATTCTTTCCTTTCTTTCGGTTTTACGACCTGCATGCATTTTGAGTTTTATTTTAGATATATACATATATTTTTTTCTTCTCTTAAGATTTTTGTTGTTGTTGTTGTGTTTTAGGGCCACTTAGAGGAGAATACATTGTTGTTGGTGTTGTTGTTCGACCAACAGACACTGGATTCGTCTGACGAACTGACGGACTGAGTAGATGACTGACTGATTGCATGACGAACTAACGAAACTAACGAATCAACCGACCAAACGATGCCATACACAACACAACACACACTCACACACACACACACACACATATACCCAGCACACAAAAATATAAGTACAAACAACAACAACATCGACCTCTTAAAAGGCTAGCAACGTTGAAGAAACACAATAATGGGCTCGAAGTCGGGACCGAGACCGGGCCTAAGTTTACTTTTGCCTTTTTCACTTTTGATATTTTGACATTTTCATTTGACAGCTGATTGAAGGGCCGCATGAAGGCGACGCCAACGTTGGCAGCGACGTCAACGTCAACGTTCGATTTCGATCGAACAGTTCGTTTATGGGAGAGGGAGTCGAAGGAAGGAGGAGTAGTGCCTCCGACACGTTAGCGGTACGACGAAATGTTGACGCTGTTGCTAGGTCCCGTTTGGAGGCAGAGCGACGGTGTCAAGTGCCGCACAGTGGCACGAATATAAGAAAAAATATAAAATAGATATTTCTTTGGCGCGTTAGTTTACTTAGTCAACAGTCGAGTATCCATAAGCTTTATCGAATTGAATATACAGTCCTAGGGATGCCTGAAATCAAACTTGCATAACTTTGTCAAAATTGAAGCGATTTCATCAACCGATCCTTTTAACCTTCGAAATTCTTGATAATATTTTAATGTCGAGATTCCATTTTATTTATTGTTAGTGGAAATTGTCCAAATTATTAGAAAACATTAGTCCATATTCGATTCTGAACGTCTAAAATTTGACTTGCCAGCTACTTGTTTATGTATAATCTTTCAAATCTTATAGTTGCTAAGTTATTGGGAAATAAGCTCGATATATTAACTAAATTATAATTAATTGGTTTTCATTCCTTTAACTATATTTTTTAGCAACTACTGTAAGTTTAGAGAAATATTGGCAATCACTCTTAAATTAAATTAAGTTCACTTTTTCTTCTATTATTTATTTATTTTATTCATTTATATTATTGTAGTTTTAAATTAATCCTAAACTACAAAATAGTTGAAATCTTTTACCTTTAATTACAAAAAAACTTCATAAAAACTGTCCAAAGCTGTCTCGAGCTTATGTCTATAATTATTTTAGTTTCATGTACTCATCTGCCTAGGTCTATTTGGGGTACAATTTGGTTTTGCTTCCTTTTAAATATGCTTTGTACCACTGTGCCATGGCTAGTGCTATTCGACGGGGTCGCTGTTGCGGGGGCGTTGAGCGTTGCCCATATGAATGTGTGACATGTTTGTCGAATATGTTCAATGTTGTTTGACTCTATTGTTGTTGCTGTTGCCTTTTGGCTTTTTTTTACTGATGGATGGGGGAAAATGGAGGTTATGTGTTTGTTGCTGCAGGCCAAGTTGCGCCTAATGGCGTCGCCAGAGTTTACTTTTAGCGTCAAGTGTCGCATGCGTTGTTGTTGTTCTTGTTGTTGTTACTATTGTTGTTGTTGTTTGTGCTGTGTCTTGCCTGTGTGTGTTTTTTCTTTCGTTTTTTTTTGCCGTGTTTGTCTAACTGCACTTGACAGTTGGTAAGCATTAGCCTTATTCAATTTACCACTCTGCCCCGCCCTCTTTCTTTCCCTCTCTCTCCTTCGCTCTTTTTGCCCATTTTGTGTCCAGCTTCGTGGAAATTAAATGGTCGACAGCTTCTTAGAATCGCACTCCATCTTTGCATTTAATTGCCCTGAAGTCAGCGGGTTGTGTGACCTCTGCTAATTAGGTAACAAACTTGGCTTTTACTCGCCCTCCTTCCATCCCTATCATTTTCCATCTCTCCTTCTACTTTTCCCTCTCTACTCTTTCTTTTTCCTCCCTAGAAAAGTCTGTAATTGAAAAGGTTTTTCCCTTTCATTTGTTGCAGGTGAACACTAATAAGGGATTGGAAATATCTTCAGGGCATTGGTATATTTTAAAAAGATTTAGGATTATATATTTAAGGCAAAAAACTGGTAAACACTGATAAGGGATTGAAAACATCTTCAGGGAATTGTTTTAAATGAAATTAAAGAGATTTGGATTATGTATTTATGGGATAAATATAGAAATCTCTAAGAATAAGATAAACTGAAAGAAGAAAATGACTTTAGCAGATTATAAATAGGTTATTTAATATTACTAGATTTCCACTTAGTGATATTACTTGATTTTAATTTGACGTTATATCTATTTTACTATGAAATGAAAGAAACCAAAAATTCGGTTTATTTTTTCAAAAGTTTCCTATTCAAAAATATGTGTTTTTATTTTCCTCCTTGTCAACCTTTTAGATTCTATAATTTTTCCTTTAGTAGTTTAGTAGTTCCTAGCCCCTTTTCGTTGGTTATCTGCCAAGAGAGTTAAGAGCTTTTCTTAAACTCATACTCGACATACTCATTCGTATACGAGTAATTCATATTTGTGAATAGAAAGTGGAAACTCAGACTCTTCAAGTCGAGTATGATGCAGACTTTGCCATATAAGTATACATTTAATGTAATTGTAATACCCAGGAGAAAAACACCAAAATAGAACTAAAGGGGAACGAAAGGGGGGAATAAGGTAGGGTGGACCTTTTGTAGATGAAGTGAAGAACAAATTACATTGCCATTTCCACAATTCTGCGGGTCCTCTTACTTGTTTTGGCTGCATTGCGTTCTGTTTTTGTGAGATTCTTGAGTGCTTGAAAGCGCCATAGGTCGTCCACAGTCAGGATAGAGGAGGTAGGTAGTGGGTAGGGGGTGGAGGGTGTTGCATGAATAGAAAGAGAGGGAAATAGGGTGGGTAGGTTGGTTGTACCTCTTGTACTGAGGTAGCTGCGTGGCTGGACGAGCGCTTTGGAGTGGCGTTCAAAACGAATTTGCCACAGCACTTGAGCGCTTAACAAGCTGCCAAGAAGGACGAAAGGACGAAGGACGCAACACGAAGGATATGGCAATGCTGGCCATGTAATATTCAGCAACAGCAACAACAACAACGATAATAATGATGGCAAAAACAATTGCAACAACGGTAAACAAGGATTCGCTCGACACGCTCAACACTTGAAGGAGCAACTGCAGATGGGGAGAGAGAGTGAGAGAGTGTGAGAGAGAGAGAGAGAGTGTGAGTTGGCATTATGTAGAGAGTTCACTGTAGTAGCACGCAATCACGCGCACTCGCTGCGCTTAAAGGACACCAGACACAAGGAGTACGGGATGCATTGGAACACTGGGAAGGACAAGGGTTGCGGGGAGGGGGTGGGGGGACGTGGCATGGGAGGCTGCCCATTGTTGCTGTGTAATAAGCATTAACAGGGTGCTCACCGTGTGCTGTTGGTCCTGCTCCTGTCGGCTGTCGGTTGTTGGTTGTTGGTTTCCCTATTCATTCCGAAAAGTTGTTTTTGTTTATCTGTCAACATGCAACGGCGGCTGCACAAACAACTTGCCACCAGCCACGTTACCATGGGGCAAAGCTGCAAATAATATATATGTATATATATCTACAGACAGAGATACAGTTACAGATACATATATTCATAGATGGAGGTAAACCCGCCTATTTTTAGCTTTTTCTTGGCTTCCTTCGTAATTGGTTTCTGTCGCGGAATTTGTTAAACATTTAACTGACTTATGCACAACGGAATGTTTCCACTGAAATGATCATTGCCAATGAGAAGAATGTTGTGTTGTGTGTGTAAAGCAATTACCTAATAAATTCTTTAATTTCACATTGAACCGAATAATCAAAACTGCTAAATATTTAGTTGATAGAGTTTATGGGTAATAATTACATTATGTGTATGTATATAATTTAACTATAAACTTTTACATATTATAATATAAATACATAGTATACATTTATATTACACATATATAAAACTATAAATTTTTTAAATAGAGAAAAGTGAGCATATTTGTTTGGGAATTATATTAATACAATTTTAGTTAGACAGCTAACATTACTTATAAAATGTACTTAGTGCACAAAACAATTTTATTTCAATCCTCTAAAGCCAGTTCTCATTTAAATTAATATTAATAAAGAATTTAATATTAAAGTCTTTTTAATATTATTATGTTAAATTAAAAGATTATTTTAGATTAATGTTGTAAATATCGTTTTGAAACTAAGTATATTCATAACTTTTAAACATGTCTACGATGCTAAGTATGTATTTTATTTGAATCTTTTTTCGCTTTTCTTAGTATTGTGGTTAATCTATATTTGTATATAGAATATTATATTATCTGTATGATATTGCACATTGTCAAATTTGCCCACTGTGCCACGTCAGCAACATTCGTCAATTGCCAGTTTGCTTACCCAGCGTCATCTTCATCTTCAGCTCCATCTCCATCCTCATAGTCATCGTCTTCGTCGTAGTCATCCCCATTTCCATTCCCATTTTCATTTCCATCTCAGTTCTATACTTATTCCCATTAGCGTTGCTTCTTTCGCGTTTCTTGCTTTGAGCAAACGCTACCATGATAATAATGATGATAACAATGATGAAAATAATGTTGATGATGATGATGATAGGAATGAGACTGATGAGAATGAGAATGATGTGAATGACGTTGGCAACGTCAGCAGCGCGTGTGAGAAATCATCTTTTTAATTTTCACAATCAAATGTTGTTTTTGTTATTATTATTATTAATATTTTTTTCTTTTTTTTTCCACCCATTCGCATTTTCCAGGCTTTTGCTTCGAGTAGGATGGTAATAGCAGGGAGTAGAGTGCGAAGGGGGTAGAGGGAAACACAGCTGGCCGAAAATTGTAGCTAAAGGGAAGAGAGTGTGGAGAGGGGAGAAAGGAGAGGGGAGGAAAGTGGCAGTTGAGACTCACGAGTTTTGTTTTGTGGTTTATTACACGCAAATAAATTAAATTTATGTTTGCTTCCATTTCCATTTCCCCTTCCTTTCGCTTTCCCCTCCCCCTAGACGCTTCACCTCTGCGTGTGCACATTTGTTTCCATTTGTGTTTTGTAATTTTTCCTATGCGATTTTCCCAAACACTTTTACCAACTACCCTCACCACGGTCTTTACACTGAAAGAAAATATAGTAAATATGTTAAGGGGAAGGTTAATTACGAACCTTATTTTCTTGACTATTTTAGTTGGCTTCATTATTATTTATTTTAGTTAATAATGTCTCAAGTGTTTTAATACTTTTGTAGAACTTTTCAAAAATAAACAGACTTTAGAGATTAACCTATCAACAATATTTTTAGATAAGCTTTAATTTATTTTCAGAATAGTATATTTCACATTACAGTTTTGCGATTTAAATAGCTCATGTTTTTAAATTTGAGATAAATTTCTATACATTTTGCATCAAATTGTCTTCCATTTAGTTATATACTTATTGTTCTAACATTTGAAATATATTCCTACAAGTATTTATTCCTATTATAATAAAAATATTTCTTTATTTTGGGATCTAATTTACGAAACAACTTAGTCTATCTGTCAATAGTATACAAAAGACACTATTATCTCAAACTTCAAAGGAATAACAGAGGACATAGTTATAGATTGTTCATGCCTTCCTAATTGTCCAAATTTTTGCAAATTGGAAAAGTAATACTTTTAAATAAAGGTTTTTCCTTATTTTTTATTTAAATAAACATATATACAATATACATGTACCAATTGTTCTCTCAGTGTATCCATATTTCAACATCTCTCACACTCTTGCACTCGTTTTTATTTTTTTGTTCGCTTTTGATTGTCTGCTCTTTATTAATTTGATCATTTTATGATTGTTGTATTCGTTGTTGTTGCTGTTGTTGTCGTTGTTGTAATTAACCTTTTGTCTTTTGGCCATTTGGTTGTTGCTCATTTGTTCGCTTTGCTCTATTTGCCTTTCCAGTGCCACTTTCTCTTGTCTTTCCCCCCTCTCTCTCTCTCTTTCTTTCTCTCTGTCTTCTGTTAGCCATGAGGGTGCCATTGTGTGTGTGTGTGTTAGGATCAAACCCCAACTTCAACTTGCAATCCTCCCTATGGACACGAGGGTCGAATACCCTCACCTTTTGACCTGTCGTAGTCGTTGTTGTTTTCTGTTGTTTGACTTCTATTTTTGGCTCTTTGTCGGCAGAGATGGACACACGAAACACTTTTTAGTGGGCAATTATGCACTTGACATTTGATGAGGGCCTTTCCCTCTTTACAATCGTGTCAGTTATACCTGTTAGCAATAGAAGTTACCTGCTATGCAGTTTCATGACCACCTTCGTGTAATTATCACATAAACCACAATAAGGAGAATGAATTCCCCTAGGTGTATTTAGGATTTATAGGATTTGTTCAGCAACTTGCTTGGTTTCTGATGTTGAAGTCGATATTATTTAAGAGTGTTACATTTGAAAGTACATAACTTTTTAAGCTCTATTTTTGCTATTGATTGAGTGAACATTTTCGAAGTTATTCCAAAGTTTGACACTGTATAGAAACAAGAAAGTATTAATAAATAAAATTTGGCATATATTTTGAATATTCAATTTAATAATATAAAAAACAGACTTCGCACTGATATTGATTTGATATATCACTTGAATTCTACATATATACTTTCTTGTCTCGACTTTTACAAAATTCAGTAAGCATTAACTTTGAAAATCAAAGAAGTACAAAATATATTAAAGCTAAGTTTTGAATATTTATAACATAAATAAAATATATAAATCGTTTGCTATATATTTTATTACATTGTCTTTCATATTTGAATACAAAAATTCATAGAAAGTTTAAGCTCAAATAAATTTTGGCTTTCGCTTTTATTAGAAATTGTTCCCACTTCACATTCCAGGACCTTCTAAAGTAATGGCTGATTTCTTAAATTTCTAAACGAATTTATTTCTTTGTTGTTCAACATTTTAATTCTTAAATAAATTTATATTAAGATTTTTCCTCTTTTGGCGTCAATTGAGCAGTAAAAAGGCCGAGGCGAAGTAACCAAATGCTGGGAAACTCATTAAAATTTTACGAACTTGGGCGCAGTTTTTCACATTTTATGACTTTTGTGAGCGTCTTTTTATCCGGGGGTTCCCTCTCTCTCTCTCTCTCCTTCTCTCTCTCTCTCTTTCCCTTTCTCCGGCACTTTGTCTAATTTCATAGCGAAAACGACTTTCAAGGACCTTCAAAAGAAATTCCAAATTTTGATCACGTTACGTTTTTTTAATTGTTCCCCTGCGGCGTGGCTCATTTAAAAAGAGTCTCTTCTCCCCCACCCCAACCTCTCTTACACTCCCTTGTCCAAATCTCTTCCACGTTTCCCCTTGTAATTGAGACCCTGGCATGCATGTGAAGAATTCTCGTTCTCTTATTTAAAATAGGCAGAAATTACTTGAAACTTTTATTGACTTTCGTTTTTGCTAGATATTTTATTTTAATTTGTTTCTTTATTGTTTTTCTTTTCCCATTCCCATTTCCATTCCCTAGTTATCTTTTTTCTTTTTCCAATAATTGCATAGAAGTTTTACGAGGACATTCGACGCTGTGTCAGCGATTTCCAAATTAGCCTCAAGCAATTTAAATGCTGTAAAATATATAAAAATAACATTAAGTAACCCAACACCCCAGTCATTGCCCACTCCAACAGAGTCATATATGTATGCTCTTTATGATACGTATTTAGCCGCGGGTTTTTCCTTAAAGGACTCCTGCCAAAGATGCAATTATTCTTATGCGAATTGCCTATTAACTGACAAATAGCCCCATTTCAGCCTGATGAGTCACTTTTAACGCTGACATAAGCTTATTAGCTGTACATGGCCTGTAAACAGAGAAATTTATTGGCTACACTGAGAGAAATGCCACTTTAGTTGCAAAACAAGCTTAGATTTGATTAGAAAAGTTTTTAAACTTATAAAAAAACGAGTATTGTATCTTTTTTCATTTAAATATATATCCATATTTATATAGTTTAGTATTAACTAACTTTTCCCAGTGCAGCTGTTAGTACAAAGAGATAATCATAAACTTTAGCTTTAACGATTGAAAATCTGTATTCAGTCAAAGCTTAAGCAATATCGAAATTAATTTAATTACCACTAATTACGCTCAATGTTGAGGAAACTGTCATTTTTATTGTGCAAGTATCATTAATTTTATCTACACTTATTTGCATTTTATAGATGGCGACTACAGAAGCCAGAATAAGGAAATATTGATTCTAATAAAGTATTTCTTTTAACTTTGTTTAACTAACAAACTAATTATATAAAAAGTTCAATGCATATAGTTTAAAGTATACAGATTGCTAGGAAATCTTCTCTCAATATTTATTATTAAATTTTCTATTAGTATTTTGCTCATAATCTATGGGAAATGTTATGAAATTTTGCTGTGGTGGTAATTATCTGTGGCAAGTGGCAGCAGCAGCAGCGGCAGCAGCTGGTGTTGTTTTAAGCATCTGCCACATGTTGGGGGTATGAAAATTATGCATTATGCACGTGACTTGCCCCACGAAGTGGCAACGTTCCAACGTGTTGTCCCAGTTTAATTCACGTGCGAATTTATTAGATTTTCATCAGAATAAACAATGCGTCCAAAGGCATTTAATTGCTTAATTTATTAATAAACAACTGAGAACTCGGTCTCTCATTCGAAACCAGCAGCTGTCACTTCGTGATGTGATGGAAGAGGCGAGGACAGGCAGCATCGGAAGCGGGAAACGAGGGGGCACGGGGAAAACTTACGCAACAAATTTGATTTTCATCACAGACACAGACACAGAATTTTCGTCAATTTTCGCACACGCCCAAATGAGTTTTTGCCTGCGAGAAATATGCCTAAAATATGGTACAACAGTGGGAGGAGGGATTGACAAGAGAGGGTGGTGGGATAGGGAGGGAAGGGGAGGGGAGAGTGTAATGCGAGGCAAGTCCTTTGGGAAAATTAACACTCTTTGATTAGCCTGCTGCCTACTGCCTGCTTATTACGTATACGCCCTAATGGCAGTCAATCAATGGACACTTGAGCCTTGCGTCAAGTCCGCACACTCGACACCCAGGCGAATGTCCTTTGGCTGCTGTTGTTCTTCTTCTAGTTGTTGTTGTTGTTGCTGTTGTTATTGTTGTTGTTGATGCTGCTGTTGCTGTTGCTGTCAGGCAGAAAGTTACGCAATTTTTGCTTATTATTTTCATAATCAATATTCAATTTGGGCAAAACACTTGCCAGTCATCAGGTCGGCGGCTCCTGTTGCCGCTGAAATGAGCTTCAAAGGATATACAGGGCACCAACTGCAGATACTATGACAGCACACTGGTTCAAAATTATGTTAACCGAGCCAAATAATTTCAGAAATTTAACAATTATATTGTTATGTCTCACTAATCTTTCTAGAAATTTTAAATGTACTTTATGCAATTGCATTTAACTTAAATAGTAGCTTAACTAAATTGCATTGAACATGCCTGATAGATTGAAACAGACTCAAGAAATTTTATAGGAAAAGTATGAAATATTTAAACACCTTTAAACCATTTCCCACCTGGACAAAAGTAATAGATATTTTTTACTTTAAATAAAAACGGTTTCAAAACGTTTACTGAATTGCTTGTGTAGTTTACTAACTTGATTTAAAATTTATTTTATTTATTGTGTGAAGCAAAATTATTTTGTTTTGTTAATATCTTAAAAATTCTAACATAAACAACAAGAAGTTCTTTTAATTAATGCACAAGTATTCTCTAAATATTAATTAATTAATTAATATATTTGATCAATTCTTATTTTGTTTGTATCTAGTAATTTGCTATCTATTTGTACATTTTTCAATCCCACGAATGAGTGTTTTTGTCAATTTGTAACCACTGTGCATTGCCCTTGCGCAAATTTCCCTTGTGGCAGCTTCAGAAAGAGCTGAGAGTGGTTGTGGCAGCGGCATCAGGCTTATAATTAAACATGGAAAACGTGGAAAATGTGGCAAACGTGAGCACAAACAACAACAACAAAGGGTAGGGGATGTAGAGGGGTAGAGAAAGGGAGAGAGGGTGGGGGGGAGAGGAGTTACGCGGCAGGCGCTCAAATTGAAAAAGTTATTTTGCATTCGATTATTCCACTGACAGAGGCAACAACACATTGATGACGATGGGCATTATATTTCAGAGAGCAACAGTCCTCCTCCTCCTCTCCCTTCTCCTTTTCCAACCAATACAAACCATATCTACTATATGGTCGATGTTACCCCACAGATCATTTCATTTGCTGTGGCTTCTGTAGCTTTGGGCATATTTTTGCAATTTTGCGTAATATTTTGCTCATTTACACTTCGTTGCATAGTCAATGGCAATGTGTAGGGGGAAAACTGGCTGGACACACTCTATTTCTATCTCTATATCTATCTCTCTCACACTCTATATATTTCTCTTCCTCTCACTCTGTGCATTTGACCATTCAGGACAAGGGATACTGACAGAGGATATCATCAACAGCTCCCAAAGGAGCATTTTCATTTTATCGAAACTTTTGATTGCCAACGAATGAATAAACGAATGAATGAATGATGTGTGAGAGTTTCCTCAGTTAGTTAGTAAGTTTGTTAGTTAGTTAGTTAACTAGTTAGTTGCAGCAGCTCGTAGCTATTGATACGGGCACAGTTACACACAAAAGTATGCACACGCTCATTTGCCCCTTTTAATGCTGCATCGTTTCATTAGCATTAATAAACATTTACTATGCAATTCAATATGCACACAGAGTGTAGGAGACAGAGAGAGAGAGAGGGAGAAGGGGAAGAGTAGGTGTGTGTGTGTGAGTGAGTGAGGGAGAGAGAGAGACACACACACGCACTCACACACTCGAGCTGTTCATAAAACGAATAAAAATTTTATTAACCCAGTTAATTAGTTGAGTCCAAAGGGTAGAAGTATGCTTCAGACTCCGATAATGACAAATTGCAAGAGATTGCAGACTACTAGATACCCTATGCATTACTTACAATTGGAAAACTGATAAATATTCATATATAAACATAACAAAATATAATGTAGTATTTAAAATTATGCAGAAATATTGTTATTTAAATTATGAATTTTTATTCAAATCAAACATATTCATATCTATATCAAAATTCAATAAAATATAAATAAATATTTAATTATTTCACCAATAATATAGATATTTTACAATTTGTAAACTATTTAATTATAATAAACGTTAATTAAATTTTACAATAACTTAAACTAATTAAGTACTTTAAGCAAGTAAATAAATTTATACAGGATACACTTAAATGAAAGTTAATAATTTAAATTAATTAAAATGACATATTAATAAATAAAAAGAATATATACTTATAACCTATATTTGATAAGTATACAGTAATCAATTGCTAGTTGTCGAAATACATTTATTCCGAAGCATATTTTAAATAGAATTCTAACTTTTGACTAAGTCAAGTATCTAAAATCAAAATAGAAAATTAAACAACTGATTCTGCCCTATTATTTTTCAACAACATTCTTAAATATGTATATTACTTGTATGCAAATTTCAAAGTTTTCGAATCAATTCTTTACTTATTTTGAGCTTCTAAGCTTCAATTTACACTTGGCGCCCATAGCTCAATTTGTTATTCCCAGTTAAAGCAAATAGTTAACAAATCATTGGAGCTCCGAACAGAATATATTCTCAACGGAAACAAAAACAATGAAATAAATCTCTGTCGAGGGGAACTTTGGTGGGTAGGGAGGTGGAAATTCATAGGTAGTAGACTCAACTGCTTAAAAGTGTCTTGTGTTTGTCTTCAATAAATTTTGAGACATGGCCCCTTAAGCAAATTCAACACCCGAACGCAAAGTGTAATTAATATTTCAAAGCGCAACATTTATCAAACAAAAAACCAACAGAAAAAAACGAAAAACTAACGAACATTTTCGAAAGTTGGCCCAAAGTTGAGCCAAAAACAATTAATGGCACACTCTGAGGGCCCCCCCTCCCCTTCCCGCTGTCCCTCGAAGAAGACAGACCATAAAAAAAGGCAACTCCAAACTTGGGAGTTGGAAACTCAAACAAAATGAATACTTGTACTCTCCTCGTACATGGATAGCTTGCGAGCCCAATAATATGAAGGGCCCAAAACGAATGGACATAAGACAAAACACAGTAGCCACTTGAGTATAGTATCTTCCTCTTGCTCTTCCTCTCTGCTCCCTGCTCCTCCCCCTCAACTGTTCTCACTCCGAAAAGTCATGCATGTATCCATGGCTTGCATAAAGGGCCAACAACTTTTAGTTGGCTTTAAGGGAGTGGGAGGTGAAGAGACGACGGCCTGTCGAACCCGTTGAAACCAACTGTGATTAGTGTGGCAATCATAAATTGACCAAAAAGAGGGTGAGGTTCACTCTTTCTCAGTTGTTGTGGTTGCTCCGCTATTAAGTTCCCCTTTTGGCAGTGATTTACGTGGATGGAACACATTCAAGTATAAGTATCTGTCCCTTCAACTAAATTGTAGAGTGTGTTTGTTCAACATAAATTGCTTTTAAAACTTAAGAATAGTAGTAATATTTAAAATAAAATATACTTTTATTCAAAATAATAATAAATATTGATTAAATGCTACAAAATATCAAACACCAATTAAACTCTCCTAATATATCATAAGCAGTTCTTTATAATTCATCTATTAAATAGGGAATAATCTAATATGTATAACATTTGTATCATAGATTTACTTAATCTTCATTTTTATATTGAGTATTTAAGTACTCAAGTTAGTACTCAAGTCAAACTAATCATAAAACCAGTTCAAAGCCCGAAATCTTTGATTGGTTTTTAACTTGTTCTGTTCAGTTTCAAATTGAATTCAAACCTCAAGTTCAGCCTTTATTTTTGATTGCTTGATTATTACAGTACTTATTAATCTCACTGCTTTTAAATTGTTATCTTGAAATGTTTTTTTACATTCTAATAAAATCAGAAATGAAAAAACCATTTAAGTCCTAAATGGCTGTCTGCTTATTTCACGAATATTATTTGACTCTTTTAATTCCTTTTCCTTATACACTCTCTCTATTCTTTAAAATATTTAAACTATTTATTTTCTTGGTTAAAAGTATTTCATATGAGTTGTTTTAAAACCCAATATGAAAACTAAATGTCATCGTTTAACTATTAAAGTTTGTTAAAGAAACAACTTTGAAAGTAGTTTAGACACAAATTGCTCTCGGAATCAAAAGACCCTCTTTGAATTGTCAAATTATAGCGCAAAGAGGTGAAATAAGAAAAACAAAAGCAACAAATCAGTTTCATTATTGTCAGTTGGTCATTTGTCTACCTCTGTGTCTGCTTTATATTCAGTTTCTACCTCTTTACCCCTAACACTGTCACACTATAACCAATGTGTGTGTGTGTGTGTGTGGTACGTGGTACTCGTATATCTTTAATGGCATATTCATCAGTCACTCGTGATAAAATCGGTACAAACATACATACATACATACATACTTACATATGGTCAGAGAGACTATCTTTGGGTCTGGGTCTGGGGTCTTTGGGGTTTGAGTCCGTCTGGTGCGTCTGGGTAAGGCGCACAGTCATTTAGTTAAGTGGCAGTTGATTGGAACCAGTCGCAGTCGCAGTCATCATCATCATCATTATTATCATCATGACAATCATCATTATAATCATCATCATCATGCTGTTAATAATGAGGAAAGCCAAAGCCTATTTGAATTTCTTGTTATTTTCTCTTACAGATTTCGTTTTTGTTTTTCTTTCTAACATCCTCAACTCAACTCAACTCGACTCAAATCAACTAAAGTCTGCTCTGAGGCTTGGTTGAGTTCCCTCTAGTCTTTGTGTCTTAAATTGCTGTCATTAATGAGTTACAGATATTACACTTTTATAGCTCGCAGACACGCTTATCCACTCTCTATTCTAATCGTGTTTTCTTGTCTCTACCTCCACCTCTCTCTCCACTGTCTCCTCCTCTGTCTTCTTCTCGGCGGTGCTCTCTTCACCATTCTTCCCCTTGACTAAAGCTACTGTTTGGGTTAATGATGACTTGTGCATTGTCTGTTGTTTTCCAATATTTCTTGTCTTTGTCTTCTCCATCGATTTTCTGGCTACTGTTTTTGTGTTTTTTTTTCACTTTTTTTTTCTTTTTTTTGTACCTCTTCTTGAGCTTGTTCTGTTACCTTTTCTTTCGAATAGGCTTCAGCTACAATGTCTTCGACTTGAACTGGAACTTTCTGCCTGATTGATTTTGAGCTTGTGGATCTAGTTACGTCGGTTTAGTTTTCTATCTCTTGATTCCTTTAAATTACTTTAATTGATGGCACATTGCCACAGTATTCCCACTTTACCCCCAACTCAATTCCCACTTCTCTCTCGCTCTCCATCGCTTCACTCTTCGGCTCAATGATTTCCTTTCATCGTTCATCGTTCATCGTAATCTGTCGTGCATCAAATTGTTGCTTGAATCCATCGATCGATTGTTCGTTGGATCGATTAAGTTGGTTCAGGTCCATTTGAAGACCGCTTTTGAATGATCATTCGCTCCAATCCATGTTTTACAATTTACAATTCTTTCTTTCGTTTTCTTTTTTGTTGGGTTCACTGTCGGGTCAACGCGATTAAATCCTGATCTTGTCTATGTAATCGAATGGTTCTGATTCCGATTCGATTTCAAATTTGCAGCGCATGATTTGTAACGATGAATGCCACAATTATCAGCTGAAATGTTGTGCATAGAGTCTATAAATCTAGGCCATCACAAACAGACTGTCGATTGAAGATTTTCTTTAACAGTTGTCGATAATATTTAAACATTGTGGATTAAGTGAGATTTATATACTGACAAAACACAAAGCAATTACAAAGGAAATTGTCGTAATATGAATTGACTAAGTGTTAATTTAAGGCAAACTACAAACATTTATTATTATTACATATAAATTTGAAACATTTCGTCGAACGAGGTAAACATATTTATAGCAATTTCACAATATTCAAAATAAAGCAAGCTTAATAAACTTAAGTCATTTGTTGCTTGTTCAATTGCATTATCAATATATATTATTTATCTGTACAGTTAC
The DNA here is from genome assembly GCA_037043535.1 of Drosophila putrida. Taxonomy (NCBI): domain Eukaryota; kingdom Metazoa; phylum Arthropoda; class Insecta; order Diptera; family Drosophilidae; genus Drosophila; species Drosophila putrida. The sequence continues at coordinate 2,292,684 of JBAMBI010000464.1, forward strand.
CCACTAGATGAGAAAGCAGCTCTTTAGCTTAGAATATAAAATGGTACATATTTTTAAGTAGATGATGTCAATGGAATGATCAGGAATATAAACTTTACTATAAACATAATAAGTATAATATATTAAGTACACATACAAACATTTTAAAATCTTAAATATAGTTACCCAAAAGTGTAAAACTAAAAAGCTTCCGATAAGATTAAAGTCCACATACACTTTATATTGTGACTTAGAAAGGAACAAAAATTGCTACATATATTTGAAAGGAGCTTGTCAGTTCTATGATCATAATTACGAACTTTACTTTATAAACATACTATATATACTTTACTATATACTTTATACACTTTGATGATGTCGGATAACTTTCGCTTTCGCACCTTTAAGTGGATAATAAAATAATCTAATTTAACCCAAAGAAACGAGGTTAAAGGACAGCTGTCAGTGTGATCAGTTCAGAGGGGGAGGGGCAAAGCACCTATCTAAACATTCCAGAGCTCATAAATCAGGCCAAATGAGACCATTCTTTGGCTTCTTCTTTATTTTTGGCTGACAAGTCCAAAAGCCAAAACCAAAGTTAATAACATGCAACAGTTAGAGCAAGGGAGAGGGGAGGGAAGGAACTGTGAGATCTGGTAGGGGGAAAGAGTGGAAGTGGAAACTGTACCTCGAAGGACAGCAGGCAATCGTCATCCATCGTCGGCAAGGACAAAGACTAAAGGCTAAGGCTAAGGAAGGCAGTGCGCATATTAAAACCGGAAATAGTTGAACCAAGTGCCAGGGCAACCGACTGACGCACTGACACACATTTTGCTAACAAAGGACTCGAACAACAAGGACAACAACAACAACAACAAGAGCAGAAAAAAAGGAGTCGAAAAAAATATAAAGGAAGAGAAAAAAAAACCGAATTGAGGCGAATAAAAAGCTCAAATAAAATGCTTTGTCCAGTGCCGAAGTAAACGCCGGCGGCATCGACAATGCCAACCTACCCTTAATGGCAGAAGGACATGCAGGACATGCCCAGGGCTGCTTGGCAACAGGACGCTGATGTTGACGTTGACGGCTGCTGCATGCCACACACTCACACATACAAACACACACACACTCGCACACACAAACACATTCACAAAGGACACCGCATAAAATAGAGATCATAATAATGCGAAAACTTGAAACCAAGGATACCCGCCAGGATACCTGCCAGCAATGTGTGAGCTCTTCTCTCTTTCTCTCTCAGATTGCATCATAAATTCTAAGGATATGAACCCAAAAAGTGAATCATGCCAACGACAGAGAGAAACAGAGGTACAGTGAGAGATTGAGAGACAGAGAGAGAGCGAGAGAGGGAGAGAGAACTTGGTAGATGGAAAAAGCAGAATAAATAAAAATTAACTTATTTGCATATTTCAGTGAGAGGGAGCAAAGGATATGCTGCTGGCTGGACAAGGAACAGGAAAGTGGGAACACGGACATGGACATTCATGTAGCTGAAATTAAATAAAAACCAAAAACTCACTCACTCACACGCCAGGATGTGCGCAAGGATGTGCGTGCAGCGGGGTTTAACCAAGCGTATGAACATTGCGAAATCCTCACACGCAATTTTTATACTTTTTTTCCATTCATTTTTTTACACCGCGAATTCCCCAAGCACCCTACAAAATGCAACTAAAAGAACTGTAGTTGCGGCCTGTACGAACAGCTTGATGATCTACATGGATAAAGATTCAAAATGATTTATAATAAGACGCACATAAATAGAGAAATTGAATTCTAGGTTGAATTAACGAATCTTGTATAGATATAAATTTTTACTTAACGAAATAACCAATAAGGAAGACTATAATATAATGTGTATACAATTTATATGTACATATATTATAAAGATTTACAATAGAACACTTCCTTTAACTTAGAGTATTTATTAAGTAAAACATTCTTAACTCATCCTATAGATATATAATATGTAAATAAAGTATAGTATATAAATTACTATCAAGTTCTCTCTTTAGTATGCTGCATATTATTTATATATATCATTTAAAAGTTTAATGTGTGCATAAATAATTTATTGAAACCTCTTAAATCTTTTAAATGGTGTCCTAAAAACTTTTTAAAGTCCACACAACATTCTTAAAAACTGCCTTTATATTATAATTATAAAAACTTATTATAACAACTAAAGTTTGCTTAATCTTTAGAACTTAGCATCGTAAAATTGTTTCCTGTTATACGCTCCCTAAAAGACACTTTAGGAGTCTCGCATAACTCTTTTGGGTCAGTTTTTTCTTATTTGGAATAATAGGCTCTATTTTCATACTTATAACAATTTACAAAAGTGTAGCTTACAAAATGTTATTAATATATAAATTGAATTCAACCAGAAACCAAGGTTGCAGCTTGCCTACTATAAATATAATTATTTTTATTTATTTAGTTACTTCTCAGTGCTAAAATATGGAATTTTCTCAAAGTTAATTCCTTACAATTCTTTCTTACCATTAGAAGAATCCTTTTATAATACTGTTATTAAATTTGCAAATTTCCTAAGCTCTCATTTTTGGGTAACTATTTAAAAGCTTATTTGGCAATTCTATTCTACAAAATGATTTGCTTGAGAAAAACCCATATGCTCAATGGTAGGGTATGCTGTGGTGTCAAAACCAAGGGGTAGGGTAAGGTAGGCCAGAGCAGGGTAGAAGGGGCAACAGAAAAAAATAAAGAAAAGCAAAACTGGTGAGTGTGGTGGCGTGATTAAGTGATGGACGTGTATGGACACATGCAGCGTTATATTTAGCATACAAAAACCCAAATGTATACATATGTAAATAGATGGGTGTGTGTGTGTTAGTGTTAGCGTGTGTTTGTGTGTGTGTGTGAACTGACGAGTCCTTGCGCTTTTAATCATAAATAACAAAGGACACATGGCGCGTAGATGCTCGTATAGCATTTAGCTTTCAACCAAACAAAAGCTTGGGCCACCCTCGAGGGTCGCTTCATGTTGACCAAGTACACACACACACACACATGTTTGTGTATATATGCCTGTTGATAATACTCCAACCAGTGACCATTCGACCCCCCTTTGTGTCAGCCCCCTTTCCCTCTGCTGTTGCCATGCGCTTTTCATTTCCGCCTCATGGACGCCAAACATGGAACTCGCTGCTCGTCTCTCAGTTACTTGCTGGGATTCATAGCTTGACCTGGCCCCAGGATATATTGTATATTTGAAGAAGAAGAAGCCGTCCTGTCAGCGCTAAACAACTGCGCAGTTGTTGCCCTCTCACTCTCCCTCTCTCTCTCTCTCTCTCTGTCGCTCTGTGTGTGCAGAATTTTTGATATTAATAGCTTTGGACAGTTTTATAAACGCCTTTCGGGGTTAACATGTTCAAGTGGTATTCATATTTTCCACTGACCGACCTGTCACTATTGTGTGTGTCAGCTAACTGGGAAAATAAAACCCAGTCCCAAGTGGACACAGCAACCAACTTGGTTTAGATTTACCAACAGCAACAGCAACATGAACATCAACAACAACGGCAACATCAACATCAACACTAACATGAACATCAACTTCAACAGCAACTGCAACTGGAGCTGTTGTCAAGTTGACTGCACAATTTATTGATCGATGCTTAATATGATCCACAATAGGACTTGTTGAGGTATCCTTTGTCAGAGAAAGCATTTTAATATATATATTAGAATAATATTAATGGTAATACATTTAGAAAACTAGAAAACTTAAATGGAGCTAATACGAAGCTTACAGAATACTTAACTGTGGGGTAACTATTCCTAAAAGTAACTATTCCTATTAGTACAACTCAATTAAAGTTATTAAATACTATCTAAAGGCTGCTTTCAAATAGAACTTTGGTTGTCTGTGTTTCTGAATGAAAATATGTTAATAAATATCTCCGATACTAAGTAGATTATTGTTAAAGTATAGAAAGTATCTTGAGAGGAGCTAATTTTAGTTGTTCATTTTATTTATCTGTTAGCCAACAATCCATAAGAATAATCCGAATTACATTTCAAAATCTATTCAATATGACATCTATTTTTATTGTGTCTTTTCAAAGAGAAAGTGTTTTTTAAAAATATTTTAAATCTTCATCATTTAATTACAAAGTGTAATTAATCATGAAGATGCATTTTTATTGGTTCTAATATAAAAAGGTTTATTCAACTTAAGGAACTTTAAAGTAGATTTGAACTTTTCTCGCAATATTCTGTAAGAACTTTAGTATGAAATTAATAAGCATTCAAAAAGAACTCATTTAAATTTTTAATTTTTTTGAGCGTGATCTTAGAATTATGTTTTAGACTGCTATTTAATATATTCTATCTATAAGATTCTCAGAGCAGCCTAAAGGACATTTTACATTTTGCGGAAAATCAAAATATACTCACAATATTTTAACGTGTAAAATATTAAACAATTAAAAGGAATTCAAGCGTTACAATAATTATTAAGTAGGCAGCCCTATTACTGTTTAAAATTTGATATGCCCTATAAATAAACTTCCTTTAATAAAAATCCGAAAAGTCCTGAACGTATGTCCTCACTCAGCAGGCGATTTCTAAGTATGATTGTTTTTCTAAACAATATACAAGCAATCCATTTGGTATTTTGCTATTTGTTGTTGGTAAGATTTTCCTCAACGCCCATTGAAACTGTACCCTCCTAGAGAAATATATATAGGAAGAGAGAGCGAGAGTTTGATTGAATTAAGGCCTGCCCAGGCGGAGGATTACAATGGCAACAAACCGATGTTTGGTACAGGCGATAAAATCGAACGGTAGTCCATTGCCCAAGGACGAAAATCAAGGCGTAAACTTGAGGGTTGCTTCGTTTCGCTTTAACTTTCAACTTCCAACTTCAACTTTCCGAGGGTTGCAATATTCTTCGATGTGGCAAAAGACAAACGCAGTTTCCCAAATTGCGTCTCAAAAATAAGCGATTGCTTCAAAGTGGTGTCTTTTCTTTGCTTTGGGAAAACTGCAAGCTTTACGTGTGTTAACGGTACAGTTACAGTAGGACAGGAGGACGCAGCAACCACCAGGACTTTATGCTGGCTTGCTCGTCCTGCGCAGCATAAATTACGCATTTCCATTTTTATGTTCCTTGTATTTTTGTGTCGTTTTTTTTTTCTTGTTCTTTTCACTGCGACGCAGTTGGCGTTGTTGCTTATGATTTATGTGCTGTGATGACACAGGACGACGACCAGGACCAGGACCAGGTCCTGTACTCGTACAGTTGCAAACCGGCCCAAAAACTCCTCCTTCTCCTTGTGCTTTGTGTTCTCTTGTTGTAAAAATTACACGCAAATTGCACGCAACACGCAAAGCCCATGGAAATGACAGCGAAAATGCCACTCATGCATACGCGATAGTTGCTGTCACCCAACACCCTATTCAGCATACCCGCCATACCCTACACTTCCCTACACCATCCGTATCCATATATGTACGTACTCGTATCCCTATCAGCATTAAGTCGTGCGTCATCCTTGACGAGCAACACATGCGTGTAAGACTGAGGCACTTTAAATATCTTTATGCATACCATAAATGCGTTCTTAAATGCTAATCCTTATATATCCTTATATTTACTATATGAGGTAGCAGTTCTATGAGTCAGCGTCCTAGGCTTAACCCCCTTTAATCGGTCAGGCGAGCCATTGTTGCGGTTGTGGTCACTTAATATATGAAGACATATATGTATGTTACAGGGATTACATAAATATTATAAATATACATTACAGGAACTATAAATTTATATTCCCTTTGAGCTGAAACCTAGAAAAGTTATCATAGAAAACCATCTAATAACGTGAATATACGTAGCTTGTTCTTGATATCAGATAATACTTTGCTGTCAAAAGAACTAAGGGTTGTGGTTTCCTTACTTTTATCTCGATGAATAATTTTAACACTGTCCAAAGGGGGAGGAATTAAATGGCAGTTATTTTAAGTAGAATTTAATTACTCTAATAAAATATATGCAAATTAAATCCAGTCCTGAAAATTTCTAAAATAAAATTTACGGTGTCCAGTTTTATTTTACAAATATTTAAAAATAGATTAAATTTGCATATAATTTATTAAAGTAATTAAATTTAGGGAGGGAGAAATTAAAGAGCTCTTAACTTAAATCAACTTTAAAATATTTACAAAAAGAAATTAATATTTTATACTCTGTCCAGGCAGGAAGAATTTAAAGAGCTGTTGTATTTCGAGTTGAATTTAATTTTAATAACAAATTATTTGTAACTTTATATACATTGTTAAATATTCATGCATTAAAATGTATGCTTAAATTACAGAGCTGGCTTTTTTACAGTTGCATTGAATTTTATAAAAAATTACTTGTAATTTTAATAAATATTTAAATATTTGCGATACGAAACGTATACTTTTCCATAGGTTCATTATAATTGCAGTTGCCACATTAAATTTGTGCACATTTTCATTGGTCAGAAGCTTTAATTTTCAATGGATTTTCCTTGTACCGTTAGCAGCTGGCTATCCAGTTTTTTCCCCAATGTTTTTGACATTTTTATGGCAGGAAAAGTATGAAAATACAAAAACAAAAAAACAATTTAATAAATATATAGCAGTAAGTCTGTGTTGTGTGTGTCGTGTGTGTGTGTGCTGTGTGTGTGTGTGGCACATGTGTGTATAACGGCGGATGGGCTTGCAGCCGCAGTTCACTTTTTAATCACTTTTCATGAGCTTTTAATTACAAGCCCGTAGTTGGTCCGGAGACCAAAAAATGTCCGTCCGGAAATGTCTGTTTGAAATTTATGAAAAAACCAAACGCATAAAATGCTTAACAAGCCAACGTAGGGGGAGAGTGTGGTCCAAAGGTGTTTAACTCGCAGATACCCTGTAAAAAGGAATGAAATTGAGAGGAAGTATCTACATGAGGAGTGAAGTGTTATATCAGAGATTTAAAGTAGAGATAAGGAGCTGCCAATATAAGCTATTACTATTATCATACTATACATAATAATAATAATAAAAATAAGTTTTAACTATATACATTTATTATTTAAAAGCTTCTTGATAAATGCAAATTACGAATTATCGATACATTGTATACAATAAAAAAGTTTATTTAAAATGTACTTTTTATTCCTCTCAACAAATGTTTTGAAAATTAAGATCTTAATTCGAAATGTGTCCCCTTATGATGATGTTGAGTTCTTTTTAAATTGCCTTTGTATAAATGTTATTTTCCTTTAGTTGTTTTTATTCACCAAACGAATATAATCAATATTGCAACTGTTTTTAGGCAAACCCTTATTGATTTATTTTAACATAGCTAATAATACCAATTATTAACACATTTAATGAGACAGAGATCCGAGGAAAGAGAATATATTTGCCATGAAATTCCCATCGTTAGTAGTGCCTTCATTTTTGCCTTGCTCGTCAGCTGGGGACGTGGAAGATTACGTGGTAGATTTGGTTCCTTAAAGATTCTTTCAGCAAGTTTATTCATACACAAGCGAAAGAACTGATTCTCCAGAATGGGCACAATCAGATTGTATTTATCGATTAATTTGTTAATTTGTTGCACTTTCTCCAAATGTAATTGAACAAAGAATTTCCACGACTCCTGTTGATCTTTGCTGGTCAATGGCCAATCACCGTAGAATCTACGCTCAGTACGAATCTCATTTTTTATGTTGTTGACCGCTTCCCGAATGTCACGACTCAATGTAATCCATTCCGGAGTGAAGCCATTGTCGATCATGATCTTGTTTAGTTTATGTGTGGTAAAGTCCAAATAGGGGCTCTGTATTTGGGACTTTGAGAAGGTTTTCCGGTGCCATTCAGATTGTTAAATTCTCCCTTGGACATGGCCTCCTGAATGAGATCCTCAACGACACGTTCAATCCCATACTTTACTCCTCCAACTTCTTTACACATCAATGAAGTCTCTTCAGCTCCAGCTGTTGCCTTTGACTTTTCAATGCGATGTTCCAGGACACGCTCTTGGGCTTTCATTGCACGCACCTGATGATATTGCTTCTGGCGTTGAAATGGAGTCCCAACTCCAATGCCATCATTGGATAGATACTGACGATGCTGTGGCACTGTATGCTTTATATCAAAATCCACGGCTTCCTCTTCATTCTCGCTTATGTTGCGCCTGACTCTGGCAAACTTCTCTTGCAACATTCTGAAGGCTTCGTCAACTTGTTGAAACCGTTCGCTACTTGCCTCATTCGTGTCTGCATCCGGATGGACACGTTTAACCAATTCCAAATACGCCTGACGCACTGTATCCTGATCAACGGACTCATGTACGCCCAATATACGGAAACATTGCTGGTACACCTCGCGTCTTTTCAGATGCAACCAACGAGAACCAAAAGCATTTTTCAGTTTTAATAAATTTCCCAGCAACATTCTAGAATCTAGACTTTTGTTGTTTTATTGTTGCTTAGGTTTGAATGGCAAACTGAGAGATTCAATAAAATTCAACATTATTATCTTTTTATTTAAATTGAAGAAAAGTTAATAGTTGTATAGGGTATACTTTAGCTGATGCACCCTTTTCGAATCGATTTCAAAAGGTTTTCTTGAGGGTAGATAGATTTGTTTGCTGACTAAGTATAAATGTAGTTGATCCAAATGAATTGAGGAATGAACTGCAGATAATCACTTTTGTACAGGGTGTACAAGTGCTAATATACCTTAATTAATGCACCTTACTGTCTCTAAAATGAAAACAGACTAGCATGTAAATGAAATTGTGAAGATTGATTATGTATAAATATATGTGAATACGTTAGACAATGGATTTGACTGATGATGCTGTCACTTAGAGAGTGCAGGATATAAAATACCCTATGAAATATTAATTATTCTTAGATATGCAGGAGTGTTTCGGTTTTTGAAGTAAATATATTTGGGAATTTAATTCAATTTGAACAGATGAATTTAATACTGACAAAGTGAAATTTAGAAGACATATAGGTTCAGTAAAGCCTCTTGGATATTTTACATTATGATTACAGGGTATCTATATGTATGTAGATGAACATAAGCTCAAATAAAGGTATATACGAATCCTCCTCTCATTTCCGTAATAATAATGTGTGAAAGGATATTAATTATGAAACGAGCGAGCGGCAGGAAGCGTTGGCAATAAAAACAGCAAGCGGCAACACCATGCGTGACCAACAACAGCAACGACAGCAACAACAACGACAACAACAAACAACGACAACAACAATAAATGGCAATACTCATTACAACAACAATTGGAACAGAACCAATCTTGTATATATGTATATTGTATTTTATGCTAGTGGCCACATGACCAGTAATGTTAAGGGGGTTGGGGAAGGAATGGTGGAAAAATGGAAAAGCAGTAGAAGGAGGTGGAGGGGTGTTGGCGGAACGGAAACGGGAGCAACATGTGCAACATGTCGAACGGAAGTGTCGGCCATATTCCACACACGCACATGTAAGCCTAAATAGGCCCACGTCTCGCTACCTCTCCCTTTCTCTCTCTCTCTCTCTCCTCCGTTGTCTCGCTCTTTCTCTGTCTCTCTAGTAACGACAGAACCAGGACAAGAGTCATTAGGAGCTGGCCCAAGTAGATTTTTATGTAATGTCGCTTGGTTATTGCTTTTATACATTTATTTTATTTCATTTGCCCACACACACAGACACACACACACACACACACACACAAACACACATTATGTTACACACCACACACTGCATGCGGAAATTTCATATTTTTGTTTTTGCTGTCTACTTTTTTTTCTGTAAGTTGTAGAGTATACGCAACGTGTGCATTTTTAATAAAGTTCGAGACATGTGAAATAGAGTTAAAGTGCAATTTCCCAATACCTCAAATGTCAACAGCAGGTATCTTGATAATAAAAGATTAGAGTCAATCAATTTTCTTAAGAATCAGGTAGATATACTATAAAGAAAAATATAGAAAGAAGAGTAGAGAGATTTCTATTACTAATATGATTCAAAGTATACTCATTTTTTTGGGATGTTTAGTTAATACATAAGATAAACTTTCGTTCATAGGTAGATATAATTATCTTATTAACTAAGAAATTATAATTTCTATATATCCATATACATATTATGTATTATATTTACACATTTCTCTCAACATAAATAGATAAACGAACAAGAGTTGATGGAACAGTGCAATAAGCATTCTAAAATTCTTCGTATTTATTTGTTTTCTTGATGGTAAACTTTCTATTTCTGAATTTGACATTAAATTAGAATTCCTTTCCATAGGCATTTTGAATAACAAATATAAATTACAAATGTAATTAAACAAGATATTCTACAATATTCCAAAATGTAAAATTAACGATTTATTTTCCTTGACTATTTGTCTTACATTTCCTTTGCGTAAAGTTACTATTAAAAGAACATCAACTGATTATTTTTTAAAATTTCTTAATAGAAGAACAAGTGGGAATTTAAATTCCTTTCCATTAGTATGCCAAGATATTCTGTTGCATTTCAAAATAATTTTCAAAAAGATACAACTTTACTTAATATTCCTGTTTGCCTGACAATTCTTAATTTTACTATTAAATAAACATAAAATGCCGTTCTACAATACCTTATAGTAAAAGAGGAACAATTGGCAATGAAACACAAATTTTATTTAAATGGTTTACAGAGCATTTGAAGAAAATCTGTCAAACAAACATTTTGGTTTTATGTATTACACAAGACATTGTGCAAGGTATTTGCAATTCGAATTCTTTGGAGAGGAAAGGAAGCCTGGCAACCGAACAGTAAGAGTGGGAATAGGAGCAGGAGCTGGAAAAGGAGCAGGAGTAGGAGCTGGAACAGGTTGCCTGTCATTGACAGCGTCGACGTTAACATCAACGTCAGCGTTGACTGTCGTCCATCAGAGAATTGTGCGTCATAGAGTCAGAGAGACTGAGAGACAGACGGTGAGTCAGTCGGTTGGGCACATTGCCGCTTCACGTGACACTGACGAGGATGCCAGGGATGTTAGGGATGCCTGGAATGCCAAGGATGCCAAGGATACCATGCCAGTCTCTGTCGCCCACGTTGCGGCTGCCTCCTGCGTGTAATTGCCGTTGTAATGTGGCCCGAACGCGAATATAATTGCTAAAATGTTGCCTGACTCCAAAACGAATCCGACAGGACGTGCCAATGGTCAATGGTCGTTCGTCCTAGCCAGAGAGAAAAACAGATAGAGAGAGAGAGAGAGAAGAGAGAGATTGAGTGTTACGACACTTTTCCATTTGAATTTAATTTTAATTTACGCCCAACGGCCGTTTTTGCCCCCGGAAATTGGCAATGGCAATTGGTAAAGCCAGAGAAAATTCCGTACTTCTCCACATGCCAAACCCCCTTTAGCCCCCGCCCATGCTGACCAAATACGAAAGGTCGTTCTGTCCGCACCGTTGAGTTAATGAGAGAACAGCCGCCAGACATTTGTGCAACTGGCCAAATTGTAAGAGGAAGTCTAATTGAAGTAGTAGCTCCCCTATCCTATCCACTAACCTATCCTATCTCATCCTTCCTCTCAAGCAATTACTCAATAAATTAAATCTACCAAAATTCCATGGAGACTTGTTGTTTTTATCTATATCTCTATATCTATATCTTTATCCCTATATCTACATCTATATTATTTATTAACATTTGTAAATTTACCTGTATCTCTGTGTGTGATATCTTTATGGTGGTTACTTATCCACAAATTAAAGTTGATCTTTTTAGACCCTGTACTTTAAAAAAGTACAAATGGGTCTATTACGTTTGTGCAAAAAAATGTGCGTAACAGGCAGAAGGAGGCGTGGCAGACCCCATAAAGTATATATATTCTTGATCAGCATCAACAGACGAGTCGATATAGCCATGTCCGTCTGTCTGTCTGTCCGTCTATCTGTCTGTCCCTTTTTTGAGTAACTAAATCTCAGAGACTATAAGAGCTAGAGACACCAAATTTGGCATGTATGTACATCTATATCTTGCATTGAACGAGTTTGTTTTAGATTTTTGCCACGCCCCCCTACGCCCCCGCAAATTAAAATAAAAAATTCCCAATTCGAATTACAAGAGCACCTTTAACACTAGCAACTTCATTTTTAGTATGTATAATACAGACTATGGTCCAAACCTAATCTGCAAATTTCATTCAAATCGAATGATAAACGAAGAAGTTATTCAACTAACAATGTTACGGGCAAAATCAGCTGATATCTTCGTAGTGGCGCCATCTATGGAAATTTGTTGAAACTGAAACAATCTGTAGTGATTGCTTTACACTCAAAAAGTACAGGGTCTCCTACTGTCGAGCTTGCTCCACCGTAGCTTAATGCATTTTTGAATTACTATTTAGTAACTCATTAGATTTGGTGTCGAGACAAACCTGTCGAAAAATTACTACCTACTTCAATTAATAAAGTTAAATGAATCCATTCAAATATTTACTGAATTTTCCACTAACTATTTCCACCCCTACACTTTCCCCATTAATTACCAATTATAATTATCGCTAAGGCTAAGTAATTTTCCGCTGCCTAAAAGTCGTGCTCAGTCAGACTCATTAATTGTTAATGACAATTAGCAGAGAAACAAAACTAGAATACAAATTTAAAGAATATCCATGCGAAATAACGAATTAAGCATACCCTACTATGTATCATTTTATTTCCTCTCTTTCTCCTGCTCTTTAGGACTTTTTTCTATTTTATTAACATAGAATATCCTTGACACTTCTCTCGTAACTATTCACTGAACACATTGCTCTCCTCTCTCCATCTCGTCATCTCGTTTGGTTACCTTTGTGTTTTCATTTCAACTTTAAGTCTCATTCTTAACGCTTCACTGGCTGCTAAGCTTGTAAAGCTCGCCATGGGGGAAGTGCATTAATTGTAGGGTATTCTCGGGGAAGTGTTTGCACATATTAAATCCGGTAGCTGTAAAAGACATAGGCCGAGGCAAATATTTACGCATGCAAAGATGAAGAAAATTTGTTTTCAAATTTGGTAAAACTATTAACCACGCTATGTTAATTCCATTAGCATGTCTCTCAATCTTTCTTGTTTTAGTGACCGGGTTTTATATTTATCTTATTAATTGCGCTAATTAGCTAACCACTTAGCGTATCTTTACCGGATTTTTCAGAGTGTCTGGACCGTCTGTCTGACGTCAACACGAACAACGGCATCGATCGATGGAACGATGTCGCCAGATTAATAAATCAGTTTAAATTAATTTAGTTAATGCACGATTTAATGATGCATCAGTTGTTTGTTCGATTCTTTGTCTTGCTTTGGTAAAATGGTAAAACCTACTTCCAAACCAGGTGCTACCTGAACTTAACTTTACATTTACCTGCTTTCGTATGTTAGAAATTGTGAATTGCAAAAACTGTTACGACTATTATAGTTATTCTTTATTAATAATTTGTTAAAAACAGTTGAATACAATGTTATACACGTTTATTTCTTCAAGGTGGATGACAAATATTGTCTCATGAGTTCGTTTCTTTCTTGCAGAATCTGGTTTCGTTCTTTTTGTATTAAATTGGACTCTTGCAGAGTTATGCGAATGACACGTAATTCCTCAAGTCGCTGAAACTCCAATTCTTCAGTCAGATTCACAAAAGGACCGTCTACATCAACATCTTGATCTTCATTGGTTGTTTTATTCGAAATGAGATCCGTGAAATTTGATTCATCCATCAGTTCGTGGGCAAATTCAAAGGGCTCATCTTTGACTTCCATTTTTTGTTCACATACAGTTTCTTCTTCTTCGGAGGTCGTCAGATCGGTAGTTTGGTTAAGGGTTCCACCGAATATCTCCTCCATAATATCAAAATATTCCCAATTCGGTGGTGCATTCAGTTGCTTTTTCTTGATAGTAACATAGGTTCGTTTCATATTGCGTAGTTTCCTGTCCAGTCTTACATAGTCGGCTTGAATTCCTTTCTCGTTCATCTCCCAAGCAATTTGTTGCCAAATCTTTAAATTTTTATAGCCATGGCCATGAAAATCATCTTTATATTTCAAGTAGAGCTCTAACATGAGCATAATTTCTCGTTTCGCCCATTTCACTAAGAAGATAATATAAATATTTGTAAAAAACCGATTAAAGGAATCAATTTTACTTACATGCCATGTTGATGCTTCGCAATTCACTAAAATTTGATCAGCTGTCGGCTGTGTGTGAAAATATCGATTCAGGGTTGTTTCGTATATCGATACCTGCGGTTAGAAGGTCCTTTATATCGATACTTGTAGCAATAATCGATGAATGTGGAAAAATGAAGAAGCAGACCAATTAACTAAATTCGATTAATCGATCACATATATATTTTATTGTTAACAATTTTTTATTTACTTTATATCTCGTGTTCATGTGAATATTTGTTTGTTACTTTATCATTCGGGGTTTTGACAACTTTCCTGCTTTACATTATGCCAAAATTCTTGCCAAGTTTGTGGCTTTGTTTTAATTTCATCCCCGTTTTCAACAGAGCTTTCGTCTCGCTCATTTTGTGTATTCTCAAACTCTGCGAGCTTTTGAAGTCGCAACTTCCAACGCTCTTCCAGTTCTAGGGAGCTTAAATTTGATCTGTTGCTCGGTTTGAGCTGTAGATCAACTTGATCACTTATTGAAAGCTCCGATTCAGTCTTGGAACATGTTTTTATCTTTTCCTTGTCCTCAGCAGCTTGAATTTCAATGTGACAGCCGTCTCCAGCAGCCAAGTTGTCTTCAGCCAATTCATCCATGTTTTTCGAGTTGATCACTTGAATTCTTTCATTCAAGTTGAATTCTGTATTGGCGTAATTTTCACACTTGTTTTGAGAAATGTATTTGTCTGTTGACACTTAAAAATAGGGCTTTGTTTTGTTATAAATCTGTAAGATGTCAACTATTTCAAAGATTGCTTGTTTATTTTCTTGAAGAAGGTATTCTAAATTTGAGAGCTTACTTTTATTTTCATGATGTTATGTTTTTACTTGCAGATAGTATTATTATATTATATATAATAAAACTCTTTGTATTATGTATTATAGAAACGAACAAGACAAACGAAGAAAATGAAAGTTTAAGCTGTTATCACACGGTGCGCTTATAGTGCTACTTTTTGCTAAAAAGTCACCTCTGTTGTGGGACCACAAGAAATTTTAGACCGATATAAAGACGACTCTTTTTTCGCTTTTTGCGGCTATCAGCTCTCGCCTACTAGATTTGATCATAAATTTTGTACAAAGTTGTACATAGTGCGGTCAGATTCTTTGAGGACAAAAGTTATCAGATCAGTAAGGAGAAAACTTTTCCATCGCCTACAGAGTGGCATTATAAAATGGACCGTGTGATGGGACCTTAAACTAATCATAGCAGAGTTTAACAGTTGACTACTACACAGATTATACATATATCGGTCTTATATTTTATTTTGTATGGCAACGGAGTTTGCTGCCCATAAAATTTTAATTGAATTAAATAAATTTTGAAGGAGCTATTAAATTATATAAACTCTTAATAAGTTTTACCGTGAAACTAACATCGTTTGAGCCATTACTTACTTGTGACTCTCTGTTGAGTGTTGTAAAGTGCATGTAGAAAAGTTTAGAGGGGCTGCAAGGGACTTGTTTGGTTTGCTTACAGTCAAACTGAATGCAATTCTTGCAGGTTAATTATGTGGATTGCCACATAAACAGATCATAAACTTGTGCACCTGCTCTCAAGCGAAATGCCAAGGTTCGCACATTTGGCCGACAGCAAAGCAATTTACAGTTAAAGCTAACTAACTGAAAAATATCAAAAGTTAAGCAAACACCACTTGGAGGAGGTTTAAATGCATTGCCTTGTATTTGCTTTTGGCTTTTGGGCTCGTTTCAACTAGTTTGGACTTCTTGTCTGTCTCGTTAGGTTTTGGTTTTGGTCTTGGTTTTGGTTTCAGTTTCGGATTCAGTTTCTGGGCAACATTGGGCAATGCAGGCCAACACACCCATTTTTCGTAGAAGAGGAGGAAAAAAATAAATAAAAAAATAAATAAATTTGGGTGCGTTAGTCAAACACTGATAAAAATCATAAGCCAAAGATGAGAAGTAGCTGGCTGCTCAGACTCAAGCCTCAAGACTCAACCTCTTTTGGCTTTGGCTATTGGGCTCTCCACACACGCCGTACGTGTCTCAAGACCAGACATTAGGACAAAAGCCAAGCTAAAATATATTAGGCCAATTATGTTTCGGTAAAAATTTACATGTACTCGCCTCTCAAGTGCCCTCTTTCCACCTTCCACCTTCCACTTGGCGATATCACGATGCAGCCATCGAAACGTGCAACGGCATAAACGAACGAACTCAACCCAGAAGACACTCTATAGTCCATGTTTCCAGGGTGTTGCCTATAATACTATCCAGTGGAGGGTATACTCACTTTCTTACAAAGTTGGTAACAATAAAATAAGACTAGTTGGAGATTTCCTTAAGTTAAACAGTCTATGTGAACTCGGCTAGCTTTAAAGTTATATTCTTGAAAATTTCTATAGCTATTTCTAATGGTGGGAAGACAATACGTATATAAGAATCCACTTAATCGGATCACTTGTAATGTAGATATTTTTGAAAATAAAGCTAGAAAGTGTAGTAATTGTATGAGGAAGTATAATACTTAAACTTTAACAATAAACTACTATTATTACTTTCTATTTTAATCAGTCAAATGGAATTATTGTTATATTGAAAAAGAAATCAGTTTCCGTTTGACATTTCAAATATACATACTTCTCTCGTCCCATCTAGAGTATTTAAGCTTCGGCCTTACACTTTTCTTATTCCTCTCCTTCTCTTTTGTTGTTGTTATTATTATCGCATATTTTTCTATTTTCTATCTACGGTCATGTGCGGTGTTTCCTATCTGGACTCAAGCATCGCCAACGTCTACGAATATTTTCATTTGTTCTCTTTTATTTTGGTTTTATTTTTTCTTTTTCGCTTTATTTTCTTGGTAAAAAGAAACGAACACATTATGAATGGCTGCACACAGGCCGAGGTGTGTGTAATTAATTTTGAGGATTTGAATTTAGATATTTGGCGATAACAACGCGTCTATAAGGAATTTCCATACGGACACGGACACGTACACATCGTACCTGTCTGTCTGTCAATGGTTCTGTCTGCAGTTCATCTTGATGCGATACTTGTGTTAAAATGTTTTCATTTCATTTTATGGGTCAATGAGTATCCACTCGGTGATAATTAGACATCAGATTTCTGGAATTATTGGGTTACACTGTCCGTTGAATGGCTTAAGTGTGTACACACTTGGTCGCATAATTGATTCCTATTTCGTACATCATTAACATACATGCATACATAGTGAGGATACAGCTTCTGGGAAGATTCATTTATTCGGAAATTGAGAAATTATTGAACTGAAAGAGGAATAGCAAATGATTTCTACGAAGACGTGTTCGTAGGAGGTGTTAAAGATTAATGATTGACTCTCAGAACAGATTCTGTTACCAAAGAAACTGAGTTGATATGTAACAAAGGAAGGTAAGAACTTTGACTAAGAGTTGTAAAAATGGAATTATATGGGTAAAGATTAAAATTAAAGTAATGGAAATAGGGATGAAAGTATATTTTAACCGCATATTTAATGGGAAAGTACTTACAGACTTCAAATAATGATAATACCAAATTATTAAAAGAAATCTATTGTTGCTAAATGAGAAAAAAAGATAAGCTTTAAAAATTAACATAAAAGAACTTTAGTAAATAAGAGATATAGATAGTTATTTAACAAATCAAATAGATTTACTGGCAAAGTATGGAGGATACTATTTAATAATTATATATATTGAGTTTTTAAAATTTAAGATTACAATTTTAATAAATTAAAATTGATGAGCTTTGTTATATCCTTTTGAAAATAACTTTCTAATGCATTTAAAAACTGAACAAAAACAAACTTAAGTAAAAGAGAGATTACTATAAAACGAAGTAAATAATTTCGTTAATAGCTTTACTATTAGGGATTATGATCATAAAAATAATTATAAAATGAATATAATAATTTTGCCATATCACGAAAGCCTTTCATGAGTCTTATTTGTGGTTAGCATCTGGCAATTATTGAGGGAACTTCGCATGAATTTGCCACTGCAAGCAAAGAATTGATAAATGCGGCCTATAAGCATGGCTGATAAGTTGATATTTATCAAATCAAGAGAAGGAGAGGAGCGGAGAGAGTGTAATCGAGGGAAAGAGAGAGTGATAGGGCTTGAGGCATCATTTGGCAGGCGAGTGGAAATAGAAAATGACTTTCGACACGGTTATCAATAACCGGCTATCGATATTTTATGAAAATTGATACGGCCTACACGCATACCACGCCCTCTTCATCCCCCCCCCCTTTTCCGCACCCCTGCTGAGAGCGTTACGAAATAAAAATAAATAATAATAGGCATTATTACAGTTGATGCCATCCTAAATAGTTTCTTTTGGTCCTTAGGACTGTCCTCTCTGTGTGGAGTCCTTTACCAAATGCCACTCATAAGCGCACTAATCCGTCAAAATTTATTGCCATAACTGAAGATGAAGAGGCTGAGTCCTGGACCGGGAATAAGGTTCGGGATGTGGCTGAGGATGAGGACGAGGATGAGACACTCGTCCAGCCAATTGATAACGTGCGTGGGAAATTTATCAAATAAATTGAGGCCATAAATGTCAAAGCTGCGCATGATTCATAGACAGATATGGATATATAGCACGAGAAAGGGAAAACGAGAGAGCCACAGAGAAAGAGAGAGAGAGAAAGAGAGAAAGTAAGGTGTGCCTTTGGTAATGCTGCTTATTAGGCAGCTTCCGTTGGCAATCAAGAAGCCAGGCAATTCCCACTTCCCCCTTCCCGATTAGGGAATAAAATCAAGCTGACAAATTTGTTCGAATTCGATTTCGAATTTCGCAAGTGGCGGCAATTTATTGCAAAGCTATCAAGAATTAGGCCTTGTCAGAAGAGGACAGCTTTCGGAAATGATTCCTGTTTAAACATAGATCTAACTTATATAAAATTAATCAACTAAGCTCCAATAATCCATGGAAATAAAGTCTAAACAAAATTAATAATTTTTTTTATATTTCATTCAATAAGCAAATTCATTTAAAATGTAATCAATTTAATAAAAATATTAATAATATATTAATTTAATTTAACAAACAAACTGCTTGGGCTGAAAGAGACTTTAATAACAAACTTAATTATGTATTTCCCTATCTCATTAAAGTTGTAGTACGATAGGTCTTTTAGACACTTTACAACACTACTTTATTCACTGTTTGAATGGCATTCCAAACTGATTCCAAGTTCAGCACAGCGTGTCTATCATTATTGCGAATTTTCGCTTGTTATTTATATTATTTTTTTTTTGCACTCAATTTGCATAAATAAGAAAAGCTGAACGCATTTTAACGCTATTATTAAATTTTGTATTCTGTCACTTTTTTTTTGCGGGGGGATCTGCGGGGAATGGATTTACATATAATGACAGTGCATTGTTGCAACACAAAAGAGCAACCGAAATATGAATATACAGAGAAATTCATACTCGTGTGTGGCATGAATCAACCCATGACTACTGACATGTATTCACAGTGTGTGATGTGAGCACACTGTGAGAAAGATTCACAAGTTAATTAATAAATAATTGTAGCACTAGTGTAAAATAAATAAATAATAAATATACAATTAATTATAGATATATATTATTTGATTATAATTATAAATTATTATTTAATGAATAAATTATTTTTTAAATATTTTAATAGAAGCTTTATTCAAATTATTTCTAGTACTTGCCTTAGCTGAAAGAGTAATAAATATTTTTTAACTATAAATTCATGTTATGAACTTAACTTAAGAGTAATGAATTCAATTCTATAAATCTTTCTGTAATCCCTCTGATTGCATTACGCTATCCATATCCAAATTAAATTTATTCAATTATAAAACTATTATATGCTAAGCATAGTTCTTAATCCTTTACTTAAAATATTTTGTACTTCCCCCTCTTCATTTTCTGTTCGTAAGGTATTTGATTTATCTTCGAGTTTTCGGACTGTAATATATTGATGAAATTATACTTTTAATACCTAACTATACTAAGTAAGCCTTAAGCAATAGCCAACCATCCGTTAACTATTTAAACTCTGACCACATCCCAGGGGAGAACCTAGACCCCTAACTTGCTCCCTCTTTCCTCAGGGAAACTGAAAACAAATGTGCTTTGACAGCATCATCAATTAGATCAGAAAACTGTAACCGATGCCAATCATAGCCCAACAAATGGTCAATCCAATGCGACAGAGAAACCGACAGAGCTCTTAATAAAAGTCAATTGGCAACCACATGATATAGGGACAGCAGGAGGAGAGGATAGAATTGTACGGGAACAGGGGGAACAGGGTCTTGAATTTGAATAAAATGTCTTTTTATCGCACTTAGAGGCCATTTAGTAAGCTAAATTATACCGGAGAGCAGAGTAGTAGATGGATAAAACAACCGAAATGTAAAATCCGAAACCGAAAGCCGAAAGCCGTAAGAGACCCACAGCAAGAAGGAGGCCAATCCTAAACCTAAACCCAAACCTAATACTCCGGCCCAATCTCGAAGCTGGCCGAAACCTGAAACCCAAAAATCGCAGTCAAATTGGCCATGTTAAACCGCAGACCATTTGCCTTGGCTTGGCTATTGTTGATGTTGTTGCAAGTTGTGTAGTTGACCCGACTTATCTTCAAGTGGCAACGGGGCAACGTAAACTTGCCACAAATTGGCCAACAATTGTTGTTGTTGTTGTTGCTATTGATGTTGTTGTTGTTGCTATTGCTGCTGCATAAGTCCAATTTATTTTTGGTTTTCTACTTTTTTGTTTTTTTTTTTTATTTTGGTTTTTACTTCAAAGCGAAAAACAAGAAGCAAAACCAAATCGAATTAAGCCAAATCTACATAAGCTTTTTCTCTCTGTGTGTCGTACTCCCTCTCTCTATCTCTCTCTTTCTCTTCTCTCTCTCCCTCTGACTGCATACCCGTCTCTTAACTACTCTTCTACATCTTCCTTTCGCTCCATTTGTTGCTGTTGTTATTGTTGTTGTTGGGGCATGAATTACATTTCTCTTTGCATTCGCTGTGTAGCTGCTGCTGCCTTTTTCAATACCCTGTACCATGGGGTATTATAATTTGCTAATAATTCTGTAATACAAAGTAATTGTAATGAAAATATTGTTGTGTTCAGATAGTAAAGTTCAACCGATCCATATAAAGTTTTTACATTAATAATAACAATTTAGATTAGTGTCGATTAGTTGATATGTTATTCAGATATTTTTATTCAAAATTTTAAGATAACAGCTATTTTGCTAGCCTTGCAATATTTCTAAGCTTTCTTTGATCGATTTACTGTAGGAACAGTACTATAATTACATTATAATTAAAAATAATGTCTGTCCCAACGGAAATTTGAACAAACTCTAAAAATATTAAAATTTTATCTACTAAATAAAAGTTTTAATAAACTTCCTTTAATTAAAGTAAGACATGAAGTAATCGAATTCATCATCTCCAACCAAATTGATCAATGAATTTTTAAATAATTTGCTATACTAACTATAGAGTGTACTTGCTTATATAAACTTTGTAGGGTATTCAATAGTCCATCATACCTATTTAGCGATTCTTTCTTCATGAGTTTTGTTTTTGTTTTGTTGTATTTTTTCTAAATGCTAATTTATGGGCATGTGTTGCCATTTGGTTGCCGTTGGGTAATTTTAGTACCTACCAGCAGCAACAACACCAACAACACAAACAACTGCAACAACAACTACAACTGGAAACAGGAAATGCAGCAAAGCGAAATAAAAAGTTGAGTAAATTGCATATTTATGAATCTGTCAATTGTTTATACTAAGTTTTGGATCGTTCTGCTTGTTGTTGTTGTTGGTGTGGTTGTTGTTGTTGTTTCTTTTCCCAGAATTTCACATTTTGTTAGTTTTGTATTTTTTTTTTTGTATCGTTAGTTTCGTTCTTGTTTGTTCCCCTGTTGATTGCTGTCTTTTCCCCACTCATTCTTTCCTTTATGTATTTTTTATGTTATTTTTTTTGCACTCGTGAACCGCCCTAATATATGCCCATAACATATTATTCCATTGGCATTCGATGCGCTCCGGCTATATACACTTAGTTCCAGTTCCAGTCTGTAAAACATCAGCTAAACCACCCATCATATCCTGCTGATGATCCATCCTAACTATTCAAATGAATTTTATACACTTGAAGGAATATCAGGGGAATTTTTGATGATTAAACTTGAGTTGATGTTTGGGAGGGAAATTATGTTTAAAGTAGGAGTTAAATCTGTCCAATAGATAATTTACTAATAATCTCATTATTATCTTTATTTAATTTAATACCTTATATAAAAAAGAATTTGTATATTTTCCACTGTATGAAAAATTGTTAATATAGAATACTAAATATCAAATAATTCTTATAAATAGTTGGAAAAAAATAGAACAAAGAAAATACATATTTATTTTTAATATTATATTCCCAATGAATGAAAACTCTTTACTTATTTCAAGAAATTTTATTTAGGGAAATGGTCAATTTGCTAATGTGAATTCCTTAACTGTAACTTATCTTTGAAGTGCTGATAATGTTGGCCTTAGCTTAGATAATTGCAATTGCTGCCATATTATAAGAAACCATTTGGATATATGTATATAGTATTTGTGGCATGTGGCATGTGGCATTTGGCTCAATGTCTGTGCAATAAACTTAAATCAATAAACCGAACAAAACAACTTCCATTGTATTCGACAGTCTGCCCGTCTATCTGTCCATATGTCTGTCCGTCTTTCTGTCGAATCTGTCTGTTCCGGCATTGGGGGGACCATGGTTTGGCTGGGTTTGCATCGGTTTGGCTCTGTTTCCCATTTCATGCGAAAGGCATTAAATAAGTCGAAAGGTATAAACACAAACCGGCAAACAAATACGGCCTGGCCAGAACAAATGCTGTTTGGTGGGAAAAGGGGAAGGGTGAGGGGAGGAAGGGGGTGGGAACTGGTGCGGGGATGCAACCAGAAACAGTGAAAACAAAAACAGTCGAAATTCCTTCACAGAACATTTATTTCGGTTGCTTTTTCGTTACACACATTGATTTTCGAGGCGGTAACAGAAACAAAAACAACAAGCAACTTCTTGGGACAAGTATAAAGGTTCAGTAGAAGGGGAAGTTCTGCAACGAGAGGGGGAGGGGGCAAACAACTGTTGGCCAAAAAACAACAGCAATGCAATAAACTTGAAAAAGGTAAATGGTAAACGTATCTTGTATCTTTTAGATCTCTTCTCTCTCTTCACCTCTTCTTCATTCCCCTCAGAAATCACAGTTCTCATTTGTGCATACAGATGTCTACATAACGTATGTGTACTTAAACATATTTGCATTTCGTAGACACTTGAATCTCAAACAAACTGCTCGGCAAACAGTTCAAACATCTTAAAAAGAGTTGTTCAATTTGACAACTAAATGTGAAAGCACTTCAAAACTTGCAAGTATTTAGATTTGAAAGCAAATAGATACAAATTTAAAGCTCTCTAAAAATATATTCAAAAGTTAAACTGTATTTGAAGAATATATATTATTAAAACTATATGAATTAAATCATATAGAATATTTTAATCAATATAATACTTTTTTCATTAAGTTTTCTTTACGATTTGCAAAACCAATTAAGAGATCAAATCATATTCCAAAGTTTATATCAAACTTCATCAGAATTTACGAAACCAACAGATTTCTCACATGAATTTTAAGGTGTTTCGTTTTTAAGGAAACTTATTCTTTTGTTGTAATAATATTGTTTATCTTTTCGGATTAAATGTTTTGAGTGTCAACAAAAACACACTGCATCAGTACGTGGAAAAGCTCATTGTACTAAAGAAACAATGTAAAGCAAATGCAAAGCTGACGTGATTGACTATAAAATACCCTCTAATTGAAAGCAAAGCCCTAAGCAACGAAATTTAAATACAGAAACTGTAAAGATTGCCATATATTTAAAGCTTGTCTAAACAATAAACATAAATGTTTGTTTTACCAAGATAATAATAATAATATGTTAGAGGTTAAAAGAAGCTTTTAAACTTTCACTCTATGTCTAACAAATAAGAATTTTAGAGATATTTATTTAAAAAAGTCATAAATACGTTTTATGATAGGCTGAAAGTTTTAGATAATTCTAAAATATGGCTGATAAAATAAATCATTTGAAATAACTATTAAAATCCTTTTTTTCACATATTTTGTAAAAGAATTAAGGTACCTAATAATGTCAACTCGGCTTACAATATGCCCTTTCTCAAGTCAAGGTGCTGGGTATAATTACACCGGTATACCGTTAATTGTGAACCACATCCGCAGGCATTAGTCGCAATGCGCCAACAGCGAATAAAAAACTGACCAAAACAAACAACAGAACGAAGGCAGCGAAAAAAAGTAGAGGAGAAGAGAAAAGTGGTGGTGAGCAGAGGTGGGAAGAAGAAGAAGGAGGAGGAGAAGGAGGAGAACTTAGTTTGTAGTAAGTACGTTAAGATAGGGAAAGAATCAACGAGTGAAATTCATTGTGAATTCTCATTAGCAGCAGGTAAACACATTTCTGGAACATTGCTTTTAATTAGTGAAACAGACAGGGCCCTGTCACGGCCCCTCAACAAAGTATTATAAGGTGGTGACCAGCAACAACAACAACTACGACAACAACACCACCACGAAGGGTGAACACCCGGTGCCTTTTTAATTGCGAGAACGTCAAAACATTTACCAGATTAACGCAATCCAACTCCAAGTAACAACAACAAGAACAGCGGAAAAAAAACTACACATTGCCAAAAAAAAATATACAAAAAAAGCAAATGAAAACGGAAGAAGTCAAAGAAAGAAAAAAAACAGAAGCAGAAGCAGACGAAAAGTGAAAAAGAAAGCCAAATGTCTGTCAATAGAGTCCAGGAATATTGGGAGAGAGACAAAAAAGGTAGAGGTGAGGGCAGAGTTCGACTTTTATCTGATAAACTTGCACTAATTTGTGTACACTTAGCGAGGACAACGTTCAGCAAGGAGTACAAAAAAATAAGGCACTAAAGAACTGAACAACTGGGAACTAGGAACCAACCAAAAAAAGAAACAAGGGTAGAGCTATAGGAAAGTATTGGAGGCAAGGAAACCAACAGATGATCGTGACGCAAATTGACCGCAGCAACGAATAAAAGAAAAACGAAAACGAATACGAATAATACGAATAATACTCGAATGCTTGAATACTCGAGCAATAAAAATAAATATCAACCTCATGAACGAAATGCCTTTTTTTTCATTTAATTTCATTTTCACTACACTACAAATGAGCATATTTATAAGTACTTTACTTTTGGTACAGAATATTAAATAAAAGAGTGAATTAAATATTAATAAATAGAGAAATGGAAAGGGTAAAAGAAAATAGTTGTAACCTATATTCAGCAGAGATTTTGAAAAATTAGTTTAAGAAAATATAAATATGTTAAACTGGAGCAAAACTTGTTTTACTATAAATACAAATTTTACAACTATGATTATTTGCTCATATACTTAAAAATATATATATCTAGTCCTAAACAATATTTCCAACGGACCCAGTATAATTGTTATGAAAAGTGAAAAAATCCCTTTTAAAAGTTATTTTTGATTTTCGGATTTAAGATTTAAGACTCTTAAAACTAAAAGTTAACACTAATTGTTATTATCGTTTTAAAATATATTTACCAAGAATACTAGTTAATATTGATTTTATAGTTTTTTGTAACAATTATTTTTGACTTTTTGACTTAAAAGTCTTCAAATTCAAAGACTCATATTTGGGAGAGAAAAAAATAATAATCACAATAAAAATTGTCAATTTGAAAATTTATTATATAACTCATCTCAAATATCTTCGTTAATATAAGAGGAAGAACTTTCAAAATCTTATTAATTATATTTTTATTTTTTTTATATATATTGTTCTCTTTTTAATTCTAAGATCTGATTTTATTACCTATCTGAATATTATATATCTTTCTATAGGAAAGATTAAGGCATAACATTATTTAAGATTATGTGACTACATTGTATAATATACATTATACAATAAACATATGTAAATTGTGTCTTATGGTTGAATAATTTAATGAATTTTTGTTCAAATTTTAAGTAAAGTATAACTCGACTCTTAAGATCTTACTTAATAACCTAACAAATATATACTCGTAGTAAATTAATTAATATAATATTACTTCCATATATATTTCTATCAGAAATTTAATTGCTTTATGGTCAAACTGATATTAGTTAATCCATTTGTATTCGTATGGATCTTTATCAGTTATTGTTAGAGTATTTGCCATTCGTTAGAATTGAACTTTTATACAAATTGTTTTTCTACATTTTGCTGGCCTCACACATTTCGCTTTGTAAGTTGTTTATTCGTTTCATTTCTTTGCTTTCGGGGCGTAAGTTAAGTGTAATATATATTTTGGGTACTTTGCAGCGAGCAGATACATTTAAAGTCATTCAGTGCAGATACATTCACCAAGAGGAACAGTCGGGGAATAGAGACAGAGAGAGAGAGAGAGGGGAGATGGAGAGATGATTGCGGCAGGGAGTTCGGAACGAAGAGAGAGAGAGAGAAGAAGCAACGAATTAACTACAAACGACTACACATTAATGCCAACTTAACAACAGAAGCCGTCCAAGCGACCAACGGAAAGGGCAGGGAAGGAACGGACGGACGGACAGACAGATGGACTGACAGTCGGACGGACAGACGGACAGAGGTTTTTACTGGACAGCAGAAAAACACCAGAAGCTATCGTGGCAACTACGACATGCAAACAGAACGGATATACGAACGACTGAAGCTGCGATGGTTAAGAGAGAGAGGGAGAGAAAGAGACAGTGTGAGAGAGAGAGAGGGGAAAGATACACAGATACAAGATACAGATACAAGATACGACCATGGACATGGTCACGGCATGGTCTTGGCTTTGGGCCTGGCTAAAATACAATATATTATGTGTGCGTTGTGTTTATTTTCTTTTCTTTTACATTGTTTTTTCCGTTTTCTTTTTCCTTTTCCATATTTGTTGTTGTTTTTTATTGTTTTTCTTTTTCTGTTTGGTTTCCATTCGGCGCATTCTTTAAAATTAACATATATATACCACGAAAAGTCAAGCCAAGATTCAGTAAACAAAAGCAGTATCTGTGGCATGCAACATTCAGTCAGGGGCAGCATAAAAGTGGCATCTGCAACCTGAACGAATCGACTTGTCGATGCCCATTTCCGATGCCTGTCAGTCACTTAAATATAGGGCAGTTATAAAGGGTATATAATAGTGTTAATTAGCCACTTGAGTTGCAACTCCTATTTTCTTTTCTTTATGCGAAAGTCTATCATAATAAAAAGGATAAACATTTCCAAAATATCAAAAATAATAACATTAAGAAAACAACTTTAAAAGTGCAAAAATTCAAGAGGAAATGTTATTTTAAAAGACTTTTGTATTCTGTAGAAAGAAGCACTATGATATCATATGTAAATTAAACTAACGCGGGACGTTAAATTAATAGTAACTAATTACCAAACAAAATTAACATGGCTTAAGTAAGATAATATACTTAGGTTAAAATTATAATTTTCAATGATTTTCTTGTGTAACAAAGAACTTCTTTCTAATAGTATAAAGTTTTGAAGATCTTAGAGCGTATCTGTTGCCTATTTCTTAATCCAATTGTGACTTTTATAAAAATACCTTAGGTAGCAAATAACAGAAATAACCAATATTTACCCAAAAAAGTATTCAAAAAGTTCAAGACTAAGATTAAATTCATCAATTAATAGAAAATCATTATTACTACTGATTTCAGTTATTCGAACTGTATTGATTATAATCATAAACCCATTTTTCATTTATTTGTGAATGAATTCGTTTCTGTGTCAACTTAAACAGGAAGAATCTCAAATAATATTTTATGTTATCAAACAACTTAAAACTTTAGTTGAATTACTAGTTGCCATGACATTTTTACAGATTTATGGCTTTACAAAAGACTCTGTGCAAGTGGTGGATGTGAGCCTGCTTAGCTCTTTGGCATACTGTATTGTTATTTAGAGAGAGAGGAGCACATGGAACAGAATTGTAGACAAATCCTTGATGCGTGCGTGGGTTGCCATATCAGCGAATTCAGTATAATCCCTGTCAAAGGAATAAGCCACGAAAATGCTTTGACATGAAGCAACCACACATCCTGCACATCCTTTTAGCAGGGTTCAATTATAGAAAATTGCACAAATCCTTCAAAGTTTTAAGCAACAACCACAACAACAAGAAGAGAAACAACAACAGCGTCAGCAACAAAAGAAATAAATGCAAGAAGTACTTGTATATTGTATCTAGTATCTTGTATCTTATTAGCGCTCTCAACTTGGGTTTGACATTAATCCCCCCTCCCAAGCAACTGCTGTTGCCTACACACATACAGAGTCAGAACTTGGCCCTGAGTTGCGTTTGAATTTGTTGCAACTTCAACTTGGTTGCACATAAGCCGATGACGATGACGAAGACAAAGTTGAGGCTGTAGTTCAACTTGAAAGACGCCTTCGCCTTGTCAGTTAGACCTCGTTTCCCCACCCTTAAAGAAAAGTATAAAACGATGAAAACCATAACAACAAACGGCTGAACAATAAGTAAACTACGCTCTCGGTTAAAGACGATTAAATACCCTTACAAACAAGTGTACTTCATATATAATATAAACCATAATATAATAAAATATAATATAATCCATCCATAATCCATGATATAATGTGACCAATATATTGTTTAACTTAAGTAGTCTGTCAGTTCGATCGTTATTATTCTCCAAAAATATGAATATCTTAACAGTTGCTTTAAAAGCAACTATAACATATAACTATGAACCATATATATCTTTAAACATAACCTTAAAAATACCTTTAAAAATAAAAACAATGAAATACGAAACGGACAATTTCTGAAGAATGTGATTTATGTATAATAAAGTCGGACGATATTGATCAAATTTGGATATTTTCGTTTACATAAATTATATATGATATATTACATTTATCGTAATCTATTCAATATTAATAAGACAAATTTATATCATTTTAAAGGAAAATTAAATTAGTTGTTTTGAGTATTAACTGTTTAAGTTTTTAAGATACTTTTAGAAGATAACAAATATTTTATTGAACCAGTCTCTAAAGAATCTTTCCTATAACAGCTATATAACCGACAAAATATTTGATATATTAATTTTATTTGATATATTTTTAAATACATATATATAATTTTGAAATATCAAAACAATTGACAGCTAAAAGATACAAAATCAACATACAATTAGTTCACAAAGAGAGTTTGATATTAGGAATGATTTTTTATTTATCATATGCGGAATATATGTAGTATATACAATGTATATATATATTATACATATTTACAAGTGTGAAGTTGAGTTTGAAGTACATTTTGTTAGGGTATATTTATAAGCCACACAAGAACCGATTCTGATTCCAATTGCCGTAGTCGTAGCTGCAACAGATTAAATTCCAATCCAAAATTGTTTTTGTGTCCCGTCAACGAGGGCATCGAGGGAAAGGGGGCGTGGCAAGGGGCAAGGGGCAAACTGTGCAACTGGCTAATTCCCGCATGCAATGAAAACAATTTTTCTCTACGAGTATTTTCAAACAAACGCGTTGATTTTTATCAAGCTTATTATATGGGTCGGTGCTGTTCAAGCGGGGGAAGGGATCTGTTGCAGGGGCAAGAGTAAGAGGTAAGGCGGGTAGCGGAAAGCGACCGTGTAGATGCAACCCTTTATTATTCTTTTTTGGGCTCTTTTCTTGGGTTTTTAAGCCGGCAGCGGCAGCGGCAACAATGATAAAGGGGCAACCGCAGCAAGTTGAATGCCACATATCAGAGGCAAGGGCTCAGCTGGCAAACGCCGCCGCCGCGTTGCATCCTGCAAGCCCGCATACCACGTTTCCCCCCTCCCCCTGCTTCCCTGCTCCCTTCCCTCTCTACTTAACCACTTCTTGCCACAAGTGCAACGCAGCGCGAAATTCCACTCATTTTTAACAAGTTCTCGGTCGCTTTTGTTGCCCAACAATGCGAAGGTTAAGCCAGAGCCCAATGGAGTCTCACTTCATATCACAAACGGCGGCAAGAGGCAAGGCGCAAGGCGCAAGAGACAAGGGGCATGGAACACAGGGGCAACTTGCTGGCTTCCTCTGGTGGTATCTCATTTTTATGCGTAGCGCTTGAGGTAACTCAAAACGCCGCCAGCAGCCAGCATAAGTTCGAGTACTTGCCACATTGTCAACGTCAGCGGTTACTCTCCTACCTCCCTACCTTCATCTCCCGCCTCTCTCGCCTTATTAGTACCTGCCCCACCTCTTTCTCCCACCATGCCACATTCAACACAATCAGCTGTTGCTTTGGCCGCTTGAGACGCAGAGACGGGTCTTCAAAGCGAAGCTACTACCTGCGGGTACTTACAATGTTTTGGCACAATTAAAGCTGCTGAGTCTCAGCTGACAGCGCACAGTGGGCACAAAACGCAATGCAAGTGGTACAAAAGTGTACTGAAATATTAGTGTTTTACAATGTACATAATGTACATGATGCCTAGAATATATATATATATGATTAGTATCATGAAGTAACATTTATAGAAATTATTGCGAAATAAGAATATATAACAAATTAATGTAGGCATAGACAAATCGAGTCTCTATTGTAAATTGTGACAAATATCTCGATAATCTCTCAATCGTATCAGCATTTAAACTTAATTATTGTGCATATAGTTATCCGTGTAATTAGTTAACCAACGATATAAGCCCTTTACCATTCTAAGTAAACATTTTTAGTAAATAAATAAGATAAACTCATCTTCAATTGATTTCGATCGATCGTAAAAAATCTTATGAAATCATTTTCAACTTATTCATTACCTGTATGATTTTCCAAACTAATTAATCTGTATTGTATCTTTTCAGAAACTTTGGTAACATCAAAGCTATTATATTAGTCTTCTCCAAGTCGTTGAATCTCTTTTGAATGACAACCCAGTTTGGCATTGAATGGATCCAAAAGAATTGTGTGCTCTTCGTTTGGTCCTCGAGGTTAGTAACATTTCTATATTTTTGTCAAGAATTAAAAACACATTGGCTCACACTCTTAAAAACATACAAATGAATAGTTAGACATGCATATAGATCCGTGTACATATATATATTCTAGAAGGCCAAGTACCAAAAACTCAGTTGACCTTAAGTCTTATTAAGTGTGATTAGACATTCTATTATTTAATTTAAACAAAATTTAAGTAAATATTTAAACAAAATGTTATTCCCAAGTAGGACTGACAAAAGTACTTTCCGAATTTCTGAAATTGATAAGAATTATGAGGAAGCTCGAAGCTTTCTAAAGGTTCAGTATCGTCAACACTTATCAGCTACTTTCTATTGCTGGCATTTTATACTACTACTTACTGTCAAAGGGCATATCAGCGCAAGGTTGTACCCTGTAAAAATGTATTAAGATGGTACTCTTATGTTGTATGCATATTTCTATATTTTTTGAAACCAATAAAAATGTATATTGACAATGGTAATCATATTTCGATTTTTGGACGAATAAGCATCAGAACTTTTTTTAACCGTGGCCAGTCTCCCCAATCTACACCGCCACGATAGAACTCTGCATTTAAATTACTAAAGAAAAATTAAATATGAAAAAGGTGATAATCTTTTGTCATAAAAATATTTACTTGCTTCCACATCGTGCAAACCACCAACCGCCCTCTAAATGTCCATGTGCGCATTCAAAAGACGGACGATCCCGATCATATGTATAAAATTTTTGACGTTCACTCTCTCTCAAATAATCTTTTTTACCGAATGCATTTCCAGTACAGTTTCCCAAACTGAACAATCTGTATTGATCCTCTTCACCCGAAACTTCGAATTGATCATAAACTGCATATATATTATCGCCATCAAGATTTTTCATAATTATTTGCAACTCATGAGGATGAGAACTCGTTAAACGGTGAATTTTTTCGAGGCCCAGGAAAAAGTCTCCCCGAAATGAGCCAAATCCTTCACGGTATTCGGTCCAGTTCCTCCTAAATTTCTCTATTCCATCCAATCTCTGTTGTATAACTATCCAACCAGCCGAGCACCGTACTTTGAATTCATCATCCATTCCTGGGGCATATATTCTATAGGTACCTGTAGAGTTTCCATAAGGAAGACAACTACTTGTATTAGGAAAGCACTCCCTTAATCGGGTTCGAAGATTGGTAAGCTTTAAATCTCTTTCATTAAGTATATTCTTGAGTTTCTCTATTTCTTTTTCTCGCTTTCTGATTGCCTTTGAATACGACTCTATCAGAGATGCATTGGGTTCCGGTTTCTCTTCATCTCCTTGAATAAAATCAAGAATTTGTTCTCCCACACTAGAACTCTGATGAATAGATTCAGTTAAAACACTTTCTATTTACTTGAAACCTTTTCAATTTACCTTGCTTTTGGCACTCTCTGAAAAGGTTCCATACGTGATCAGAATCAGAATTGTAGAAAAGCAAACAATTCTATTGAATAACATTATTATATTATACTCAGAAAACACTAAACCACTTTGTAGAGATGCAAAAATTGACTAAATACCGAAAATCAAATTCAAGTCTCTATCTGACTTATTCTACGATTCTTTCTGATTTAATGTTGTTGATAAGTGCCACGAGCAAGCTAGGAACTCTCAATTTCTTATTTCCATTGAAGATAGTGCAAGGTAAGTGATGTCATCGCCAGATTGACATCTGCCCTTATGTATTCCATAGATCACAAATATGTATTGTCATCCATTATACCAATGAACATTTTATCAGCTATACTCTACACAAAAATTGGATTCATATATATATAGAGTTTTCACTTAATGTAGTCTATGATTACTAAAGTTGTTTTTCTGTTTCTAAATCTCTTTGGTGCTTTAAAGATTTACTTGTTTATACCCTGTTTATAATGTTTTAAATTGGAGTATAAGTCTAAGTTTACTGAGCAGCAAGGAAAAGATGTTTACAACAATAAATATTTTAGATCATTGTTTAATGTTTGTGTGCACTTTCAAAAGTTAACAGTATAAAGAAGATTATAATTATATTCTGGTTGAAATTGTCTCTCATTTTAATCAATCTTTGGTCGTATAAGCATTACAACTTTCATGATAACGTCGTGATTGCAAAAAATGCCAGATCTAAATTTATAATTTTGATTTAAATTACTGAAAGCAAAAAGAATCAAAAGTAAATAAATGATTATACTTTTCTTGTCCATTAAATAATTACCAATCGCCACAATATTCAGTGTACCACCATCCACTACTACCAAAATAACCACGTGCGCATCCCATAAAAGAGTGGTCCCGATCAAATGTATAGAACTTCATATGTTCGTATCCTCTCATACGATCCTTATCATTTCCTGTATATTTTCCCAAGCTAAGCAGTCTGTACTCATCATCTTCACCCGAAATTTCGAATCGATCGTATAGTGCATTTATAATTTTGCCATCTTCTTGCTCCAAATATATGTACAGCTCATGCGGATAAGAAGATGTCAATCGATAGATTTTTTCCAAGCCGAAGAAGAAATTTCCATCATACTGGCCAAATCCATTACGGTATTCGGTCCAGTTCCTCCTAAAGTGCCCTGGACCATCAAGCCTTTGTTGAATAACCAACCAACCAGGACCTGCTATCTGATTATCGCATAGTACATTGAACCAAGCTTTACCTCCTGGGATATATATGTCATAGTTGTTTGTAGAGTTATCAGAGTGTAGACAACTACTTATTGTGGAAAAACATATATCCCATTCATCTTCATGCTGTGCAATCAACTTATCTCTTTCACTAATCATTATGTTGAGATTAGCTATTTGATCATTTCGCTCCTTGATTATTCCTAAATAACTTGCAATGATAGCTGCATTGGGTTCATCGGTTTCTTCATTAAAGCTCTTCAATAAGTCCTGAAGTCGTGAGCCCACGTTGCTTGTAAACAACTAATGATAGTATGGTAATTTATAATTAATATAATCCTTAGTAATAGCAAGGAATTCAATATATTTACCACGTGTTTTTCACTTCCTCTACAGATTCCAAATACCGTCAGTATCAGGAATATGTGGAAACCAAAAATCTTATTTAATTTCATTGTGTTGGCGATTAGAGAATCCAACACACTGCTCTTAGCTGCAATTATCAAAGACTAAATTTTGAAACCAAATTTAAATTTCATCTTAGCTCGAATTGACCAATTTTTGTGAAGCTGATAATATAAAAGTTTGCACTCATTTTGAGAAAAGTGACGTAATTATTCATTCATTGCTCTATCAGCTTTAAAACTCTGAAATTTGAAATTATGGCAAATATACACTTAAGGTATACCCTATAAAAAGTAGATGTTTATTTATTGTAAATCAATTCTTATTCAATTCTTAATCAATTCTTGATTAATTACTTAATCTGCCAATGAAGTTGTTGGATAAATTTTTCAATTTATCCGCTATTATTTGAGATATGATATTATTATACATAAATGAAGATTAATCTTGATTTAAGTACTAAATAAATTTAAAACAATCTTTTAGTAATAAGAATGTATTATTACTGAATAATTTAGCTATTAAATTCATTTTTAATGGGTATCGGCTGGTCGAGCTATTTCAAGTTTCGCATCGTTGTCAAAAGTTTCAGCATTTCACTCGGCTGTTATATTTGTCTGCTTTTTTACCTACTATGCCCATTGTCCATGGTGGCTTAAATGTTGCTGTTGTTGTTTTTGTGTTGCTGCTGTCATTATTGTTTGCTTTCTTGCTGTTGCTGTTGCTGCTGTCGGTTTCTTCTTTATTTTTTGTTGTAACCTTAGAACTTCTCAAGTTGTTGCTGCCTTTCTCGCCGCCTTTGTAAATGGGCATAATACCGGAAACCCACAACAACGACAACTACAACTACAACGACAACAACCAGAATAACAGCTGAGCTGAGTTTGCAATGCGGTGCGCTCTGTTGCCTCTCAGTCATCATAGTACTAAACAAAATGTACAAAACGTCATGTTCAAAGTTTCAGGCCAAAACCTACGTAACCCCAATAGCCTCCTGCTTCCTCTTCTTCTGCTGCTGCTGCTTCTTCTTCTTCTGCTTCTTCTACATACTTCAGTTACCCTTTAGTAGGAAAAACTTGCCGCTGGTTCCGGTGAAAATCCACTGGCCTTAAACTTAAACAGCTCCGTTTAGCCCCACAATTAATAGAATCCACACAAGTCCGCACAATTCCACAGTCTGTCTGCTAAGTCTGCCTACATACATACATACACACATACATATGTTCACATATCTGTCTTTTAGAACGTCTGTCTGTGTGTCAGTCAGTCTCATTGTTTGTTGTAACTGGCAGCATAATTACCACATATTTTCTGTAAGTGGCACAGAACGCAAAAGTTCCCATTTAGTCCGAAGTTGTTGCCACTTACAACTTACCACTTACCACACTACTACCACTACTACTACTACGGGGCACTTCCCAGCCAACTGAATGCACGGGAAATGAGATTCATTCTTTTGCTTTTTGCCAGTTGCCAGTTGCCTCTAAATTGCCCACAGTTGAGATGAGTTCAACTTCAAGCATCTATAGTCTTTCAAGTCTGTCTCTGTCTCTGCTTGATGCTTAATTACTCCCTAACCTTCCTAAACATAAACACTATATTATAAAAGCATGTTAAGCCATTCAAAACAAACCAAAAACACAACAATTTGTTTCTTTTTGACTCATATGCATGAGAACTCATGCCATTTGCTGTATAAAATTCTGTTGCTACTCTCTGGTTATTTAGTAAATATAAGTCTGAAATTTAGGCAATAAGTAAGGTGATCATCATATGAAAAATCATACCATATACAATTTTCTATCTCTTCAATATTATTATATTTAGATGGTATAAATGAACTCACAACAATCTTTACGTGGTAACAACCTAGTGACGAAAGAAAAATAACTGATTTTTATAAAATATTTAATTTTTAATTTAAAAAGATTTTGAAAGGTCAAACGCATTTTGACGAATGTCAAAATTGATTTTAAATAATGTTTACTCTATCATAATAACAATAAATTCTAGAAAGTCATTTTATGATAACTCCGCTTTAATGTAGTTTA
Source organism: Drosophila putrida (assembly GCA_037043535.1). Taxonomy (NCBI): domain Eukaryota; kingdom Metazoa; phylum Arthropoda; class Insecta; order Diptera; family Drosophilidae; genus Drosophila; species Drosophila putrida. The sequence continues at coordinate 2,329,076 of JBAMBI010000464.1, forward strand.
TTAATAATCATTTTATTCTATTGCTCGATTCCGGCAACTAATTAATGAAGCACTTTTTAATCAGTTTACAAAGTTTCCAGGTATAATTATACCTATATTAAATTAAGCCGCAGCCATATCGAAATGTTCCAGCACAGATCTAAGTGGTATAATTAATAGACACCGACAGAGACAGACAGAGAGAGAGAGAGAGAGAGACTTCTGTATGCGTGGGTTATTGAAATTGAAGGTGGCTTTTATGCTGCATTTAAAGTAATTTACATAATTTCATAATATGCAAATTGGCGCCGGGCAGATCGAAGATAAAACCCATTAAAAACAAACCAACAAATCAGCAGAGTTCCGGGATCCCCCCGTCAATAGGCGGGGGGTCTCAAACAAATTACAGATCGGTATCTTTTGATACGTAATTAATAACTACGCGTGAAAAACAATGAACTGATTGTGAGGAGGGGAAAATGGGAAATATTGTATTAAAAAAACAGAGGGAACACACATATGAGTTTCAGGCAAGGGTTAACTATAGAAGCTGGACTGTGTCCAGGTAAGCAACAGCCGGAGATAGTTGTTGATGTATCTGTATCTGCATCTGAGTATCTTGTATCTTTAGCTGGATTTTTGTAATATGAGAACTGACAGACCGCGCCCCCAAAAAAAATAAAGAAGAACTGGTAACCACAGCCGAGACGAATTTCAAAAGAAAAATCTCAAGAGAACAAGAGAAAAAGAAAAGAAAGGAAAAGAAAAGAACGACAACAACAAGTTGTAAAGAAAAGTTGCTACGCAGAATGAAATGCATTGTTATTGTTGTTGTTGCAACTATGGTGCAAAGAATATATGTATATATGTATATATAAAATAACCCTTGGGACATGTCGTGGAAAAGTCGAGGAAAACTTCACTCAAGGGTGAACCAAAGTCTTGTTTGTTATTGTTGTCATTGCGCCAGACACAGCGACATTTAGGGAGATGAAAATGGAAAGGGAGTCGGAGAGGGTGAAAGGAAAAACCCTACCGGTACCCGGTATGTCTAGAGGATGCACCCTACACTCGACCCTTATTTTTTAAGAAAGGGGGAAGGCAGCTTTATTGATAGATTGCAATTTCTCAGCGAAACCTCTTTTGTTTCGAATTGTAAAGAAAACTATTTTCTATTTTCCTGAAATCAAAATTTGCGTAACAATAAACTTTTTTGGCTCGCTGATTTATAGATATTTAATAAAGCGCTTTCCCAGGCGAAGCTTAAGCTTCACGAACATTTTGCATTTGCATAATAAAAGGTGAGACACTCGATAAGTACCAGTAAGTGAATGAGTGACTGACTGACTGAGTGAGTGAGTGAGTGAGTGAGTAACCCTTTCCATAACTGAGAACTGGGTGTATACTCTGGCAATAACAACATGCATTTGCTGATTATCTCGTCAGTTCAACAAGAGAATGGAAAATCGTCCTCGTCCTAGCAACCCTAGTGTTAGTGCTGGGGAATGTAAAGATTTTTCACAAAATTTCCATTCAATTTTCCTTTTGTTTACACGCCGGCTTTCAACGTTGGAAATTATGACGCAATTTATAGTTTTCATTTTTATCGCTCGTTGTGTGATTTCCTTTTGTTGAAGGTTTTAAAAAAGCATAACTAAGATTTATTTCCGGATTTGTGAAATTTACACCATATGCCGGCATATTACGATGCCGACTTTCCCAGCTGCCCAGAACTGATGGCAACTTCTTTCAGGGCTCGACGCAATTGTAAAGAAAAACTTTTCGAGTTTTCCCCTCCTCTGCCTCTGCCATGTGGAGGAAACATTAAATATATACCTCAAATGATGGCAGGGTAACTAAGGCCTAAGTCCAGTTTAAGCTGTAGAACAAATCGGAATATACTTCCAACACATGAAAGATTTATTAGATAAACAACAATTTTGCCAGCCTTGCAAAGCACATTAAGAACAGCTGAAGTAGCTTTGAAAAGAGCTTTTTAGGAAATAAATTAAACGAGTTTGGATTTCAAATAGATCAAATATATATGAAATATTTCGAAATATATTTCAAAGACATGAAAGATTAAACAACAATTTTGACAGCTTTGCAAATCACATTATCAAACCTAGATTTAAAAAGAGCTTTTAGGAGATGAATAAGAATAGTTTGGACTTCAAGGAACTTGAGAAAAACAGCAGAGAAGCAATTAAAGCAAAAGCCTTTAAAAATTTCCTAATTCAACCTTCGGCTTTAAGCTTTTCAGGCTATTCTAAAATACACACACTAATCTCGAAATTTGAATTTAGCCACAAACAAACAAGAGCTGATTTTCCTCGGGAAAATGCAAGATTAAAATCTTTATGCCACTTTTTTATGGCAGAGCAAAAGCATAACTTTCTCATTTCCATAATTTTTGTCTTGTTATCGCCGGGCAATAGAGAGTGAAATTTGTTGAGAGAATAATATCACGACAATTATACATAATTCAACTGTGAAATTTTATATTTTATACCCAAAGTAGGAGCCTTGGGGCCGCATTACGTAATGGGGAACTGACGAAACAATAATTCAACTCAATAAAATATGAAAAATGACGACAAGAAACCAAAAAAGTTAGTTTTATCGTCGAGCATAACTCAAAATCCCATCGGAAGAACTTGTTTCACACTCAGTGTAATCCAATACCAGAGGCCAGAACATAAAGTGCACAAGATACGAGAATGAGACTCGTTAGATGTCAGCTAGAAACACTATGTAAATATTATAGGAGAATTTATGCTACTTGCCCCATTCTAATGTCAACGCGTCTCTAAATAAATAACAAATTTTAGTTTACGACTTGCCTGACCTTCCCCATCCCCATCTCCATCCCCTGCCCTGACCTGAAACTCAAACCCAAAACTAAACCAAAGCAATTTGTAATATTTCAAGCAAACAAATGGATCATTCGACAGAACGCGTCGCAGCATAAAAGAAAACATAAATAAAAAATAAAATATATAATAAAATAAAATATATTAAGTACGCATAATCTTAAAACATAGAACTGGGCATTGTCTACACTCGAAATACTTATTCTGAGAAGTCTGTAAATCTTTTATGATTTGTGTGGCATCAAGTCAATTGGAATGCTCAGTAATTTGTCTGAATGTCATTAGACAAATCCTTGAATAAAGCTAACAAATCTTAAACCTAATAACTAATTCTTTATGAGCCTAGAACCCAATAATGTATCAACTTGTAGCTTTTGAAGATGCTAAATAAAGTAATTCTAGAAACTTATTATAATACTTAGTTCTAGAACGTAAATCAAACAACAAGCTCCAAGTCGAGTTTATCATTAATAAACAATTGTGAATAGTAATGAATTCTTCTAAAATAATATGTGTTATCTATTGATATTGATAAATAGCTAATTAACATAAGTATGTTATTAACAGAGCAGAGATACATTCGTGGAATTGTATTAACATTTTAATTCTTACAGAAACTCATTGCTTGTAACTAAGATTACTATTAAAATTATGTTCTCTAAAAATATTTTAATTTTAGAGAATAATTATAGAAATATCATTAAAAGTTAGAATTTAAACAGTGGCAAAAAGAGTTGTAGAAATTTCAATATTAATTTGTTATTTAGTTATTTAATATCTTACAGATACTGAACTAAGGAAGAGCTTACTGGATTGTTTATTGTAGATTAAATTCAAAATAACATGTTTAATTATATTCAAATTAACTGAAAATTAGGAAGAGGTGTTCATAACGGTATCTCAGTGTAACTAGCACAAGCTTCCAATAGTTTATTAGCCACATTTTTGATGGCTGTTTTCAAATGAAATTTGCTTCAATTTTTCATATGTTGTCTATGATATCATTCAACTATTGTTCCGGCAAATGTAAAGAGGCTTCACTGTCTCGTCGGTTTGTCGACTGTTGACTGTCGACTTCTCTGTCCATCTGTTTAGTTGTCGCTGCTACTTATGTGTAATAAATATGTTGCCAGCAATTTTAAAATTAAGAAATATATTTCAATTTATTGTAGAGTGCTCGACCACAGCTGCGCAGCTGGTTAAATGAGCTGCCGCTCTCCTCTCTTCCTCCTCTCTCTTACTTTATCTCTCTCTCTGTCTATTTGTCCCTCTGTCTGTCGACAGAAGGAGAGAGACTGTGAGACAGTTGGACAGACTGCAACTGCAACATAAATCATTTTCATCTTCGTTGCAAGTTGCAACGGAGCGTTTTGAGTTCGCGTACTTGCCACATGCTGCCAAATGTTGAGAGATTTTTCTCCTCCTCACTCTCCTCATCATCATCCTCATCGCATCGCTGCATTTTCCAAATATATACCCGGCCCAGAGCAGCCAAACACCCGAGAACCAGAACCACCCGTTCCATTGTCGAAGTGCATGGCAACGCCTACGTTTCATTCTTCATCTTGCCCCTGCCCCCTTTCAACCGAACCTGCCCCGTTGCCGCCGCAACGCCTTTGATTTATGGGCCAGCTTCCAATATAATTATGTTGTATCCAAAATATTCGAGCGATAGAAAAATGTCGCAATGTATTTTCGAAACTAGCAACAGATTCAAACATTTTCTTTGCCTTGCCTTCGAAATTTGAAAAATTGTCGCTCTTTATACACTTACCAAAAAGAATTCAAAACTATAGCATTCACTTTGTGTCCTTTTGTTCGCCTATCTGTTCTCCCAACTATGTGAACTCATTAAGTATTGGGGATATCTACATGAAATTTGGTATACATACTTATTTTAAGTGTAGTTTCTACATGTCTCAAATCTAACTAGCTTGTATTAATATATGTCAAGGCTGCCATAAAAAATATGGCAGCATAACTGAGTAAACTTTTTTTAACAGACTTTTTAGTCTATACATTTTTATTGAAAATCTTCTCCAATTTGTCTGATTTGTCTTGTATACGACATTGAAGAAATAGACTATTGTAACTATTCCAAACTTCTTCTTTTAAAATGATACCAATTATATTTACAATCAAAGGGTATTTTCTCGTCGTTAGCTCGATTTCTTTATAGTTTTAATATGAACTGGGTTAGCATTGGGTCGGGAGAGGACTGGCCTAGGCTTTACCATTCTATTTTAATTAAATTTTAAGTTGCCAAAAAAAAGATAGAATGGAAATAGAAGAAAATAGAAAATGTGTTGTGATTTATGAGGGTGCAGCTTCGATGCACCAGCAACGATGCCCAATCGAAGCCTATGAAATTGGGTGCTAGAAATATGAAATTGAAATCGAATTCGAAAAATGAAATAATGAATATACACATATATTTTGGGGCTTGCCAGAAATTCAAATATTCACATGATTTCGTGGCCTGACAGACTTTTAAATATTTATCTAAGGCAACCAAGGAATGCACAAAAAAAATAGTTCAGCTCTGGGGACTTGTTAAAATAATATCCATTTATTATTAATAATATCCAAATTTAAGAAAAGTATAAAATGATGAAAAGAATTTTCTATTAGTTATCCTAGTCTTTAATTTTCTATGCATCTGCCAAAAACCGAATTAAATACAACAAAAATAAGCAAAAATAAAAAAATTAATATAACTTTAAGAAGGCCTAAAAGAATAATTTGTCTATCAGCGGAAAAAAATGTATAAAATAAGGCTACCTTAAAACATGCCTAATTTTGGCAAAATTAACCCGTAATTTATGAAGTACTATTTTGAAACTGATTCGATCTATCAGTTGATTCTTTATTTACAAATATTCTAAATAGTTTGTTTCTTGCTTTTGAAATTAAATTTTCATCTGAATTGTTCTGAATTCTCGAGAGTTCTTTAAAGGACTTTTTTTGGAAAACTAATAATTTTAAATTATAAAGTTTTAAATTGTTTAATGTCGAGTCTTAACATTTAATCAACTTAAGACTAAAGACAGCTGTCAAATTTGGTCAGTTTGTATCAAATAATACCAAACATACAAACTGCGAGTTTCATTGAGGTAAATATAAAAAAAACAGAAGAAGTTTTCTATGTTAAAAGTGAGTTCTTGACTGATCGATACTATGTCGGCTATATGATACAGTGCTTCTCCCTTGTTGATGGTTATAATTCTTCTAGACTTCCATTGAAATCTAATTTAAAGTTATTTCGATTCTATTGTAAGTTGAGTATTTGAAATATTTACAAAGTTTTTTCCAAACTGCTTCTTTTTGTTAGCTTCAAATATTTTCTGTTATGCAGAAGCAGCAATTAAACATGAGTTGCTTTCTTCTGAACTGTTCACAATTCTTCTCTTCGGTTGTCTTCTCAACTCCTGTTCGCTTCTTCTTTGCTGTCTTTTACTCTTTTTAGTTTTTAGCTTCATTTTGATGTTGGCTAAAATCAAGACACCAAAAAAGCAAAAACCAAAAAAAAAATACATAGCCTCAGCATCGCATAAATAAATCTGTCAAGTGTTGCGCATAAATATCTCGGCAACATGTTGTTCAGTTTTTAGTTGTTGCCTCAGGCTGTTGTTGTTGTTGTTGTTCTCTTTGCTGTTGTTGTTGTTGCTTTGGTTGTTGCTGTTGCTTTAATTAAATGCTGCAATCAAGTGCGTAGCGCGATATTTCCAATGAAAAATTACAAAACAACAACAAGAACAATGAAAAAAGTGGCAACTGACAACAACAAAGACACACACACACACACATACGGCTAGTGACAGTTGTGGGGAAAAGGGGGTAAGCGGAGGGGTTGGGGGGAATAGGCAGATGGGCGGTACGGGGCGGGGCATGTTGAGGAGTGCTCACCATTTGGCCGCGGGCTCCGCCTCATATTTGTGCATTGAGAAAATTGTGTCCGTTGCACATTTGTTGACTTTGCCACTTGCCACATTCCCCTACCCCCCCCCCCCTACCTACAAGTTGCCCCCTTCCCCTACCCCCCTCGCGATTTGTACAGACCCTCGTCAAAAGTGCCGTTTGGCGTTGCGACCGCATCGCAAGTGGCCAAACTGCCCCCTCACCCCTTTGCTTTTTGTTGCCCCCTTCCCCCTTGTGGCTCCACTGTTCGTGCAACAAACCGATTGTCCCTCAATAGTTGCTGCTTTTGCTGCTGCTGCTGTTGCCCTAACGAACGGCCCCAGTGAATTAAATTCATAATTAATGCGTTGCATGCACGCACACACACACACCACACACACACACACCACACACACATACGCACTCACACACTTATACAGGCTTACGTAGCACGGACACGTAGCAGCTACCGTTGCCTCTTTGTTGCCTGACACGTTTATTAAAACTGATTTTTTATATGCATGTGAAGAGCCTCAACTACAGGGTATATTAGCTATGAGACACGTAATGGATATAATTAAATATATAGATAAATAATTATGAATTAATATGTATTTATTAATTGTTGAGTTACATATTTTACTAATAAATATAGCCAAATAAATATAAAATATGTTTTTTAATATCTCAAAACAAATAATTAGAAATAAATAAAAATAGAAATTATAGGTATGCCTTTTTATAACTATTCAGATTTTTTATTTATCAATAAATTATCATATATGTTATATTATAAGAGACTATGAATTAACCAACTCTACAATTGGAGCATGCTCCGTTTTGATCATAAGAGACTATAGAAATAAAAATAATAAAGTATAAATATGAATTGCAATAAATAAATTAGATATGTATGTTGTTTATTTTATATGGTATATTAATTATATTATATATGATTATAAATATTTTATCTATTTTATATAACGAATAACTTGACATTCCAGCTTACACTTTTAAGTTATTTAAAAATAATAATTAATGTTGCCTGATAGTATAATTAATCTTCTACAATCTTAATTTATACTTAAGTCTCATTTATAAGAGGTAAAGAAAACTATATACTATTCAATACTGAGATCCAAACATCACTTTTCTAATGATTCTTATTTACAATTGTAGGAAAATAAATAAATACAAATAATTACAATTTCATTTCAACTTAATACAGATTTCTAATTAATATTTTAAGCTTTTATTATTCTTATACATAAGTAAATAATTTATTATTGATATATTAATTATTTTTATTAGGCACATGAAAAAGTGAAGTTAGAAATCTATATCAATAGGTTTTCTATGCTCTTTGAATTATTTTATTTCATAATTAATTAATTCATAATTTTTCTGTACTATATTTAGTGTATACCAAGTTCGTTGTATTAAAGTTGACTTTTTTTGGCTTGTTTTTACTGTGCTTCGCTTTTAGCATATTTCATACCAATTTTTGTTTTGCTGTTCGCTTCTTTTGCACTGCACATTTCACATTTTTTTTATGCTGCATTTTGATTTGGTGCCAAAAGCAATTTGAATTTATTTCGCATTTGTTTCGCTCTTTTTTTTTTGCTTCTTTTAATTTGGCTTTATGTTGTTTCCCCTTTTCTGCACGCAATTTTGACCTTATGGCAATTACAATTACAAAGAGAACATGAATTTATATGTATGTAGATGACATTACAAAAAAAAACGATATGAAAAATATAATAAATTTATTTTTTATAAATAGGTCTTTCTTTATTTGATCATTATTTTATTAAGTATCTCTGAAAATCTGAAATTCTTTATTTAAATATTTTGTGAAGTGAAAAGGGTTATAACTTATAATTTGTAGGTAAAACTAAGTAAAATATTCAGTTCAAAATTGTTGAATAAATTTCCGTGTTATTCCTTATGTAAAAGTGAATCGATTTCTATGCGGATTACGTCAACTTTTATTTATTTATTATTAAATTTGGTATTTAAATTTGATACTTTTTCTATACAATTTACGACGTTAAAAAAGTGCACCTTAGTAAATTTGTTATACTTAAATCATTTTCAAATTTCCAATTTAAACTATACAATTTCTCAATACCTAAATAAATATTCTCTAAAATTTTGAAACTACAAAATTGTTGTACCTTTCACAACTCTCAGAACAATATAATTGTATATATATAATTTAATGAATTGCATTTAATAAACAAATTTAATGACATACTAAAATTAGTTTTGTGTAATGATATAGTGGCATTTTTATATTCGAAATATGCAAAAAACTTTAATGCAATTAATTGTGGCTATTGTTGCTATTGTTGTTGTTGTTGTTGTTGTTGTTAGGTTGAGCACGGGAAAGGTGTGCAATTATTTATTTGCATAGAGAAAAGTCCGAAACGGAAAAACGGCACGTAAAAATGCATTTAATTATAATTATTGCATTTCCACTTAACCGCCCCGCCCATGCCCTTAGGGTAACTAACCCCACCCACTGAAAGCAGCGAGCCCAGCTGTGCATTTTATTGGTCTATGCAATACCCTGTAATTGTAGCACTAGAAGAGGATGCCTGTTGCTAGAAGGGCAAAAGTATCTGTAAATACGTTTATCAAGTTGAAATATTCTGTTTCTATTTATTATTAGACAATTTAAATCATTAAAACATTTGCTTTTCCCAAGTGTAATATTAAAATTGTATCCCAGTTTATACTTAAAATAAATATTCAACTAGTTCACATTTCAGTCATTTGTTTTTCCTTAGTATTGGGCAAATCTTAAAGTTCATTAAGGAATTCTACTGTAGTTTAAATATTACAAATACTTTTAATATTAAATAAATTCATAAATTGTCTCCCTGTTTAATCTATAATTAAATCATCAACAAGTATTCAGAACATTTCAATAATTCCTTACTTTGAAATTTGCTTTAATTAAACGCTGGCTTTTTAGCTCATTTATCATTCTATCTTGTATCGTGGTACGTGGTATCTCTGATTCGTGCAATGTAATCTCAACGGTTATTTACAACGAAGCAGCGCGGAAAATTATAGTAAATATAAATAATAAAACAAAGTGCACAGCAGGCAAATGATAAAGTGTATTAAAATGCACGCAAATGCAGGAGACTTGCAATTGCCACGCCCCCATTTCGCCCAGCCCCCCCCCCCCTTTTTAAATTGCATGGCACGCAACAGGACGCATGAGTCAATAAATTCTTTCTCTCAGTCTCTCTCCCTTCCCTTCCCTGTCACTCTATTGTGGAAATGAAGAAAATCCACATGAATATAGCCTCATATTATCGTCAACTAATTTATTCATGGAGTTGCCGCCTTTCTCGCTAAATCTCATAAATTTCGCTTAACTGAACTTTAAGATTGGCCGCAATTCGGAATGACCCCATTTGGGTAATCGTATATAGAGTTTAAACGCGCTGACGATCGAGTTACACACTCGTAAATTTACACTTTTATATAGAACAATTCGAAACGGTTATAGCTTCATTTGTTTTTAGCTTTTTTCTTTAGGTTTCAACTGAATTTTATGGATATTTTGGGGTAAAATTGTTAAACTTTAAAACAGTTTTGCATGGTTAAATTATTTAAGATTATATTGGGAGTCCAAATATCCAATTTCATTAGCTTGGCAATTAAAATTTCTAGGATACGTAACAGAATTACATTTGAACAACTATTTTTTAAAGTTTTTCCAAACAGAATACATTTTTATTGTAAGTTATATTAAATGTTAAAGCTATTTATTTAATAAAACTCCTACGTCTGTCTACACACCAAATTTTAAAAGTTAAAATTTAAAACTTTCAATAATAATTATCCCAAATTATTGCCAGTTTTCAAGTTTAATAGGAAATAAATTACTATTTTTTTTATGTTTTTAAAAATATGAATAATAAAAACTATAGAAAAGAGCTTGAAATAAACAAAGATTAAAATCTACTTAAGTTATATATTCCTCTTTTTGTTTAGTCTGCACTTCTTAATCCGTTTTTTTTTTTGGGACAGAGAAAAAGGTTTTTGAAAAAGTGTCAGAAGCATTTAATTGATCATCAAACGAAGCTCATAAAAATGAAGATCTGTCTCCATTCTCGGGAACTTTTGCAAAAAGCCAAAAGGTAAACAAACATTAAAAATGCTTTTGGGTCTCGAAATGGAAGTGAGCATCAGCTACAGTTGGGACTCCATTTGGAGTTATCCACGTTCACCCCGCTGTGTTGTGTGTCTGCGGGGCATGCAACAGTAGCCAAAGGCAGCCTCTTGCCACTGCCCCCCTTCTGCTTGGCCCTCTCCTGATCGTGCCCCAAAAGCATCTGCATCTCAGTGCGGCATCTCAGCGCATGTCATGTCTCGTATCTTTTGTGCTAATCGTAAATAACTGTCGAAATTTTTTGCTACTGTATGTGATTTGAGGATGAAAAGGAGTTTTGCCAAGTGGCCAACGGATTGTGGATTGGACTGTAGTCCCACCATTATTTTACCCGTTGTTGTTGCTCGTGTTGTTGCTGTTGCTGGTGTTATCTGGGATCTGGAAACTCTGTGGACTGAGTCTGGCAGTTAAGAAGGCCTCTTTATATGCGCACCTTAAAAAAAGCATACAACAACAAGCGGCTGATACTTAACTTCTCTTTTCTTTTCTTTTCATTTTTTTTTTGCACACGGGGCACACTTATTGCCACGCAGCCCAAGAAAAAACACACACACAGATACACACAGACACAAATGGGGCAGAAACCGGAGTTGAAGCTGCGTCTTTGTGGCTGAAGTTGTGGCCAGGCCGAGAGTCGAGTGAAAAACATGTTTGGTTATAATTCTTCTTTTACTTTTGTAGCTTTTTTTCTATACCCTGTAATCGTAAGACAGACAAGAAATGCGGTTTGCCAAATGCAACAGACTGTTGAAATATATAAAGTATTTTATGAGATGTCAGTCTACCATTGCCCAATTGTTATTTACACTATTTTCAATCTATTTTAAATTCTTTCTGTAATTTAGAATGGGAATAGCTTATATCTAGACTTTATTTGTGCTTCTATGATTAAATATTCCAATATCAGAGCTCTAAGAGGTTGCAATCGCATGAAATCTATCAAGATTGCAATCACTTCTTGATTTTAATCACATTATTAATCTCTAATTGTAATCGCTCTTAAAGAAATTAACTATTGCATATTGATTGCCGATAAATTTTGAATGCAATAATATCATGATCACAATCATTGCTTGTTACATAAAATGAAAAGTCTTTTACAGATCTGGATAATATGAAAGTTATGAAATAATATAGACCATTTACTAGGTATCTATCAACTAAACAAACTCTGTGATACAATATCACTAGTTAGGAAAATATTTAATATGAATTGCAATAGGGATTAAAGAAAGTGTATATATTTAGTGAGTATCTGCTGGTTGAGCATACCCCAAACTGGCATATTCTTACTTGTTATTTTATTATTATTATTTCTTTTTAGCGTTGTCGTGCGTTTTTTAGGCTTTGCTTTCTTTACGTTTTTGGACATGTATCTGAAAGATACTTCTTTTTTTTATATCCGTATCTGTGTGAGTGTGCAAGTGTGTGTATCGGTGCTTGATGACGCTGACAAAGGTCTGTCCGCCCCAGCCTCAAATAGAGAGAGAGAGATAGAGAGAGGGAGAGGGAGGGAGAGAGACCCCAGCAGCGACCCCAAACCGTGGCCATACGCGATTTTAATGAAGCACTTAAAAAGCATAAATGAAAATAAAAACCCAACAAAGGCAACACATATTGCAGACAGACCCACACCCTTAACCCTCCCCCTCTCTCTCTCTCTCTCTCTCTCTTTCTCGCTCTGGGTAACCCTTAGCCCACGCAGTGCCAGTTTCAAGCCCATCTTCAGAACGACAATTGATATGGAGCCTGACTGCCTGCCTGTCTGTCAGTCCGTTAGTCTGTTTGCCTGTCTTGTCGTTCCTCAACCTCAACCTCAGCCTCAGATACATTACGTTCTCTTCTTTACTTTACTTTGCTTCTTGTCGCCTCTCTTCTCAATTTACTGTCCAAGTTTGTCTATGAGCAGAGTTCGAGCCTCGAAATTAATTCTAATCTAGCAAATTACGTTGGCCCTGGACTGAGCAGGGGTCGGGGTCGTGCCAAGGCTACCATGGAATCGGGAGTCGGGGGTGCTCAGGACCATTTATGCAGTCATAAAAATTAAAGACACCGCTTCCAGATAAGTGCGTGTGCCTTCACATATCCCACAGATGCTCTCAGATATCCCCCAGTCTCAAAAAAACAAACAAAATAGGAAATGGGAAAAAATACAGTAGCCAATAAAACGACAAACATTAAAAACATTAACAACAGCATTAGAAATGCTAAAAGGAATGAAACCGTATAGAATATAGAAGGAAGGGCCACCAATGGGTATCAGTTGGACCAATGTCATGCCATTGAATAATTGATAAAGAAACTGTGCGTACTTACGATAAGGAATTGAAATCTCTCTTTAATCCAAAGCCGAAAAACAATTAAAATTTTGAAGGGCTTAATTCTTTTTTATTTGTTTACCACAAGTATCCAAAATTTGAAATAAACTTGATCTGCGTGCAAATATAAGAAGTCTCCACACCAAATTTGGTGCTTCTAGGTCTTACCATCTCTGAGATCCTTTTGTAAATACGGGCGGACAGACAGACGGACCGACGGACATGGCTATATCGACTCAGCTTGTCGCCCTGATCCAGAATATATATACTTTATGGCCACGCCTCCTTCTGTCTGTTACATTCTTTTTTTTGAACAAACTTAAACCCCCCCAGGGTATAAAAATGTAAACATTCTCCTGTTTCTAAATCGTAACTTTTGGTAAAAATAAAGTACAATTTTCTTATATTTGTTGAAAATAAATTTGTTTGTCGGGCTATACTATCGAGGGCACTATCGATGGTTCAAAAAAAAACAATCGTCGAATATCGATGGTGCCCACTATCGATAGTTCTCCACCTCTACTCAGTTGTTGTTGCTGTTGTTGTGGATTGCATTGGCAAAAACCATATGCAGTGGGTGCATTCAGCACCAACACTAGCACAACGGTGTGCGTGCTGTGTGCAATTGTTGTTGTAGTTGTAGTGACGGTGAAATGGGTTCATTGCACGTAGCCCCCCAAAACGACCAACAACTGTCCGACAGATCGACCGAGCGACCAACCGACCGAACACCCGCAACCCCCCAAAACCCACCTTTTAGTAAGTCGCTAGGCGATAGTTAGTGTTGTTGTTGTTGTTGGCTTAGACAGCCTGGCCGGGTCTCTGCTTAGCTGCGTCTGTGACTACGGCCTGTGCTGCTTTTGCCTCTGCCGACGTTGCGTCGTGCATTTTGCACTGTTTGTGTGCCTGCATTTTGCTCAACACTCATCGCTGTTTGTCGCTGCTCTTTTGTTTCACATTCGCATTCGCGGAGAGCGGCAGCCCGAGTTTTGCCATCGCTTCTAATGCGGCCCGACTGTGCTCCAAGCCGACGACGGCGTTGCCACCTTCTACATACATACATATATTGCGACGAGGCTGTGGCAAAAACACGCACACAGACGCACATTCTCTCATACACAGGCACATGCAAGTGGCCCCAACGTACATACATATATACGTTGACGTTGGCGTCGGCGTCACCGTTGTTTATCGTTGCCTTTCTTTTGCGGGCTGCCATCATTTGCTTGCCTTGCTTCAATGTTTTTGTTTTTTCTCTTTCTTCTTTTAGTTCATTTTGCTGTTGTCATTTTTTTATTTTTGCTGTTTGCAGCTCTGTTTCTGTTTCTTCCATAAGGTTCGTCGTTGCTTCTGTCTCTTTGGTTTCGTTGCTTTTGTCTGTTTTGTTGTCTTCGCTTTGGTTGTCGCCTCGTTTTGTATATATGTGTGTATGTATGGATGTAGCACACAGCAGCAGTCTCCCCCGCCCTCACCGGCGCACCTACAAGCACACACACACATTCAGGCTGACTGTCGTTGCTGCTGCCGAACTGTTGCTGCTTTTTTTTGCACATTCTGTCTGTTCTCTCTTCTCGCTTGCATTTTGTGTATCTCATCTCGTGTGCGCTTTCGCCGCTTTTGCGCTGCTTTTGGCTCTGCTACATTGCTTTCCAATCTCTCGGCATCGCTGCGCCCCAACAACAAGAACAGCAAAAGCAACAGAAACAACAGCAAACAATCGCCGTCGCCGTCGTCGTCGCTGGCGTCGTCGTCGTCGTTGCCCCGACGTCGTCATCGTTTTCTCTATTTTCCTCAATCGCTTTGCCTTTTCATTTTCAATTCGCATATTTTGCAAACTCTACTTTCAGTTATTCGCCGATAATTGATGTCAAAGGACGCAGTTGTGCTCCGCGTCCGCTGCTCTCGCCGCCGCCGTCGTCGTCGTCGTCGCCATCATCGCCTCCAGCTCTACACAGCATCCGCATCCACATCCGCACCTGCATCCACATCCTTTAGCCATGCCCAAGGAGGATCCATTTGTGAATCGTGCTCAGCTGTTGAAGGCCATCAAAAAGTATCCAGAGATTTGGGATTCCAACAACAAGCTTCACTTGTGCCGCAGCGTCACTTCGCCCATGTGGAACGAGATCGCCGAACAGTTTGGCGGCCATGTGCCTACAGGTGAGTGCGACAGAGATAGCCGTATCGTGTGTATCTTGTGAGAGCAACAACAGCAACACTAACAACAACCGATTGCAAGCTCAGTCTTTGGTCAATTTGTTATTGTTTTGCATTTCGTTTTATTTTTTTGCTGTTACTCTGCCTCTCTCTAATTCTCTCCCACAATGCTCTCCAAGTCAAAGAGAGACACTTTTGTTTTTATGCTTTGCGTGCGTGAGTCTAAAAATAGATGCACTCACGACGTGTCACAGCTTTTGCAATGTTCGTTTATTCATTGGCTTCTTAGGGCAAAGCGAACGAGGAAAGGGTATCAAAACAAAGGAAGGTGTACGTAGTATTTTAAACTTTAAGTCCTGGTCTAATGCAAAATAATTTGCTTACAAATTTACATGTTGAATTTGATAGAATATTCTATTTTAAAATATTTAATTATGTTTTATATAAATTTGTATGAATATTTCCTCTATTAGGAAATTCTTCTTTGTTTTCTAGTGTATTTTTTGTTTATTTCAGAGTCTTCTAGCTTTAAAACTACTCTGTAAAATCGAGCTTTTATTTTAGAATTTAATTGAAGATACTTATTAGAGATTCTTGAAAAATTTTAACTTCCTTTTCACTTTGAACGTCTTTCATTCTCTCTTCTTTCGCACAGTAAAATTGCAGTCAATTTGGAGCCAAATGAAGTATCATTATCACAATTTGGTGCATCGCCAGATCCTTCACAAAGAGCGCTTCAATACCAAATGGGAGCACTTTGAGCCAATGTCCTTTATGTACAACATAACCGTGGCCAAGATTGTGGGCGCCCAAACAAGCGTTGCCACCTCCGATGCAGCGTCCCCTGCTGGCGAATCTGTGCTGCAAGTGGGAGGATCACCTCCAACGTTGCCACCACCGCCATTGCCAAGTGCCACACACGGACGCGGTCGTCCCAGCGGCAGCTTTAGTTGGTTACAATCACCGGCCACGACGACCCCGCCAACTCCACCGTCCACGACAGAGCTGCCACATCTGATCGCGCAACCTCCCGCACATGTCATGAACTATACCGTCTTCACCGGACTTGTGCCTCCGGCTTCTGTCACCGTAGAGACAACGACCACGCCCTCTCGCAAACTGGGCCGACCCAGTTCGTTGCATAACAGCATGCGAGGTCGCATCATCGATGCCATTAAGGCGCGCCCCTCTCTGTGGGCGGGACGGCAGCGTAGCGAGAAGGGGCAAGGCCAGAGCCGCACCTCCGCTGTGTGGAAGGAGGCGGCCACCGAGATGGGCCTAACGCCAAGTAAGTAAATCTAGAGTGAAGAGAGGGATAATTAGCGCAAATATAGAGTGTGCTCAACTACGAGATGCTCTGTTTCTAGAAGAATGACCAAGAATATGCATTTCAAGACACTTTTGTGAGTAATAGAAATAAGTATTGAGTTACCCAAATATAAATATGACTTCTAGGTAGATACGCATTTAAAAGACCTAAAAGGAAGTCGATCAGTTAAATTTACTGTCCGATCGTGAAAAAAAATATTTAGGATAGATAGCTTTTGGAGTGCAGAAGTAAGAGTATTTTAAATAAGTCTAACCTTTATATCAATTATCCGATCGTTATGAAATATTCAGGATAGATAGAAAGACATTTTTAAGTGCGAAAGTAAGAGTTATTCGTACATATAATATTTCTAAATTAAAAAAAAAACTTTTCTACCTTCTGTTTTATTTATCCGATCGCTATGAAATTTTCATAAATATTTAAGAGTGGGAAAAATATGTATCTCGGCGTTTCTGCATGCACACTATCACGTACATCTCTGACGTCATTGAGGATGAGCGAGCGACTCCAGACTGCAACTACAGATAGCTTGCCAGAATAAAGCTTTCCCTCCAAATTTTTCCGTTGTTATATTTTATAATTTTGAGGCAACACATCGACGTTTATAGGCATACTAAAATTTGAAGCTGCTTAAAATTTATTTTGATGTACTTTTCATCACCCAATGTTATCCATCGTAGCAAACGAAATTTTATTTATCCGACCTGTTAGGATGTGTTACGCATACGTTGGGATTTATATCTTAGGAAAGTCGTATTCGTTGAAAAGTGGAAGCGCTGGTTTTCAGTCTTTTTGCTGCCTCAACGTCACTCAACTCAGAAATTGCTGACAATGTCCTTTCAGGGTTTGTTGCGTGGCTATTTGCAGACTTCTTCTTCTTCTTTTTGAACGTTTTCTAAAACCATCCAAGATTGATTTGGCGATTTTTAAAGTTTTTGCAATCTTTAAAACTGACTATTAGGGATTCTCTAAGAAAATGGGCAGAACTTTCTCACGTCTCAGAACTTTTCCACTGCTGATAATTCTGACAGAACTGCAACAATTTCATCGAAACTTTCCATAAAGCACTGCACAATCATCGGTAAAAATCTTGCACAGTCAAATTTGGAAAATAAAAGTCTAAATTGCTTTCAAAAACCTGATAACTTTGTGACCCACATTGAAATGAGAAGGCCTTTAGTTAGACCACTTTCCGAGTCTAATGGAGTTCATCTCTCGCTTGCAGCCCTTATGCAGACACGTTGGTCGATCATTAAGCAGCGTTACGTGGACGAGCTGCAGAAGGAACGACATGCTCAATATGGACAGCAGGTCTTCCGATCCAATTGGGAGCACTTTGAACGCATGTCCTTTATGAGGGAGATGCTGCTGCGAAAGGTGGACGAGCGGGAGCAGACACGTGAGCACATTCAGGAGATGGTCAGTGAGCAGCAGCAGCAACATCATCATCATCCTCATTCTCATCATCATCTACAACAACAACAACATACCCAGCAATTGCAACTCTATAGACCACCAGGACTGGCGGAGCATGCTCAGGATATGCCAATTGGATTGGTGCAACATCAGTTGCCACATCATGGGGCATTGCATCCGCATCATCATCCTCATCACCATCATCCGTTGCACGGAGGTAGCAGTAGGCGACGTGTCAAACATGAATCTGATCTTGAATGGGATCCCTTCGAGATGATACTCCATGTGCAGGGAAATGGCGAACCGGCGGCCAACTGAAGAAAGACTGAGACCACTGTGAGAATGCACTAGAGAATGGGAAGAGAGAGAAAGAGACAGCCTAGGTCTACACTATAAATATACATAAAAACATACATATATATATTTATACATACTATATAAATATATCGCCAGATGTAAAACTAACTACATTACAATCCAATTTGTATTTCCAATTTACCACTTTGCTATCAAAATAAACATCACATAAAATACAGATACAGGTAGTTTTTTTTAATGAGGGGGTGTTCCGAAAACTAATAACTCCAAGGTACACAATTCTTTAAATTAATAAGAAATCATCAAAAGTTTACAAATGCCCAATTATTTTCAAGTCTTCAAATTAATATTTTTAAAATTAATTTTATAAGTTAAATAAAATTATTTTTTTATAATTGTTAAATTTTAATTTGAGAATATCTCTGAACATAAACTTAAAGTTATTCGACCAAAGAGAATCTACCAAAAAATTGTATAATATTTTAATTTTAAATGATTAAAATTTAATTTAAGATTTTTTATAAAAGCTGTACTTGACAGAAAATCGCCACAAAATGGAAAAAACTCCAATGCCGACGTTTTGTGGAATAAATTAATTATGCATAAATGAATTTATGCTAATTTTTGAACAGTGTGTGCAACATTTGTCGATTGCCAAAATCAGAAACATGTTTTGCCTGCCACCTTGTCACTTGCCACTAACTTTCCTCCCCGCCTGCCACTTCCCCCCGCTCACCTACTTGGCGGCCACACATAATCGTAACTCGTGTAAAATTTCCACTTTTGTGGCGAGAATCTGTAGCTGTAGCTGAAGCTGAGACTGAGGTTGAGGCTGAGCTGTGGTTGGCTGTGGCACGCGTAATTCCAATCACGTGCCACACAGCACAAAACTTTTCAAACTGTAAAGCGTTTATCAAAATACCCCCCCAACTTCCCTCCTCCCACAAAGGAGAGGGGGTGGAAGAGAGGGGACTCTTCTCTACTCGTTACCCACTGAAGCACTCATCAGGCGAACATAATTGGTTGGCTTGTCAGACGAAGGATTCCGCAGCCATTTGGCAACAGCTTTAGAACTACCACTTGAAAGGAAGGGGGGTAATATAGAAAGAGAGCGGGAGGGGGAGGGGAGGGTACTTCTCGGTCGTCGGTATCTTCAATAATAAATGCATTTCACTGTCGAATTTGCCGCATTCTGCACAACACACGTGCCTTAAATAATTCACATCGCATTTAGCGGCGTTTTTGCCAGAGCTCTCTAATGGCCCCAGCGATTTGGTGGAAAAGTAGAATGAGATTTGGGTCTAAGTTTGGTCTTGGCTATGGCTTTGGGTTTAGGTTGGGGTTTGGGGGAAGGCGTGGCACAACGCCAGCTCCAGGTAAGTGGAAAGTAGTTGGCTACGTTTTTAGTTCTAGGGCGAAAATTTGCCTAAAAACCCCAAAAGTAGTTTTGCTTCAACTTTTATGCTCTGTGCATTTATCAACGCCAGCTCCCAAAAAACGAGATGCGACATGGAACGACTCCACGAAACACTACAGCAGCAGCAGCAGCAGTAGCCCCTAAAGGGGAAAACCCGGGATGGGATAAAATAGAATGGGAAAGGTAAAAGTTTCCACTAGGTGTCTGTAAGTGTGTGTGTGCGTGTGTGTGTGTGTGGGTGTGCCTGATGATGGAGCGTTATTTAAATGGTTTTCGGATGCGTGCGTGCGAAAATGTTAGTTGCGATTTCTTCAAAATGCCAAGAAAAATGGCCAGAACACAACAGAACAGAGCCGAGATAACTTAAGATTAGTATGCAGAGAATGAAGTAAATATCATGTTTTGTGCTCCAAGTGGGCTTAAACAAATGGTTCACAGACTGGTTAAGCAGTGGTTCAGCAGGAAAAGCTTAAGAATGACAAACATTATTTGTAGATTGCTCCAAGAAAACTCAATTGCTGTAATTACTTAAAAAGTGGGTTTAAAAACTGAGTCAAATTTGAATAAGCTGGGACACATATGAATATGTACTTGAACTTTAAAATATGAATATTACAATCATGTTCTAATAAGTATCTTAAGAGTATGAGAAACAACTATTTTTTCACATTAAAACTTGTTCAAAGAGTGGTTCATTCTCTAGTTTTAGCTACTTATATTAACTCGAAACAAGTTCCATTTAAGCAAATGTAAATTACTTTTAGGTTGAAAGTCTTAACTTCAAATTTATTTGATTAGGAATAGAAATACTTTGAGTAAAATAAGAGACTCTCAGCTTTTTCAATTTAAGCCATATTCACAGGCAGCTTTAAAACGTAGTTTATTGATATAACTTGGGAACTACTTGTCTGACAGTCTTGAAATTTGGTATGCTATTAATTATTGAAGTATTTAACAAATTGTGGTGCAAATAAGTTTCAGAGCTAGTCCCGAAAGCATTAGTAACTGATTTAAATTATTGAAAATATTAACAAATATGACCAAAGAAAACACGCGTTATACGAGATAAGTTTTAATTTGATCTCACATTTTATCTTTGCTGATGCTGGTACTAACTTTTCTCTTTGGGGGCATCTTAATAGCTTTCTAGTGGAACGTGCCACAGTGAAAACTTTGCATGCCTAAATGCTTGGGAGGTGCTTTCTTTCCGCAGGAAATCCCAAACACACACACTCGCACACACACTACCCAAAGATACACACTCATACATATGATAAGACTGCTTATGTGAATTATCGCACATTTTCTGGTATTGCGAGCGAATCTCTTGCCATCCACGTGCCTCGCTTTCCGCGTTCCACGTTACCCCAAAAAACTAGGAAAACTTGTCTAAAAGTGAGCGCTACTCATATCTCCCAGGGGGGTGGCGGGGGGAAAGTGTGGTGGGGGAGGGGGAGAGGAGGAGAATAGAAAGACGGCAGCGCATGAAAAACTTTTAAATTTACTTTTGCCAAGAGTTTTTCCGGGACCGTGCGCCTCTGCCACGCCCTCGCGCCTATGCATATTCATTTCAAAAATCCACACACACACACACTCACCCACACACTTAAGTTTTCTTTTAAAAGTTTATACTCCTTTTGCCCCCCTGTCCTTGCCACAATCAGCGTGTTTTCCGTTGCCCAGAACTCAGGTCGGATTTCGGCTTTGGTTCGGTTCGAATCGGTTGAGTTCCTTTTTTTTGAGGTTAGGTTAGGGGGATTGGGGATTTTTCCTGTTGGCAACGCTTAATAGAGCTTCCAAAAAATTTGTATTGCATTGCTGCCGTTACATGTGCTACAAATTTCTTACTCCCCTCCCTTGCCATTGCCATTGCCCGCATCTCCTTACCACACATCTCCCGAGGCGAGGCCCGAGAGCAGTATGCCTCGAACCCCAGGTCCTTAACCGAAA
Organism: Drosophila putrida; assembly: GCA_037043535.1. Taxonomy (NCBI): domain Eukaryota; kingdom Metazoa; phylum Arthropoda; class Insecta; order Diptera; family Drosophilidae; genus Drosophila; species Drosophila putrida. The sequence continues at coordinate 2,350,923 of JBAMBI010000464.1, forward strand.
CCAAAACCAAGCCAATTCCAATTCCCCCAGCTGCCAGACAACAAGGTTTTTGGGACTCCCTCTATGTCTATGTCTATGCCTATGTCTATGAGCTGTCTACAGTGGGACGGCATCAAATAAAATGCAACAAAAATACAAATACTACAAATAGAAAGGTATCCGAAAATCATATATGTATGTGTTGGAAAAGTTAGGTTATTTGAATTGCGTTCTCAACTTTACTTATAATAATTTAACTTTAATAATAATTTTACATATTACATCTCCATCTAACATAAGGTGTATCATAATTATATATTTACATTTGAACTATTTGTAAATGTACTATTAAATATGATTACATCTAGAACATAGATTTTAGATATACAATTTTACATATTTATGAAGTAAATATTATTATTGAACCTCTTTTATTTAAAGAATACATATCAAAATATTGTAAACCCATAATAAGTTTCTATATATTAAGTACTTTTTAAAAAGCTATTAGTAAGCAGCTTAATCTTTCTAAAATTGATATATTACACTCAATCTTATAGTGGTAGTTTCTTTAAAATAATTTTATTGCTTACTTACTTTCAACTATTTGACAATTTTAATGAATATTTTTTTTATTCTTGTGTTTGTGTGAAGTCGTATTTAGTTTGCCAAAATTTTTGTTGGCTATTTCGTTTTTTTGTGTCACTGTGCAACTGACAGCGTCTTCTTGCTCCTGTCTCCTGCCTCCTTCTACCATCCACTGCATTGGGAAATTGTTTGCTGTAAAATGTTGCCCCACGTATCCTGCAGCAATTCGTAAACTAATTCTACATACGTGCCCCTGTCAGTTGCGTCTCTCCCCTTGACCCCCTCTTCAACCTGTACCCCCCCTCCTTCCCTCTGTCTCATTCCCTTAACTGGCGTGTGTGCGTCATGTTTTGATTGCGTTTGCCGTTGTCGTGTATACGAATATATATATATAGTATATATACATTTTTTTCCTAATAAATAATTGCATTTTCACCTCAAGAACTCACTGACAGAAGGCCAGGGACGGCGAAGGAGAGGGGTTTTGTTGAAGAGGTAAGAGCTTAGACGGGGGACACAATTCAATTTGGCCGCGTATCCGTTTTGGGCAAATGGGAAAGAGGGAAGAGGGAAGAGGAGCCAAGCCAGTTGGGCCTGACAGTGTCTGTTTTGTAATTCCATTTCTGATTTCATATTTAGCTGTCAGTGCGAAATGATTCAATTTTCTAGATTTTGTTGTGCCTCAACCAATTTGCGTGTCGGGAGCGTTGCACGAATATCTGACGGATGCAACAATTTTCATATTGTGCAACAATAACGAAATCTAAACAATTTGCAATTTACCAAACGCAAATTATAGCCAGATATGTATGCAGCCAGGTATGTTTGATTGAGGCCAAAAGGAAAAAAAAGTATCTATCCTAAATGGAATTTCCTAACTGATCAAAATACGCCCTGATTTTGGATAAAAACCTAATGGAGGAGTGTCTATATCAAATTGCAGCTGTCTTGTTATAAAAGTGAAGCTTTGAAAGATAACCGAACGTTGAGAACACTATAAATAGTTAGTTAAAGGAATAATGTCGTTATCCAACTGAAATAAAATACTGAATGTGATTCAAAGATAGCTAGAGAATATCTTGATAGTATCTAAACAAACTAATAAGTTAAAGTCATGTTAGTGGAGAAAACTATAAATATTTATCGGAAAGAAATAATGTCATTATTCAACTTGAATAGACCATGGAGTATGTTTAAGAAATAGCTAGAAAGTAACTAGAACAAACTTCAGCTGTTTGGCTATAAAAGTTAAGGTCTGAGACTGTTACGAACCAACAGAAATTTATGAAAAGAAAAGCCAAATCCTACTTAAATTACGAACTACATATAATGAAATATTACCTTGAAAGAAACTCTCTGTAATTTCAGCAGTCAAGGCTTAAAAAGTCTGAAAGAGAACTTTAAACAATAGAAATGAGTTTCGAACTCTACGAAATTTAATAGCTAATCAAAATTATTCCCTCAATATGATAAAAGATTCCCTTGGGAATAAAAGCATCAAATATTTCCTGGCTGGCTATAAAACCCAGTGACTGACAAGCATAAAAAGAGATAACGCACATTTGGAGGCAATTATCCATGTTAGGCAAAAGTAATAAAAATGTGTACATTCTGGAATACAACAATATATCCAAAATAACCCAAAATAAATTAGGTAAGCAGGAACTATAGCAAATTTCAACTGTAATACAACTATAAAACTGAATGACAGACAGACAGACAGACAGGACAGACAAAGAGTCAGGTAAGAGATGACAGATAAATCTCATGTTATGTATTCATAATGCTCGTACATATTTGTAAATACAATAAAAGCGAGTATACAATGTATTCATTTGGCATGTGAATGGCATTCAGTGTAAGTCGCAAGTCGTAAACGCATTTTAAGTACCCGGCTAATTTCAACTATCCAATTCCCATGCAAATATGCACATTGCGCAGTCTTAAGTAGTTGCATTCAGGGAGATGGAGAGGTGACTGTTTCCCTGTTTTGACATCCTTGAAGTCGTTAATGCCGGAAGTGTCCTTCGTCCTCGTCGTTGTCCCTGGCACACTCTCTCTCTCTCTCTCTCTCGCACGTGTCCCGGCATAAAATAATGCGACATTTTTATGGCCCAAACGAGTGTCAGACGAGGCAACTTAAAGCGCTGCCTTGAAATTTATGAATGAATTTCAGGGTAGTTTAGGTGTCTCCGCGAGAAACTGAACTGAACAGGAGTTAGGAGTCGGGAGTCGGGAGTTAGCAGTCAGGAGTCGCTAGGTTAGTCTGTCGCTCAGGTAAGGTCATAATTCAGCCTCAGCGAGGCGTTTCTCTAATTTCTTTTTGGCCAAAAACTACACTTTTCGCTCTTTGCATAGTAAAAATGCCCAGGTAAATTTATGGTGCAACGTGCGGCAAATGTTCCAGGTAATCCCAGAATGAATGAATTGCCCACTTGAATTGTGAATGGTGTTTTCTCCTCTTTGTATCTCTCTCTCTGCACTGCAGTTGTGAAATTTCGACTGCCATTCCAAATCCATTAATATGAATAGCTCTATCAATATGTTAGATGACTACAGAAGAAAAGTTGAACATTATGTCTTGACTACGGGGTAAGAGTTGAAATATCTTTTTTGGTTAACATAGCTGGAAAATATCTCAACTTTTCATACTCTGGCTTGAAACCCTCTTCCGGGTTTGTCAGATGACAGAGTGGTTTAATTTGATCGTCTTTAGACTTGAGGCATTATCTAGGACAGTTTCCCCATCAACAATGGTGCCACAATTGGTGCAATTGAACTCCGATGTAACTATATCCAAAAGTCGGTCGGCTTCGAGATCTGTGAATGTTTTCAATAACTTAGAGCACACTGATTGAGTTCTATGGTTTCAATACCTTTTCATATCACGTCCACCTTGTACTGAACCACATTTACAATTGTCTTTTAGTTGATTTGATTAGTTTGGCTTTTCCTATTACTCCCCGTGTCACTTAAATGCTCGACTAATTAATTCTGTCGTTAAACCGTACTGCGATATTTGTTCGAAAATGACTCTTTCGAAATTGCAACAATTGTTTAACATTATCCTTCATCATACATAGTACAAAATACATGTATGAAGGAGGATGACATTGAACAATATGTCTATGATGAGCACGTGTTTCTGAGCCTAAAAACTTCTTACCACATAGCGAGCCAATTGCTTTAGACTATTAGGAACTTATGTTCAAAATAAGCTGAAGAGCACTCAGAATTTCTCAATCGTCTCAAGACTCTGCTTTTGCTGCAGCAGCTGATGTCGAAGCCATTGTTTTTTAAAATAAATTTCAATTACGTTTGTCGCACAAATTTATTTCTTTTACTCCAAAGAAATTTTCCTTTTGACAAGCACTGTCAAATGTCAAGTGTCAAAATGAATGGCAGAGAATATCGAGCAGAGTTAACTATCGATAAATAGTATTTATGAAATGGTATTAATTAAAAACAACTTATCGAAAACAGTGCTGATAAAACGACGACATACCACACTAAAATCGGTTAGGTTTTGAAAAGAATTATGCAAGTTTAAAGCCTTTCAAAGCCATGGTAGTAAGTAAGTACATGTTGCAAAAAGACTAAGTTGTAGAAACCACAGAAACATATAGAGAGACGGACATGGCATTATCTACTCAGCTCAGAATATGCCTACTATTTAAGAAGAATGTATTACTATTCACAATTGTTTATTAATAATTAATTCTCATTTGGATCTTACATGTATAAATGCTGTTTGATCTACACTCTAGAAAAAGTATTATAATTAGTTTCTAGAAATACTTAATTTAGCATCACCAATAGCTATATAGTTAGTTGCTACTTTATTGTGTTCTAGGCTCGTAAAGAATTAGTTATTATGTTTAAGATTTGTTAGCTTTCTTCAGACACTTGGTCAATGTCATTTGTCTAAGTTGCAAGCTTAGTAACATTTAAATTATTTAAAGAGCCAAGTTAATTGTAGATCCAACTTAAAGATACGATTATTCACATCACATTATTAATTGATTCCTTGAATAACTGAACAATTTCCGTCAATTAGATGTAGCTTAACCCATAACCTAAGTACTACCAACCAACTAAAGATAACATTGAAGGTAAACTTAATTATTATCAAAAGGGAAAGGGACACACATTTTACGTGAACTCGGTAAATTTCCTTATGTATGTGAACTGAAAGTTGGTCAATAAATAAATAAAAGAGAAAGTGAAAGAAAGAAGGAAGATAATCAACATTTTGTAGGCGTCGTCACAGTGTTTTGGTTTTCGGGTTGACGCAATTTGTAGGGTTTGGATTTGGGAGGGAGGATTGGTGTCTAGTGTCTAGAGCGTAGAGTCTAGGGCAGAGTTTAGTTATTGGGCTCGTTTCTTGTCGATTTTTCCATTCTTTGCTTGTGTTTATTTGATTGTCATTATTTTGTGTAAATATTGACGCTCTTGTCATGCCCAGTAGCACTCAACGTTAATTGATTTCGAATTGGAAGCCACTCTTTTTGTTATTATAACAATACTCCCCCGCTTCAATTCAACTCAACTCAGTATTCAGTATAACAAATCCATATTCAATACAATACAGCCACACGCTGGAGGAAACACACCTCGGCACTTGCATAAATAAACAACAACGACAACAACAACAACAACAACAACAATAACAACGAGACAGACCAGCAGAAAAACAGAGAAACCAGAAAAGCATTCACAAATACACTCACTTACACTCACATTCAATTACCATAGATAAGCCACAGTCACAGTCACATTTAAGGCAAAAGCCTCTTCCGAGTCAAGTACATCAATCCATATACTAGAAGTACTATATAGTATTATACCCCTATATACTTTTATGTACATATCCCTCTCACTACCATTTGTCAGTAACTTTTAATTGTTGCGTCTCTCGATTAGTTCATAAAATGACAAATAACATAAGTATATAAAAAGATTTTAATATAATAATCCTAACCAGTTTCAAGAGGTTTTATGACTTGCATTTTTCAAAAGCTATTTTGTAATTAAATAAAAATTATTAAACAAGTAAAATATAATAAATATGTACCAGGTAAATCTAACGAAAATCTTTTGTTAAATCAAAGAATCGTCTTACAATCGATATTATTACAATTTCTCTATTTAAACTCCAACTGCCTAAGTGAACTCTTTGATTTTTAGTTAAGTTGTTATTCGATATATTATAAAAAAAGTAATGTCAAGCGAATCAAATAACTCTATTTGAAAGATATCTTACTCAACTCATGTTAACAATTTAATCTATTTAAAAGAGCGACTTAACTTTTCATAAAAAGTGAGTGCAAAAATCAAAAACAAATACAAACAAATGAAAGTTTCTTAAGCTTTTCTATAAATAACAGCTGTAAATATGTGCTGATAGCGTTAAAGATACAGATACAGATACAGCCTGGAGGTGGGGGCCACAGATACAGATAGAGTTACATATAGCAATAAATGGGTATATAAATATTTGTTTATGTTTTCACATGCCGTTTATCAATGTGCAAACACTTTAACCATGGCCCATAGTCTTCGGTTCGGTTGAGGTTCTGGATGAGGTTCTCAGTATGTTTACGGTCTCAGAGATACTCTCCGCCTGTACCTAGGAGGATTTATCTTATCTGAACCGAACCATTGGGTCCGGGGTCTTGTTTTGTTTGTCTCTTCTTCTACTACTTTTAACGTTGTCTTTGCTGTTTGCTCAATTAATACGAAATGTAATTGAAAAACAATGCAATTAACTAAATCAGTTAAGCACGTCGCATAGCTCTGGCGCCCCTAGATAAACCCGGGACCCCCTCAACGGGTTCTACCTTTTCAATGATGTTACGCATTTGGCAGCTGCAAGTGAGATGACTTCGATAAAACACCGACTAAGGGATGCTCTGTAGTTGAACTTGTAGTTGAGTATAAATGTTAATCGTTTTAACAAAGATTTCTTGATATTGCTCTTGATTCTATATAACTTTACAATTATAGTGATAGAGTTCTATGACAATTCAATTTGCAATAACCTTTTTTGCATTCGTCTTTAATTTAATATATAATATACCTGCTTTTCTTTAACTTCTGACATTTGAGATTAGTGAAATTTGTAGATAGAAATATACTTTATTCTGATAGTCAACTTTGTTTAATTTGGATAGTTCCAGGTAGTTTTCCTTATACGATAGACATACTGTTCTCATTCCTATTCTAATGTTAATGTTATTTGATATAATTTTTAAGCTTCCAGTCAAACCTATTTGAAATCATATAAATGCTATTGTTTTTATACATTTTTATTTAGAAAATGTATATAAATATAATTCTAATGGAGTAATTTCCAATTTATGACACTTAATATCAGAAAAATATGTAATTTTGTGCATATGTAGTATTCTTTTTTTGACATTCAAAATTATATTTTATACATAACAATATTTTAAATTTCTGAAATTTAATATAATAATAAATTTACAATTTATACTTATAAGTTATTGTCGCAGACAAGTTCTTTTTTAATTAGATTATTGAAAATTAATATCGAAAATATTTTTTTTTCTTCTTTTCATTTTACTTCAATTTTTTAATACTTTTAACATTCGAAAACTTCGTTCTTCGATTCCAAGAGTTTTAAGAATTGTCATACCCGACTTCTGAAAGTTAGATACATTTTAAATGTTTTTCTCTGATGCTTCTTCTTTATCTACTTATTACGCTTAACGTGTTTGTTGCTGTTGCTGTTGTTGTTGGCTATTTGCTTTCAGTGTTTTTATCTAAATTGCTTTTAATCGCCATTTAATGTTTTTGTTTTTCTTGTTTTTCAGTTTCAGTTTCATGTTTTATGGTCGCGTCTTTTGGGCGGTTTCTAATCTAATTGCAAAATGTAAGCACCAAACGAACATATGTGTGTGAGTGTGTGTGTGTGTGTGTGTCGTGAGTGTGTGCTGGGATGTTTGTGTACATATCAAGGCCTACCACCTCCTCCTATTTCCTCCCCTCAAACTTGCCTCCCTTTGGAGCTGTAAATAGATTGCGCGCTATCTGAACAACAACAACAACAACAAGAAAAAAAAAGTTGTTTCGCTCGGCAAATTGTATAAACAATTATAAACAAACAGGCGAAAGCGTTTTTATCATGGCCTAGTTCTAATATAGATATCATTTGAAAATCCCAAAACAAAATAACAACAATTAGCAATCTCCTCCCCCCTCTTCACCATTTGCCACTTGACGTGTGCCAAATTCATTTAAAAGTTACTTATTTCTTCCCAATTTCTATTTTCCTTCTCTTTAGTTGTAAACAAAGTCATACATTATGAACATTCGTCTTTAATTCCCCTCCTGCTTCTTCCTCCCACGCTCCCTACCTATCTATCTATCTATCTATCTATCTATCTATCTATCTATCTATCTATCTATCTATCTATCTATCTATATCTATAATTGCGTCGACATTAAGCTAGCGACTTTTTAAGTTCTATTGACGCATTTGCGATTCGTATCTGTAAATGGCCTATAATTATATACCAATAATTCACATCCGTTGACCAAATCTTTAAAATATTGTGCATTTTTTATGTCAGCAAAAACTAGCTGGAGAAAAATCCATCAAAATCCTAAGATGGATAGAAAAATCCCCGAATTCTGTGTTAATATCTCTTATTTGCGTATACTCATTTTTTTTAATTATAAACATTTGCCCGTAACCTAAATTTTAATTGCATCCCATTATTTATTAACTTTAATTTATACTCAATCTTTTCTAGTTAATATTCAAAGATCAATTCTGAACTTTATTGAAAAGTTTTAAATTGCTTCTGATCAACTATTCCAAGTTTACATTGAATAAATGAATAAGTGAACTTAAGTCTATATCTTTGTCTCTTTTGCAATTGCTTTAAATAAGAACTGTGGCTTTTAAATCTAACATATTTTTAGGTAGAAATTCATAGGGGCCCCTTATCGCATTAATTTGAGTAACCTTCCCCAAACCTAACCTAACTCAATTTAGGTATTTTCAGGGTCCCAAGTTTAATTACTGAACTTGATCTGATTCGATGGGAAATAATAAACGAGACTCGTAAAAAAGCGAGTTTTATTACCAAAAAGAATAGATTAAAAATAACATTTGACTCAGATTTCATAATTGCTTGATTAACATTTTATTTTAATGAAGCTGGATTAATCATTGCAGCTTATGCTAATTGTATTTAATTTATTTCCCTTTTGATGGACACTGAATAGATAAGAAGATCTACTTCAGATATTCAAAATATTAATCCCAGCCTCCACTTGGAGTTGTAAAATAAATTTATCATTAATTAAGCTTAGAATTCAAACTTAAACTATATTAAAATTTGTGACTATAACATAGAATTTTAGGATTAAAGCTGAACACAGAGTTCGATGACATATTAAAGTATTATTTATTTACAAAATGGAATAATCCGTATTATATTATTAAGCTTTAGATCAGTTAGTTTCACTTTTATACCCGTATGTTGCTCTGATGAACTTTACAAAAATTCAAAATCGATTGGCGCAATTAGCTAATTAATTTACAGACAGCGTATCTCGTTAACTATGAAACCCAAAACTGTTCCCAAGAGTTTCAACAACAACAATAATAAAAACAATAATAACAATGGACTTTGCTGTTTGTTTAGTTAATCCAAAAGCTGGTTTACAAACCAGGCGCCAAACATGGCATACGAATTAATTGTCTTGATGTTTGTATTTAAATTTTAAAAAATCCAATTTTTTTCCCCTCTTATTTTATTATGTGCTGTGTTTATTTTAAGGCCCAGTATTCAAAAGCTACAAGGGGCTGATAAGCTTGCGGCAATGTATTCAACAAGAAGAAGCATCCTCGACCCTTTAAAAATAAGTAAAGTCGATGCTTTAATTTGTTCAACAACAAGATATAGAATTTTCAAGGGTAAGTCCAAAATATTTATATCCATTTTATAGTTGATAAGCTCCGAAGATGGGAATAAGAAATGATTTTAAAGAAGATACTACTTTTTCAAGTGTTCTTTTCGATGAGCAGAATAATTTAGACTGCGAAAAGATTTCAAGAACTGTTGCTAAGAAATATCAATTAAGACTCTTTTTCAAATGTCGTGTATTTGGAGTAGAAAGTGTTTATTAATTATTTATGCACAAGTCTGCAAATGTGTACTAGTTGTTTTCTTGATTCTACCTACGTACAGAACAGGTACAGGGTCTCATACAGTCGGGCTCGCTCGAATGTAGCCTTCAAACAAAAATGAAATTTACATACGCCCCGATGCGAACGTGAGGCACAACAAAAGCTTCTTGTGACATCAGCGGTAATGGAGACTGAACATCTGTGTAACCCAATGTGCAGAAATGGTGATAGAGATAGCAACTACAAATGGGATCCACTTCTCTGTCACTCTTATCAGTTGAAAATAAAAGCACTACAAATGATGGAAAGTCTGCAAATAGTTGAGTCTGTCTCATTCACTCTTGCATCTCAAACAGAACAGATCGCACTTAGAATCCAACCCCATTGCCCCATTGTGTCGCCACCTACAGGCTGACCTCAAAAACACAGCACAACTGTGTATTCTATGTCTATATGTATGTATGCATAAGTATGTATAAGTGTTAGTTAGCAGGGTATGCGGGTATTTAAATGCAAATTAGTTGAGAAGCAAAAATGCATAAATAACAAAAGCAACAACAAAGTTTCGAGTACTAAGAGTAATCGAATGTTAATCAATTATCCTGCAATAAATTAAAGCAAAGCTAGCAGATACCCTGTACTTTTATATGTACTTATGTACATATGTAAATATTAACTGAACATGTTAATTTAATTATAGACTTGGCCATATAAAATTTCATTAAATTCTTTGTTTACAGTTAACTCCATTTAATTATAATTAAGAATTTAGATTTTATAGATTTCGTTATTTGTTGCTCTTAACTTGTTTTAAGAACAATAGCAACAGTCATAAGAAAACAAAATATAAAGTAAATAAACTGATATAATTTACTACTTTGTTAATAATTTAACTTGATAAATTTATTGTAATTATTTACACACAACCAATACTTATAATCTTTTCTCTATGCCGCAAATAGGAATTTTCTCAAATAGTTAATAGATCTATTATATTAATGAAATGCTCAGCAAAGAAAAGACTTTAAAATATTTTCTAAATTGAAATCTTCTCGTTCTAACTTTAACATATAGCCGAAACAATCCAATTTCATTCGAAGATGCGTTACACACAAATCGCATTATAAAAGCTGCTGCTCTGTCTCTGCTTCAGTCGCTGTCTCTGTCAGTGCTGGTCCCTGAGTAACCATTCCCTCCCTATTCATTTCCAACTATTGTTTCTGCTATTATTGTTGTTGTTGTTTCATCATGCGTCGACCAAGTGGTTGTGGCTGCCATAAGCTACACTTAGTTAAATAAGTCATTTGACATGTTCAAAAATTCACAAATTATATATTAATTATTAAATATATTTCATCCCTTTTTTGTAATTGGTCTTACATCCAGAAGTTTAAGGCTTTCTTAGAAATAATTAGAAACTATAAGTTCCTGCAAAAAAAGCAATTTCATCAATCATAATCAAATTGTATTCTTAAGTTAGGTTCTTTCAAAATTTACCAATTATAATTACTGTAAAAGCAAATTGTGTTATGAGATCCAAGGATAAGGAAACCACTAAAATTGTGGAGAATTGGTCAAAACACTTTCTTTACTGATTGTATGTAAAGCTTTAGCCTCTGTCTGTGTTGCTTGGAAGCTTTAACAGATCGTTGGGTCGCGACGCGTCGGCGTCAGCGTCGCAAAAACAATGCACGAGCACTCAACGAGTGGGTTGTGTTTGTTGTGTGGATTGTGTGGATTGAGAACTGCGAAGCGACAGCGACAGCGCTGCTCAAGCGTAGGAGGTGTTGGCGCGTGTGTCAGCATATTGAATAGGTCGACCCCCAGCTTTGGGCATGACAACAACAACAACAACGAAAACAACAACAATAGCAAAACAGACACAGCAAGTAGAAGATGAAGAAGCATAGAAAACAAACAGCGCGATCTGTTCGCAGACCCAAGACGAAAACGTAAAGCGATAAGTGACAGCCTGTCAGCTCCCTCTACCACTCCCCCTCTCTGTCGCTCTCTTTCTCTTCTCCACTCATGCTCTTCGATCTCTGTCGCTCCCGGGCGTGACGAATTTAGCGGGGTGCGCATATTGCGTCGCTTTATGTTTTGTTTATAATTTCATCTAATATGCATAGACGGAGCATACAAAAACCTATTAAGAACATTGAGCACTGCTGCATAGATACCCTGTAACTGATTTACTTACAAGATTGTGAAAATCAGGAATTTCTCTTAAGAAAAACACACCTCTTTAACTAAATGTTTCTATGGAAGCTTTCTGTTAAAGTAGATTGAGTTGAAAAAAGGGGAACAAAAAATAACGTATACTTGATATAATATAAAATATTGAATGTGAGATATCTACTTAACAGAGATTAATTGATCCTATTCCATTTTTATTTGCATAGATCTAAAATAATTAAAATAATAGGGCTGGAATATAATAACTATGTGAAATAATTTTAAAAAACTGTTTTAAACACTACAACTAGCACTGATACCATTATTATTACAAATCGATATTCTCAATTGCAAAATATTTCTTACATTAAAGATAGAAACGTCTATTCCACAGCTAATCAAGTTAACATAGATATTTGGACTGATATACCCAATGCTAGGGTAATGGAAACAATCTGAAATAATCGTAAATACACATATGTAAGTGTAGAGCTATATTGTGCCATATGCCCCATGCCTCTATAAGAGGGTCTAAGGCCCCCGCCAATGCTCCGCCTTCTCTAGCCTAACTGTTGTGTAGTAAGTAGAGTGGTGTAGATGAGGGGGAGGGTTCTACTATTTGTAAACAAAACGCGCATCGTACGCCGCTTGAATTTGAATTTGAATTTTTGCCGAGTTTCGTGTTGAACGCGATTTCAAAATCGCTTTCAAAGTCACTTCACTCGCATAAACCATAAGTCCGTTTGTCCGATTTATGTATTTTGCGATTTCTGATGATGTCGTTCCACTTTGTTCCAAAAAGTATTCATAACAAATATTGTACAATCTTCGGGTCGGGTTGTCATACTATCATAAATATCATTTTTATTACATTTTACGTTTTCTGCTTTTGCTGTCGCTTTATTTGCATTTGAACTTTGTTTGCTTTTAATTAACCATATTCAAATTGTGAACATTTTATATTCAACACCAAATCAAATGGCCATTTTGATAGTATGTCCAAACATAGGCAAAAGTCGATTGATTTAAGATCTCGCAGATTTTATAAGGAAAAGGTTTATGTTAGGCTTGACACGTGGAAAATACTGATTAAATATTTGACTTTCATCATTAATTTTAAATCAGGTAAAACTTGGACATGTCTTTGATAATATAACTTTAAATACTAGTTAAACTATAGCTTAAAATTTTAAAATACCAAAAGCAGTACTCATTATCTACATGCCTTTCTATGAATATATGGATTCCTAGTCAAATCGAGCTATTGTTAAATATTTGTTTAAAATTCAGAACTGATCTAAGCTAAGTATGTTGTTTTCGTGCCACAAATAACTGAATTGCTAAGTGGCAAAATAAGCTAAATAAACATATTATTGTTTTGATATTTTATTTTGAGATTCGCATTCGCATTTGTATTTGTATTCAATGCTCAATCTTATTCATTCATTGATTCATTTGCTCATTCATATCGTGTTGTTTATTTTCCAAAAATCCAAATGCGATTTTCTGTTATTTTTTTCTTTCAATTTTATTTATTTATGCAAAATTGTTGTTTTGCATGCCAAAATTTTGATACACGCCAATGCAAAAATGTCCGTGTGTAAAGCAAATAATTAATTTTCCTACATTGATATGACAATAATTTAATATAAATTAATAATATTGAATATATTTAATTGATGTATGAAATTATCCATCTATAATGTACTTTAAAAAAGATGTCAATTAGTTTAGAAAAATGGTAAATAGGACCATTTATTCCCCCTTTTATTTTTGAGTACTAACATTTTGATTTGTTCCACTGTCCGTCAATATGAAGCTGCCGAAAGTGTGCCAAATCTATTAAATTTCAACTGTTGATAAACAAGAATGAATACAAAAAGGCAAAGAGGAAGAATAAGAGGAGGAACAAAAGGGGGAGGCAAGAAAAACAACACAAATTGCGCTTTATTTAAGTACAAAAATAACAAGAGATGCCATGCCACAAGCAAGTGCAACAAGGGGCAAAACAACTTGAGGAATAAATTTAAAACCGTACTAAAATAATTTTTATTTGCCGGCGATTTGGCTAAATTAAACCCATTGTTTGATGGCTGAGGCGCCACGTGTGTGGCAAGGGGGCAGCAACTGATGCGCTTTCCCCACCCACCCACTCTCCCTTTCACTGCCACAATTTCAAAATTTGCCGGTTGCAAAAATTTCTGTTTACCGCAAACGACGTCCAACAAATTTTGCGTCGTCCAAATCGAAGAAGGCCAAAGGAAATTTGTAGTTTTATTGATTGCCGATCTCAAAATTAGTTTCAAACATTAAATGAAAAACCTCAGAGGGTAGCAAAATGTTGAGAATGTGTTCAAAATATACTAGTTAGTAAGTATAAGGACCCACAAGATACTAACTTGAATTGGAAAACCAAAAAACATAAGAAGGAATCTCATAGATTACAGGGTAACTGCATGTCAGCCAATTGCCTACTTGTTGTATTTTTGATTATTTCAAATAGTGTTTTCTTTATTTTCGGCACCAACCCACGGAAGTATCCACAATTCGGTGGGTGGTCGTTGATTTTCATCTATTTTCGGGCGCCATGCAAATTGCTTTTCTCACATTTGACATTTGTGTGAAAATTATTTGAAATTTGTTTACATTTTCTGCAACTGCTATTTGTGGATGCCACAATGTGTATGCGTGCAACGATATTTTGTATGGAAGAAAACAAAGAGATGATGTACTAAGTTCTAAAATATGATTTAGGAAAGTCTAGGAAAAATTAAAATGACAATCAGACTAAAGTTTAGAAGTGTACTATTTATTTGAAACGTAAATCTTATAATAAAAGATATATTCAATTGATTACTGAAATTACAGACTATAAAATAATTATATAAAATACAAATAATACCTATAAAATAAGAAAATAAAAATATATTAAGAGAAAATAAAAGTTATCTAGATCTTCAAATATATCCACATGTATATAAGTACTTTGAAGATCGCCCCCAAAAACTGAATAAACAGGAAACGAACAAACGCTTTTGTTCGAAGATTGATCATTTATAGGGGAATCTAAGATATTAACTCATGTAAACTGCTGAATGGATTGAAATTCCAATTGCAATTCAAATCGCAATTATATTATTTACTCATCTCCAATTTCATTGCACATTTCCTGTTGTCTCTCATCTTCAATTTTTCAGTTTTTTCAAACAAACAAATGCACTTGGCGATCGCAAAGATAGATAATAGATTGAAGATCGGATCGGTTGAATGCAATTTCAAATATCTATTGAATGATGAGTTGAGCAAAAAGAATAGAATCGAATAGAGGAGTAAGAGAAATGGATGAGTAGAGGCAAAGAGATCGGCTTTCGTTTAGCTCACAAGTGTTTGGCAACCTGATCAAGGGCTTATCTCACCGATCGTAGTCAGTCAGGCAGGAGTCAGGCCATTTGTCATGGAGGATCAGCAAGGCTCTATGGGACACTAGGATTGTAGATCTCAACAATCAACTTGCATTGTTGTCATAAATTACACTTCAATTGTTAAACAGGGCTTGGGATTGGGATAGGTACAGGGATTGGGATTGGGATTCGTTATGTGTAATCATCGTATTTTTTAATTTACAAGTCCCGTAAGGACCAAGAGAAAGAAGCGTCTGAAAAGTGTCAAAAATATCAAATGTCCTTTGTGTGCCACAGGTCCTGTCCTGCAGTCGATTACTACACGCTCCTTGCATTTCTATAGACTCTAGGCACAAACTAGAGAAAGGTAGGGAGACTGAAAAAAAGAGAGAGGGCAAGATATATGTACCTGTGTCTACCTGCCAGGCATAATTAATTTAATCATTGCTCATTGCACACACACAAAGAGCCCGAGAGTGTGGCACAAGTGTACCCATTGTATGTATGTGCAACCTTCTGACGTGCCCCAGACCCACGACAAAAAAACGAGACGAAAAGAAAAGCAAAGAAAAGAAAAAACAAAGCCCAAATACGAAAAGAGAAAAAACTACAACAATCTCTGGCTAACAAGCAAAGCAAAGAACCGGCTACAATCCCTACCCTGTGTACCTAAGAGGAGACCCTAACCCTAACCCAGACTCTGACTTTGTCTTGGACTCGAGCATCGAGCACCGAGCATCATGACAGGCAGGTTTCTTAAGTGAACCCTCTGATTGAGCGTCTGAGGTTTCGAGTTTTGATCTTCATGATGATCGTCAACATCATCAACTCTTCATTTGTGTGTGACAAACAAAAAGAGAGAGAGAGGGAGAGAGTTGTGATTTGAGGAGGGAGCAGGGGGAAACCTTGAGTATCCCGCTGAGAGGGTTCTGCTTACCTCTATTCCGCTACACTCTTCACCTACCCTCATCGATCGATGGTTGGATCGATGCGTGCTTAACCAGAAACTGTTGGCGTATTTTGGTAGTTCAATTGTTGGCCCATTGTTTTAGCGCACGATCAGGGCTCAGACATCGCTTGGCCTGGCCTGGCCCAAAGCAAAGCAAACCAAACCCAACCATTTGTACAAACAGTCAACATGCATAAATTGACGCTAATATCGGAGATCTGACTGCGCCTCAGCCAGGGTCTGGCACCTCTGGGCACCGCATGTCTATAGCCATAATGGCTCCTAAACAAAAACAACAACAACAACGGCAACAACAGCAACAAAAACCATTCCACAATCTCACGGCGCGCACTTTGCATATAAATCATGTTTATGACTTGTTATTTTTCACTATTTATTTTGCTTTTTCGCCTTTTGTTTATCGTTAGAAAAACAAATTTTTCGTTTTTTTTCGGTTTTTTTCTCTCGTTTTTGACTCTGTAAATTACAACATTATTTCGATTTGGCCCTGGAACTACAACAGTTGCGGTTGGCAGGGAATGGGAAATGGGGGAAATAATATAATCAAACAAAAAAAGGCTGAAAGAATATTTTTTTGGAGACGTTGAAGTAATCGTAATTGGAATTGTTGGAACACTTCATGCCGCCATTCTATATGCTTAATTAACGCATTTCGACCTTGTCCGGTCTCTATTATAAACAAAATACCTAAACTCAGTCAACAAGTGGCCTATGGATGATATCATTTCGATGGGTTACATCTTTGATAATTATCAAATGATTATAATCAATTTCAGACATAGAGATGAGGAAAGGGATTATTTTTATTTAGGAAATCTTGACCTTCACTCTGTTGAGTTCTTAAAAGTAGTTAAGAGAAATACATATAGACACTTTATTTTCTGGTCAAAAGAATATTCTGATGATTTTGATTAATTCAATGCTGTTTTCCTAGAGTTAATAACAATTCTAGAATGTGAATATTTGCACCTACATAATCGTTTTCATTATTTCTAATACTATTTTCCTCACTACTACTAGTATTTCCACTACCATTTAATATTTCTACTGCTATTTTCATCACTTCTGCTACTTATATTATAATTTCTGCTACTATTAATATTATTTCGATATTTACTATTTCTACACATATCTATAATTTCTACTACTATTTTCATCATTACTACAACTTCCATTATTTCAACTACTATTTAACATTTCTACTACTATTTTCATGGGTTATTCTACTATTTTCTACTAATTTCTACTACTGATACCTTAATTTCTCCTACTATTTCCATCACTTCTGCTTCTGTTTTCATAATTTCCACTTCTATTTCTATGATTTTAATTGTCACAATTTCAACACATATATCCATACATTCTACACCTATTTCCATACTTTCTAAACTATTTCCATAATTTCTATTATTATTTTTCTAATTATAACTACTATTTTCATTCTTTGTACTACTATTTCCATAGATTTTACTACTATTTCTATAATTTCTGCTACTTTAATCATAATTTGTCCTGCTATTTCTATTATTTAAAATATTTACTATTTCTACATCTGTTTCTATACGTTCTACAACTATTTCCATAATTTCTCCTATTTTTTTTTTTATAATTTGTACTACTTTTTCTATAATTTTTACTACTACTTCCAAATTTTCTACTACTATTTCTGCTACTACTCTTCCTTCTGAATTTATTTCTCAGTTTAATCTGTTATACCGTTTAGCATGTTTACCCACCCAAGTCGAGACCAATCCCAATGCGTGTCCATTGTCAATAATCTGCCACAAAGAGCCTAAAATTTTAATAAAAAGTAAATAGCAAAAAAATATGCGAAATGCGTGTAATATCTACAATTTATTACAGTACACGGAAGGAGAAGAAAAACAAGAGAAAGAACGCAAAAAATACGATTTAAAAAGGCCAAAACCAAGAAAAATAAGAAAACACGACTTGCTTAAATTGTGAAAAGCCATTAAACGCAGCTGGGGCCCCTGAAAAAGAAGAAGAAGCTGGATGGAGAAAGAAAAAATATAAGCAGAACCGCAATTATCATGAACGCAATTTTCAAATGAGAATGACTCCCGGCGTGTCCACATCCTCCACTAGGGAGAAAAACTTGAATCGTTAAATATTTATAAACGAGCTGAAGAGGAAACCGATGGAGGAAGGGGAAAGAGGAGAGAAGAAGGTGGAAGCCCCCGCACATGGGGAATTATAAGTTGCAAGTATGTATGGACAAGGGACAGCTGTTAAATGGAAGGAGGGAAGGGGAGGAAGGACGGTCTGCAGGTGGTACCTGTGGGGTGTTGCGGTAAATCAACACATCATAATCCCAAATGCATTTCCCTGAGCGGCTTATAAGGCCTAATCCTAAATAATATGGCTTTAATGAGCTGGTCAACAATCTGGCAGCCAATTCGGTTGTCCACAATGCGATTGTGGTCAACACCCTATCCTATATATCCTATACACGGTACGGTACGGTCGAGAGGTCTAAAAAGAGCTGAAAATCCAAATGAAAAAGTACTGTAAAATGTGTGTGAAATTAATTCAATGCCAAGAGCCTTAAAAACGTGTCCCTTTTTTTCTCGTACAACACTCTTATCTCAATTGCAAAGTGCTTTCAGTCAATTGCAAATATATATCACCTTAGACAATCCCGTAACGGTAACCAAATCCTTTTATGCCAAGTCTTAGTCGGAAACTGCACACATTGCAAAAACCATTGAGTAACTGATACCAATATCTCTCTCTCTCCTCTCGGTCTCTCTCTGTCTCTGGGTTTTCTTTTTGTCAGCAGGATTCGATTTATGGGGATTTCTACGAGTTCAGTCCCTAACCTAACCTCAAAGCTCTGCACAGCAACAAGCACTACAATAGTTTAATTAACATTAACGCTGACGCCAACTACTGATGGCAATAAAAAACCATTAAAAGGAATTTATTTTAAGGACCGAACAGGCTATAAATCACATTACACGCCGCTATAAAAACAAAGCCAACAAAAATCTGCACTGCACGAGGAGGGGAGTCTAAGTGGGAGGGAGGAGGCCGTTAAAAACGCTTCTTGTGGGCAGGTGCCCTGTGCCCTTTATGTGACTGTGAGTGTGGCTGTGGATGTGGATGTGGGCGTGGCCCTGGGCGTGGGTGTGGGTGTTTAATACTCTTTTGTGAATAAAAATGTTTTGTATATCGAAAAAATCAATGCATCACTTGCGAGAGTTTCATGTGCCAGACTCAAAGGGCTATACGAACCGTAGATAAGCGACCGAAAGCAGAGAGAATAAGGGGAAGGGAAAGGGTAGAAAATACATAGTAGTAAAATTTTTTATATGCATAGTTTGTTGCCATCCATCGCCTTTTATTGGGGGCGGGGGTGTTACGTTAAAAGCGTTGGCATTAAAAATTACGACGAAAAGTTAATGGGAATACCGGGTGCATAAAAATAACGAATACGACTACGACTACGAATCTAGTCGATACAACGGGCCGTTGACTGTGCGTGTCCTGCCAACGATAACATATCGATAGACATTAAAAAAGGATTATAAAAGAGGAAAGGAGAGTTGGAGAGAATTTGATTAGAGTATAAATCAAAAACATTTTGACAGATCGTTGAAAATTTGGGATTTATGCTACAGAGAAAATGAGCGTGAGAGACAGCAACTGATTTATCAATTCCGTTTTGCACATTATCCGTAAAGGATAAACTATGAAATATAATGTCTGTGCAATAATTACAGACATTGTTTCTCTTTTAATACGCACACTTGAGAAAGCATTCGATTTGTTGCTTCTGCTTTGTGCGGCATTCGTAAACGATCCACGAGAGACTTAAAGGGTTAGCTGATTACTCTTTCGTCTCTCTTTCCCTCTGCTTAATGTGATATTCGTAAACGTTTAATTGTCAGACTTAATCCTTCTTTCTTTTACAAATGTCTTTCCTTTAATTTCTCGAGGGCGCATTCAATTTCTTAATTCTGCTTTCTCTGCATTCGTAAACATTTTGCTATATCAGCTTGTTATTACTTTAAAAGCGCAGAACCCTTGCTAATGATAACTTGAATATAATTGATGTTCTTTCATTTGGAACTACTCGATTATTTGGCATTTCTTTAGCAACATCTCAAGCTTGTTCAGCACTATTTCAGCTCAGTCTAGTAATACTGTGGGGATCGTACAGGATATGGGAAACAATACAACCATAAAATTGACTGGCAGAAGGAAACACATTGATTTGCCATTTGAGCGCAAATTCATGGCAATAAAATCAGCGTTCGCAAAGTATATTTTTCCTCTCGTTCTTTCTGTTTTTTTTTCTCCTCTGTTTTTTTTTTAATGCCACTTTCAATATTTGTTTTAGCACCACCACCACAGACCCCACAATCCAAACAGTTAGTTGTGGCTGTTGTTGTTGGTGTTGTTGTTAGTGTAGTTTGTGTGTGTGTTTTTTTTCAGTTTTGCAGGGATTCGCGTTGCGCCCTATTCGATATCCATTCTGATGGCAATTGTAAAACGCGTTGTGTAATCGAAACTTTTAACGACTTGATGCGATTCGAAATTGTGTAATATTGAGGCACTAATACTCAACCAAATGGAAAGCGAATGCCCACACACACACACACACACACACGCATTCAAACACACACTCACACATATGTGCAAATAAATATCTGTAAGAGTGTGTATATATGCTCATTGAGGGTCCTTCAGATACATTTCAGAGCGCCAAGTACGCTACGTCTGATTGAGTCTGGCATATCGGTTGACTGCACACAGCTGAGTCAATTAACATTCAATCAATTTAAGGATACATGTGCTCTCTTTTCCATAAGTATCTCTTAAGAATATATACATGATTACGATATTAAAGCATACGTCTCTTAACTGGAAGGGGGAAACTAGGGAATAACAAAAACGTACTACTTATATCTTAAAGTCGCCTGTTATTAATGAATTGATTGAGATATTGATGAAATCATTATAACATTTATTATTACAATATAATAATAAATGATAGAAAATAGAAGATTTATTTAATTTAACAATATCTATGACAACTGTATGTTACTTAATTTTGATAAATAATGGACAGTGTGTGTAGGAGGAATTTAGGAATTTAAGTTTAGGTTTTAATCGGATAAATATTAAAACAAAATATTAACATATTTCAATATCTTACTTATAACAGATTCTATCCTAAGATTTACTTAAATGTTAATTGATAAAATTTTCAACAATATTGTTGTATATAATAATGCACTTTTCGATAATTTACTCCTATGACAACTGTATACCAAATCTGTTCGAAAAGTGGGAGAAATAATTATATTTATTGGTTACACTTGAATGAATTATGAGATTGATATACTCACAAACTTTCTTATAGCTGTATAACTGAAAGACTACATAAGATATTAGACAAAGAGATGGATAGAACAAGAGATGGAGCAGATTATAAAGACCCAACATTCAGATATCTGATGATATCTAATCTATTCTGAATTGTCTACCTACTATATAAACTGTAGGATGTTCCGTGAGTCGCTGCTGACGAATCGAAGACATTTGAAATGCCTTGAAGCTGCGAAAAAAGCAATCCATGTAATTCGACGACAAAGATGTGCTAATAAATTTCAACTTAATTTCCGAAATGTGCATCTAACACATAAAAAGCTGAACACAAACACAAACGGGCACTACACCCCGAGACTAAGACTTCGACTCTGACTCCGACTCCGACTCAGACCCAGTCGCAGTTTCAGAACCAGCAGCTTGTTCCGGAAATGAGCATGGTGTATGGGGGATTGGATTTGGGTATTCTTTATTTTGGTTATTGAGAGAGGGACAAGGAGGAAAGAGCTGTGTCAGATTGAGTTGCCAGGCGGCGTATTGTTCTTGAGCGATTCAAGGATGTTCCACGATGGAAGGAAGTGGATTGAGAATGAGAATGAGCAAGGGGAAAAGGAAGAGGAAGAGCGAAGCTAAAAGTTTCAAGTATGGTTTTTGCATAAAACTTCAATTTAAATTGACATTTGAGTGGAAAGTAATTGCATGATATGCAGAGAGCATAAAAAAGGCAGCCCCGTCGACGGGCTGTTACTTATGGCACTTCTCATGGTGGTACGGCTAAGAGGAGAGGAGAGGAGAGTTCAGTTCCTCTTAAGAAGGGAGAGAGGGAGTCTCTGAATACTGGGTGAGGTCCCAAGCTGGGCGTGTTTAATATATGTGTATCCCGTTTCGGGCTACTATTTTTAGGCATTTAATGCGATTTTCAAGCCGTCTTTTTTCTTCTCCTTGGCTTCCCACCTCATCCAACCAGATCCCATCCCATGCCATCCATCCAAGCATTCAACCATCCAACGTCTATCCATCCTACGGACGAGCTCATTATGCGCTCGTTTATATGCCGAATTTGTTGTTGTGGTAGATGTGATACGCCCTGTTGTTATTGTAAAGTTTTGTGCACATTATGGGGATCTCGGTTTTGGTATTTTTTTTTCTCTCGAGTACCAAAATTGCCATACGCGTTTGTTCTTTTTATTTTCTCCTCATCCTCGCTCTCTTTCTCTCTCCCGCTCTGCCTTTGTTTCTTCTTTTCTCTCACTTTGAAATTAAATGCCAATAAATTTGCATTTTCCAAACCGGCGTTGCGACTAAAAGTTTCATTTGTTTTGGGTAACTCGTGTCTTCGATTTGCTTCTCCGAATTTCACGTTTCTCTCTACTCTACACCTTCTCCTCCTCCTCCTTATCCTCTCTTTTAGCACAAGTTTTTCAATTCCCTACGAAAAAATCCACACAAATTGACCAAGTTTTAATGTTGCTCATAAATGTTGTTAATTTGTTTTCATTTCCTGTCAAACAATTGAACTAAGTACATTTGTATTCAGTTTACAAATACAACAAGCTAATTTACTTTTTGCATTCGTAATTTATTGTTTTATTTGAAATATATATTGACTGCTTGTCGGAATGACTTTTCAAATACAATATCTTATCAATAATGAATATGGCAATTACATTGCACTTCTATTTCCGCTAAACTCATCCAATCAGCATTATTTAATTTGTGTAGTGATTACTTAACTATTTAGTTAGTTGTCAACCGCTGATAAAAACAAGTTAATCGATTTGCAATTACACTTTACTCTGTACGCTCTTTTTATCATTACTATTTCAGTAATATAGATTGATTTATCTGCTGCAATGTATAATTTTAAAAAATTGAATAGATTTTTTCTTTGATATTTTACTTTTTAAAAATTTTAGAAGATTTTTAATATTTTTAATTAAATCTTCAAAATGACTTTAAAACTATTTCGGCTAGTAGATTTATAAAGTCTTTTCTTTAGGGGTCTGTCAACAGAGATCTCATATACCTTATCACTTAAATAGCTATATCTTACATTAAATAGTATTATTCACATAGAAAAGAAATGTAAAGATGACTCACTTAATTTATAGTTTTCAATATTTTGATTGATTAATATGTGTATATATTTTATACTCCCTTTAATAGGGATGTTTTCAGAGTACTCCTATACTTTCTTTCTCTAATAAGTAGTATAATCGTGCATCAAAGGATATTTCCTTAGGGAATTTGTAATGTATGATATTCGAAGCTTTTGAAAAGCTTTCTATAAGTTTCTACCCATTCTCATCCAGAATATCGCACTCATTATCGTAATTCTCGAGCGTATGCAACCGTCCGGCACGCGGTGAAGAGGAAACATCCTCAATTTGTGGCGAGGGGCTGTGGCATCGTTGTGGCATCAGTTGTTGCAGCTGGGCTACATGTCGAGGCTGCAACTGATCCATGCAACCGTAGTAAAGCACATCTGAGATGAGCTTTCGGGCGAGAAGCTTTTGCCGCGGCGCCAGCTCATCGAATTGACTTCGCCAAGTGTGAGCCAAAGCCTCCGATTCGGAGAGCGTCGACTGTTGTCGGCGAGGGGAGGAGGAGGACACGGTTGCAGATGGGGCAGCAATCGGAGATGAGGGCAACTCATCTTTGATCGCAGTGCGACGTTTCTTAGCACGCTGAGAGAGACAAATAGAGCGATCACTTGCATTAGCAGCTCAAAAGCTTTAACTAAAAGCTCTCTTTACTTACCAAGGCTCCGCTGTGAATGTCCTGCTCAGGACTGCTGGCTTTATGCAAACTCTGATTTGAGCCGGAAGTTTCCTGGCCCTCTAGAAATCCTAAAAGCTCAAAGTACCAAAGAGTCGACTCAAATGACTCCTCTCCCGGAACCTCTCCTTCTGTACGTTTGCGCAAATCCCGTCGAAAGTTGGTACGAAATGAGTTAATTTTCTTAACCACCAAAGCACGATCCGCATGTGGTTCCACTTCACGTAACTTTATCACCAGCTGCTCGTATCCGGCGGATTTTAAAGCCCTGCTACTGTACTCTGGACTCTTGACCTTCCACACGGCTGGCAAAGATCGATAGAGCAACAAGAACTCTGTCCAGAACTGTCTATCACGTGAGTTCATTATGCACTATAAACAACTATGTTCCACGATCCACAAGTTCTCCTCACTTCGGACGCACTCGCACCACTGAAACAATCATCACAATCACTACTGAGCACAAGCTTGCATGCGCAAATGCAGGAGACAGTAAAACAGAGAGACAGAGTGACAGACAGAAGTCAGAGAGTAGGAGAGGGAGATAGACAGCGAGAGCAAGTGAGCGAGAGCAAGCTTAATGAGTGTGCAAGCGAGATAGATGAAACCCAATCGAGACTGCGTTTTGTTGTTTGTGCAAAACTTTGTGCTTTTGCGTTTTGTGTTTGCAATTCGCCATTCGCTGATCATTGCGATGATTGCGCTAAGCGAAGATGCCAGAAAAGGAGACGAAAATGAGGAAGAACAGTCTCTTGGTCAAGGGGCACAATAGGTCATTAGGGTATGTACAGTGACTCACAGCTTATTTGCCACACTGCAATCTAGACAAGATTTTGTTCTGGTTGCTTTGTTAAGTTTTTATATATGGTTTTAAAAATATTTAGCTAATCTTAGTTTACATTTTGTTTATAACTCTGTCATGTAAGCGTAATGGATCAGAAAAGCTGTGAGCCACTGTACACCAATACACGTGTATGTAAATTTGTGGGATGCATTCCCTCCTTGTCTCCCTATATGCATAACTTTCGGCTATTTTGGAGTTACCTTTAGACTCTTAGGACTCTACTATAAACTTTAGAGTATCCTGTCAGCTGTTTATGGATCTTTTTTATTAAATTCTGCATTTAATGGATGCTCTAGAATATTTTGTTATTTAAACTCTTTATTTCTTATATCTACTATTTATTTATTTTAAGTTACATAGCTAAAAATAAAGTTAAGTGTTTATGCATTTCTAAATACTTACTTATGCCAGTCCACTAACTTCTATTCTAACTATTTATACGTGCCCCAGTTTATCTACCCCTACATTAAATTGTATATAATTGCTTATATTTGGTTATCTACATATAGAAAAATCTACACAAATTAAGCTTCTATACTTGATTTAATTCATGTATTCATTTTAAATCTGATTTTATGAAAAAAGTCCCGATGAGCTTCTTAAGAGCAGCTCTAATTACGTTATTATTCAAGCAAACGATGTGCATTTCTTACCACTGTATTTAAGTTCTGGAATTCATTTACATCTCACTGCTATCCCTAAGGAAATGCCAAGTTCTTGAGTCAATAATAATGCAACTTATCAGTAAAAGACAAATTTGGACTAATTCAATTTCAAACTAGAAATAAACTTTGGGCAGCAGCTGGTGGCACAAGGGGTAAAGGGGGCTAAAGAGGGGATCAAAAGGTTGAATTTCAATAATGCAACTGTCCCTTTTTGACATCCTTTCTCCATCATTTTCTTTGGTCTTTGCCATAAGCCAGCTAAAGTTCCAAATTGTTTGACAAATGCAAACAGGGGATGCCTCAAATATTGCAATTCTTTATGTTTCTTTGATTCCATTTTTTGTTTTTATATTTTTTTTGTTTTCTGTTTTCTGTTTCTATTTTCTGTTTCATTTTATGCTCTTCATGAAGTAATTTAAATAAAGTTATTTACATGGCAAATGGCAAATATTTGCAAGGATACAAATATTGATGCCGCGAGGACATTTAACAGACAAACAAACGAACCGAAAGGACCAACAGGATAAAGACATTTTGCACTTGTTTCAATTATGCGTTGAGAGGGGAAAGGAAACAACAAAAAAAGGGAGAAAAAATAAAATAAAATAAACTAGAGGACAACTGGAAATGAAATTGAAGTGAAACTAAAGCCTTTAGCAAATAGTTGTTAAAATATGTCAATAACCTTCCCCTAACCAAGAACCCCGACCCCAACCCCGACCCCGTCATTTGTCCGATCCTGTGACAGACCCACCCCACCCACATCGACATCTACATCTTCACCCACATATCAGAGCAGGTCCGGCCATTAGGTTAGGGGGGAATCCACCCTCCCCAAAAGAGCAGATTAGAGACAGAGACAGAGAGAGAGAGAGAGAGAGTGAAGGGAGAAGGAAGGAAATGGACTTGGGGTTAGGTGCCCGGGGTAAATGTATACACGAATAAGCGCAGAAAATGTTTAATTAAATTCCGGGACACATTTGGCATGTTACATTGCTTTTTGGTCCATTCGGTCGGTGGGTCGAACCACAGCCGGAATGGCTGCATCTGGAACTAGGTTTGGAATTGGAATTGGAATTGGGACTGGGATTGGGATTGGATGCTGGTTTTTAGAGAGGGGACTATGGACTCCGTTGCTTGTTTGTTCTCGTCGCAGCGAACTAACTAACAGAAATTGCAATAAAAATACCAAAACGTAGCAAAAACTAAGCAAAGCAAATTATGTTCTCTCCGTCATTCTCATGCCCTTTCTCTCTTTCTCTACTACTTCTATTTCTCTGGTCTCTGGTTAAACTATTGACATTCACTTGGTCGCTTTATTTTTGCAGCTGTGGTTCCTTTTAACATGAAATTGGAAATGGAACTAGTTTAACATCTCTCAACTTACGCCAAAGCTTTTAAAGTTTCTCAGATACAGAGAGAGATAGAGATAGAGGTATAGATAGAGATAGAGATTAAATTTAGTGCAACCTTATAGCTGAAGAACGACCTCGTCTGTTGAATTATCTAATTGGGTCATTAAAGCAGTTGATGAACAAGGTTCCGGGTTGGAATACCAAATAATTGCATTGCTAATTAAATGAATAATTATGTTCGTAATTAAAACGTTTCGAAAATGTACATACAACTTGGATAATTAAGTAATTATGCTGTAGCCAAAATCAAAAGTTAAATGTATTTGCGTTTTAAAACACACAAAATTATGCATTTAATATTATTTTTATAATTTCAACTTTACTTTTTGAAAGATTTTATATTTATATTTGTTTTCAAATTTGTTTGGTTAAGAAAATTAATTTTAATATATGTGTAAATTAAGCAATTTGAGAATTTTGGAAAAGTCTCTAAAATCAGATAAAATTAGCAAAATGTGTTTTAGAAACGAAAACAACATATCTGATAATAAGTATAGTATCTAGAAAGTTTAACTAGATAGATATCTTTCATCACAATTGGAAAAAAATTTTTAATTTAAAAAGAATTATATATTAAATATTCCCTTTCCCTGTCAATCTTTAATATTGATTAAATAAACATAATCTTAATAAACTTTAGCATTTTAAATATGTTTAGAACAAGTTTCAGATTCATAAAAAATTGGGACAATCATATAAAATTGACGCACAACTTTAAGAATCTGTGACAACTATACTAAAAGTAAATTAAATTAAGGATATTTTAAAATTAAGAAGTAAATAAATAAAAAGTGTCATTCTAATGTTAGTTTAGCCCTCGATAAAGTATCTGAAATCCTAAACTGAGAGTTAATACTTTCTTCCAGTTGTTCAAGAAAAAAATAAAGCCAAGAGCATAGAGTCTTAGACCAAGTGTCTAATCAAATAAGCCGGCAAATTGCTTTTAGCTGGTCGTTTCTAACTCATCCGACAATAAGCCTCGGCACATACTCGTAAAATGTTATGACCATACCAAAAATTTCAGTATTTCTGTTCATTTTTTTTTTCCCTTTAGTGTTAGCTTTAGCTTTAGGTTTAGTTGAAGCTGAAGCTATAACTTTAAGTTTATGTTCGGTCATTTGTAAATCTGAAAGACGGCATCTGTATAATGCGATGGCCTTTTAGAGGCCAAGTTGGGCATTTAGGCTATGGTTTTTATGAGTGCGGTGCCTGTTAATGATTGATAAACCGCACGGGACCCATCAACACCCAAAACAGCAATACTCCTAGGCGATTTTTAGAGAAAAAGTTAGGAGAGGAAAGAAGAGGATAGAGTAGGAGAGAAGAGGAGAAGATTTCTAACCATACGAGATGCACATCAAATTGGCTACATTGTCGTGAGGTTCGACTTGAGGGTCTGTAAGTAAGTACGACGACGACCAAAGTAGTTTGTATACCAGTTTCTTTATTACATACAACAACAACAACAACTGAAAAAGGGGCTTGGGTCAAAACCACAACAACAACAACAACAACAACGAGTTGAGCTGAAATCGCAGCCAGCAGCGCCGTCGTTAAAAGAAAACAATATTGTAAATAAAGTTTAGAGCTGAGGCCAAAACTGGTTCCAAACAAACGAAAACAACAAACCAAGCAGGCAAACGACGGACCAAACAACTAAACAACCAAACAACCCAACAACCAAACGTCTGACAGACCAACCCAACATCGTGACTCCGTTGTTGTTGTTGTCGTTGCTGGTGTTGTTATTGTTGTTGACGTCTTGGTCTTTGATGACTTTTTAACCAAAGTTGTTGCCTCTTGTTGTTGTCGATTTTTATTTTTTTATTAAAAAAATATAATTTTTTCTCTTTTGTATACCCTGTAATAAATACACACTATTAATGGGCACGACAAGCGACTTGCGCGAACTTGTAACAAAGCATTTATGGATCTCTCATTTAGAGTAACCAATCCTAAGTCAAGTAACTCAGCTCTAGACAACTTAGAACTGTCCAAATTTGCTCTAATCAATTGCTGGGTATCTGCCAGTCTGGCATTCACCGTTTGTTGTTGTATTTTTTGTGTTACCATAAAAGCAGTTAAACCACAAACCACATCCATTGCCGCAAAACTTCTTGTTCGTAAACAACAACAACGCTTGGACAGAGCGTTTTTTCTTCTTGTTTTTTTTTTTTTGGGACAGACTCTTTGTTGTTTGGCTGGCCCAACCACTTTGGGTTGTATCTTGGCCCAAACACCAAACACCATAAACATGAAACGAATCTAAGTCAAGAAACAGGTCTCAGATCATGGCTCAGACTGAGATAAAGTCTCTGTTTGAGCCAAGAACTAACCTAGGTCTACCAACTAGTTTGACAGCGTTCTACTTGCCAATGTTGTTGTTGTTGCTATTGCTGTTGTTGTTGTTGTTGTTGTTGTTGTTATTCTTCGAGTCTCTTTTTTATGCACATGCTTATGGCTTTTAAGATAAAGACTATTATGATTGCTGAAACGTGCAAAAACAACATATTGGAAACAGATTATGAACTAACAGATACTCTGTAAGACAAGCTGTTCAAAACAGTCAGTTGGTTTCTACAAACGTTTAAGAAGTTTTGAAAAACAACAAAACAAAATTCAAGAGATACTCAAATTTTCTATATTTGTAAGATACATAAATCATACTTTGGGTTGTTTAAACTCCCGTTACTAAAATAAAGTGATAATTCCTATTTTCAATCACTTAACTCTCAATTAACAGATGATTCAGTTGTTTTTTCATCAAGTCCAGTAACTGAATCTAAATCTGGTTGTTAGCAACCAAATAAATATGGTTCTGTGACATCAAAAGTTGTTGATTTCAAGTTGCAACCTGGTTGGAATTATATTTTCAGAGGCAGTCATAAATTAATTGCAAATTTTAACAGCATTTTTAATTATTAGTATCTATATTTTGTGCCATAAATAAATTTATGTAAAACGTATAATAATATTTTATGCCTTGTTATTCGATTTAGAAATTCATTGAAATTTATTCAATATTCGAAATTGAATCAAATGCTTAAACAATTATTTTGACATTGAAAGTATTGATTGCTTTGGTTTCTGGAATAACGACAATTGATTTTGTTAGAAATAAGAATAAATTAACAATGTTTTATGAGCTCTCTTTAAGAATAATGTACATTTATTTATTACTAAATTATTATAAAAGTTTCTGGACATAAAGAAAACTGCAAGTTTAGAAGGTATAAAAAATAAAGTAACATTTTAATAGTCAAGTTGTATTCGATTTAAATACTTTAAAGCTTTGCTATTTTGCTTGGTATATTAACATTGCTTAACTTACGATTACAGGGTATGTAGTAAACACTTGTGTGTGTGTATGTGTGTGTGTGTGTGCCTGACCGAGACGTGAAATTTATGCCTGGGCATAATTAACTTCAAACATGATCTCATAAATTCATCTCGCGTTCGTATTTGGCCGTTGTTTACTTTGGGTTAAGCTCGGATCTTTTCTTGTTCTTGTTGTTGTTGTTCTTGTAGATGCTGAAGTGGAGCACACGGCTGAGTGCACTCCAGTTCTGGGAGTCACACACACCGCACACGCACAACACCAACAACAACATCAACATATGAGTACTTGTTTGAGTGTAGAGCTGTAGGTTTATCCGTTTATCCGGTTTATCCGTTTCCTTACTTCCTGTTCAATTTAGTTGACTGAACACTAAACTGAGATCTGAGATAAAATCGAAATTTTTAATAAAAAATCAATTTCTTCACACAAAATGAATTCTCTTTCTTAAAGTTGAGCTGACAACCTTTTAATGTTGTTAAAAATATTAAATATTATATAAATATATATTAAATATTATTATTTAAGGGTTTGTTAATTTATTTGAATATAACTTAAAAAATAATTCGTTTTTCTCCAATATTCCAATATATATTTTTAAATTAACTGTATTAATATTGGAATTATAAATTAATTTATAGAATAAATTAAACTAAAAGTATTTAGTCCTTAAAATAAAATGATGTCAGAACTCTTTAAGTAAATGCAAAATTTATTTTGCAAATGAAGACCCTTAAAATGACAACTGAAAGTAAATATCTTGATGTTGTCTTAGTAACAAACAGTAATTTTAATTATTATTAAATTTATAAATATATCAAGACTTGAGTTAATTTCCATTGCAAAACTTATAAAGTTGTTTAAGTCATTTTCGTATTGAAAACTATGCTTGGCAATTAAATTTTATGTCTAATGATTACATTGACTAACAAAGTCTGGTTGTCTTAATTTTGGTTAATTTAGAACTACATTAATGATTTATAGCTCAAAATCCCCTGCAGCTATGAAGCGGAAAATTAAAATTGAGACCAAGACAAAGACGAAGGTTAGAGGAAAGGCATAAACTGCAACTTCCTGAATTTTAAAGAAAATGAAAATAATACTACACATTAAAAGAGAGGTCGTTAAATAGGCATCACATACTGTAGTGCATAAAGAGAATCATTGAACGAAATCGACAGCTAACAAAAAAAAAAGAACGTATAGTCCAAAATTTATTGCACTTTTTCCGCTGCCCCACAATCCTTTGTCATGTGCAGAGACCCAAAACCCCTTAGACCCCGAGACCCCGAGAAACGAGAAAACCAGAAACAACAACAACAACAACAACAAAATGTATTTATGTATATATGAGGGGCAAACCCAGAGCTGACCCATGCTAGAGGCCTCAGACCCAATACCCAATAGCCAGAGCCACTTTCGAGCACAATGAAAACTCTTTCAAATGGTTTGACGGCGAAAACAAAACCGAGGAAAAAAAAACCTGATATATACCCATATATATACCTCTATATTGAGAAAGAAATAAATATATATGTATATAGTATTAAAAAAAAAAAACAAAACAAAAAGAAACAAAATAAATACATTTTTCACGAATTAACGTGCCCAGTGGAGCTGAACGGCAAAAGGTTTTTATAATTGATTTCCTGCGATTGCAGCGCCAAAAGAAAAACAACAACAACAACAACAACAACAATCATTGACAACAACAGCACTAGCAAAATCTTAAACAGAAAAGAAAAACAACAACAAGAGAAACAACCTGAATTGCAGGTCGACTATAAAACGTCGACTACCGTGCAAACCCATTTTATAGACAGAACACACTTCTCTTTGGCTGACTGACTGGAAAATGCCCTATCTAAATAAAATGCAAAATTTAGCTAGTGACGAAGCAGGTCGAAGGGTACAAAAGCTAGTTAACTATATACAAATTTACCTATACAGAAAGATATACAGTTGCTAATATGACATAAGTAGTTTTAGCCTTGTAAAGTGACTACTAGGACACATTTTTCAATATCCATCTAACTTTTATATAATATATATTTTTTAATTTGACATATCTCTCTCTAGACTTAACGCCAGCTTATCATTATTATTATTACTCGGATTATTTTAAACCTTAAAAAGATTTTGATAAAATGAACCTAAGCCTTTTGGTAACTAGTAATATCAGTTCTTTCTATACCAAAAATTAACCTTTTTCCAGATACAATTTATTCGTGTCTGAAATTATCTTTATTGATATTGTTTTATTATCATTTAAATTAAATTGTAAACAAACTAAATCTTTCAATTGCTATTTTAATTGTAGATTTGACAATCTATGTTAATTTATCTTGATCTAACTTGTTGAGTTTGTTGTTGACTGGCTTTAAAATGCATTCACAGTTTTTGGGTGTATCATATTTTGTAACCGCATCAAGATACTTCTCAGTTAGAGTATTAAAATGGCAGCAAAAAATATTACTGCAGCAGAAATCAAATTGCCTGGCGATGCATTCGCGCAAACAGCACCAACCAAAAAAAAACAAAAAAAAAATAAGAGAAAAAAGAAAGAGAAAACCCACAAATGGTGAAAATAAACTTGCCCAAAAAAGGTTAAAAATCAAGCACCCAATGTGAAGTACAAGACCAAATACAACAAAACTTGTAATGCCCTACACAACACCATCTATTTATTGGTTGAATTATTTGAAAGGGATTTCAAATTATGATTAGAATTTGCTTTACTATATACTTTATTTTCTCCAGCTTAGACAATTTGAAAAAAAAACAACATTAATTAAAAAAGATATTAGTTTATATAGGTAATTATCGTTTTGATCACATATTTATCATTTATCTAACCTACAAGGTATATTAAAATTAAATATAATAAAATTAATAAAAATATTAGTACTTTTTATATTAATAATGCATAAGTATTTTAATAAAATAAAAATAAATATATAATTAAAATTAAAAATAGAAATTTATATTTTTAATAGTAATTTAATAAATATAATAACTTATAAAAAATGAAATTATAACAGAAAAATAGATATGAAAATGGAGCCTACAGAATGTTTAGGTAGTTTGGCTTAAATTAGTTTTCAGTTATTCGTTATTGTTTCTAGAAAAGACGGTTTTGGGATAACTTTTCGGAAAATTCACTAGAGCCTCAACAGTTGCATGGACTGTTAACGTATTCAGCTCTGTAAACCTATATAGCTCTGTTAACGACAACAGTCTCAAGGCGTTAAATTAGGGCGAGACGAAGTTCGCCAGTATTTGAAAGATATAAGAGGCTATATCTACCTGATGTGAGAGTTGGCTTATTGAATTAACCAATACTCCTGGAAACACGCATTGCAGAGCATTTCACAAAGGTTACAAATCGACCATAAAAACAACACAATAACAACAAAACCAACAACAACAACAACAACAAAACAGGAAAAACAGAAAAAGAAAGAAATAAAAAGGGGAAAAAAAGAGACGACCATCAACACGATCATCAACGAGAACCATAAATAAGACTTAAATGGCATGAAAAAAAGGCAACAACAACGACAGCAACAACAACTGCAATCAAAACGCATGCTGTGGCCATTACAACAACAACAACAGCAACAACAACAATGAGAGCAGGCCAAGTTTGTTGGTTGAAGCCAACGTTAACCACAACAACAACAACAATACAGCCAAGAAAAAGTAGCAAAAAAAAAGAAGATAACAAAATAAAATGAAAACAACAACAGCAACAGCAACAACAAAGGCCCAAAAAAGCAACCAAAACAAAGTCAACGAAGTTATATCGAGTATAAAGGCAACAGCAACAGCAACAACAACAACAACAAGACTGACAACAACCACAACAACAACACAGTCAACACAAACAACCACAACAACAACAATCAGCCGCACCTTCAAAACAGACAAGAAGACAGACAGACAGTTAGACAGCTGTGTGTGTGTGTAATTGTATGTATGAGTGTGTGTCTCTTATAATCAGTGTTGTCATTTTAGCCACTTTTCAGATAAATCTGTAGATTTTCTATAACTACTTCTTTAGTCGAGCAGAAGAATGACAAATATCTTCTTTTTGTAAATCTGTTCTTAATTTTAAGTTGATCCTTAAGTACATTTAAGTAAAAGTTCTTTTTAACAAATTAAATAGACAATTCATAAAAAAATGATTTCTTTTTAGATTTTCGTAAGATGTCGTAGGATTATAGTCATTATAGTGTTTTAACTTAATTTAAACTAAAACATTCTTGAATTTTGCATGGGGACAATCTCGATTCAAGAAGTAATTTAGAATTATATTTATTACTGTTTTTGCAATTGTTATCTCTATTTTTTTACTATGCTTTAACTTAGTTTGAATTTAATTATTCAACTTAATATTTTTTCATACTATATTTTTCTTTTTTAAGAATAGTAATATTTATATATCTCATACATATTATACATCATATTTTATGGCTCTTTTTTTTGAATTTTTAATAATTTTCCTGAGTTTCTTTTTGGTTTTGTAGTTGTAGTTGGCATCACTGCCTATTTCAAGTCGTTGTTTGCCTGCCACTTGCCTGCAGCCCAAGTTGTTGCCAAGTTGTTGCCTGCAACACAGCAGCCGTTGATCAAGCGACCCCAAGAGACAAACCCAAAAGAGTTGAGGATAAAAATAAGAGGAAAGAGAGAGAGAGAGAGAGAGAGAGGGGGAAAGCAAATGCGACGCGTGTTGCCTCTTGCCATATCTTTGACTCGATCTTTAGGCGTTTGTGGCATGCAACCAACCTCAGTTTTATAGCCAAATCCGTACTTGCAACTGGTCCCATCACGTGTTGCACTGACATGAGGGCGGCAATCAAGGGGTGTGGCCTGCACGAGGTCAACTTTGATGAACTTAAAGACAGAACTACAAGCAAAAGCCACAATGAAGTTAAAAGCAAAAAAATATCTAAAAATTATGACTCAGATTTGATTAAGATCTATTAATCTACAACTAAAGACCCCTTCCACATTAAAATCGGGTTTCTTTTTACAAAACTATAACAACAATAATAATAATAATAGATGAAAATCTCAGTATATCATCTAACATAAGATGTGGAACTTTACTGCCTTGTAAAACTGAGTTTAAATAAGATTATAAATTTGTATGTATAAACAAAGAAAAACTTCTTGAAATACTACTTAATAAATAGTTCACCTTCTAAAACTTAAACATCTAAGAACAGAGTAGGATAATTTCTCAAAATAAAATCCTTTATAGAGTATTCCTAAGAATTGATCTGAGACTTTTAGGAAAACTGAATATTTTCAATTATTTCTACAATTTCTACGACTGAGATATGCTTAAGGTTAAAATTTAAATATATCTCTTTATTCCGAAATAGCCCCTATAAATCTTACTCCAATCAATATAATAATAAACTAGCAAAGGAATAATTTTTCCCAAAGTTATTAAACTTAAAAGTCTAGAAATAATCCCTTTCTAAAGTCGAAAAGAGATATTAGAACTGGAAGTTTAAGAAAGTAGTCTGAATCAGTTAATTCCTATTTGGAACTTGCATTTCTAAAGTGACCTCTCCTTTTGGAAATTGGGTAACTGACATAGTTGTTTCTCGACCAAATTTAATTCCAAATGATAATTTATTTTCGTACCATCAGGTTGTAAATCTCAAATCACAATCGCTCCACTGACACTTTGCCCAAAAATGAAACCAAACTCAGCGCCTAAAGCAAAATAAATAAATAATCAAAGAAATATCTTGCAAAGCTTGAAGTAGAGACAATACTTGTTTGTTAGCCTAACTTGAAGATTTGTGTAGACATAAATCTCAAGAGCAACTGACAACACAGATCAGTGAGGGGTGAGGGGAAAGGAGATGGGGGGGGGGGATCCAGACAGCCCACGGGTTAAAACAATAAATTTACTTCTATCAAGAAAGAACTTGTATATTGGGTGAACCCAAAAACTGTTTCCAGTTTCAGGTGAAGAATTGCAACTCTTAGGCATGGGTTTAACCACAGATCTTATCGATATCTTCAAATTTACATGGATGTAAAAACACAATGATCTATGATGTATCTAAACTAAACTTCTTCTAATGGTTGATTCCCAGGAAGTCTATAGACTAGAGTTATTATAAACTCGGCTTGCTGGATGTATTATATTCATAACATTCCAAAAATGATTATATCATCTCAATCTTAATCTTCCTCTTCTACGTTTTCGTTTTCATCAAGTTTCGAAGCGGAAAATTTTATTTTTTAGTATTTTTTATGTAATTCTTTGCTGTCTGTCACTCAATAAATGTGTTCATTTGCCTTTGACTGCTCCAAAAACCAGAAACGAGTATCAGTCTCTACTTTTGCTTTTGCTCCTCCCTCTCTCTTCCCTTCTAAATACCCCTTATCCAGCACAATTCCCTCCAGTCTTCCAACAAGCTGAAGTTCTATCGTAATTGCGTATAACTTGAAGTACAATCGCAATACATTAAAGTCTAATTGACAGATGGACTGGCAGCCAGAGCCACTGAAACAAAGCCAAAGCCAAAGCCAGAGGCACAGTGGGACAAGATGGAAGTGGGACAGGGTGGTGGGAACGGAGGGGTGCACAGTGGAGCAGACAGATAGCTCAGTTTCGCATTTGAAAGATGTTGTTGGAATTATTAAATGTACTTATATCTAACACATTAAGAGTGCGAAATTACGTAAGCACTTGTGAACCAGATG
Source organism: Drosophila putrida (assembly GCA_037043535.1). NCBI lineage: Eukaryota > Metazoa > Arthropoda > Insecta > Diptera > Drosophilidae > Drosophila > Drosophila putrida. The sequence continues at coordinate 2,388,325 of JBAMBI010000464.1, forward strand.
CCAAGTGTTCTCATACCCTGTAACTATGAGAAAGAGTCAAACGGGTAGGAATTGTTATTTACTTTACAGTAATTATATCTTTTTTAACTAAACAGGCTTTCCAGCTATTTTTACTCTACACAGGACCAAGTATTAATATCAAATGTAAAGCTTAAAATTCTAAAGGGTATCCAGGGTATCTACTAGCCGTGCGTTTAAATTAAAGCATATTATTTTAATATAGATATACGCAGAAAAGGCTTGAAATATAGTTTGTCCTTTGCCGAGTGATTGGAGTTTGTATTTCATATTCAAATGCCACAGATGTTGCATTAACTGATGTTGCGTTAGAGACCCAGCACTTGATGAAGGACATTCATGGGAGGAGTCTAAATGTCTAGAGTCAAGTCGAGTCGAGTGTTAAAGGGATCTGAATGTTATTTAGCCTCTGAGTTAATGCCCAAAGTTTCAGCTGGGGCACATTCATCTCCCAGGGCTTATGACAACACCAACGTATCAAATTTCCAGCCAGACATTAGCTCAAACAGATCCTGCTTTACCTGCTACTCTTCCTCTATTGCTGTCTCTCTCTCTCTCTCTCTTTGTCGCTCTGTCCCACTCGCTCTCTCGTTGAGTACTGGCCACTGGCAAAGGGCAGCAAAGAGTTAAAATTTATGTGAGCCGAAAACAAGAGAAAAGTTAATTAAACTTGAAAATAATAAAAGCAAAGGCAAATGGCAAAGGAGGCAAAAAAAGACCAGAGATGTGGAGAAATATAATAAAACACAAAAAGTGTACAACGTGGCCCGCGGGCCATCAAATTGTGGGCCGGGCCGAGTGGGCATGCCCCAAAGTGGGCATGGCCCATCATTAGCATATCGCCCTAGGCGCGAAAAAAAGGGTTGCATTGCAAAGTTAATCGCCAGCTGATGCCGATGACACGACAACAGGATGAGTACGAGATTGAGGCTAGAGATGGAAATGGAAGTGGAAATGGAAGTGGAAATAAAATGGGAAAGGTTCTGGGTCTGTGTTGATATTGACATTGACAGCGAACCGCACCAAACCAAACCAAACCGAACCCAGTCCCCTAGTCCACTCTCAGACATTATCTGCAATCGGGGACTGCAATAAAAGCGGACAATAATTAAAACTGGTAACTGGCAAACGACAGCATCGCAAGTTTCAAAGATAGATCTATGTGTTACCAGCGCATGTTTTTTTTAGGTTATATCATTCACACTTGAGGTACAAAAAAGTTCTCAACAAGGCAAGGGAGAAGTAAAAAGTAAATTAGACAGAGAATAATTTTAGTTCTGGAAAAACTCGTACATTTATTCTTTGATTATGATGAAATTTTTAAAATATGTAGGATATAAATATAATTAATAACTTTTGCTAATCGACATTAAAAAAATATACCAAGACAAAGTATATTGTCTAACTAGTTATGGAATAACTCGTTTATTTTTTAATCGATTATGTTGAAACTTTCAGAATACACTATTTGTTATTTGAAATATGGAAAGTACACAAAGAAACAAATTAAAGAAATGGTAAAGGGAGTTTAACTATGTTCGTTCTTGAATAACTCTTATATCTATAATGTGACTATAATGAAATTTTCAGAATATATATGATGTTTGGCTAAGAACTTATATATTCAACTAACAGTTATATTGAAATTTTCAGAACATCTAAAAATATAATTTTCGCTATTCGTCATTAAATATAAAATAGTGGAGAGTTCCTAACAGAGAAGACTTAACTTATTCAAGATTAACTTGTAGATTTATTCTAGAGCTATGACGAAATTTCCAGAATATCTGGAAAAGTAATAATAAAGATTCTTTCCGCTACTTGACACCCTTTTAAATCCGTTAATTCTTGATTTTTTAACTGCACTGCAAGCTTACTTTGCTCTATTTAAAAAAGGCAATAAATTATTTATTATTATTATTATCATAGCTCGTTTTTAACACAGCGACTGCCTGGAAAACGTAAGATCTGTTTGTTCTATTAAAATAAGCTGTTAAGCCCTTAAGCCGCGTGGTTCGTCCAGTTTTCATTTACTTTTGAGAACCCTTTTTCCACACATACAATATATTTTCTCTTCAGTTTTATTGTTGACCAAAAATAAAAGAAAATTGTACAGCGAAACGAAAAAATTGATATAAAAATTTATCACAATTTTTGATTGTAGTCGTTGTTGTTGCTGTTGTTGTTGTTGTTGTTGTATTTTTTCGTTAGGTTTGTTTAATTTGTGCAGGTTCGCAAGGCATTCAACAAATAAGCGTAAAAAGAAGAGAAAAAAAAATCAGTCGTAAAAGGGATTTTATTTTAATTACATGCGAGTTTTATTTTGGGCTCTGACTGTGAGCGGATTTTCATTCAGTTGATGACAATAAGTCGGTGGTAACTCTTACCCCCACCCTCTTCCTCCTCCTCCTCGCTCAGCTACAGCTACAGCTACAGTTAAACCCCTTCTAGAGACCATACCCCCGATATTGTTGACTTTTATAATTAAGGCCTTTGTGTATGCGCGTTTCCAGCTGATGGAACAGCAAAAACCCCGAAACAGAAGCACAACCAAAAAGCAAATGGGTAAAAGGTGTGTAAGAAGATGGTAGATGGAGAAGGGGCTCAAGGGGTTGAAGGAGTGCAGGGAAAGAGGGAGGGGAGTCTTACCTGAGCAAAAATCAGTGTGGAAACGAAGGCGAAAACGTAAGCGAGAACTCTCATAAAAAGGATTAATTGTGCGCAATTGAAGAAAATTTATTATAGAAACCTTTCGTTCTCGTATGAAGCAGAAGCATAAAAGTTTTTCCTCAAATGTTTTTCCAGCTTTTCCATTGAATTATGCAAAATCATTTAAATGCGACGCAACTGCAAAACTTTTCGAACAGAAAACAAACTCAAAGCAACTCGACTGTCGACGACTTAACCACTTGCCATGTGTCTAAGGATCTTAATATTATTGTTGTTTTTTTGTTTTTGTTTTTGCTTTTGTTATACCCTAGCAGAGGGTATTATGATGTTTCTTATGTGAATTGTAATGTGCAATTTACTAAAAAGCATAGGTATTAAAAACTTTAGTGTTTTCCTTTGATATTTTTTTAATTAAGACTACAAAGCTCTATATTTTGGAATTATGTTCGGTTTGGTAGTTCGAAAAAGAGGGCAAGATTAGACTTTGTCTTAAACAATCCCTGAATCTAGCCTTGGTCTTATTTCAAAACAAACAATTATTTTAATTTCTGAATTTTAACTTTTTCTAGTTTTTAACTGTCTTAGCATTGTTTTATAGAGAATATTGTTCATTATAAAGATTGTGTATATGCATTCATTATAAAGAATTAAACTTTGAATATATGTTATTTAATTGAAGCTACTCAAGAAATTGTTATTATTTTTAATTTTATGTTTCTTATTTTAAGTCCGGAATGAACCTTAATATCAAGAAAGCAGTCGAAGGAATAAATTATAAAGGCTTTTTATCTAAAAAATCCAGTTTATTTAGGATCGTTTTAAAACTAGCTTTCTAAAATTTCTTAAAAAAATCCACTGCGGTCCCCAAGAGTATCAAATTATCGTTGTACCGATGAAAACTTTGTTTTCACATAATTGTTGTTGTTGTTGATGTTGTTGTTGGGGTAACAGCTTAAGTTCATAATGCTCATACAGAGCAGGAGGAGGAGGAGGAGCCAGAAGCTACATGTGGGTTGTGGTTGTTCCTCCCACTCTACCAACCCCTCTCAATTGCCATGACAGCAGCCTCTGCCCTTTCTCTTTCCCCTCTCCCATCTTCCCCTCCGTCCACTGCATCACAATCTTCACATGCGTTCTTGGGTTAATTGCTCAAGTTCAAAATTAAAATATTTATTACAATGAAAAACTTTGGCACTTTGACGACGCCACCAAGACGACAAGGATAAGAATAAGAATACGAACAAGAACATAAAGTGGAAGAATGAGATGAGAACGAAGTGGAAGAAACAAGGACACAAGGACAACTCCGAGCTCGAGTTCGAGTTCGTGTTCGAGGATAAAAGGCAGTTTACGTGTAATTTGCAAGTGTGTTTCCTATACGAGTCGGGGATTCCCTCTTTTCAAATTTGGTTAGTTTAGTAGCTTTTAGTCGATTAGCTGCTGTCACTTTACTTCCCCCCTCCCCCTTTAGTTGGAAAATTTGACTTAAAAGGTATCTCAACTAATCTAAGCAAACAAATTACTTGGTTAATCCCTTCATTACACTTTCAGTAATATCCAAATATAATCCTTAAATATTTTCTAAAAGTCTCTCAGTTCACTTCAAATTAATCCAGTTTCTTTGCTCGTATTTTAAGCTACACTCTAAACTATTTGGCAATTTAAGTGTAAACTTTCCAAAAATATATCAATTTTTGTATGACACAAGTCAAATATATAGAAAATCTTGTGGGACAGATTAAAGTGCATTTATATTGATGAAAAATATTACTAATATATTAGTTATTCAGCTTTATTATAGAATACAAGTACAGATCAGTATTTTTTTATATTTGTATCATAATTATATTTATTCAGGATATTATGTTTTTTCGATGGACGTATAAGCATCTTGACCTTTTTGAGAGGATTCGACTTCTGCCAATAAACTCCACTTTCAGTTTGGTTTAAGTATTTTCCATTTAAATTGCTGAGCAATAAATAAATTATGGTTATCAATATTTGTATAGAATAGAACTTAAATAGAGAAGTATATTAATTAATTAATAATCTAGTTACCAATATCCACAATTTCCAAACCACCAGCCTCCAGATTGATCCCTTGAACAGTTACTAGTATCCGAAAGATCATTGTCGCGGTCAAATGTGGAGAATTTGTTGATTTTGTGTAATGCCAATAAATTTTCCAAAACGTTTCCGGTGTATTTACCCAGGTTAACAAGTCTGAATCCTGCACCTTCACTACCTACCTTAAAGCTATCGTAGTGAGCGTATTTGATGCTACCATCTATATAGTTTTCCATATAGATATAGAGCTCGAAAACTTGAGAGTTTGTCATTTGTTCAAGCCTATTTAAACCTAGAAAAAAGTCTCCATCAAAGGACCCGAAACCTTCACGGTATGTGGCCCAATCTCTATTAAAATTCTCTTTTCCATCAATACGCTGTTGTATAACTATCCATCCAGGTCCAGCTGTATCGCTATCACATAGAACATCAAATGGTTCTCTTCTGGATAGGTTTATTTTATGAACACCCGGCGAATGTGCAAAAGGAATGCAACTACTAGGAATGTAATCTAGTTCCTCTGTCTCCTTCTCAGCTTTCACATTGAGTCTCGACATTAATTTGCCTTCACACTTTTCTAACCTCATAGATTTATTAGCTAAATCTATGTTAATTTGATTAGAATTCTCTGCTGGATTTCTAATTAGCTTATCTATAGTACGTTGTTGAAAATTGATTTGAATTTTCAGTTCCCTGATTATCGCTTCATTAGTGTGTTGTTGATCTATTAGATCTTTTATTTGGCTATCTTTAAATACACTTTTCTCTAAGTCATCTGTTATTTTACTTGCATACTTAAGCAATGGCTTGGCAATTCGATAAGTATACGCCCCGCATTGTTTATCCAGTTCTCCATCCGAATTGCAAATCTAAGAACATAATTTATTCACTTTAAGCACTCACTTTATTTGTATTTTTACCTCATATTCATTTTGTGCGGTTGTTAAAGATGTTTCATTTAAGATTATTGATAATGTTATAACTACAGATAGTACAATTATTTTCATTTCAATTTGAAATCAAGAACCGCACTCAACTCAGATGAGAGATAGACTAAATAAGTAGTTCAAGTCTAAGCAGAGCTCAGCCCAAAGATTACCAAATAATTTTAACATTTGTGCTAAACTGATATGAGAGATTATTTTTTGCTATAGAAAAGAGACCCTGTACTTACTCTGAGCTACTTACATATATGCATACATACTTAGTAAATACAAACAAACAACCCATAAATTGTGCTCGTTGTAGATTTATTAGTTCAATGTCTTCCAAGTTCCATTTCCGAAACAGATGATATGCTTATTTTATGTAGAATACTATTGAATAAATTATTTAAATTTATTAGAGAATATAATTACAGCTCAGTTTGAACTTACAATGTATTTACTACGGTTATTATTTGGTCATTGGACGTATGAGCATCTTGACCTTTTTGAGAGGAACATAGTTCTCCCAATAAGCGGCTTTCAGTCCCCACTCATTCATGTCCAAGTACTTTCCATTTAAATTGCTGTGAATTCAATAAATAGTAATTATATTTAAATATTACTTTTAGCTTACTTACCAATGCCCACAATTTCCAAACCACCAGCCTCCAGAGTGATCTCTAGAGCAATCAACAGTATCCCAATTGTCATTGTCGCGGTCATATGTGGAGAATTTGTTGCCAACATGCAATTCCAAGTTGTTTTTTAGGGCGCTTCCGGTAAATTTACCAAGGTTTTTAAGTTTGTAGCCTTCAGATTCACTGCCTACACGAAAATCGTCGTAACGAACCCATTTACTGCTTATTTTATGGTTTTCCATATAGATATAGAGTTCGTAACGTAGAGAGCTTGTTAATTGATGAATCTTCTCCAGACCTAGAAAAAAGTCACCCTGAAAAGAGCCAAAACCATTCCGGTATTTAGCCCAATCTTTATGAAAATCCTCTTTTCCATCGATTCGCTGTTGTATAACCATCCATCCAAAGCCAGCTGTCTCGTGATCGCATAGAACATTGAATGGATCTATTCCTGGAACTTTAATTTCATGTACTCCCTGCGAAAGTCCAAAAGAACTGCAACTTATGGGAAGATTATTTATCCTAATCAATTCTGCTACGTTTGGATCATATTCTTTTTGAGCTTTGACATTGGGTCTTGATATTTCTTCAACATCTTTATTAAGACTATCATTTAATTTCTTTAATTGATTTTCACACTCCTCCAACCTTAAAGTTTTATTAGCAATTTCTCTTTTTATTTGATCAGAATTATCTGCTATTTTTGGATTTGTGATTAGCTGATCTATAGTTTTATGTTGAGAATTGATTTGAATTCTCAATTCCTGGATTATCGCTTCATTAGTTTGTTTTCGATCTATTAGATCTTTTATTTGGCTATCTCTTAATACACTTTTCCCCAAATCATCTGTTAATTTACTTGTATACTGCAGCAATGGCTTGAGAACCCGATAAGTATACGCCCCGCATTGTTCATCCAGTTCTCCATCCGAATTGCAAATCTAGGAATATAATTTATTCACTTTTATCACTCACTTTATTTATTAAATATTTGTATTTAATAAGAGATTTGTATGTTTACCTCATAGTCGTTTTGTGCGGTTGTTAAAGATGTTTCATTTAAGATTATTGATAATGTTATAACTACAGATAGTATAAATATTTTCATTTCAATTTCAACTCATGTACCGCACTCAACTCAGTTGAGAGATAGACTAAATGAAGAGTCCAAATCTAAGCAGAGCTCAGCCCAAACATTACCAAATAATATTAATATATGTGTATTAAACTGATATGAGAGATTCTTTCTTACTTTTAAAGTCTCTAATCGAAATGAGGTCAACGTTTTCCTAGCACGTGGTCAAGTCTTCTTCTCTTCCGTGTTTACTGTCAAATATAATCTCTTTAATTAATTCCGTGTTCTTTTTAGACCCTGTACTGTAAATAATGCATTTTATAATCTATATTTTCTTGATTAGCTAATATGACAATAATTGAGAATAGATCTTTTGTGTACTTCACTTTAATCATTTAATCCCATTTAAAATATACTGAAAGTACAATCCTTTCAGTGTCTTTGACAAAAAGAAAACACTGCAAAATGTTTTGATCAACTTAAGGCCCGAGGAACATTATCAATTCCCATGTGAAAGAGCCTTAGAATAGGTACGTTGGCATACTGGGATGGAAGAGTGAAGGAGGAGGAACGAAGCTTGAAGCGGTGTCCCCTTCAATCTGGTATAAAGATAAGATACAAAAAAAAAGGGGGAAAGAAAACTTGTTTGCCAAAGCCTTAACGTAAAAATGTAACGTGCGGCGCTTTTCATCATATTCTATTTTCCCTCATTTTTTGTGTTACTTTTCTTTTACCCATTTTCTTTTGAGGGGGGGGGGGGTGTATTGCAAATTTTAAACGCATGAATAGTCAGTTAGATCGCCCCAGGCCCTCGCTCACTATACTTATGTATGTAAGCGTGTAGTATGTATGGGGAGAGTTTATCTACAAGATACAGATACAGCTGGGTGGTGAATGCAGAAGGATGAGCGAATGGCTGGCCAGGCATATCCGTAGCCAGATGTTTTTCACACAGCAACCAGTTACATTTAGATACCCTACCTTAAGTTATATACCTTATTTGATATAAACTGTAAGTTTTTGTAGATGTCTTATTGAAAAAATAAAAGAAATATTCAAACTGAAATGCTGAAATATGATTACAAAAGCTGTACATTATTTAAATAAGCTAACTAAATAAAGGATATACATCTTTGGACCAAAGAAGATTTAAACTAAAAGTTTTTTCTGAATATTCAAACTAAAATGCCGAAAGATTATTACAGTTTTTAATTTTTCTAACTAAGTAAACTAATGCTTTACACATTTTAATAAGTGGTTTTTAAACGTCAATGATTCTTTATATATTTTCCAAAAAGAATGTATTCAATATATTTGTATTCGTATTTTTATGGAACTGTAACGAAGTACCTTAATAAAAAACGAGTTATCATTCAGTCGGGAGTGCCCGACTGTAGAATACCCAGGGGTAGTAGAGAACGCCACACAAATTTTCTATTATCTTTTAATCATATTTCTGTTTCGTATTTGTGCTGTCTGTTTTGTATTTAAAAACTATTTTTAAATGTATTACAAAAATAAAAAATTTTAATAATTAATTTTTTTATTTAAATATTTAGTATTAATTTTTATTTAAATAATTAGAATTAATTTATTTAAATAATTAGTATTAATTTATAATTAATATTAATAAAAGTTTTAATAATTAATATTAATGACAAATCTCGTACAGTGGCGCGTGCCAGGCTTCTCAGAAAGAGAGCGCGAATATCATTTGAGAGCGAATTAAGAGAGAACAATTGCTAATGAGAGCAATAGAGCAATGCATGTGTGTTTCAGTGCTACCTTGTTTGCTATTTTGTAGTTAATCTAGCTACTTTGAAATTGCAATAGCTATAACATCTAATAAATTGCTATTAGCTAGAATTCTAGCTATGGTCAAACCTATGGGTATTTAGCCAAATGCACAGCACGTGCTTTGCTTGCCTTATAGTGTGAAATAGATACCAATACATGTAAGATTGTGCGTATGTATGTAAATATGTGCGTGACATTGTTGTTGGCTGGTTTGACTATTGGTAAACCAACAAAAACAAGCGCATTTTGTTGTTGTGATCATATTGGCGTGATAAATATCCTTATATCTTCCATGTTTATTATTCAATCTTGATCAAACTTTCACGATGCATCCATATGTAGCCAAGTATTGTTAGTGCCGAAGCTCAAAGCTCTAGCTTGTTAATTGCCTGTGCTATCCTTTTTCACTTTGTGGGCGAAGGGGGCGTGGCATCCAAAATTTAAAATAAACTTGATCTGCGTGCAAGTACAAGAAGCCTCATACCAAATTTGGTGTTCCTAGGTCTTACCATCTCCTGAGATCTTGTTACTTACACGGACAGACAGACGGACATGGCTATATCGACTCAGCTTCTCGCCCTGATCAAGAATATATATACTTTATGGGGTCTGCCACGCCTCCTTCTGCCTGTTACATACTTTTATTTTTTGAACAAACTTAATATACCCCCTGGGTATAAAAATTATTATTTCAGTTTATAAATGGTTAATCTAAGTAGTTTCAAAACTATTAATATTTTAAATTGTTACAAATTCTTGATAGCAATACCTTAAGTGTTTAGTAATTGAAATTTAACGCAAAAGGAACCTTTAAAATAATATATTTTTTATATTATATATATATATATAGAGTATATTTTTTACTGGTAGCATACAGATATTAAAATTGGATGGTAAAATAACCAATAAAAAAATGTATTTTAATTAACATTAAACGTATTAAAAATTGTCGACTTAATTTTCTGACAACTTCAAGCAACTAAATTGTATTCTGAAGAGAGTATATAATTAAATATTTATTCAGAATCAAATTATTAATCAGCCTATAATTTAGCTAAATATATGAAATATACAGAAATATTTTGTGTTATCATAGTTTAATGTAGGGTATCTAACGGGTCGTTATTGCAAGTTACTCAAGTGTTGGCAGCCATTAACTTTGACGTTATTCTGAAACAAAACAACATGAATAAGAACAAAAGCAACAACACCAACAGCAACAGCAACATCAACTACAAAAACTACAACAAAGTGAATAAGCAAGTGTTGCGGAAATGATTTGACGCTGACTGCAACACCAAGTAGAAGAAGAAGAAGAAGAAGAGGTAGAAGAAGAAGAAGAAGAAATAGGAGGCTCCACATCCTAACACAGCCTCCCAACTTTAGCTCCAACTTTGGTTTCAGTTTTCGTCTCAGTTTATTTTTTTAGTCTGAGTATCGCTTGCATTATTGGTAGGGTCTTTTTTTTTTTAAGGGGGTTGCGGGCTGCGGGGGGTTTGTGCCACACGTTTTGGTTGCATGATTGAAAAGTGTTTTGCTATAAATTCAACTTTTCTATTATCTTTATCTTATGAGCAACACGCGCTGCGACGTGGCACGGCGGGTGTGGCAAAAAGTAGCTGCAACGTCCATTACAGCTTCTCATTGGGGTTTGAGGGATAGTCAAGGGAGGTATGGAGGGGAATGGGGGCAACTGGCAGCTGGCAACACTGCATTTGGTAGCTGTAGCTGAAGCTGAAGCCGAAGCTCGAGTTGAATGTGCTGCCAGCCGCTTTCATAATTGTTTCCTCTTGCTACTGCTGTGGCAGGAAACACGTTGAATGGTTGCTGGCAACGGCAACGGCAACGGCATGGGGCAAGGCAACAACACAGAGCAGAGTGTGGGAGGAGGCAGAGGGCGGCAGTCTCAAAGTACACTTGAGGGTGCCACAACCTTTGAAGATGATGATGAACGCGCCGTACACCTAAAACAAATATTCTAACCCTTTGATTTGCCCTTAATACTCTCTATACTCTATAATTGCCTGATGTATAATAAAAGAGGATAAATTTCAACTGTTTTCTGTTGATTGGAAATGTATAACAGTTTTTAACTTACAATATTTGAGGTCCCTGATTTCACATCTAATCTCTATTTTACTCCATAAAATAGCGGTTTTAAGTTACAGTTGCTAATCGTGTTTTTTAATTTTATGCCGTCAATAAAAACGCAAATTACTATTGCTTTATTCCTCATTAAGCGATTTTATATATATTACAGCTCAGAGATTATCCTGTTTTCAGTATTCTGCATCCCAATTTAGTATTTCCCAGATTTTACCCTTCATCTAATGTTTTTAGGCTTAATTTTTAATACCCAGGGACTGTAACTCTTATAATTTTTTTAATAAAAATCCTTAAAATTATCATAAAGAAAAAATGATTTTTGCTATACAAATATTGGTTGGGTAAAGTAAAGACAAAAGTGAATACGAGTATATTATTC